>OX457042.1:32402288-33149788 GCA_949752735.1 Lumbricus terrestris
GTTTACCCTGACCCACCTTAAGGGCAGTGAGGGTACTTCATTTATGGTGGAGATGGGTGTGGGCAATCATGCTTAATGTATTTAAAAGTATATAATTATGAGAAGGGTCTACAATGAAGTGTCATTTCTGCATGACAGCTGTGATTCAACACCCTTCACTCAGTGAGCTATAAAGAACCATTGATGTGTTAATGTGATAGACCATTATTAGGCCTACATGGCAGCACAGACAAAATAGTAAAGATTGACATGTAGGGAGCTTGTTCTAAGGCAGCCTGTTTAGAAGAGCGGAGAGAGCCACGGCGCTGGACGCTTAGGGTGGAGCAACAGAGCTCCTGCAAATAGAGTGCCATAGAGTGACATGTAGGGAGCTTGCTCTAAAGCAGCCCTTTAATGCAACTTACAATTACAGTCACCTTCTTACCAGAAGTAACCATAAAGACGCCTCCATTACATCACGTGGTTTCCGCTATAACTCCTATAGTAAGTGAGACTCTGATGCAGTGTCCACGCCGTAGTCAAGAGCGTTTCTGAGTAGAAACCTTGAAGGAGCACTGTAACAAGAGGCACATACAAACAATTCACTTTGAACAGGGTTCTTCCCAGAGCTACCACTTCTCACGAATAACTATCTTCAAACGTGCAGACCTCTTAGCAACAACACTCGAGATCTGTTTCAGATCTCTTTCATTGACAAGAGTGGTCTCCGGCAGCACTTCCGAGCAAATAAACTTCATGGGTGCTATATAAATTCATAGAACAAGCCAACTGTGAAAAACTCACCATCTCCCGTCTCCCACTTCTCCATCATCACCCTCCGAGCGCGCAGCCTCGCGAACAGTTCCGTATCCATGTTCGGATTGTGCAGATCCGCGTATCGACCGGCCTCACGATTCGCCGGCACGGCATTCGGGGTCGCTTTGCAGTTTCTCTGAACCTCAAGAGACATTTCAGACATCACACCCTGCTCCTCTACTAGACCTTTGAACTCACAACAACTAAGTTCATACAGAGTCGATTCCTCGTGACATCCAGCGATTGAATCGACAAAAATCCTCGCATCCGAATGTCCAGCATCCGAGATTAGAACGAGAGGCCGTATCTAACGAACTTTTGCGACCGTGATAGACACCGATGAGAGTGATTCATCTGAAATCGAGGTTTTTCCGGCAACATTCATAGCAACGTTGCTCGCGAGCTAAGTAATGAGCGCCGCGCCGCACGTTGGGTGACGGTGGAGCAGGACTCGGTGCGTCACCACGGATGACCCGGATGAGGCGGTGGTGGAAAATCAATACGCGTTTGTCGAATCCGATTCACATAAGCGACCACTCCGATTCAGTGACAGTCACTTCCAATGAGGGCACTCCCTGAAATATTTACACACACACTTAATAATAATACATCATTGTGCATATGAATGGTTCGTTGAGAATAATGCAATTAGGGATTTTTATGCGCTGCTGTTTCTGAATGGCATTCGATTATTATGTCTCGCTTAATGCTTTTCGTTTTGATGTTCATTTAAGGATGCTAGATGGAGTAATAAAGACGTTGGAAGAAGAATGAGGTTCTCTCTCTATTGTCCAACATCTCCCCAGGCCAATAAACGAATGATGATGATGATGATGATGACGATGACGATGACGATGACGATGACGATGACGATCATGATGACATGACGATGACGATGGTGATGGTGATAAAAACAACTAATGATGAAGACTAAAACATCTTGATTTTATGAAGCAGCAATCACAATCCCAACGTAACACTAGATTATTTAAACATAAACTTCGCCTCTATATACTTAAGACACTTCTTGGTATTTAATAGTTATGGTTATAAATGTTTTAATACAATAATAGTACAATACAATATATCAGGAACTATCATTGTTGCCATGCGTATAATTATTATTAGATTCAGATGTAAGCCCACGTAAATGTAAAACTTTTGCTTGAATAACAATTGCTTTCTAACTAAAGTAAACAAATAAATCATTATTATTATTAGTTTATTGCTGCTACTAAAACTACTGTGATCATTTTTACTGGTGTTATAATAATAATCACACATAATAAAAGCCATAACCCTATTAAAATTATTCTCATAACTTGACTAAGATCAAGCTGCACCCATGCACCAGATGCAAATAAACAGAAAATTATTTAAACTTACCAGTCCAGAGACAAGCAACCAAAGCTAAACACTTTTCTACCTTTGCTCAGGTCCACAAAACACACACACACACACACCCACACACACACACACACACACAAACACACGTACACACAAACACACATACAAATACACACTCACACGTATACACAAACATACACCCACGCCCAGATACGACTTACTTCGATTACTCGTATAATATCTGAAATGGCTGCCATTTCCAGCATGCGGATAAATCTAGACACAATCCAAAGCCAGTTATAATCAGTTAATCCGTTCCAATTCAACCTGTAAAACCCAAACGAATGATGCTGCTGCTGCTGCTGCTGCTATTCGAATCTCCGCGCCTGACAGGGTCTTTGATTAGAGACGGAGCAGCCGACAGCACTTGAACCACGCGGCGGCGGTGGCGACTCCTACCTGCCCGAGTCCGTGTACTATACGAGCAATCGTGGCTTTCGCTGATAAAACGTGAAATTATCTCGAGAAAACAAAGGCCACAAATCAGAAGGGAGTGAGCTGCACTTGATCCTTCCCGTGGCGGTGGCGGCAGCGGTGGTGGTGATGAGCTACAGGGCTTCTGGCTCCCAGTCCACTTGACGGAAGAGGGAGAGAAAGAGACAGACCAGCAACAGCAGCAGCCGAAAGACCCGAGGCACGGGAGAAAAATTCGACCGGGCGCACCCTACACTCGGAATGGCGCGGCACTCCATCACTCTTCAGCGGCGCTAGTAGACCCCACGTCCCCGTCCCCGCCTAACCAGTACCACGCCGGGTCAAGCCAAAGATCTCGGTAACAGATGTGCGCACGGGCAGAGGGGTAGAGATGTTCGCGGTGGCGGTGGTGGTGGCAGTCGGGCGAGGCCGCGTTTCAAGCCTGGGAAAGTTTCTCGGCAGGAAGAATTTCGTCTTCTTCTCGGACCATTAACGAGATCGCGGACCCCAACAACAACAGCAGCAGCAGCCTTGCCACCTGCCCTAGACCGATCCACTCATAACCTGACAGCTTACCTGGTCCCAGCATCATCCTAACGGCTGTTGTTATGCGAACGGGGACTGCTTTATCGCTCCAGGTTAAACTGGTTTCCTTCGCTCCCTCTACCCTCCTTCCCCTCCTCCTCCCTAGTGCAACTTCGTCAGATCGTCCCACGGCCCCGAAGCTTCCGAAGCGTGCTTCTGATTTAACCCCAATGGAAGCCGCCCCGGGCGTCAGCAGCAACGCCCAAATGGAGTGCTCAGCCCGCGTATGATTACAAAATCCCTGTCTGCAACTCGGTGTGATCCTCATCTGTTGCTAATAATTGCGGCAGCAGCTCTGTATACAACATACAACAGCCGTCTTCTGGCGAGAACCCGCACGGCATACGAGTCTTCCGCAATGCCCCACCCCACCCATCAACCGCTTTCCAGATGCATGTCGAACGTTGGACCCTTGTAACAATAATAATATGCCAATGCTGAGCAGTGAGCCCGGCCATGAGGAAGCACTTCAGAGACCTCATTCGGCAGTTCCGCTCCCTAATTATATCAGTCGGTCATGAGAAGAAGGAAAGGCGTTCTAAGTCTTCAAAACCACATCTTAACCGTTTCGAAACGCCCTCATTATACGCGCATGCCATCCTTGCGTTTGCACAGCTAATATCCATCAATCAACGATCCGAAACCACACTACGTATACATAAACGCATCTGGAAGTTTGCAAAGCTCATCTAGGAAAGCCACTTTAACACTTTAGCAACTGCGACCAATGCAGCTGGTCGTTACAGTGTTAAACTACTAGGCTGATTTCCCACTCAAGAGATCAAGTCTTCTGGCAATTATCTGGAGCCCAATTAAGCCATGGCCCAAGGGCTTAAAGTGTGGCTGGACGGTCATGGACGGCGTCCATGCACCTTATTAAAATATGAACACCGTCCTGCCACTTATTGGCCAGCACAGTCTGAAAAGGCAAGGGCGTACAGGCACTTCTTTTTGCAAAAGTAAGGGGCGTCCAGGCACTTATTTTTCCACACTCTAAGCACTGCATGACGGTCCCAGGTATAGGCAACCATGGTAGCCTATACCTGCTTCATCTCCGCCGTACAGCGGTGCTGTTCCAGCTGTGTTGTTAATAGAAGATTACTCTGTCCGATGGCAGCACGTTTCGTTTAGCAGTAGATCCAGCACAGTTGCCATGGACACCGTGTGGACCGCTGAATGACAGTGAAATGTAATGTAAACTACATGTATGTAATGTAATGCAATGCAAGCTAGGGCATGGTAATTAATCATGTAGGCATAGGCCATCATAAGGTAAGGTACAGTAAGGTACATTTCATTATATACATGTCCACTAATTATTCAGTGATTAATGTGCAGAATTGTCCACCAAATGGCTGAAGATTCAATTTCCAACTATATGCAATACGAGCCTTTGAGATTTCAGTTCCTACTGAACCCATAATTTTTTCAACTTATCACAAAAACAGTCAATGGAAAGATGAGGCGGCTAAGGAGAGGACTGATCTGGCCATGCACTCTCCTCATCTGCTGATTGATGTTAATAACATGAATCCCTGGTCCTCCTCTCCTCTCCTCACACCATTATCTTAATGGACTGAACAGCATTTCTTTGATCCTTCTATCCAGTCCTTCGGACATAACCCTGAGGTTGAACGTGGTCTTGATTCAAGAACAAACACCACAACACGACCTAAACTAACCACCATGGACATCAGCCTTTCCTTATCAGTCCAACAAACAGCTGGTCAATTTCACATGCAAAGGAATTCCGCACAGCCCCACACCATAGACCTAAAACAAGGCAAAAGGCGAATGAATTCTGCACCAGCGTTGCCATTCCTTGGGTTATTTCACAAGATCTTGGTTTTTTTTAATCCGAACTTGGGAAATAGTTTTTTTGGACGAACTTGGGTTTTTTCTTGTTTTTTTTTGTTCGACGGAAAAAAGGGATTTTTTGGACATTTTCGGACATTTTTCGTGAAATTGTGGACTTTTTCCGAGATTTGTGCCGGATGACTTAAAAAAAGTCATCAGATTTTTGGACGGGAAATTCGGGAAATCTTCGGAAGATTTGTGGGAAATTCGGGCATTTTTCGGGAAATTCTGGGCATTTTCGGAAGATTTGCTCAACTTGGGTTTTCTTGGGTTTCTTTACCCTTCAACTTGTTTTATTTTTATTTTAGAGTGGCAACACTGTTCTGCACTCAGGTTTTAGGGGCCGACGGCCGTACCGCTACGTGATGCAAAGGTGAAAAGGCCAAGCGTGTAAAGCTTTGAGACCGATTACATGGGGGTGACATAAAAGCAATTGAAGCTTAATGAAGACGCAGAGTCTGTCGTCAGCCAATTCTTCTTCAATCGCTTCTCACAGTTCCTGGCACAGACCGTAAACGTGGAATGAAACACGGATCGAGCCGACCCAGAGAGAGGATTGACAGCCTTTGGTGCCATATAACGTTTACAGACAAACACTGTTATACACGTGCAAACAAACACGTGCACACACCGCCACACACGTATACAATACATGAACGCAAAAGGCCAAGCATGTAAAGCATAAAGGCAAAGAGCCACACACACACACACACACACACACACACACACACACACACACGCACTAACACACACACATATGCATGCACCCACAACACACACACACACACATTCATGAACACACACACACACACACACAAAATGCACGAGCATACAAGGCGGCCAAGGCCACAGAAATACACCAGACACTATGGTTGAACCAGATACGTGGACTCTTTGGGTTATTCAGTGGACAATGGAAAAGGAAATAGTATGGCTACTAGAGGTCATTGACTGAAGGTAAAACTTTGACAAAGGTCACTGCTGAAGAGCAGGTCCAGAGACACGAACTTCCTGAAACTTTAGTGGAGGTCAGATATCATCCTCACTTTCCGTCACTCCCCTCAACCTCCATGATACAGAGGTTTGTAGGGCCCCTCTACTTTATGGTATCATATACTTGTTGTAAAGCAGGGTCAAATAATCTACCTGTGTTCTTATGAATATGATATAAGGATGGCACAATAAGCATCAAGGATGGCACGATAAGCATCAAGGATGGCACAATACGCACCAAGGATGGCACGATAAGCATCAAGGATGGCACAATACGCATCAAGGATGGCACAATAAGCATCAAGGATGGCACAATAAGCATCAAGGATAGCACAATAAGCTCAATCAAGCTTTTTCACTTCGAGATTCGCTCAGATAGTAATTGTCTAAATGTTTATGTCCAGTCAATTGAACAAGTTCGTATTGTTGCTATTGGTAAAATAAATAAACTTGAAACAGAATACAGGCTTTCTTAACAAAAAGAGAAGAATAGGATATCATCAAGCAGTTACTTACACTAACCCATATGCTCGAAAAGTGAAAACTCGTGAAAACCTCTGAATTACTAGAAAGTCCTTTTGTGGTTAGCAGTGCCAAGCTTTTATAGCCAATGCCATCCTTGCTACATATTCACTGGTTCACCAACC
This sequence comes from Lumbricus terrestris, assembly GCA_949752735.1. NCBI lineage: Eukaryota > Metazoa > Annelida > Clitellata > Crassiclitellata > Lumbricidae > Lumbricus > Lumbricus terrestris. The sequence goes on from OX457042.1 coordinate 32,408,987, forward strand.
CATCCCCATTGGTGGGATTCTAGATATGTTTGTGTCTGTGTTCAATAAGACAAAACAGAAAGCATACAGACAGACAGAAAGACAGACGGACAGACATACAAGACAGAAGACAAACAGATAGACAGACAGAGAGATAGACACGCACACAGGCAAACAGACAGCTCTAGCTTTCTTACAGACAGAGACAAACAGACAGATGGACACACAGACAAATAGACACACATACAGACAGACACCTACACAAACAGACAGACAGACAGACATACAAGACAAATAGAGATAGTCTGCACTTTCTAGTTATCTGAGAATTTTTGCTTACGGATGAATTTTTACCGTTAATGGACATTGAAACTGATTAAAGTAGGCTAACAATTTGACAGCCCTTTAGTGATGCACTTAAAAGGTGCCATATTAAGTGTCTGGATACATACATACAAACACACAAACACGTGCACATACGTGTTGGTTAACGCACACACAAACGCACAGACAAACACATACAAACAAACAAAAATGTCCATAATAAAAATTTTAATGGCACATGTTTCAGACAATCACATTAATCAAGAAGATTCTTAAGGAAATTGAAGCGGTATCAAATTTGGTTGCTGTGGCTCTTATCATACAGCTCAGAATAACTTCTGAGTTTATCTGGTCTGATCCTCTCCCAGGGTGAGAATTGCTGAGGGGAGGGGTTGGGAGGTCTCAACCCCAAGTCTTTTTTAGAGCCCCATAGTAAAGAGTTTTTCACACCCCAATTCCAAATGAATCATAGCACAACCCCAGTTATTTTTCCACAATTCTCACACTGTCCTCTCCAGCCCTATAAGAGACTGTACTGTGTGACTGGGGTACGGCACGTTTCACTGACCCAACACAGCCACCTTTCATCTCTGTTTTAAATACTGATTGTCTGGATAGAGTTGTCTTGATCGTGGCTTGGTTTTTTGGTATTCAGAAAGGCCATATAGGAAAACACTACCTCTGGAAAAGACTACACACTTAACAAGGCCATAAAAGAAGGTAAAATTGAAAAGGTCAAACTGAACGTGGAGACATGGGACGAGACCACAATTGGAAAGGTCAAAAGTCACAGATGAGAAGGAAACATGGAAAGTAAAGTTTGAAAAGGTTAAACTGAACGAGGCCATATGTGAGGAAATCACAATTGGCAAAGGCCACACTGGACAGGGCCACACAAATTGAACAAGCTTAGCGTTGCTTCTACATCATGGAAAAAGCCAGAACGAACCACCCACGTTCCCCGACACTGGAGCAGCAGCTGCTTTTAACTGTGCATTCCGTGAATATGCCTCCTGGCAGGTCTAATGGTGTGCTCCACCCACAGGCATGACCAGTTCCAGTAGCTTAATATAGTCGGCCTATAAGTGAAGAAGGGAAATGGGTCAGTAAGTCAAACAGGTGGCTGGACACTGAAAACGAAAATCAGGCCAGTATATAAGCTCCTCAGGAAGTTAACAGACATCTTGCCATTCCAGACCAACAGTTCTTGCACTTGTGATGTCCAGAAGCAAACCAGAAGTCAACAGAATGCCAAACTATCGAGTGTCAGGAATGCATTCTAAGCTAAGTGGACGAGCTGAGACTTCTGAGCAGTAGACCTATAATTATAATTAGGTCTAAGCCTAAGTTCGGATTGGTTTTCTCAATCAATCGCATTGAAGAAAGCCATTGAAATTATGACTGAAAATAAACCAGGCAAAGCAACCAAGGACCTCCATTAATTAATTCATTAATAGATTAATTCCATTTCATTCATTCACTCATTCAATCATTCACTCATTCATTTACTAATTCATTCACTCACTCACTCACTCAGTAGTTCAATTTATTCAATCAATCTTTCATTCACTCACTCATTAATTTATTCAATCATTCACTCATTTATTCATTCACTCACTCACTCATTCACTCATTCATTCATTCATTCATTCACTGTCTCATTCATTCACTCACTCCCTCATTAGTTCAATTTATTCAATCACTCATTCACTCACTCATTCACTCATTCATTCACTGTCTCACTCATTCATTCACTCACTCATTCACTCACTCACTCACTCATTCACTCACTCACTCATTCATTCACTCATTCAGTACATACGTACAGCACCTCACATATGCTACTCAGATTATATAGCATCGCTTAAGAAATGTTTCCAGTCATGCTTAAACAAAGAACTGTTTAGATCCTCATAAAAAGGTTGCTTAGCCTGCCTTTCTGATCTCACAAAGAAGCAATTCAAGGAATGTGTTTACACAAGCAGTAGGCTACATTACTTAAGCGAATATATTATGTCTTTGGCTCCACCATTGATTGCACTCTGCCAGTGCCAGTCCCAAGACTGTGTAAAGGAGGAGGGCGACAGTAATCGTCTGAAATTAGACCTGGGAGTGACTTTAGTCAGCTAATCTGACCCCACTTGGCCCTAAAGTGACTTGAGGTCGACTTGAAGTCGACTTCTCGGCGTCAAAACGACTTGACCCGACTTGGCAGAAAAACAACCGACTTCCGACTTGAAGTCGACTTCTGACATGGTAATATATCCATTATAACCTATAGGTCTATATGTACGCCTACTAATGCAAGAAGTCAAGCCAATTTTCCTGCAAGCATTAATTTCATTTAGGCCTACCAATGAGTAATGAGGCCTCAGCTAATTGATGCATGAATATGTTAAAGTGTCATTAGGCCCATTTCAGGCTCCTTATGTTTCAGTTTGAATAGTTTTGTGATGCTTTGGGCCATCTAGTAGCCAAGACAATGCAACGGCAAATTATTAGGCCTATGAATTTAGCTTGTTCATTGTCTGTGATTATATATATTCAGATTATAGGATGCACTCATTTTTTAAATATTAGGCTAGTTGAATGATCCTGGGCACGACGTTAAACTTTCACCCATCCTCTGCCACAGGAAGCCAACAACGTCCCTGTGCCGGTCCTAAGCCCGGACAAAAGGAGGAAGGTTTGCCAGATGGGTGGCGATACGCTGGCAGTAAAAGACCAAGACCATTGAAATCCGCAAAAACCACGGCACAAGTGACATAGCGACCCAGATGCTTCAAGGTGTCATGATGTGGAGCTGACATGCACAGGCCGGTCAGTACAGACCAGTGGAGAGAGTCGGGGGGAGAGAGCGTGGGACACATACGGGCATTGACCCAGGTTGTCCTTCGTGCCTCTCTCCCAATATTCTCTTCATCAGACAAGGTGGTCTAGCTGGTTCAAGATGTTAATGGTATGGACCTGCAGACCGGACAGGTTGAAGATGGGCAACATGACGCGAGACAGACTCAAACAGAGAGTGGCGCCGGACACCTACGGGCGTTTAGCTCAAGGATTTCGATGATGATGATGAAGTCATTGAGAATCCTTCAGGGTTTTGAAAGAAGAAAGACCCCTAGTATTAAATAAATTTGTAAAACGTGCAAGGTCTAAGATAAATGGCGGACCACGAACTTGCTGCACTGAATGAATGGCGTGTTATGATATGCCTAATTTGTAATTCTGTTTTCATAAGTATTCGGCCACTAACAACATTTCGCAACTTAGCAAATAGCACTTCAAGCGCATCATCCTACAGTAGGCTAGTACAGCTACTATAGCCCTACTCACTGACGGTAAAGTCATTCATTGTCCAATTGACCCTACAATAGTTTTTCCGTGTGCAGACAACTGCAGACGTAGCGCACCAACGTAGCGCCAAACTATCGATTTATTATAGGCCTTGTATAGCCTACGAGGCCTATAATAAATCGATAGTTTTAATTTCAGTAAATTCGGTGCAAAGAAAGCTGGATCTATAGATCCAGCTTTCTTTGCACCGAATTCACTGACCACTAGAAGTTCACTGATTTGCTTGATAAGCACACGTGCTAATATTAATTTTTAGTAAAATTTTGTTTCACCACTTAATTAAGAGCATGCCTAAGCGTGACGTTTGAGCATAGAATAACAAATTATAGGCCTAGCCTATGGATAGATCGGCAGACTGCATTCTGCACGATAGCCTACCGGTAAAAATTATAATCAGCATGACTATGTTTAGCAAAGGCCTCATTCATTCTTGTAAACGCACTAGGCAACAAAAGCAGCTTAAATGTTGTCACGATCATTGGTCTGAAGTGACAAATTTAACTATGTTTGTGTCTCAAGTCGGTTTAAGTCGACTTGTGGTAAAAACAACTTCAAGTGACTTCTATCTACAAAATTCGACTTGGGGTCAGTTGCGGTGAGCAGAAACGACCCGACCCGACTTGGGACGACCAAGTCGACTGGGGTCGACTTATTGGGGTCGACTCCCAGGTCTATCTGAAATGGCAGTGTCCTTAAACAGCAACAAGCTTTGTCTTGGTGATGTAGACTTAACCAGAACTAGCAAACAGGCCAAACATAGCTGAACCACTTTTAAAAGACAATGAAAATAAATGACATAGATGGTAAACAATGACTGCTGGAGTAACTCTATAGATCTCACCTTCATTGTCAAAATTCACTCTTGATATCAACCTCATTGTCAAAATTCACTCTTGATTTTTCTCACCATAATATTGTCAAAATTCACTTGTATTTTCCATTCTAGTGCATCAAAAGCATGAAGGTCTACTTCATTGTAAGTCCATACACTTATCTTAAACCTGACAATGAGGGTGAAATCAAGAGTTATATGTTATACCTGATTCAAACGTAGAAGATAAAAATGCACTCTGGTCATCCACATAATATTAGGCCTATGTCTGGCTAAAAGGCCCTGTATGATGACCTATAGCTATTTAACAATTAACAATTTATTTTTCGTAACGTAAGACCCTATAATTAATGTTTTGTAAATGAGAAAATGGAATAGATGATAATAAAGGCTGCTGAAGGAATTCAGTATTTAAAAAAACTTTAAAAGTTTATTACCATTTTGAGAAATTCCGGGGAGTTGAGAGGTTCAACCATCTGTTTTCTTTCTTGGGACACCACAGCAAAGTACTCTTTGCACATCCAAACTACACGAAGATCAAAGGTTATTCTTCTACAATTCTCAGGCTATAAGCTTACGGTACGGTCAATGTCAATTAAACCTTTCAACGTATGAAAACAGAACCTCTAAACTAAACATGTAGGCAGACATATAATTATTGTGGATAGGCTATAAAAATATTATGGGCCTATTAGCCTATAGCAGTGGTGTAACCAGAAATTTTTGATGAGGGTGGGGTTTTTGGGGGGGGGGGGGTTATGGCCTGGCCAGATGCTCTTTCTGACACCAACCCAACAGTACTACAGCAAATAAGAATGGAATAAAATAACAAAGGGAATAAAGTAAGAAAAACAATTGTTAGGCCTACTACAAGCAATTGTTTTGTCTTTTCTTATTTAAGTGAATAAATAACCTTAAAAAACACTTTTCCCCTAAGCCAATGGGGGTTAACCCCCAAAAAACCCCTTGGCAACGTCACTGAGGCTAGGCCTACCTGTGCGTGCGAATGTTTGTATCAAAATATAATATCGCTATCGCATATCTAAAGCCCTATTATGTTCCTACTATGATTTATATAAGCTTATACGATCTAGTTCTGACCCCGGAAATGTTTCAATCAGTCACAACAATCCGTTCGCTCTTATAAGCTCTTAAACGCGCACTTATCAATCATAAAAGACGAGGAGCGAACACACATCAAAACAGAAATGAACGCAAGTTTGTAACTCACCATCAATACAACGCCAGTGAAAACAAAGAGAAACAACTAAGACGCTTACGATAAGCTATAATAGCGGACGGCGTTTGAGCTACAAGACCTGCAGCAGCAGCATATGAGCATAGGCCGTTCCTAGAACGCCAATAATCAACTGCAGTTATCCTGGCAGGCACCTTAAGGTGAACGGGAACCTGTCTCCAAAGATAAATGGCTCGTGGGAAAGCCATTAGACATTGCCCCCCGTTCCCCTCCTCGCTTTTCTGGAAAAACTTGCCGGCGGGGCTACTGGCGTGCGCCGTAGATTATGTTTACAATTATTATGGGTATGAGTAAGACCGTACGTACGTCTGGGGTAGTTGGAGTTGGAGTGGAGGCTGCGGCGCGGGTCAAGAGTGTTGGACCGGTGTAGTTGGAACATCTGGATACTATCAGATAAGCAGCAAAAAATAAGAGCAGTCGGTTGAGAGCTGCCATGGTCGTCTCTTGAAAACGTTATAGAACCTAGAAATTCCTCTTGCATCTAATCATCCACTCGGGAATTACTTTCTCGAACCGTGATGCGGGTCGACAGGGCTGTGAAGGCATAGCCTATCATATGCAGGTCTGCTTGTAAAACTCGGTGAGTGGATTCGTACCTTGTAGTGGTTGGTCGATTGCAAATTACCTAGGACTTCACAATCGCTGGTTAATTGGTCGTCCAGATGCAGTTTGTAACCTGTAAAGATTGATTATCAACTAGGGCCTAAACCATTCGCAGTTCCTCTGCCATTATAAAAATTAAGTCAATGGTTTCCGACCTTGAAACTCCATCACTACCTTACTTGTGTCATACTGTCAATCCCTAGCCTGGATTCCTGGATTGACTGACTCCTCGAATTCTGCTACTTTTTGTAATGACTTTCTTACTTACCGATAGATGCTAGGTAATAAACATCCGGTTTACTGATTGAATTGGTGTATGAGGGAAATATAAATAAATGTCGTTAACTTACACTGCGCTTTAGCGTAAAGGATAATTAAATCACAAGCGTTTTCAACATTTCACGCATTAAATACTGATCACACAGGATTTGCATAAGATATCGTTGAAGGAATGAATTCCACAAGCTACAAATCATCTCGAGTTGCTAGCCCAAGTGGTTACTTTACCATGCCTTCGGGTGCGTGACATACATGTAGTATCGGGGCGTACATTTTCAGCTTATGTCTTTTATCAACATAACTGCCGCGTCAATTGAGCGATTTAAATCACACGTGGACTATAATATATTAAAGAAAAATGTCAGCGGTACTAGCCTGTTCTAGACGCGCCAGTATAACATAATGAATCTCTTGAAGACAAACGAGATTTGCAAACATGCGCTTGTTGTTATTGAGTACCTGCAACGCGAAAAGATATTTTTTAATATGCTGGGTGTTGTTAAAGTCAGTGATCCTTCTATGCACTGGTAGTGCAGATTATACAATTAAGTACTTAATGTAGTGAGTACATAAACTTCGTAAGATTGACTTTGAAGACAATTGTTCACCCGCATTGTCCCACTTCACAACAGTATAATTTTTAAGAGTTGACTGATTGGCATTGATTGTTTTGTTGTTTAGGTGTGAATGGACCATTGTTAGTTGGGGCCAAACTGGATCAATCAACTGCTCCAGTATTTCCTTCCAGCACTCGACAGCAAAGTAACGAGTCTCTTCGCTTCGATCCATTCTTAAGACTCAAGATTGAAAAACTAGAAAGTGTAAGATGACGATCATATTTATGATTGCGATTGCATTATGTTATTGAAGTGGGATTGGTGAGCCACTCTCTGTGCTGTGGATGGAAAAACATTAATTGCAGCACCATATGTTTACAGCAATTATTATTATGAACTTTTTTACGCTCACAAGGTTGCATTGATATTTGATTTTGAGACACAGAGAAAGTCATTTAGATTTATTGAGAAGCTAAAAAAGTGTAAGATGACTATCATATTTTAAAGTGAAGTCAATCGTGAGTTATTTAGGCTTCATTTTCAACATGAGACCGTTACGGCATTGCCTTCTCTGCAATTACTACTCATCTTAGGATCTGTCACTCAAACTTATTCAACAATAATTTTTTAGCTGAGTGTTTTTGAATCACCATTGTTACTAAGCAACTGAGATATGGGACAGACGTTAAAGAGCAGGGGAATGCGGTTGGGTTCATAGTAATTACCACCGATTTACACCAATTTTGTAGGCATTTGACATAACATAATTTGATTATACCATGTCCATTTAAAATTATTTTTTAATGTTAAATATTGTGATGCACTACATGGGCATAACAGAAAAGCAGACGATCTTATTTAAAAATTATGTGACATTATGAGCATGTTTTAAAATGCTTACTTGTTTAACCTATATGCATGTTTGACCTGTTTGCTTATTTAACCTATATGCATGTTTGACCTGTTTACTTAATTGACCTATTTGCATGTTTGACATGTTTGCATATTATTTGCATGTTTAATTTTGTTTATGTATTTGTTGATGTAATAGGCCATGAAGTTCCTGGGTTTGCAGCCTACACCGGAGCAGCAGCTTGAGATGCGACATCGCTTGAGAGTTGATGCTGCGGACGATACAGTTGCATACAGAGGTACAAAGCTGTTCATCCTTAAGTCAGTTTCTGTTTACATCACTTCGTTGAGATGGAGCGAATTCAGGTGAAATGTCACAGTGAAGTCAATGGCTTCTTATTAGTTTAGTAAAAGTGTGTTTGGGAGTACCATAATTCGTCTGAAAACCTGCCTTTTCTTTCGGGGTTGAACGCACTGGGAGCGCTTCTGAAAGGCTCTTGCTGCGAGAAGCGCTTTACAAATAGTCGTATACAATACCATAATTCATTCTCTGGCCAGGTAGTAGTTTCAATCTTATGGCACTTTGTGATAGCAAAGATGCTTTGCATTTGCATAGCCCTCCTCCTTGATCCAGGCTTGGGACTGGCACTGCGAAAGTACAAGCAGGGGTGAAGTTTTCTGGCCAGGTGACCTCGGGTGTCGTGCTTTGTAACTGCTGCATCGTCGAACTTTGCTGAATGGAATTAAATTGTACATTAAATTAAACTGATTAGTGGCCGTCTTTGAACCAAATATGAATTTTCTTTTTTGTTAGATTTTGTGTCATTGGCGCAGGAAATGTTCACGAACGATCTCCAAAAGATCAACTTCACGACGCCTTTAGCAAGAAACGAAACAGAAAAGAATTTATCCTACGTAAGTTGAGTTTGTGCTGTTTGTTTTGACAATCAGTAAGTAAGTAAGTAGGTATTTTTTTATCACTTTACTTGCAAATTCACAATTGGACATCATTATAATGCATCGAAGTAATAATTGGTAATAAAACGTGCAATTAAATCATAAGTTTAATAAAATTACTGAAATATTTGCATTAAACAAGTCATCTATGATCTATGCATCGTTCTGGTGATAAACACTCTTCAATCGACAAATCAATTCATATGTTTATCTGTGAATATTTAAGAAAGTACTCACTTACTGGTAGAATATACAAAGCTGTATGTAATATTGTATAACTGGCCTAGTTAGCTACACCGGTAAGCGAGAGCGGCATTCGTCTGTTGGTTGCAACGGACTGCGGTTCAAGCCCCGGGCTGGGAGTTGACATTCGGAAATTTAGATATCTCAGGCTAGCATGTGTGGGATGCAGAGGCGCAAGCTCCTGCGGAGCGACCTTGGGCAAGTTGCTTACCCATCGTTGTCTGTGGGGAAGGCAACAGGAAACCATCTCACTCATCTCATCCCCAGGGGCGTAAAGCCATTGAAACTGCCTTCGGGCAGAACACCATCATCATCATGTAATATTGTAGAATTTGCATGTTAATTTTCAAATAAGCTCACTTTTTAATTTATTTTATTTCTTTTTATTTATTTCAAGTATTTATATAGCGCCTCTTCAAGAAACCTACTCAGAGGCGCTCTCTGCGCTAACTAGCCGAAATGATGTTAAGTGTCATTACAACAAGAAAATTCCATCAATTAGCAAAATAAATCACAGTGAGCCGGAAACAGTCATCAGTGGCGATCCCTCGCAGACACGTAGAATCATCCAACGGAATCCCGTCAACAGCTTTCAGATGGTGTGAATGTTCAGAGTCTCTGGTACAGGTTGCGTCAGTAGAGTAGAGCGGCGACAGATGACAGGGCTCGCAAACACGAAACGCTGACGAAACTGAAGCTCCTCGCTGGATGAAGATGATGCGCGCGTCCGGCCAATCGTCGGGCACAAGGTTTGCACAGTAGAAGGCATTTGTCGCTTGTCGGTCGGTAGTTTTGAACGCCACCAGAGACAACATCCGATCGAGTTAACTCCACTGACCTGCGTGAACCGTCCTTCGGCGAGATGTAAATAGCAGACAACAGCGGTGAAGCCACACGGTCTTGATGGTTGAGCTCGACCGTGTGCATCAAGAGGCGTCTAACGTCAACACGTGGGCGACACAAGACGACTTGCGAACAAAATCCCTTCCAACGCAAAATCCTTGACGAACCCGACAAATAAGTTCGGTACACGAACCTAGAACCAGTAAACTCGAACGTGTGTGAAATTACTGCGCGAATTCTGCATAAAGTTGAAATAATCTACCGAAATGACGGAGTGGTCTAATAAACAACTAATATGGCCGCTGACCTGCGCAGAACTCTTAATGGTGAGGTTATGAAAATTGAATCCTTACTGCGTTGCTTGTACATCAGTGACATCTTGAGGTGGCATAAGGTACTGGCTGACGTGGTCTTCACTTTTATAACTGCTCTGCTAGAGACCTCTCGTACATGCTGGATGCACTACATTGGCCCGTTCCCCCAATGCATCTCTTTTAGGGTTGCTTCCTTGGTGTTTAGGTGAACTCTTTGGTTCGGCTGTCTCTTATCTAATTGAACTATGCCACCAATGTCCATCATGTATCTTTATGCAGTGGCTACTGTGCTCCTCCATTCATGATAACTTGACAGAACAATTTGCTCATGGAAATGTTCACAAATGACCTCCAATGCAGTATTAGACCTGTGGTTGGTCTGGCGACATGAAATGAAGTCTCTCTGGTTGTATTCTACCTCCAGAGCGCTCGTTCTTTCAGACTGCATTGTTCCAATTGGATCTAGTAGGAGGCGCCTCTGAGTAGGAATTTTAAAGGATGCTACATAAATTCTGATTGTTTGAGGCATGGACATATACTGTAGGCTGTACGATAAGGAAGCGTATGCCAAGGCTGTAAAGATATGCTTCATCACCATCGCTGCTTCTCAGTGTTGGCGTAAGTCTTCTCTCCTTCTTCCTTATGAACTTTCAGTTAATATGACCTCTGAGATAGGTAGCAGCATTTGAAATATCTGCTGCTTCCAACTCGTAAATTTATGTTCTGTTGTTTTTAGGTTAGCAGTCAGTCTGTGAGCAGCACCATGGTCACGGAGGGTGAACTGAAATCGGTGAGCCGAGAGAGGGATAAAGCAAAGGTGGAAAATGGTAGACTCCAGGTAAGCCAACAGAAGATGTCGAAGAGGATGATTGAGTCTGATATGGTGATGACTGCTGCACTTGTGCATTGATTAGGATTCGAAAGAATGGAGGTATACGATGTTCCCATTTTGTGTAACTTTTTAATCGTAACTGTAATTGCAGATTTGTATTGCGGCTCTTTCAGAGAAACTCATCAGAGACCTTCGAAGTCTCGGCAACATTTTGTGTCGTAGTTACCAGTCTAAAAGCAGTGTTGTTAAATGCATTGGACAAATGTATTAACATGTACGTAAAAGTAAATAGGACTTTAGTACTGGTCACAGATGTACCTTTTCTTAAATATCAGGTGATTGTACCTAAGCAAAAGTAAATGTAAATTAAATAGCAATCTTCTTCTTTTCTTTTCCGTGCTCTGCCCTTAGGCAGGTTCGAATGTTTGACGTCTCCATTCTTCTCTGTTCTGCGCTTTCATTTTCATCTTCTGATAGCCATCTTTCATCATCCAGTCTAACAGTCTTTGTCTTGGTCTGCCTCTCGTTCTTTTTCCATCCATTTTCCCCTCTATGATTGTTTGCAGCATCGAGTCTCCTCTGAGTGTGTGCCCGATCCATCTTCTTTGTCTTTCTCTAATTGTGTGTATCATCGCTCTCTTTAGCAATACTGGCCAGTAATATTACTTCAGTGCAAGTATCCTTCCAAATAATACTTTTCAAGTGAATTGTGAAAGTACTGACGTCTGATTTCTATAAGTCGATTCACTCGTATGCTTTCATGGAGACTGAATTCTCAAATAACAATTGCATTTACTTTGATTAAAAGAGGATGTGGAATGTTCAGTGTAATAAATAGTTCCTTTATCTTATACCAGGCTTCAGAGCTGCAGGTTCCCAAACTTCTCTTGGTTGGGACCCACTTGCGAATATCTTGGCAGTCTTAGGGCTCACTGTGTAAAATAAATTTGCTCCCGACTACATAGCATTGTGTTTTAAAGATTCTTTGCTCGTTAATGCGTCGTTATTGTCATCTTCATTGTTATCATCTTCAACCATTGGTGACAATTGTTGGTGTTGCCATTTCAGGCATTGTTGCATCAGAAGAACTTGGTTCTGAGATCAACAGAAGATGAGCTTCTACGACTACGAGAGGTAACAAGTCAAACGAGACTTTGTTCCCAATGACTTTAACGTAATGTAGACTTTCACCAGCAGTGGTTGCAGTCAGGTCTTGTCAACTGCCTGAACCGTGGGTATCGCTGTGTCAGTTATCTAATTTTTTGGGTTCAGTGACTGAATGTTGTCGATGGACATTTGTACACTGTTTGTATTCTGCCGAACAGTTTGTCCAATTATAATTATTCGTATTCGAAATAAATAGCAAAGTATAAAGATGTCCTATTTAGACCATACTGCATAGTAGATATCCTATTTAGACCATACTGCATAGTAGATATCTTATTTAGACCATACTGCATAGTAGATATCCTATTTATATATTTCAAGTCTAGCCATCTTGTTTTTATTTTCTTATATCCGTTTTGTTTATGCCATACTAGGAGCTGCAGAATGCCATGGAAGAGGGTCGCTCCCTTCGGTCTCGTCTGCGCCTGGCGGAGGAGGCGCAGAGAGCCGCTCGAAGGACCGAGGAGGATTACGAGGAAGTGCTGCGAATGCTCGAAGCTGAATTGCTTCAAGCGCGCCAGCAGGAAGTTCGACAAGAGGTTATTTTCCCACATATCACAAGTGATTCATTTATTTTTATGCAGTATGTGTATAAGAGATATTCTTTCAGTTAGGGTGTCTTTATGGTGTCAGCTGAGAGGTGAGGGGTGTAAATCCATACCAAAGCAAAGTATACAGATGTTTGTAGATGTCATTTCGGCTTTACTTGCATTCCGTTGTAAAATTCGAGGAGGATATTAATATTCTCTTTATTCAACAATCCGGTTGACAGACCGCAACTAGTTACAGTGTGTAATTATGCATTTTAAACAATTCACAAGAACGGATATCACAGAATACACGAATCTTAACTATACTAACTGAGCAATATATGCCTCTAATAGCAGCCTACAAAGCAAATCCGCCCAACGGGGGCTCAAACTCGGTACCTATCACACTCTACGCCAGCGTGTTAACCACTACTCTACCGGACCCCCCCCCCCAATATTGACGTACAGAAATGCAGTACTTGCATATCTCCAGTGCCAGAGAGAATGCAATGATTACTGACGAGTTAGCCTTGGTGTTTTCTAGAGAAGCTCTAGTATAAATGTCTCGTTACTTTACATTACGTAGGATTACATGGGTGTTTCTGGTAGATGCCTGATGATCACGAGAGAGTGTCGGAACTTGAGTACAGACTGCGAAAGACTGACGTCGACCGGAAAATGTACGAAGTTGCAACAGAACGACTTCTGCGGTTCACGACGGTCAGTTGTATTTCACTGTTATAACCTGTTGTATCTAATGCTCTCTTCTCATCCAACTCTGCCACTGGTCACACTCTGACAGTGCAAGTCCAAAACCTGGAAAGAGGAGGAGGGCGACACTAATCATCTGTCTTATGACAAAGTGCCTATATATAAACAGCAATAAGGTCTCATCATCTGATGCCACATTCTTAGCTGTCATGTGATATCTCTAACTCCATTCTTATCACCTGTGATACTTACTACCGTATATTTGTAGCCTGTGTTTTTTTTATCTTAATACCCATTCCCAATTTGTACTGATATCAGTGGCGTAGCCAAGGGGGGGGTTAAAAAAAACCATTGACTGAGGAAAAAAGTTTTTTTAAAGGTTATTTATCCCCTTAAGTAAGAAAAAACAAATCAATTGCTTGTAGTAACAATTGTTTTTCTTACTTTATTCCCTTTGTTACTTTATTCCATTTTTATTTAGTGTAATACTGTTGGGTTGGTGTCGGGAAGGGCCGAAAAAATAAAAATAAAAACCATAGGAAATTCCTGGCTACGACCTGACTGATATTGTAGCTTATTCTTCTCAGTTGGGATGCCTGTCACTTTTATTGCCACCTCTGAATAACTAATATTCTTTTACGTTATATTGTCTGTGACACCATCTTAAAAACAACCAGCCCATCTGGACATAGTCAACTATCAAGCCTACGAAACAGGCTTTCTGACTGTCATAGGCAGTACAATAAATTTAAAAAAATGTAAATTAAGTAATTTAATTTATTGGTTTGCAATTTTTGTATTATGAATTCTTGCAGACGGTTGGTGAGAATCTGACTGGAGTGCTACGAACCATTTCCAAGGAGTAAGATACGTTTGCTTCAAGCGATTCTAGCAATTGTCATATTAGCTGATTGTGTAGTGATGTGTAACTTGCCTTTCACCTATGCGTCCAGGAGTCAAATCTTGATGTTGTCAAGGTACATAAGCTGTAAGAACCTGTTGTTTGGTAGCTTCTGTTGTGTTTGTGTTTCAGCCGAAAGATATATCCATCAAAGCCACACCTTAGAATTGTTCTTCATATAGAGCCATTGGGGTGGTGGTGGTGTAGGCACTGTTGGCCCTTAGTGTAGGGGTATGCTCGATGCCCTGGAGCGGGAAGGTTGCAGGTTCGAATCCACCTCAAGCTGCCATGTAGGGACCCTGAGCAAGTCCTTTACTTACAATTGCTCATGTGCTTCGGCGTGAAACACCTATTCAGTGTCCGCACTGTAGTCAGGAGTGCCTCTGGGTAGAAATCTGGATGGGGCGCAATAGCAAGTGTTCATACATACTCACATATATACATACATGCGTGCATAGATATATTTGTTTGGCTGTTAAAAGATGCTATGTAAATAGTCATATATAAATAGCTGTATATGAATATTAGCAATATAAACTATTTGTTTGGTTGATTTATTTATAAATATCCATATACAAATATAAATATACTCTATAAATAGCTAGGCATGTCTTTCATGTATTATAATGAAGACTGAAGCTTCTGGGAAGCCAGATGACCCTCAAATTTAAAATCCTATGGGCCGCTGAGCAGCCCTCCGATAGTATACTCATTTCATGCACTTGTAATTTTCCCTCTTCAAATTTTCTGAGCCTTTAAAAGCCAAAAAATTTGACCAACGTAAACGAATCTGTTACGGCCGCCATCTTAATCATGAAAGTAGCCATGTTCTGGAATGACTTGACACGTGACAGGTGCCTTACCTTATTCATTTTTAAAATGCCATCTGGTGGTTTGCTGGTCACTTTGTATAAATTAAATAGTGATTACTCTACCTTAATTCTTTAAAATTCTATACACTTTTCTACTTAGGTTTTAGCGGCATGTGTAGTTACTGAAGCGTCCCACTCTTGGAAATTGCAAATGGTTGTCACTGATTTGTGCTGAGTCACTCTGGCTAATCCTTGACAATAGGATTGCGGTTTTAGAAGCATCATCACGAGCTAAATGGATATAAAAAATATGTTCTTATGTTAGTTGCTCTTATTGGACAATGACTCTGAGGCATTTCCTTGGGGGCATGTATAAATACCGTAAATCTTTTTTTTTACCTTTCAACCCTAACACCTTTACCTTACTACCTTTACTTACTACCTTACCTTTTACCTTACTGCCTTTTACCTTACTACCTTTACCGTAATACCTTTACCTTAATACCTTTTACCTTACTACCTTTACCCTACGATTCAATTTAATTCCAATAACTCATTACTCCCTTTAATATTTTGTTTTCAAGTAAATGTTGTCTGTTTCAATGTACCAGGTTGCGGTTTGCCAACCTGTTTTTGCTCATTAAACGAATATACATACTACCTTTTACCTTACTACTTTTTACCTTACTACCTTTTACCTTACTACCTCTGTCTTTCTGCCAATAGCTTTCAGTTGTTAGCTTTCTGCCTTTATTCTCTCTGTACATTTTGTTCCCATTGTCATTTAGAGTTGAAGCGTTTAAAGGTCCATCTGGTGATGATTTGAATCGGGTGCTTCCGAATTCTACTCGGTCGATCGAGATGCTGGCTGCAGAGGCGAGAAGTACGACAAAGGCCGTCAGATCACTTTTAGAAATCGAATGTAAGCAATTGATGCATGTGTGATAGTTAAATTGCTAATCAATTGGAATTAGTATTACCTGTTTGTCTCATCAATGGACTAATCATCTGGTTAAATTGGCAATTTATTGTTATGAGCAGAATCTTGTAGCTCTAATCAGTTAGAATTAGAATGACGTGTTTGTCAAATCAGTGAGCAAATTAGCTAGCAATCGATTTGAATTATCTACCGCAATTTACTAATCAATTAGAATGATCAAGTCTTGTGGATAATCAATTTCTCTAATCAGCTATAGCTAATCAATTTGATTAGTTAAACAATAGCGGCTGTTTGACTTGTACCTGTAGTTTTCTTGATGCGTTATAGAAAGCAATGTTCCTTGTTAAGTTAGCAGTCTTTCTGGGATTTTAGCAGTAGCGGCGCTGGGGGGGGGCTGCTAAACCCCCTAAAAAGGTCATCCGTTTTTTACATGTAAAGATTATTTCCATGATTAACCCCCTAAAAAGGTCGTCAGAAATTTTGGCGACTGAAAATGAAAACTTTTCCTGAGATTTCGACCAAATGACTTTAAAAAAAGGTCGTCAGAAATTTTGGCGGCTGAAAATGAAAAAATTTTGGCGGCTGAAAATGAAAAATTTCCTCTGCGAAGATACAGCCCCCCTAAACTGAAATCCTGGAGCCGCCATTGGGTTAATGGGACAGAGATTGAACTCCAACTGCCATGTTGACAGCGAAGTAGCCTTTGCCAATAGGCTATTACACCCACTTTGATTGTAAAAGTCATAATAATAATAATCTAGTAATGAAGTTTGTTTGCGAATAAATAAAAGATCCCTTGTAAACAAAAGATCCATCAGTAAACAAAAGATCCCTTGTAAACAAAAGATCCATCAATGCACATGGGATCCCTCAATTAAACAGAGGATCCTCATACAGTGCTTCCGATGATCATTGCTAAAGACATTCTTTGAGTGTATTCCATGACAGATGCTGTATAAATTGACAAGACAGTATAAATAAAGCAGTGATTGCTTGACCTTGGCACAATCAATTGTTGATAGGTCTCTGATCTTGTTCGTTTATCTACAGCCATATCAAATGGTGCTGAGCCCACAGATCGGGAAGAACAGAAACTGCATTCCAGGTAAGTAAGTTACTGAATGTTTTAGCAATAGAGATCATTTTTTTATTTCAGGAACTTAAATGAGGGAATAATCAGGTTCTATTTAGCTTAAATCTTTTACGGTTCAATTTTTTAAACTAAATTTAATTTGAAATATTATTTATTTATTTCTGAAATCGGTCATCTGACCGAATGGTGTTGGTGGCTAAAGCAGTTTAAGAATTTCCGCCAAATGTTGGCACGACTCTCAGCATATCTTTCGCTATCTGCGTGAATTCATTCAGTTTTGCATAATTGTTTTGTTTGCTGAAGTCACATTTTTTAGATTTGCTATATAGATCTTTTCCAGCACATCCCACAGTGTTTCTACGCTCATAGCTATTATTGCAAATGTAACTTCTGGTAAACGATTTTACTTTCTAGTTTCTTTCAAGCAGATAGCCGTGTGGGAAGTACTGGAAAGGCAACATGCAAATGTAGTTTTGATGTATTAAACTTCTTGAAATTCAATTTAATATATAATCTTATTAGAGATTGAAAAAATATATATCTTGGCATAAAGTGAGTAGATATTGGAGTTCAGATGGGTTACTAAGAAAAAACTTCCTGTATTATTGGGAGATGGCAATGTATTGTATAGTCTCAGGAAGTGTTGATATTGTATTTTAACTAAGACAACCTTCACTAAATTGAAAGAAAAGTCTTATAATTATTTAATTATATAAGGAGTCAAACTGAAAAGCAGAAATTATTGCACAAAAGTGTTTAAAAAAACTTCAGTCGAATGTTTGTTAGGAATTATTAAACTTGGAGAGTTGTGCAACTCTCACAGGATATCGAGACCCACGGTTCCATTCGCTTCTCTGCACAAGGCGAACTTCTTGTCCATTATGCGCATAATTCTATCAGGCAGCAATGTGCTTTCTCCGTTGCTGAAATGGGCTGCTTCCACACCTGCGCCTGGGTCCCTCTGGCACGTTCTATCGCAATCTTAAAACTGGCCTCTTTAGTCGAGGTTTGGGTGGGAGCACTCGTGAGTAGCAACCTTGAAGGAGCGATACATAAATTCTAGTAATGAATGAATTAATGAATGAATCATGAATTAGTGAATGAATTCAATTTATTATTTTGTAGTACTGTTCCACATGACTAACTTGGGGCCATCGGTTCAGCCCCATGGTCATTTGCATCACACAGAAAGCCTCTGAATGACTGACTGTAAAACAAGAAACGTGTGTCACAATCTCAGCCCCAACTCTAGTCATAGCTACGAAAGATGATGGACTCGATGACTGCACGTCATCTGACGTGTTTTTATATATTTATTTGTTTATTTAAAATGGATGCAATCTACTTTTCAATTTATTTATTTTAACTTTTAAGTATTTTATAGTTGATCATTCGTTGTTGTTTGTGTTTACTTTGACTCTTCTTTGTGCTCCAGTCCTACCAAATACTCAACTGCCTGTTTAATACTTTTGTAGCTATTGTCGATCTACTACATATGTCGTTTGATTGTTTTATCTGTCTACAAAAAACTCTACATATCATTAAATGACAATTGCACTGACATGCATAGATAGTAAAGAGTTGATTTTCCAGTTTCCACCGAACTCATTTGCTCCCGGCCCCCACTCCCCTCAAAATGCACGGACAGCAGATTCGATGGTTGTCTGCTGCAAAGGGAATGACAGAAGGAGGCAATATATATATATATATATATATATATATATATATATATATATATGGGTGTCCCAAAAAATATTTTTTTCGAAATCTTCTACGCAGTCCCCCTAAAAAGTTTCCATATGGTCCCATAGTAACACCTGTAAAATGTTATGACACTGCAAAAATATTTAGGGGTCCCCAAGCCACCCAAATTTTACCCATATTGACATAATTTGCGCCTGATGTGTCCAACTTCTAAATGCCTTTAGATCCCAACCCTTGATCCTATTATAACAAATTTAATACCATTGGAAAGATCTTAAATGGTAGAATTTACAGGTATCTAACTTTATTGGATACAATGGATATTTTGAGCATAGTATAACGCTAAAAAAATGCAAAAATCGAGAAAAAATTGAGATTTTTGGACTTTCACAGTATCAGTGTACAAACAACTAATCACTGGGAGTAGTCATTACAAATGCTTGATAATGTAACAAGTCATGGTTTTAGCTCCTCCATACCTTCATCTGCTTCATGGTAAGAAATTCTGAGGGGTTCAACCACCTATTTTTTCCTAGAACCACACAGAGAAGTCTTAATTGCACACCCATGCAGCTACACACAAATCAATGTATGGCCCATTATTTTTTCACTATTCTCATACTGATCTGCTTATTCTACATCACTTCACACATCTCAACTTGTTCTTCAGTTCTACGTTCTACATTTATAGTCTATATGTCAGCAAGATTGTCACGATTGCGGTTAGAAAACATGTGCCTATGTTTTTCGACAACTTATACCAGAAATTGTCTCCGTTCTTCGTTATTGTTGAACTGAGATTTTGTATACCAGAGCTGCGTCATGTTCGTTCAACACGGTCATTTACACAGACGAAGTTAAGAACAGAATCACACGTGATCTTATACGATTGGCAATCTCGCCACTCTTTCACTGAAAGATCGAGAAAACTGTCATTGAATGCAGTGTATATAGTTCGTGAAAAACTTTTAGGAAGAGATACACTTCGTTACAGTGGCGGCGCCAGCTCTATAGTTTCGGCAGGTCGTGTCGGTGTCATGGGAACTATTTGGCAGGTCAAAGAAATTGATGATTGAATTTGAAGTACATAGGCCTTCTTATCTTTTCTTCTTTAAGTTCTCTGCCGGTGTCACGTGATATTCTATCCCTCTGAAAGTTATCCGGGGGATGAATTAATCTATCCCCCGGATGGAATTAACCGGTCTAGACTATCCGGGGGATAAACAATTTCATCCTCTTTTTTGAAAAATGCGTATAACTGAAATTTTTTGCTCTGATCAAAATTTAAGGTGACTCTAATTGTTTTAATGTCCTAAGAGAAAGGCAACTCAAGTTTATTTAGTGACTCGAGTGCTCTTAGGTGTTTTAAATGTTCTAAATGCTTTAAAACCAAATAAAAAGAATTTCTAGGAGGAATAAACATACCTGTTAGTGTCATTGTTCAAAACAAAGCAGATGAAAATTAATTTGCAAACATAAATACACGCGGAAGTGACTTTTTCGACTTTTTTTTATTTGGGGAGATACGATTAATACGGGGGATACTCTATTTCGTGACACCGGCAGGTTTCAACTTCCAATGACGTCATTCTTTTCTTCGCTGTGGTTTTCTCTTCCGCTCGTTGTATCCGTCGGTCATCCCTTGATATTCTCTTTCCTGATGGATCACGTCTCCGACCCATACAGTACCACACTCCATACCAGTACTTTGACAAGTATACATGTATCTTCTTTCGATCATTGATCAACCCTCCTCTTATCAATTCTCCTCTTTTCGTGAACGCATCTTTTCCAATAGTATTCTTTGTTTTATATCACTATATGGCATATTGCATCTGTTGTTATCATACTTCCCAAGTAGCAGAAGCTCTTGACCTGTTCCTCTTCCTATCCATTTATTGTTATTTTCACTGATATCTCCTCCTACTCTCCTCCACTTATCCTCATAATCTTTGTCTTTCCGAAATTTATCTTCATGTTGTATGTTTTTATTGGGGCCCTGTTTAGTTGATCCATCAATTTCTGCAGCCCCTCTTGTGTAGTCGCCAGCATCGATTGGTCGCATGCAAATCTTAGGGCTCCTGCATGGGCTCTTACAGTGTAGGAGTATTCCACCCACTTTTAAACCCTCTCCTGTCTGTTCCATTGCCTCTTGAATTTGTTCTTCTATGTATATGTTAAAGAGGAGTGGTGATTGCGGGCATCCATGCCTCATCCCTCTACCAATTACTTCATTCTCTTAGCACTCCCCTCCTATTCTTATCTTTACTGTTTGATTAATATTATAGGTTTCTTATAAACCTATAGTTAGACCTCTATATTTACCTACGGTACTAGATAAGATCAGACGTAAAAGTCGGTTTTGTCTAATAATTGCACCGCAACACTAGTGATCTTTTGGGCCAGGAAAAATGTTGAGTTTTCATTTGAAACTCTTAAATAAAATAATGTAAAAAGATACTAAAAATTCCAAAGTTTTTTAGGCAGGTCATTAGGCAGGTCGTGAGCAAAATAGGCAGGTCAAATGACCTGCCGCGACCTGCCCTAGCGCCGCCACTGCTTCGTTATTCCACATGGACGAGACAATAACTGAAAGAACAGAGAGAATTGCTATCTCTTATATCTTAGGTACCAGAATGATATTGCATCATTTACAGACTTGTCGTCTAGAGCAGCATCGTCAGAATTATAAAGCTTTCAATTAGTTCAATGAGAGCAGCGACTACATGAGAACACCGCCTGACTGTAGATGTCAACCACAAATCTGAGAATTTTTGGAGTTGGATGCCCTGTAATTCACGATCGTCAAATGTATATGTGATTCGTTTACATCATAAAGCAATTCGATCTATATTGTCTTGCCCATCCAACTCGCGCTGTGATGTGCATCAGGCTTGCGAACTGTTAGCGAATTGCTCAATCCATCTATGGATACCAAGAGCTGAGGAAATTCTTGATGTCATAATTCGAGGATGGCCACGCTGAAGCTGTTCAGTAATGAATTCCTATAATTAGTTAGATGCAGACTGCAGCAGCATTAAATTTTGTCGAGGGTTTGGTTGACGGTGAACAAGATTGGAACATTCATCTTTAAATGACTTGAAGAGCTTAATTACAGACCATTGATGGACAAACTTTACCAAGAACACAAAGAATGCACCAGGCAACAGGACTTAAAAGATTTCTGTGATGTCAACAAGACGTTACGACTGATGGCTGATGTAGAAGGGTGCAAGGCACTGCAAGTCTATTTAATATGCAGTTATTCAAGGCCGTTGTCTCAAAGCATTTGCCAATAATTAATGCTTCACACTGCCATGACTTCAAAAGGTCCAAACTGCAACCGTTGATTACTGTCCTGGTCCAGAGGTCAACTTTGGCACACCAAAATGTTAGTACTTCCATCAACTAGAGAAGAAATCAGACTGACAACCTGATAACCTTATCCATATCAACTCCAGTGATGATTATTGTCATGTAGAGGTAGCAGCCTGCAATCCCAGTGCACGACAGATTTACATCCTTGGTTTGCTCGAGAGCTTAGCTGTCGTCCTTATGTTTGAAAAACCTCATTCACAAACACAATAAGGTTGCATGTTTGCAGATTTTAGTATTTCAAAGCAATATAAAGGTATTAAGCAATACATAAGCCTGCTAGTGGGGTCAAAGTGTGAACCTCCGAAATTTTGAAGCTCAGAAACGTCGTACGTATAATTTGTGGCAACCTACACAAATTGTATGAGCTTTGGGGGACCTCTAAATATTTTTCAAATGTCATGAAATTTGGCAGGTGTTATCATAGGACCATAAGGAAACTTTTTGGAGGGACTCCATTTCAAGTTTCAAGAAAAATATTTTTCCTGTGCAATCGTGGGACACCCTGATATATATATATACACACACATATATATATATATATATATATATATATATATATATATATATATATATATATATATAGTGATCGGCATTAAACGTTGGCACATCCCAAAGCAAGGGCGGATACAGAAATTTTCGAAGGGGGGCCAAAATTTAGGGTGTTGTTGGTGGGACAGGGGGAAATTTTTTTAGTCATCATCCGTAGTCGAGAGTAATGGTAGATCAAACGGGGGGCACGTCCCATGCGATTTTGTAATAGGGGAGGGGGCCTGATGTCCTGCTTTTCTCTCCCGCTGCGTTTATTTAATGACTTGTTAAAACCAAATGGGGGCCACGTCTCATGCAATTTTTAAATGGGGAGGGCCGTGGCCGGATTGGCCCCCCCTGGATCTGCTCCTGTTCCGAAGGTGGCTATTTCAGAGATTCAAATCTCGGGCTAGCGCGGTCCGTCAACGGGGACCTAAATGGCGTGGCGACACTAATCATCTTTGATAAGGCAGTGTCGTTAAAACATGTAACTAACATGACATTGTAGGCCTAGGCTAAAGTTGGCACAATGAGTCTTAAGTTGTTGGCTAGTGATGGCTTTCAGGATAGAGGGCGGCGTATGATGATAGGAAATCTGCTACGACGTAGGCTAGCTGTAGGTGGTGCTGAAACATGAGCACTTTGCACTGCACGTCACTCGGAGATTCACGTTGTATGTATAATGTAGCTTTTGTATGTGTGTATGTATGTAGCCTGTGTATGTTTGTATGTATGTATTGTGCATGGACATTTATATAGCACCTTACACACCGCACGAAGGTGCTTGATATAGGCTAGCTACCCGACAGTTCTAACTTCTAAACAAGTGCGACTTTGGAAATGTTTCCTGAGATACATTACGCTACGATCAGCTAGGCCAGTGGTTCTTAACCTTTTCAAGGTGGCCGAACCCCAAGAGAAATCCATGACCACTCACCGAACCCCTCAAGTTTTAAAAATAATTTTTTTACTAATGGGAACAAAAGAAAATAAAAAATTGTACCAAATGTGATACAATATTAATTCAATACATGAACCACCAGTGGCGTAGCCAGGAATTTTTCACGGAGTTTTGGGTTTTTTGCCTGGCCGGATACCCTTTCTGAAACCAACCCAACAGTATTACAGTAAATAAAAGGGGAATAAAGTAACAAATGGAATAAAGTAAGAAAAACAACTGTTACTACAAGCAATTGTTTTCTTTCTTATTTAAGTGGATAATTAACCATTAAAAAACTTGTTTCTAGGCCAATGGGGGTTTAACCCCCGAAACCCTCCTTGGCTACGCCACTGTTAACTACTAACAGTTAACTAACGTAGGCCTACGTACCAACACTACCAATTGCATCTTAAGGTGTCCTTTGTTGTTGCCGTGTGGAAACAATGTGAGAAATGCGTGACTCTGTTTTGGAAGACTCACTCTCGTGTCATTTTTACAATCAAATCTGCTTCTTTTCTTGGATTTAATCTCCACCAATTTTGAGAATCCCTGCTCACAGAGACATGATGTGACAAACGGTGTGAGGATTTCAAGGGCGGCTTTAGCAATGCGAGGATATCCTTCCATTTGGCGGCACCAAAATCTCGAGAGTGCTGTTGTACCAAAGAGCAATAATTATTGTTGAATGTGACATGGCTCTGCTGAAGTTCAATAAGATCGTCCAGGTATTGATCGTTCACATTTGCTGTAGCCTACAATGTCGAAGGTGAAAGGCTGTCGCATCCATGCTGGATATTGCTGGATATCTTTGTCAGGGAAGTGACCATCAAATAACTTTGCCAGCTCCACCAGGTGCGTTGCAATCAATTGCTTCAACTCCTCTGGTACAACAGTATATCTCCAACTTTAAACTCATCGTGACTCACCCACTCATCTATAGCAGAGGAAAGTTAGGGAAGTTGTTGTTCTCGATTCGACACTTCACAATGGCAACCTCTTTCGGAAAGCACAAATCTTCTCTTCCGCTTCAATTATATTGATGCCACCACCCTGCATCTGGCAATTGAGATGATTGAGTGCACCAAAGATGTCAACCAAATAGGCCAAGGCGAGGATGAACTGTGACTCGATGTAGTGTTAATTATCGGGAAGTGCAGTAAGACATAACTAAGGTTAACAGGATGAACAGCTTTAAATTTCATAAGGTAGGGCCTGGCAGCAATCTATTTCAAACAAAATTTATTAAATAAAAGTAGAAAAAAGCAAATGATTTTCACTCACACTCACCGACCCTGAATATTATATATTTCAGAGGACCTCTGCCGAACCTCTGGCACTGGCTCACCGAACCCCAGGGGTTCGGTCGAACACTGGTTAAGAAACACTGAGCTAGGCTATCTGGAACCAGTTGGTGGTGGTGCTGGGGGGGGCTAGTGCCGAATCGCGCTGATCGCTCTGGTGCGATCGTTGCGTTGAATACTAATTAAATCGGAACAGACAAGAGAAGAAACGACAGCCTCCAGGATCCATCCACAATTCCTTCTCCCAAATGTGCCTGGCAGACAATGAACTTAAAAATTAGACTATAGGCCTATATGTTGCCCCCCGAGGTGACTTGGCCGCGGCTTGAAGGTGTCTAGGCACGATTCGGCACGCCTGACGGGTCTTGGCCGTCTGGCCCGTGCTGGACTTAGTTTATGACGCTCACGTCCAAAGGAGGGCTTTCACCCACCCAACCACTCACCCTCCCGGCCCCCTCCCCGCTGGTTCCCTCTCCTGTAATTTATGCAATCGGTGAACCTCCGAAAACGAGGCTGTGACCCCTTGACCCGTTCACGCAACCTGGCTTGCGGTGGCGTAGCTGTTGGCTGCCCAGCTAGAGGGGTCGTGTACGGGGGTGGGTATGACCGCATGAGCTGGCGCTCAGTGACTGGACGCCCGCGTAACATGCCCATTGTTTGTCTGTCTGTCTGTTCTCCACGACTGGACGGTATAGCCCGCGTTTGAATGATGACTGCTGTGTTCTGCAGCCGTTTGTGGTGATGCCTTGGGTTTCTGCGTCCGATGTAGAGACAGCTAGGGAAAGAACTGCCTGTGGTGTTGTGGGAGGCTGTAAGGATCTGGAAAAACGCATCGGATTATTCGGCAATAGTTGTAGGAACTGTTTTGAATCTTTAGACACAGGTAGGCAAAGGAATTGATCGTGTAAATCAATCATTGAATCATTCATAGCTAGCAATCTCTCACGCGTGTAGCGACCCTCTGCGCGCAGATTCTTAGAAATAGGTCCACCAGTGTTATGCACCGAAACCTACATTTAGGCTACTCTTTATTGCGATCCATAGTACTGTTACAACTCGTATTGGCCTACGTAGTGCACATAGCCTATGTAATATTTGCTTAAGCGTTTTAAATGAAATTTTTGCAGAACATGACTTAGGTCATGGGTGTCCGCATAGGCCTATAGCCTAAAGGTAAAAGGGGGGCACGTGCCCCTTCTGGAAAATCGACACCTATTTTTTAACTACTAGGCCTATAATTTTTATATAAATTTCTTCACACTTAACAGTGATGACACTATTGATGCACAAGGTGGAACTAAGAAATTTGCATTTAGAAACCGATCCGAAAATTAGGCTAATTCTTAACTTCGTGCTTTGCAGTTTTCAAGCTCTTGTTAGGCCTAAAGATTTAACCGTGAGTCCGTGACTATTGTGTTGTCCCCCTCCTGCAAACATTTCTGCTGGCGCCCATGGCTTACGCTACTTTTAACCTAGGTAGGCCTAGGTCTAATATTTTGTTTGTATGTGAACTTCCCTCTGGCTACTCTTTGAGACAACCCTAATGACCAGACGCAGCGCTCGTCAATAAATTGTATGCCTTGCGCTTGACTTTCGAGTGGCGCTTTAGAAATTTGGAGATTAGGGCTACGATTTACGATACGATTAGGCCTACTACGACGTGCAACGCGCCTAATCATTTTGTAGGCGGCCTATTTCTAAAGGGCCTACGACTTTACATAAACAAGAAATCCAAGAGAAATGATGTCTTGAACCGTATAGGCTACTGTTCCTGGTTTTTTGGGAATCGGAACAAAGGTAGATAACCTCGGAGATCAGAATAAAGTTTGGAACAACTAGGCCTTGACTACTAGTAAAAGTAACCTACAGTAGGACGCGTGGTAGCCTTATGTTATAACAGTGTGTTTGTGTTTGTGCGCGCGCCTATAGGCCTATATATATATAGATAGGGCCTATAGTTCTGCATAAAATATTAATATTGTTGATGTTTGTTTACTTGGCCTAAGAACATAACAGAAGGCCAACTTCTTGGTAAATCAGTTTTAGATTTGACCCAGTAGATCTGGCTTTGCCCTTGCTTAATGAAAGAGCTGACGGCTATTGGAGGTGTCAATGATTCATTGTTGTAGAGATACCATAACAAAGGCACAATACTAGTGGGTGACAGTGCGTGTATAAATGATAGGCTCATAATAGTTTAAATTGCTTATGGCTGCTTTTCGTGAGTTTATTGAAGCGTTTGTTTGTTCCGATCCCTGCAGAGAACGATTCCGCCACAGTGCCAGTCCCAAGCCTGGATGAAGGAGGAGGGTGTCGTTAAACAGAAACCACCCCCGCAAACAATGCATTAGTTGCGAGCGGGGGGATGACTGCAAGCTTGTTGCTGTTCAACGACTCTGCCATGTATTAAAGGTGATTAGTGTCGCCCTCCTCCTTTATCGAGGCTTTGGACTGGCAGAGTGCAACCAGTGGCGGAGTTAGGGTCTGTAAGCCTGCAAGAGTGAGGCTATAAACTGCGAATCTTCAAGCAGGCGGTGCAGCATCCCGAGACTGTGTGTGATGTGGTCCAAGAGCTGATGGAATAATAATAATTATTATAGAAGTTTGCTAATGTAAACTTCTCAGACTAAAGTTCTTCAGTTTCAGTTATCAGACCTGAATGCAACCGTACAGAATGAATGTGTGCATAGATAATGTATGTGCACTTGTTATGGCACCCCTTCAAGTTCACTCAGAGGCGCTCCCGCCTGCAGAGCGGACACTGCATCGGAGTTTCCTAATGAAGTGTTGAGCAATTGCAAATGAAGGACTTGCCCAAGGTCCCTACGCGGCGAGGTGGATTCGAACCTCGAACCTTCCGGCTTCAAGGCAATGACGCCACCATTACACCACCGCGCCTCACAATATTATAGATATAGATATAGGCCACAAACGGAATAGGTTTATAAAATGTTAAACGTGGCCTCATATTCTTCTTGGCCAAATTTACGACTTTCGTGGAAGCAGTAGCGTTGCCCAAAAAGGTTTTCTAGTCATTCCAGTTCGTGGACAGAGCAATGAAAATGTCAATAGGCCGTGTTACGGTGTTTTATCCTCAAAATGAACTGTAAGAGTAGATACGTAGGCGTACGAGGCGGGGGTCCAGAAGGCAAATGCCCCCCAGATTTCGAGCAAATGTGTTTTTCGGGCAAAAGAGAGATGGATGGGGGAAAAAATCGGAAATTTTTTCGGGCAAAAACAGGTACGGGAGGGTTTTTTCGGGCACGCAGGGGAAAATCCTAAGAATTTTGGGCGGATGACTAAAAAAAGGTCGTCAGATTTTTCGGCCCAAAATTCTTTTTGCCCCCCCTACTGCCGAAATGCCCCGTACGCCTATGGGTAGATACGCATCATAATCGAAGTGACGTCATAATGGGTCTAGTTTATATTCTGAAAATGAACTTCTATAGTTGGTAAATCTTGATCAAATCGAAGTGACGTTACAATAGGCCTAGTTTTGTATTCTCTAGGCCTATATGAACTTCTGTAATATTGGTTTTGTACCGTAATCGAAGTGACATCACAATAAGCCTGGATTTGTATTCTCAAAATGAAATTACATGACAGTAGAGCGAAGTTACGTCACATTAGAATTGTATCATGAGCGAAGTTACGTCACAATGGGCCTAGTTTATGTTCTCAATATGAACTTCTCTTATAGTTGACTATCATCATAATTGAAGTGACGTCACAATCGGATTAGTTCATATTCTCAAAAATAATGAACTTGTATAATTGTAGATCTGTATCGAAGTTACGTCACAATAGGCCTAGTTTTATATTCTCAAAACGAACTTAAATAATAGTA
Organism: Lumbricus terrestris; assembly: GCA_949752735.1. Lineage (NCBI taxonomy): Eukaryota > Metazoa > Annelida > Clitellata > Crassiclitellata > Lumbricidae > Lumbricus > Lumbricus terrestris. The sequence continues at coordinate 32,438,069 of OX457042.1, forward strand.
GATTTCTGTCATCAACGAAGTGATGTCACAATGGGCCCTGTTTACATACTCAAACTGAACTTCTGTAACAGTAGATCTGCATTATAAACGAAGTGACGTAACAATAGGCCTTGTTTATGTACTCAAAATGAACTGTAATAGTCGATCTGTTTCATAATCGAAGTCACGTCACAATAGACAGGGGCGTATCCAGGGGCAAATCCGGCCATGGCCCCCATTTAGAAATTTCTTTCTTTCTCACCAGTTATTTTTACGGGGAAAGTGAACGTGCTCTCCCCCATCTGTTTAAAAATTATGAACTTCCATATTAATGGCAGATCTGTATCATAATCGAAGCGCCGTCGCATTAACCTGAATTCTATTAATCCTAGGCCTAATCGTGATCTCCACATTTCTAGAGCGCTACTCGAAAGCCAAGCGCAGGGCACCAGCCGCACCACCTTATTCACGAGCGCTGTGTCAAGTCAGAAAGGTTGTCCAACAGAGTAGGCTAGTCCCAAAAAAGGCAAAACACCCACAAGTTTTGTTGCCTTGACCATAAAGGCGCTTCCGCTCTGGTTGATGACTAATATTATAGCCTACCGGTCATCAGCAATGTGCTGTTACATTGGTGGTGAGTGGGCTAATTTTATATACGGTAATTAATTTCAAATCACCCGTTGGCTGACCGGTCGAACGGGTCTGCCTGGCCATCTGCCGCGCGCTGGGCTATTTGAAATCTATGGTATACTATACCCGCATCTGTTTAGCATGTTTACCCTGACCCCTCAGAGTTCATGGTTCAAAGGTAACTAGTCGGCCGGTTTTATAGAACCCCAAGACGTTGTGACGTTGGTGCTAAGTGGGGTAAGGAGGGGTTGCTGTTTCCACGCGTGGGTTATGGGCGGGATAGACTAGACGGAATGTGGGAAGGGCTGAGCAATCTCAGATTACAATGGAACGTATGACGGACTCTTCCATCTGCAGGAATTAACCCTTTGACTTCTGTAGAGAGGAAATGGAAATGCACGATGGACAGAGGTCAGTTGAGAAGACAGGATAATCGCGAAATCATTGCACCCATCTAATCACTCAAATCATCAGCAGTCAGGACGATGACAGTTCTTTGGGTTAAAGTACGAGAATTGTGGAGAAATAACTGGAAGTTAGACGTTGATTTATGTGGATTTGGAGTGTGCGCAGTGGCGGCGCTAGGGGGGGCTAGGGGAGGCTAAGCCCCCCTATAAAAGGCACCACCACAACAACTACTACTGCCATCACTACTAGTTAGACCTGGGAGTCGACCCAATAAGTCGACCCCAGTCGACTTGGCCATCCCAAGTCGGGTCGGGTCTTTTCCGCTCACCGTAACTGACCCCAATTTGAATTTTGTAGATAGAGGTCACTTGAAGTTGTTTTTACCTCAAGTCGACTTAAACCGACTTGAGACACAAACATATTTAAATTTGTCACTTTAAACCAATGATTGTGATAACATTTAAGCAGCTTTTGTTGCCTAGTGTGTTTACAAGAATGAATGAGGCCTTTGCTAAACAGAGACCTAAAGGCTAGGCTACTGATCATTTTGCCGAAAGGCTATCGTGCAGGCTGCCGTCTGCCGATCTATTCATATAATTTGTAATTTTGTGCCTAAACGTCACGCTTAGGCATGCGCTTAATTAAAATGGTGAAACAAAATGTTACTAAAATATTAGCACGTGTGCTTATCAAGCAATCAGTGAACTTCTAGTGGTCAGTGAATTCGGCGCAAAGAAAGCTGGCTCTTCAAGGCCTATAATAAATCGATAGTTTGGCGCTTCTTTGGAGCGCTGCATCTTGTCTGCAGACGGAAAACTATTGTAGGGCCAATTGGACAATGAAAGACTTTACTGTCAGTGAGTAGGCCTAGTTAGTAGCTGTAGTAACCTACTGTAGGAAGATGCGCTTGCAATGCTATATATGCTAAGTTGCGAAATGATGTTAGTGGCCAAATAATTATGAAAACATGCAGAATTACAAATTAGGTTTATCATAACACGCCATTCAGTGCAACCATGCAGTCCGCGGTCCGCTATTTTATCTTAGACCTTGCGCTTTTTACAAATTTATTTAATATTAATATTAAAAATAATAATAATGAGCGTAATCTGAATAATCACATACAATGGACAAGCTAAAATTCACAGGCCTAATAATTTGCTGTCACATTGTCTAGGACTCTAATGTCAGAAGTCGACTTCAAGTCGGAAGTCGGTTGCTTTTCTGCCAAGTCGGGTCAAGTCGTTTTGACGCCGAGAAGTCGACTTCAAGTCGACCTCAAGTCACTTTAGGGTCAAATGGGGTCAGATAAGCTGACCAAAGTCACTCCCAGGTCTACTACTAGTACTACCAGCACCACAACCATTACTGTGTTATTTGTATTATTGTATTTTGCTTTGCATGTTATGGGTCGGGTGCCAAAACGCTATTGGCCTGCCGGTAGGTCTCTAATTTGTAGATATGAAGGAGATGCAAACTTGTCGAGCGCTCATTCCATGTTAGACGCTAATTAAATGTATGATTGACCTATAGGCTGTATGAATGTATGTGCTAATCTGATCACACACTATTATTATTATCAAGGCGAATGTCATCTTTTCTTGGCCATCCTGGTTTTGTGCAATATTTCATATTTTAGTATTTTATCTTTCAAATTGGTCAAGGCAGACAAGAGGTGTTACTTTCGTAAAGAGATCACACGATTTGGAGATGTGGCGATCTGATTATTATTATCATAATACAAGCCTATGATAATATCGCATGCTATTACATAGGGTAAATCTATTTATCATTGTAGAGTTCATATTTCCCTGAGATACGCTATCATTGTGTGAAAGTCGTCCATACGTGCGCAGACTCGATTCAAAGTCTGTGTTAGGAGCCTCTTCCCAAACAGTACAGATCCTAGGTCCGTAGGAAATTTGATAGTCACAACTCTACTCGTTTACCCGTATGAAAATATGCACGATGTGTAATGTTAATAAGTGGGCTACACCTAATTGATTGACAAGAAAGCAAATATTTGAGTTATTTGCAGTCGTTCAAGACAAGTTTTAAGCGAAGTCGAACTTTAAAAATTCAAGCAAGCTTAATCCGCCATGGACTAAGTGCCTTGCTTATATAACCGCATCTGAAAGGTGCCAGACGAATTCGTGTTTCTATTGGCTAAAAACAGTGTGTTTGAAGTATAGTTTTCAATTTAATGTGACCTCGAACAATGGCGGCGCCAGACATTCTTTGTTACTATGGTATAGTCAGGGCAGTCATGCGAGTAACAAGTGCAGGGGATACGGTACTCGGCAGATAAAAAATTCGGGCAGAGCACCGACCAGGGCACAGGCTTTTCATCAGGGTATTTGCCCTCCCATGCTCTGGCGTAGCGCCGCCATTGACTTCAAAGCTTTAATTGAGTGCTACCTTAGCTTGCGCGAGTTCTGCCTTTGATGCGTATAATTGGTGTAAGCTTTTATTGGACGTTAAAATTAACCTAGAAGCAAAAATGACGTGTTTTGCACAATAGCTTGAGCAACAAATCTATTGTCTTGATTACCATATGGCAACATAAGGAGAAATGAGTGTTGTGGCCTTCTTAGCTGCAGGTTTTTGCAGAAGTGCTACTGATAGCATTAATATCCCCGCGTATAAGTGTTCCTTATAGGTATAGGCGTACGGGACGCATATAGGCATTCCCTACCCGATTTCGTGGAAGAGGCGAAGACTATAGGGGTGAGGAGGTAGTTGATGTTAGCAGTTATTGGTGAAGCTGTAGGCTATTAGCTTCACCAACAACTGCTAAAGAACCAACGGAAAAATCTTAAGAATCTAATGACGACACTAACCCTAATACTAACCCTAACCGACCCTCACGACGCAAAAATCTGAAGAATCTAATGACGACACTAACCCTAACACTAACCCTAACCGACCCTCACGACGCGAAACCTTACCCTATACGCGAACGACACCATGCTTAAATTTACCTATAAAGAGCCGTAAAGTGACACATAATTACCTGTCCAAATGTTCCTCCATACGTAGGGTAATTATTTGTAAGAAATTTGAATTTGAAACGTTTTACATTGCAATTCGTGTAAAATCGTGAGAGCCTGCCGACGCGCACGTGTTGTTGACAGTTTACAAAGGGATGGTCAGAAATTGTACTCCACAACCTTCTCCCCCCTATATGGTCTTCGCGTCTTCCACAATGTAATCATTCTATTCCTCTATAGCCGGCTTACGAAATCGGGTAGGGAATGCCTATATGCGTACGGGACATTTCGGCAGTGGGGGGGAGCAAAAAAATTTGTTGCCCGAAAAATATGACGACCTTTTTTAGTGATCCGCCCAAAATTCGCAGGTTTTCCCCTCCGAAAAATCTGACGACCTTTTTTTACCCCTGCGCCCGAAAAATCCTCCCGTACCTGTTTTGCCCGAAAAAATTTCCGAATTTTTTGCCCGTTCATGCCTCTTTTGCCCGAAAAACACATTTGCCCTAAATTTGGGGGGCCCTGGACCCCCGCCTCCTACGATCATGCTTATAGGCTTATACCTCGTGGCAAAGGAACAAGACCACCAACAGAATGGATCTAATGACTAATAATAGGGATAGGTCTCGCGGACCTTCAAAATAAAACGATCCTGGTTTGGCCATGATGATGTAACCCCCGCAAAGTCATGCATGATACCGGTACCGGTTAATTCATTCATTCATTCATTCGAGTATTTATATAGCGCCTCTTCAAGGAAACTACTCAGAGGCGCTCAATGTCACCCCCATTTAAAATCTCTTCCCCAGGGCCGTTATAGGAAGTTTGGGGCCCTAGGCACCCACTTTAACTTTAAACGTAACTCGAATTCCGCCTCAATTTTTCAGTCTCAGATGCATAGAATGTTGCATGAATGCATTGCTAATAATTTTCAAAAAAATGAGTTGGTGCGCTACAAATAATTTCAAATACCGGTAATTAAGTCATGTGTGATCTTGATAAATTCATTAAGCCGCAACTATGCACTTGTAGCGTTTTAAATCGCTATTATCTATCAAACTAACTTATCTAGTATTAAGTGTTAATTATAAGTAGGAGTTAAGCTAGACAATTTAGTCGGCGTATCTAGATTAATAATTTGGCGTCTAGTGGATTAGTAACTAGGAGACCACGAATCTTGCGTATATGAGCGAGGCAGTCATGGTGACGTCATGCGGTTACTACGGACGCTACGTAAGCGAAAACATTTGCATCGACGCGTAACCAATAAAAAGCATCGAAATGAGCTTAACGGTCGGAATTGAATGGAAACAGCCACGTCATTGAAATTCGACATAAACGGTTGATTCCTTGCATGAACATTGAGAAAGATGGTTGCTCAGTTGTGGCTGGCAATTCATTTGAAGTTTATTCAATGGTGAGGATGAGGATTATGCTCGTATCTGGTTGTAAAATAGTACGAGGCATTCGTGTGAGAGTAGAGGCGATTTAGAAGTTCAAAGTTGCGAACTCTAACGTCCGTGAAGTCTACATTGTGATTGGGACGGTTGGTGAGACGTTATTTCGTGTGGAGAGAAACGATTTTGGGCTCGTTGTCTCTGGTTGACATTTCAAGGTCATTTTCAATTGGGAAGGAAATTCTCATTGATTGGAGTATGATAATTTGATGCTACGGATGTATTGAATATTTTCTCGTCTGGTATTCGATCTGGATTCCACAGCTTGGCAGTATCTCATCATCCTCTTCAAATATAGCACCGGGTTGCTTATCTTCATACAGTGAATATACAGAGAATCTGCAGAACTATTTCTTCAAATATAGCACCGGGTTGCTTATCTTCATACAGTGAATCTACAGAGAATCTGCAGAACTATTTCAAGGCCGCTTTACACTACAGAAACGATATGTCATATATCTCAACTGTGGAGCACAGATAAGCATTAAGATAATTATAATTAGTGATACGCCAAATAAGTAAATAGGAACATTGCGTAATTGTATTGTTTATTTAACAGTTTTCAAATATATTATACATTTATAAAGAATTGGTTTCTCTTTGAACAGATCATTTAAATGCAGTACATTTTCAATTACCTGCTAAAATAAGCTTAAAACGGAATAACGTTACAGCACTTTAGTGCATCGTATAAGGTTGGCAATAAACTTCTTTAGTTCTCATAGTAATGCACATCTGTATGTAATTATTGGAGGCTCAAATGCCACTTTGAATGCATGGATGCATGGTTAGATCATACAATGTGAAGAGCGATGACTCAAAAGCAACCAGTTAGCAGCAAACAAAATTCTGTCTGTCTGTCTGTCTGCCTTCCTGTATGTTTCCCTGTCTGTCTCTGTATCCACGATACACCGCAAAGCTGTTTCATCCTGAGCTTCAAATACACGTTGTATGAAATTTGATATTTTATTCCGTCTATGCCTTTTTACGACTGCTGCAGTCCTGTGGGATTTGTGAACTTCTACTGTTTTCCAAATTATCATTTCAGGAAGAGCTACTTGTACGTTCGAAATTGACTATAGAAGACGAAGTGAGACGACCTTGACCGGAAATGTCCGACTCTCAGTCTCCTACCACTCCGCAGAACTTAGATTCCCTCCAAACGACCGAAAGTGGAAAGAGTTTGCATGGTGAGTGCGCACCCTGTGCCGTCAAATCGACTCTGGGGATCGCTGAATCGGACGTAGCTTCCGCCGGAAGTGGGAAGCGGAAACTACTGGAAGAAGAGTTTTCGAACGGAGCGAGGAAGCGAGTTAGAAACGATGGCTTGGAGTCTGGTTCTTCGGATACGAACGAGATTTCTGTGGAGGAAGACGAGGAGAAGATAGGTCAACCGAGGGTGGGTTATCCCATCACGGCCCCTCTCGTGAAGATGAAGTCCACGCCCGTCCGAGAGTCTGCAGCGCTCGATGTGCCCCAGGACATTGGGGTTCACGCAATAGCGACTGGAGTGGTGGTTCCCGAAGTAGGGCCTGGAGTGTTTCCCGGAATAGCACCTGGAGTGGTTTCAGGAGTGGTGCGCGCAGTTGGGCCTGGGGTGGGTCCTGGCGTGGTTCCCAGAGGAGTTGCGCGTGCAGTAGTTCCTGGAATACCGCCTAGAGTGGTTCCTGGTGTGGTCCCCGCAGGCGCGCCTGGATTGGTTCCCGGAGTAGTTCCTGGGATGATTCCCTCCCTGCCAATGCCGCTTGGAGTGTCCGGCGGAGTAGGGGGCTTTCCCATGCTGAACTTTGGAGGGGCGGTGGGGGCATCACCACTGAGCATGGCCACGATAGCCAGCCATCTTCAAGCGTTGCAAATGAACCAGTTGCTGAGGGCCATTGCTCCCTCCGTCAACAGTCTTGGCAACCTTGGCAAGCTGTTAACAAGCGAACAGATGGCAATGCTTGCTACTCGGATGACGTTGGCAAGTCGTACCCCTCCTCAAGTTCCTCATCTTCATACTCCTCGTCCTACTTTGCTCAGCGTATCCTCATCGTCAGCACCACCTTCGGTCAGCATCTCTACCGCTGGAAATTCCTTTAATCGGCCACTGCAAGGCAATGAAGCCTCAACACCCGGCGGCACTTGGGTCCACGACAGAGTACGTCAGACCCTCGAGAATCAACGAGAAGTCGGAAAGACAATAATTGCAGATGGCGATCATTCCCATTCGGACTTCGCAATCGACCATCACAGTGGAGCAACGACGGAAAACTCATCCGAAAGCGACGAAGCGCATTTTCGAGTCTCGGATCCAGAATCGGGGAATGGTGTCCGTGGCGGGCAGGAAGCTGCTGCTGGGTCCAACGGGCATCACCAACTGATGGTTCAATTACAGAACCAGCAGCAGGACCAGGGTTACCTGGAGCGGGACCAGGGCTACCAGGAGCGGCGTCGCAAGAACAACGACTCCGCGAGGCGGTCGAGGGACGCGCGTCGGACACGCATCGATGAAACTGCGAAACGAGTGGCCTTCCTCGAGATGGAGAACCTCCAGATGAGGGCGATCATCGAAGCGGAACGGGAGTACCTGACAAGGATGCAGCAAGACCTGATGCAGAGGAAGGGAGCCTGGAACCAGACACAGTTCGCTGCACTCCAGCAGGTACTCGACAACATGTCGGCCACAAACGCTGCCCGATTCTACAGTTCAAGCCAACAACCGCTGGTTGCAACCTCGAAATCATCTTCAGCAGTCAAAGAAGAACGGGCCAATGGTTCCGAAACTCACCGTGACTGTGACATTGTTAAGCCTTCTTGAAATCAATGAACTGGAACCAGCGTCCACTTAATATTTGCATTAAATTAATTCGGAAAGAGAACGTTCTGACTTACACTCGCACAACAATTATCATTGACGGATGTTTGCATGTATTGTATTCTCACATACATTGCAGCTGCAGTATGCGCTCACTCTGATTGCATGGAAAGTATATTTTAATGGCGTTTCTAACGTATTTGATATGTCTAGCGAAGGGAAATTAGCACAATATTCCAATTGCCTTTCTGAATAAACATTTACTCTTAGCAATGTATTTCTAATCATGACGCCTTGAGTTACTAATCACATGCTAAAATCTAATCATGATGACGGCTCTAATCGTTAAACGTATGTTTGAAGCTGTTCTACATTTCAGTATTACATCTTTTACATTTGTGTGATTTTTCGATTGTGTTTAACTCTGCCTTAAATACGGGTCGTTTTCTTACTTTTTCTGCCTTGGACATTTTTTAAAGTTTTTATTGATATTTTCGTCGTTTGTCGTAATATGATTTCATCTGTTTCGGTCGTTGGAAGATATAATATCGAACCTCGTTGCGTTAAAAATCTGTCACTTAAAGACGAAGAGAAAGTAGAAATCCGGAAGCACTCACAAGTTTAGAGATCGAGGTCGATGATATGACAGACCCCTGGACAGACCAAGACAGAGGATAGACCAAGACAGCGGAAAGACAAAGACAGAGGACAGACCAAGACAGTGGCCGTCATTTGGAAACCTCAAACACCCGGAAGGAAAACTGTCGCCTGAAATTATTCACTATGTCAGTGGTCGTTTGTTTTTGAGTTGCGCTCAAATATCATCGTCCGTCTTGAATATATTGCACTATGTATGACGACAGACATCAAGTGGTGATAGGTCAGAGACAGACAGACAAACAAACAGAAGACAGAGATAGGGAGACGGTCTGCAGATAATGGGCTGGAAGACTTGAGAAGACGCTTGCTTTAGTTTTCGTACAGTGGCAGATGTCCAATGAAATGAGATGTCCCTATCTCTGTCTTCTGTCTGTAATTATTCCGTAACCTGTAACCTCAACTCACTCTATATATGTACAGGGTGGGCCAGCATAAATGTCCCGACTTTGCAGGCGTATAACTTCGCCAATTTTTAACATTTATTTATACTTGATGCATCAAATTAAAGGTATTTCACTCTAGTATTAACTCTAAAAAAGTCGAACTGATACTAGTTTAGGTTTTAATTATATACTTGGATCAGCGCTAGCTACCGTTTTTTGTCATTACTGACGCATTATGACGCCGTTTCCCGGGAAAATTCTATCGTTTTTTGCTAAAACGTGCGTAGACACGATCATTTTGAGTGTTTGTAGGGTCCCTACCATGAATATATTCTAATCGCAAAACCGCGTCCTTTCAATTTTGCCAACAGCCGTGCACTGCCATGCGCTACTTCAGACGCCAGTCGTTTCTTTGCGTAAGAGCTGGAGAGTTCGTGGGACTTCTCGTCGACAAATTACTTTAACTTTAGGTCTATAATCTTTTCCAATACGCTATTCAGTGCTTCTAAGACGGCCTGTTTTGCGCTGAATTTGCATGCAGGGCCTGCCCTGGTCATTGTCTTGACTGCAAATGTACGCGGACACACGAGCAATGTTAGCGGATGTGAGCGCCGTGCGCTCCGATTCCCATGGTTTGCAAGTAGAAAGTCCTGTTTTATTAATTTTCCGTAGCAGATAATACAAGGTATTGTTTATTCCATCCTCTGTTAGAATATTCGTTAATCATTTCAAACGAATTAAATCCCTTACCAGTTCGTAAAATTAAGATCGAAACGCGATCATCGTCTGTCAACGGCGCCAGGTTGCGTCACAAATGACAGCAAAATATGGTAGCTAGCGCTGTTCCGGGCATATAATTAAAACCGAGACTAGTATCAGTTCGACCTTTTTAGAGATAATACTAGAGTGAAATACCTTTAATTTGATGCATAAAGTATAAATAAATGTTAAAAATTGGCGAAGTTATACGCGTGCAAAGTCGGGACATTTATGCTGGCCCACCCTGTATATAGGCTTATATATAATTATGCGTGAAGCTATGTAGCCTACATATAATTATATAAATCTATTTTTGGATCACAATGCGATGATACTGGGCTGTGAAACTGAGAGTGCACTTAAATGAACCATTGGTCTCAACTGGAATGGCTCTGATCTATTTATAATTCTGGATCTGAATGCGATTAGTTTCGAGTTTCAACGGCTGCCAGTAGAATCCAAAGGTGACGAATGGACGAAAGAGATGCCTTTGATGTGTTCTGTATTAGGCTATATGAGGACGACAATGCGTTGACTGTCCTATTAAAATCGTTAGAGAGAGAGACAGACAGACAGACAGACAGACAGACAGAGAGAGAGACACAGACACACCTACAGAGAGAGACAATGAGGCGAACGCGAACACTGTGACCGGTTTCACGGCCGCTGCAGAGGGTGGGGGCAAGCGCAAGGGGGAAATGCACAAGGTCCGGCGACTTTTGTAGGTGGCCCGGGCAAGATATTTATAGTCTATAGCAAAGTTTATGACTTAGGCTAAGCCTTTGTCATATAAAATCGCAGAGAAAATTAGCAAATCGGTCTAAACTTCAAGCCAACTGAATAAATTTTTTTAAATACATAGAGACCCATAAATATAAATTTGTATGTCGTAGTGTGTATATTTAGTATGTTGGTGCCTTAAACCACCTTAGGTCTAAGCATCCGTATCAGTCTAACTGTACGACTACCCTAAGCTCGATTTTTATGCCAATTGTTTATCGCGCCGAATTTAAGTCAGAGCAGCATGCTGGATCTATCAGTATCATAGTAGCGGTTACTCCCATACTGTTGACCATCTAGCCCTGAAGATCACCAGAGAAGTAGGCTGCGCCTCTGAGTAGGCTAGGTATCTTAGACGGCGACATAATCGTCTTGGGACGCAACTAGAGCGCGGACGTCACTGAGCCGAGCAGCCGAGCGTAGGACCCGATCTAATCGTCCCAGGGTCCCAAGGGGCAGGCCACGAGGTTCGAGCAACAGCGGTCAATTTGGCATGCACAAGACCAACTATAGCCTAGAGTGATACGAGAAAAGAGAGCGAGCAACCACTCGGAGTTTCAGGCCTACTTGTTTGAGAAAACTAGGTTCCATTCAATCAAGGGTGCACGATACAGTGGCGGTGTCATGAAACGGAGTATCCCCCCTGAAAGCTATCCGGGGGGATGAATTAATCTATCCCCCCGGATGGAATTAACCGGTCTATACTATCCGGGGGGGATAAACCATTCTATCCCCTTTTTTGAAAAATGCGCATAATAAAAATATTTATGCTGTAATCAAAATTTAAAGTGACTCTAATTGTTTTAAGTGTCCTAGGCAATGCTCAGATAAAGGCAACTCGAATTTATTTAATGATTCTGAGTGTTCTTAAGTGTTTTAAATGTTTTAAGTGCTCTAAAAACAGGACAAAACAAATTATCTAGTCTGAATAAACATACCTGTTGGTGTCATTGTTCAAAACAAAGCAGATGCAAATTAATTTGCAAAAAAACTACACGCGGAAGCGGTTTTATCGACTTTTTAATTTTGGGGGGATACAATTAATACGGGGGATACTCTATTTCGTGACAGCGGCGCTAGGGGGGCTAGGAGGGCTAAGCCCCCCTAAAAAAGGCCATCCATTTTTTCTCCCATGTAAAAATAAAAAAATTGTACGATTTACCCCCTTTAGCCCCCCCTCCAAACTGAAATCCTGGCGCCGCCACTGGCACGATAACCAGATCACGGATTTTGTTTTGAAAAACTAACCTCATGAAAAATTCGAGAAATCTGTAGCACTGTAGCAGATCAATACTGTCTACTGTTGCCGATGGCCACCCAGGAAACAAAACCGGGTCTTGCGGGGATTCAGAAGTAGCCGATTTGATGCCATCAAAGTAGAAAGTAGGACTTCATCTACAGTGACGCACATCTGGCGCACAAAGATGGTGCTTTCAACGCAGCTTGACTTTTGTGTGACAGATATGGGAAGGATGCCTCAACACGCGACCGATAGGCCTACAATTGTTATTTCATGTTTATTTCTCCATTTCTATAGCGCCCATTCAAGCTCCCTGCTCAGAATCGCTCCCGACTACAGCGCGGACACTGCATCGGAGTTTCACGTCGAAGCGTCCGAGCAATTGCGAGTGAAGGACTTGCTCAAGGTCCCTACGCGACGTCTTGAGGTGGATTCGAACCTGCAACATTCCGGTTGCAAGGCAACGAACATACCCACTACACCACCGCGCCCCTCAATTATTGTGAAGATGGTGGTGCCAAGCACATCGAGGCAGCTATATGGTCCTATGGATATGCTACATGGCCCTAGATGCTATGCTGCAGCCAAGGGCGGATGCAGAAATTTTCGAAGGGGAGACCAAAGTCCTACGGAACTACTCAGGGGGGCACGTCTACTTTCCGAGCAAAATAGCTGGTCAAAAATAAAGAAATTTCTAAATGGGGGGTCATGGCCGGATTGGCCCCTCTGGATCCGCCCCTGCGGCTACAGCCTACATGGTCCTAGACGATATGCTGCATCGTCCTAGATGATATTATGCTTTCAATCTTTAAAGGAATAGCCTAGAGACACTAAGGCACGACTAAGCTTCGATATTTCAAGTATACACCGCAACAATTATATTAAATCCATTTCGAAAATCTTTCATGTTCCAAAAGAACGCAAATGTACAAGAATAGCATAAAATCTGATAATTATAGATTTTTTTACAGTGATAGGCCTACACGAGCAAATAGTCGTCCATTGATAATCCTTCGAAATTCAGAGTTAGGCTGAATCAACTCCTTAGCGAACGCATCGCTTGTTGTAGGCACATAAAAAGCTGTAGACTATCTCGATTATATACATTATCATACGCAAACAGAAATCCTTAGACTCTTAACAGTAGTGTCTGGAAATTGACCACATTAATTCAATGAAAGCTATAGCATGTGCGTTCGATGCTAGATATAGCAATGATTTGCACCTTAATCGTTCTTAATCGTTTATATAGCGCTTGACGTTCTCGTCAAGCGCTATATAAATGACAACGCAGCCCACATACATAGGCCTACACACATACCTGTTTATCGCATAACTACGGCTCGCATTATTTCTTAAATGGGGTTTCCAGACCATGCCAGACAACGAATTCAGTAGGGGAAAAAAAAATTCAATTAGGCTACTTGCGTATGCAGATCGCCCAAAACAACCTGATGACCGATTAGAATGTCAGGCTACCGAAGTACACCAAAAATTGCGAGATCTCTTGCCAGAAAACGAACTTACCCTCCTGACTTGCTACTATAGCCTACATGTAGCCTAGACATTATGTTTTGTACAGGTCTGCAACGTGATTACATAACTATGCTAGGCCTACTTGTATACAGCGCAAGAAAATCGAATAAAAATCAAGCTGCAAGAAGTTTTGCATATAGTTGAGGCACAAAGGCAAGCGCATGATCGGTGGATGGCAAGAAGTTCTGTTCGAAAAAATGTCCATATAAAAAATTATAGGGCAGCTGAAATATTCCTCAGTCTATTACAACCAAGATTACAACCGTCATAGTTTGTCGAAGGCTACATTAGTCTATGCAACAAAGCATCTGCGAAAATGTTAATGAATGACGATTGAGTCACGTGGCCTACGTAAGTCCTACACTAACTTAAACTGATGCGAAACAACTTTAAAATGAATTTTCGTAGCGCTATATATATATTGCAGTTGTGCTGTCTTTTTGATATAAACCAACGAGGAGTGTCGACTGAAAAAGTTAGAAGAAGAAAAATTTTGAGGTTAAAGGAACAAAAGGCAGCTTTGAGAATGAGAAGGAAGTAGGCCTACAGTTAGCGATAAAATAAACACTGATTATAGACTTAAGAAATTAAATTAGAAGATTACAAAACAGTTGAATTGCATTAATAGGTACGGGTTGAGTAAAATTGCACGCATCATTAAGCGTCTCGGATCGGCAGCAGTGTCGAAGAGGTTCAAGGACTCTGAAGATTGAGATTAAGCAGAAGAAAGTTGACGAAATGGAAGAGAACACTAAGGCACATGGTTTCCGAGAACAACTCCGAAATGGAAAAACGATAAGAAGAACGAAAACGTAAAGAACAGACTGTTACGTCTGAAAGCATATATTTTCTGCATGTTTTCATTCAGTGGTGCAGTGGTGGGTCTTGTGAGGGCCACAAAATAAGCAGACATTAAGGGTAGCCTATTATTTAGCGAGCTATACGCCTAGACAAAATAGAAAGTGTTTGAGACTCCGCTGCAGTTGTCTCATGCGAAGCTGAAGTCCATATCATCTAAAGCAGACGTCTTTTCCTTTCCCTGTGAATGGCTCTGGTCGACGCTCAACCCTGCAAGAAATTAACGGAAATATTATGCAGAGTTAGATAATATTGTAATAAGTTAAACGAAAGCAGACTTAATAAACTAATTTCAAAGATGAGATAGCCTATAGGTAAGGTTTATTGTGAGTGGGAATGTGTAGGAACGGCGTTCCTACACTGCTCTCAAAATTCTTAACAGTGGGAACCACTGTTAATCATCATGGAACCATCGAAACACGTGCGTTCCAATAAACTCGAGATTTTCATCTGCGTTCTCACTGCTCACACATTCAGCGTTCCCACTGCTCACCCATTCAGCGTTCCCACTGCTCACCCAAACCACTGCAACCACTGGACATGTAGGTCCCACGATTGCTCATCATTACTGGATGAGTTGACTCGATTGAGTGGGAATAAAGTATAAACCGATAAAAACCTCTATAGGCAGGGTTTAGAATGGGTGGGAACGCGTGGGAACGGCGTTCCCCGTGCTCTCGAATTTCTTGGCCTGGAAACACGGGCGTTCCCAATAAAACGTCATCAGCGTTCCCACTGCTCACATTCAGCGTTCCCACTGCTCTCCCAAACCACTTTAACCACTGCCTCTAGGGTTCGTAATAGGCGAGCCACCTATAAACAACCGTTCCATAATATGTTGTCCGTGCAACCAATTAGACAACCGTGTTGCTCACCTGCATGCTCTGTGCAAGATCGCCATGTATGTATGAACGTAGCCTATGTACATGAACATTTATATAGCGCCTTAACAATAACCTTACGAAGCAAATGGCCAGTAATAACTGGAGGCCACAATAAACAATAGGCCTAATCAATAAAACAACCAATTTGCATTAACAGTACAGGAAGCGTTCAACTACCTGTTGTTCGAAAATGAATCTGGCCTGGTTCGTCCTCTAAGAAGCTGAGGTCAAGCAGGGACTGCCCAGGCGGAGGCGGAGGGGGCCCAGACGGAAGCCCGGGTGGAGGCCCAGAAGGAAGTCCAGGCGGAGACCCGGGTGGAGGCCCAGATGGAGGGCCAGGCGGTGAACCAGATGGAAGACGGAGAAGCGGATCGGTTGAGGTGCTGCCTGGAAAAGCATTCCAGTTGGGCAGAGGTGGAGGCGCGTTTGGAAGCGGAGGAGGAGGGGCTTGCTCTTCATCACCGTCCTTGTCGTCGGAGAAGTTCAAAAGATCACCAGTGGCTACTTCGACTGAAACCGGTTTCCGTTCTGAGCTCTTGTCCTGCATCAACGTATTTACAGACAGCAATATTTTTTTAGAAATTCTCAAATGTTCAGTGTTCTACGTAGTGCACAGAGTTCTAGTATTAGCTATATAGCGCCAAGTCTGTACTCTAACGATTGCGTATCTGAATGTGCTGAGAACATTCAATCAGGGGCTTCTATCCCTATACATGGCGGGCGCAGCTTGCGCCCAGTGAAAAATAGGGGGGGGAATCAGAAGACAGCCAAAATTCACGACGGTTGGGGGAAAAGGTCGGACATGAAACGCAGCGTTCAATCTAGGCATCACTAAAGGAAGATAGTAAAGGAAGATCCCCCAGAAAATACTTCCCCTCCATATAAATTTGGACAAAATGGTAGGCCTAATAGTTTTTAGCAAAATGTATACACTTTATACACTGAATTTTTAGTTAGGCTACTATCTGCATTTTTGAATTACATGAACTGCTATAACAGCTATAATATACCAAAATAAAAATTTCCTATTACATGATTATAGTTATGTTTTTACTATTTTAATAAATGATACAATCATATTAAAATTGAAAAAATAATTTTAATACAAATACTATTTTGCACAACTAAATGGCTTCTCTCCAATGTTATCATTCAAATTTCAGACAGTCAAATTAAATTTGGTCCTTGAACACTTAGTAACGCAAAATCATTATTACGTGGGCTTAGCCTACAATGTAGGACCTACATTGTACAGGGTGGCGCAAAATAAACCGGACTATTAGTTTTTGCAATTGCATCGCTTGAATAATCAAAGTAATTATAGCCTTAAAACTATCATTAGACAGAAATGACACAGAAAAATGCATTGGTTTGGCATTTAATATAAAAAATTCAGTCAATGTGATATTCAATAAATTATGTCTTCCGTTTGCTGCGATAACCAATGATAATCGCTTGCGAAACTTTCCAATAGCCCGGTTGATAGTGTCCTCGCTGATTTCGTCCCAGCATGCGGTCAGAACTTCTTTCAAATGTTCAATATCTCGAATTCTCTGCCTATAGACAAGCTGCTGAAGCATTCTCCAGATGGAATAGTCTACGGGATTCAAGTCCGGACTGTTCGGTGTCCAATTTTCTGGTTCAATAAAGTCTGGAACGTGAGCAGTGAGAAAAGCAACTGTTTTTCGTGAACGATGAGCAGGTGCTCCATCCTGCTGGAAAGTGAATTTGTGACCAGAGTGAGCTATAATGTCTGGCAGTAATCCTTGATGTAGGACGACGTCACAGTAATAGGAACTGTTAACTTTTGCTCCTCGTTCAACGAAAACTAATGACGATTTCCCCAGCTGCGACACGGCAACCGAAACCATGTTGCTCTGTGAGAAGTGCTTCCGACCTTTCAGCAAGCGTTCTCAAGGAATGTCTGGTTTCACAGCTACGTTGGCGTACACTCGATCATTCTGTGAATTGGTTGGCGTTTGGACTGTAAAGATCTTTTCATCCGTAAACCATGTTCTGGGCAATTTAGCTACGGTTAGTCGTCGAGACAGACGTTTGCAGGCGGCAAGCCGTTTCACTCTGTCAGCGTGTGCTAGCAGCTGCACCTCACGTCGCCGAAACACTTTAAGCTGTAAGTCAAGTTTTGCAATACGCTGAACAGTTCTACGAGATATACCACTTTGACGTTCAATTTCTCTCGGAGGTTTGCTTGTTCCCGGTTGGCCTTCTTGACTTGAAATCAATTGCAAAAACTAATAGTCCGGTTTATTTTGCGCCACCCTGTATTTTATTGTATTGCATTGTGCTCTAAAAATTTATGTAACGCCTCTCAAGCGCACATTGATCAGAGGCGCAAAACATATGGCTGCCCAATGTTGGCAGCAATTCCTCTACTGAAACAGTAGTGTAATTTTTCTAAGACGACAGCTTAAAATGCTGAAATTGCAATGCGGAAATCGCAAAAATTTCTTATGGGGAGGGGCACATTCCCTCCTCATACCAGGTCCCTTCTCGGCGCTACACATGCTTCGGCGATCGTCTGCCGGATGCTCGTTTGTCCCTCTCCAAACAAACCTTGATCATTCCCACACTAGAGGAAGGAATGCGCTAGATTGCATTATATTGCATACATAGACGAAGGCCGGTCCAGAAAAGGGGGGAAGAAAATGGATTGCGCCCGGTTGCTTAGGGGGGATAGAAGCCCCTGCATTCAATTCTATTCTATTCCAGCAGATGGATTGCAAGAACTCGTCTCACACTCAGATTAATATTTACTGACCTGATCAACACGTTATAATAAGTGCAATAAATAAAGTACATGACGGTAAATGGTTTTCGTACATTCAGACATTAAGAGAATCATTAATATTTCTGTTTCAAAGTTCAATATGAAGCCTTAATTTGCTGCTGTTTCCTTGTTTCAGTGCAGGAACTCCTTTCCAGCATAGATCAGACTGTATTAGTGTCCTAAAGATAGGTTAGCTTAGACCTGATATTTTCATCCATTCATACTCATACCATTTATACATCATCCCTTCAACACTAGATTACGTCTGATCAGTGCTTAAAGTGTGGAAAAATAAGTGCCTGGACGCCCTTTGGCTTTCCAACAGAAGTGCCTGGACGCCCCTTACCTTTCCAGTCATTGCTGGCCAATAAGTGGCTGGACGCCGCTCAGATTTTCAAATAAGTGCATGGACGCCGTCCATGACCGTCCAGCCACACTTTAAGCCCTGCGTCTGATCACTTTAACGAAGTTCAGATGAGATTAGATCATTATAGATTAGATTATATTAAATATGCTTATCAGATCAATGATTAGATTAATGATTAGATTAATGATTATATCAATGATAATATCAATGATTAGATTAAGAATTAGATTAAAGATTAGGTTAATGATTAGATTAAATATTAGCTTAAGGATCAGATCAGATTAGATTTGATCAAACTAATCCAGTTTAGACTTCATCAGAAGCAGAATGAACCTCTTCTCTGGAATTTCCAACGTTTTCCGGACGTTTCTTCTTGAAAGAAATGTTCAACTCATCCATGAGTCCCGGAATCTTCACTCCACCCCCATGCCTCGATTTCTCCGCTCCAGGGCTTTCCAGTTCTTTTGCCTGTTCTTCAGCCTTTCCATCTTCCTCGTCCTTCCTGCGGATGGAAGAAGATGAACGAATTGCTGCTTTCGAATGCTCTCCGGACGAATCCACTGTAGTGTCCTCCTTAGAAAAGGACGCAAGAAAAAATTAAAAATTGCAGTAGCAATAAGAATAGTAGCCTAGTAATAATAATAATAATGAGTAATAAATGCAGTAGTAATAATAATAATAGTAATAATGTCGCTTTTAGGGGTACATTTTCCAACTGGGACCTTGACGAATAGGGTCCATTCCAGACAAATCTGCTTTTATCGAGAGTGTTGAAGTCCACGAGGGTCATGTTTACTGTAGGCTAATAATGATAATAATGACAATATTAATAATAGTCATGATGATGATGATGATGACGACGACGACGACGACGATGATTATGGTGGTGATGACGATGACGACGATGACGAATGCCGATGAAGATGATGATACTGTCTAGCATAGATCTCGACTCTTTCTCGAGTCACATTGGAATGGATTAGAGATTAGATTAGATTATATAAGATTACCATTTTATGGTGTTTGCTGCTCGGTGGTTTCGATTCAGCTTCGTCGTCGTCGTCGCTAGGTGTCTCAGTGTCCTTGAACTTCTTCTTGAACAGCGATGAGTTCAGTTCTTCCATGTAGCTGACCGGTCGGACCCCCTTGCTCTTCATCCTGGTCGCAGGCGGCAGCAGCTCCACCGCAGGAGGGGTGGCAGAACCCGGGGTATGGACCGTATGGTCGCTGTCGGAACCGTCCAGCTTCGTGCTTCCGTGGCCATTTTCCTCCATCTTCGAAGGTCCGTTCTGGTCAGTGGTCATCGCCTCGCCGAACGGGTCACTCGTCTCCTTCAATGTCAATGGAAGGTCAAGTGAAATAAGGTAGATTGATGTGAAATAAATGTCTTGTGAAATAAAAGAACTTGAACTTGATGTAGATTCAATACTGCATGATCGATTTATCCATATATATGTATATATAAATATATATATATACTAGCTGTACCCGGCCACGCGTTGCTGTGGCTGAAAAGACCGTCCATCCCTCCATCCCTACCTCCCTTCCCCTGCCTGCCTCCGTCCCTCCGTCCCTCTCTCCCGCTCCCTCCCTCCCTCCCTCCTCTCCCTCCCCTCCCTTCCTCCCTCACCCCTCCGTTCCCTACAGCTACATAGATATATGCGCTATATAAGAACACGCGCGGATAAAAAAAACACACACATACGCATACACGCGTTGTGTTTTTTTTCCAAAAAAGCATATAAAACCCGTCCGTTCGAACGTTGTTCGAAAATTTGAAAACCGACAGTTACATATAAATGCGCTACAGAAACACTTGACGGGAAGTTGACGGTATGCACGGCCTTGGAATGCAAATGAACGGCGCGGCCTCATTGGAATGCAAATGGACGGACGCGTGAAAGTGGAATTAAAAGTTGTGTTTTTTGGTCGAAAAGATTGCGCTTTTTCCCAAAAGGCATAAAAAAACCCGGAGATGTTCGAATGGAACGGTTTGCGAAAATTTTCAAAGCATTCGGTTCAGAACTCTCCGAGAACCGATGTAACAAACGGTAACTTTTTACATTTTTATTTATATAGAGATAATATTATATATATATATATATATATATATATATATATATATATATATAAGGCGAGCAGCCTAACGAGGAAATCAATTTCGACACGATTCTTATCTTATTTGAATCATTATTTAAAGAAGAAGCAAAGTTATGCAATAATAATATATATGATCAGAACAAAATTCATTTTTGACCAATATTGCTACACGAATTGATGCTTACATAGATTTTATGCAAGTATCAAAATACCTACTATACCACCAATTAAGCATTTCTTCTAAGACTTTAAACGGGTACTGCAATGTAAATTGAACAATTTACATTTAGGAACCTCTATGTAAAATACCCCTGCTCTTAATTTTTTTGCTATGCATTTCTTTAAAAGCTTTTTCTAAAACATGTAACAGTGACTATAGCATTTCGCCCTTCCTTTAAACATATCAGCAGGCGCCTACAAGCGGATGGATGGTAGTGGAGTGGCAGCACGCTGGCACGAGGATCAGCACCACCAGTGCTTAAAGTGTGGAAAAATAAGTGCCTGGACGCCCCTTATCTTTCCAAAAGAAGTGTCTGGACGCCCCTTACCTTTCCAGTCTTTGCTGGCCAATAAGTGGCAGGACGGCGTTCAGATTTAAAAATAAGTGCATGAACGCCGTCCATGACCGTCCAGGCACACTTTAAGCCCTGAGCACCACACAGGTTCAGTACTCGCTAGCCCATAAGGTTAACTCATCCTTCATTCACTAGATGGCCTTGGATAAATGAGCAGTAGGCTATAGAACGAACAGTTAAATTGAGCTCATGTTAAACTTGCCATCAATATATATTATTGTTACTATCCTGTAATCTTGTCGGTTCGAATTAATAAAGAGTATAATAAATGTTGTTTATTTCAGGGTATATTATACTGTATGCACAATCCTTACCAGCAAAGGGACCATCATGGACTTGGGTCGTCTTCTGGCGCCCATGGGCGCCGTTGTCAGCAGACGACTTTTGTCCTTGCTTACGGACACATCGAGACGCTCCGAACTCGACAGAAAGCCCCAATCGTCCTTTTCGACTGCCACTGCCACTGACACATCTGACACTAAACCATTACAATAATACATATAATTATAATATATGAAAAGATAATATTATATATACATATATAATATATATATATATATTATATATTGTCATGTCAAACACCGACGTCGTGTATATATATATATATATACACACACAGTTATATGCACGACAAATACAATCCCTAAATGTTAGGGTTAAGGCTGCAGTGCTATTGCAATGCAAGGTAATAAAGGCGTAAATATTAGACTAGGTTGACTAGGATTATTGTTCACTGTAGATTGAATGTGATTCCATTAGACCTATATAGGCTGTTTGTTAGATTAAATACAAAGTAGGAACATTCTACTGTAGTAGGGCCTATTAATTAGCATCTGTTCTATCCATACATTGCTGGTCCTACAACCTTTTACACTGCCTTTAGTGCCATTCCACTTTTAGACTACTAGACTAGGTTGACTAGGATTATAGTTCACTGTAGATTGAATATGATTCCATTAGGCCTATATAGGCTGTTTGCTAGGTTAAATATAAAGTAGGAACATTCTACTGTAGTAGGGCCTATCAATTGGCATCTGGTCTACCCATACAACCTGGAGTTCTAGCTGGATCCGCCTCCCTGTTACACTGCCCTTAGTGCTACTCCACTCTGCTCCTGTAAAAATCTCAGAACTGTCATATTTATCCGCGGTTGGGCCGGGAGCGCTTCTGAGTAGCCTACCCTGAAGGAGCGCCATATAAAACTTTCAAAATAATAATAACATCGCTTTCAAAAGTGTACAGTATAGTAAATTCGCTTGCCTTTTGAAGCAGTTGGCTTCGGTTTAGTTTTGGGTGGGGGTGGCGGTGGTTTCTTCTTCGGCACCGAACTCGTCTTCGCAACATCCTCGGTCGACGAATCTCCTCCGTCAAGAACAGATGATGCGAGGAACCCATTCGGCTCGTCAGGAGTGCGGATTTTGTCAGTAGGCGTCGCCACGACCTGCATGGAAAACGAAAAATTTGCATAGACTAATCGACTAGGATACAAACCGATCAATTCATCGAAAATGAATCGGACCACAAGGGCGCAATATAATTATATAGGCTTAAGAGGCCAAGGCCTGCATAAAATAGATTTACTATAGAAAATTTTAGCAATTACCTGGCTCTCTGATTTTCCCCCAAACTATGATCTTTGCCAGGGCTTAAAGTGTGGCTGGACGATCATGGACGGCGTCCATGTTTTTCTATTTTAAAATATGAACGCCGTCCTGCCACTTATTCGCCCATTACACATCCTGGAAAGGTAAGAGGCGTCCAGGCACTTCTTTTGGAAAAGTAAGGGTGTCCAGGCACTTATTTGTCCAAACTTTAGGCACTGATCTTTGCTCGTTTTGTAGTTTTGTTGAACTCGATTCAGCTGATCGACTCTGGTTGTGTCTCGCATTTCGATGTTACATCGTGCAACATGGAAAGGTGCTATAGAAGTTATTAGATTAACGTTACTGTGTCTTCACGGTGGTTGACTCCTCGCTTTGGAACGGGCTCCTTTCTGTTCATCAGGGTCCACTCTGATTCTTTCTATGCACATCTCAAAACTGTCCTTTTAGCCGTGCTGAGTCTCGAGTTTGCTTGTATGCGCACTTGTTATAGCGCCCCTTCAAACTCCCTACTCAGTGGCACTCCCGACTACAGAGCGGACACTGCATCGGAGTTTTGAGCAATTGCGAGTGAAGTACTTGCCCAGAGTCCCGTGTACGCGGTGACTTGCGGTGGAATCGAACCTGCAACGCTTCGGCTGCAAGGTGAGGAACATACCCACTACCCACTGGTGTAGTGGGTATGTTCGCCCCACGATTTCTGAGTGCTGCTAAGTAGTCGCTTTCAGGGTCGCTATATAAATTATCGTAATGAATGAATGAACGAAAGAAAGAACGAACGAACGAACGAATGAATGAATAGATGAATGAATGAATGAATGAATGAATGAATGAATGAATGAATGAATGAATGAATGAATGAATGAATGAATGAATGAATGATTACTGGGCAGCGTCCTATCGATCGTCACAAATCAACTTAAAGCACTTCGAATAACGATGAGACGAGAAGAGTGGACTAAAAGTGACTGCAGCACTGCATGCTATAACAGTCCTCGTCAAAATATTCATCAACTTAATATAGCTTAGGCTTACTGCATTTCATTTGCCGTTGTCACGAAATAGAGTATCCCCCGTATTAATTGTATCCCCCCAAATTTAAAAAAAGTCGAAAAAAACCGCTTCCGCGTGTATTTTATTTTGCAAATTAATTTTCATCTCCTTTGTTTTGAACAATGACACTAACAAGTATGTTGATTCCTACTAGATAATTTTTTGCCCTGTTTTTAGAGCGCTTAAAACATTTAAAACACTTCAGAACACTCAGAGTCACTAAATAAATTCGAGTTGCCTTTATCTGAGCATTGCTTAGGACACTTAGAACAATTAGAGTCACTTTAAATTTTGATTAAAGCATAAATTTTTTTATTATGCGCATTTTAAAAAAAGGGATAGAATGGTTTATCCCCCCGGATAGTATAGACCGGTTAATTCCATCCGGGGGGATAGATTAATTCATCCCCCCGGATAGCCTTCAGGAGGGATACTCCGTTTCGTGTCACCGTCCACTGCACTCAGCCAGAAAGCTCATCGTATAATTATTAGCTTAGTCGATTACTGCAGAATACATTATCGGATTTTTTGTTTATGGTCGCGTATTCGTAAATAATTATCCATAGATGTAGGTAGGTTGGTTGAGTATAGGACCCTAATTGCCACTTTGTCAAGTGCAGTTGGTTATACTTGAACAAAACTAATTGAGGATTTTTAGATCTAGCTAACTAATCACCATAAATACATCATTCCGATAGAATGACTACTGATTGTAGACACTATAGAGTAATAGAGTGGAATGAGCTGCCTTACGTTCTTCGTTACCCTGACACTTTTGTCTAATTGCCTCACAAGGTCACGTTAATGTCTGTCTAATAGGTCACGTTGTCATCAAACTAGGCCTATAGTGTTGGTGAGCGTTGACATGCATACTGTAGCCTATTACTGATGTCAATGGGGTTCTTGGTACTGTAGGTCAATTCAGTGCTTAAAGTGTGGAAAAATAAGTGCCTGGACGCCTCTTACCTCCACGTCAATTATAGATCTATAGAATAGACTACATCCTCTATCTGCCACTCGCAAACAATATTTTCCTTACTAATGGAAAATGGCGACAAATACAATTCGAGAATGCAACACAACTCAAGAAAACAGTACAATAATTTGAGCACAAATTAACCCATCCAATAGGAGGCCTCGTCGTTTTTCACAGCAGACTCAATGCTCATGCAGCGCCTATAGCATTGTAGGCTATTTTATTTTATTTTAGGGGACCGTCGAGAGAAGATTGCGGGAACACAATTACAAAATAATACAATACAATATATGCTTTACAATGATCACAATAAAATACACAGGAACAATACAACTAACTATACGCAATGCAATGAATAAATAACAACAGATAGCCTAAACAACAATGAGTGCAATGACAAGAAGACAATGAAAATGATACATTAAATAAAATGAACACTAAACTGATACATTACAATACAATGACTGCAACACCAAAATAATACATTACAATACAATGACTACAACGCTAAAATAAATACATTACAACACAATGACTACAACACTAAAATAATACATTACAACACAATGACTATAACACTAAAATAATACATTATAACACAATGACTAAAACACTAAAATAATACATTACAATACAATGACTACAACACTAAAATAATACATTACAACACAATGACTACAACACTAAGATAATACATTGCAACACAATGACTACAACACTAAAATAATACATTACAATGCAATAACTACAACACTAAAATAATACATTACAACACAATGACTGCAACACTAAAATAATACACTACAATACAATGACTACAACAGTAAAATAATACATTACAATACAAAGACTACAACACTAAAATAATACACTACAACACTAAAATAATACACTACAATACACTACAACACTAAAATAATACATTACAATACAATGACTACAACACAAACATAATACATTACAACACAATAATTACAACCAATGCAATATATATAATATAGTATAGTATGGATCACAATACATGAATACGAACCGTAGTTTTCTGTGTTGTCTTCTTATCATGTGAAAGGTCAAAGGTCGAAGGGTGGTGGGTCTCGTCCTTGGGAATCAAGGTCGAACGTGGAGGAGTGGGAGGAGTCTTCTTCGTATCCATCGGAATGTTTGAATTCACGTCGAACCTTGTTCCGTCTAGCAACGTATCCAGTTCCGCAATAATAGCCTTGTCATCCGATGCAGTTGATGGAACATTCGCCAGGTGGCTGTCGAGATCAATCGAAAGTCCAATCTTGGTGTTGCTATTCTGAGGAGAGGGTTTCTCGTCCTTTGACCACAGTCCTTTGCGTTCCACTGATTTGTGTTCCGGAGACGGTAGTGGCGATAGACTGTGATCCGGTGACGGTAACTCATCTTCTTCCTGTTCACTTGGTGGGGTCTTGGGCTCACGTGGTGGTGATCTGCGCTCTTCCCTTGGTAATTTGCGCTCGTGTGACGGAAAGATGTGTTCTCCTGACGGTCTTTTCTGCTCCTTTGACGATGTTTTCTCTTCAAGTCCCGACAATTTGTGTAATTCTGTTGGTAATTTTGGTTGATATGGTGGAGGTAATTTATGGTCCTGTGGTGACGGTACTCTGTGTTCCTCTGGCCGTGATTTGTTCTCCCGTGACGGTACTGGCGATGATCTGTGCTCCAGTGTCGGTAATTTTTGCTCCTTTGACGGGGTTTTCAGCTCTGTTTTTGATTCCTGTGACTTTAATTTGTGTTCTTCGGTGGGCAATTTGGGCTCATATGACGGTAATTTGGGCTCATATGACGGTAATTTTTGGTCATGTAACGGTAATTTGTGTTCTTCTGGCGATGATCTATCCTTTTGTGAAGGCAACCTGTCAACTCGTGACAGCCGTATTTCCTCTGGTATTGGTATTTCCACCACCAGTTCAGCTGGTCTGCCACCTGAGGTAGTCTTCTTATGAACCTCTTCAGATGTTCCAGCGGTCATCCCAAAGTAGAAATCGTCAGTCGCCTCTTTTACCGGTTCTCTCTTGGTCAACTCTTTAGACGTAGGCGTAGGAAACTCGAGTATCAACTCCTGCTGTTCACCGCTGCGAAGTGTCTTGGGTTCGGTGGACATAGACACGGCAGGGGCTCTTTTCTCCGACGAACTTCTGTCCGGAAATAGACCTCGGGTGTCTATCGCTATCTCAAATTCGCCTCGATGACCCTTGGGGTTTTCCCTGTCACCAATCGCTACCGTCTTAGTTTCGGAGTTGACGACATGCCTCGCTACGGATTCTGTAGGTCGGTGGAAAGAGTCATGGGTTTGATGCGAAAGCTTTTTATCCTCACCTACATTCCTATGATCTCCAAGCGAAATCTTTTCATCCCGAGTAATTATTTTCTCTTCAATGACGAATGTTTTCTTGGGATCATCAGCCTGTCTTTTCTCCTCTTTTGGAGTCTTAATGACCAGAGAGTCGTTGACTCTAATTAGGTCTGCGTTTCTATTATGCTTCTCAAGACTTTCACCAACACCACCACTCCCCTTGCCCGCCTTATCTTCTCCAAGTCGACGCTGTCGTTCCAATTCCGACACTGAGAAGTTCAGTTCGAAAGCTGGTGGCTTCTCCTCATTGTGGCCGCTCTTACGTTCCTGTTTCTCTCTATCCACAGCAACACTTTCAACATTACCTTTTCCGCCCATCGTAACGTCTCCAATACGACTCGGTTTACCATCCACTCCAGACACTGAGAAGTTCACCTCGAAAGAGGGTGGCTGGTTGTGGACACCTTTCTCTTCCTGCTTTCTTTCACCTAGCGTGATCGTGCGATGACTCAGCGATTCTTCAGATGTTCGTTCTAACCCTTGGTGACGTTGGTTCGAACCGTACGGGTCTCTAGTGGTCCTCGTCACCGACGTTACGTCATAGTCCGTCCTTTGATGCGGTTCATCTTGGCCATACCTCGTCCTTGCTTTTGTGACGTCACCAGGGCCAGTGGCGCTTGGATCATCCTTGGTTCTCGTCGTCCTGTCAGCGTCCTGGAATTCCTTGATCGTATCGTCCATGGTAGTCTCAAGCAGTCGCGCCATTTTCCTCTCCGCTGGACTTCTACCCGTGAACCCCGCCGACGTGGCCAGAGCGGTTGCTTGTGGCTCCGTTTCTGGCCCGACTGATGAACCGCGGATGACAGCAGCCGATCGTTTGCTGAATATATCTGATATGCTCGTCTGCTGGCCGATCCTCTGAGGGTCCCGCAAGCCAGATTTCTCCGGTTCCTGATATGAGGCTCGATGCGGAGCTGCATCAGGTTTCTTGTATTCATCGCGACTGTAAGAGTCCTTGATGTCATACCGCATTGCAGGATCCATTCTAAGACTCTCGATATGACTGCTCTTCCGGTCCGGGGCTGTCTGCTTCCCAGTATCTCTATTACCAATGACCGACTCCTCTATAAGTGGGCTGCGGTGCTTGTAGGCATACAGGTCCTTCGGTTCATTCCTGATCTCTGCGCTGCTGGTAACTGTTGTTCTTTGGTTGTCGTCACTACGAATGTTCGACCCAGGTTTCTTGTCCCAGTCGGTCGTTTTGGTAGATGTTGAGTAGGAAGTAGGCTTATCGTGGACTCCAGAATCGTGTAGTGAGCTGTATCTCGTAACCGTGATACTCCGCTGAGGAAGATCAGCTTCACCCTGCTTTCCACTCACCTTGCTCCTGGTGTCACTGTCAAGCGTCTCTATCCGTGAATAGGAGGACTTGACACCACCACCCACTCCAGCTGATTCGCTCGTTCCATTTGCATCGTATCGCTTCGTTGGTGGTTCCACCTCCTTTCTACCTGCTTCCAGTCCAAGCTGTAGCGATGCTCTGGACTCCCTGCCTTCAAGGGATTTGTCGACGTCTGCGGAACTCCTGCCAGACGCGTTCCGTGGGATCCTCTCACGCTCCTCGTCACTCGA
Organism: Lumbricus terrestris; assembly: GCA_949752735.1. Classification (NCBI taxonomy): domain Eukaryota; kingdom Metazoa; phylum Annelida; class Clitellata; order Crassiclitellata; family Lumbricidae; genus Lumbricus; species Lumbricus terrestris. Next base: position 32,466,839 of record OX457042.1, read on the forward strand.
ATGCGCTCTGCTCGACCCCGTCTCCATGCTATTACCATCGGACACTTCCGCCCTTCCGAAGTCTCTCGATCCGTATCTTTCGCTCCGATCTTTGGACAGGACGCTACTCCTGGAATCGTGAATGCCGAAATCGGAAGACCGGTACATGTCGAGGCCCTGGACACTCCTGGAAACGCCTCGAAGCCTGGCAGCGTCTGTCCTGTAGCTGCTCGACGACGTGTCCGCGGCGGTGGGAGGCTCACCGTACCTTCTATCGACCGCGCTGCCGCGTCGCATCTCAACAACGCTGTAGGACGGTTTGATGCCTTCACCGGGCAGTCGAGAAATCTTTCCGACGGACCTCTGCGTTCCCAGAGAAGGAGGGTGGGCCCTGACGGGGCCGCTTCCGCCTCCCTCGGCCTCCTTATTCTGGAAGAGACTGAGGGTCTGTTTGAACCTGGAAGACGACGCGTTGACATCTCCTCCGACTCCGACGGACTTCGGCGGCGGTCGGAAAGACTTTTCAAAGTTCAGTTCGAAGGTCGACATCGCCCGACGGTCCCTTGCCCTTCCCTCAATCCCCGTCGGGTTTCGAGTCCCTCCTCCCACCGCCGGTCTACTACTACTACCACTTGTAAAGCTGTCTCGGTTGGAGACTGATCCTGTTGGCAGTTTGGCTGTGGCTTCCTCTCTCGTCGTCTTTGGCCTCAATATGTCTGGCGGCCTGGTCGATGGAGTGTACGCGTAGGAAGAAGGTCGTGCCAGCGGAGGCGGCGGTTCGCTTCCCTTCGGCTTCTCCCTCATCTGAACTTCGAAGGCGGGGGTGGTCTTGGCGGCGACGCCGTAATTATCAGGTTTCTGTTTGGTGGAGGGGGCCTGCCAGGATGTCCTCCTGGTCTCTGTGGTTTCAGTGTGCAGTGGACGGACTGATGATGACGACGATGATGATGACTCTGTCGTCGTTGTCGTCGTCGTCTTCTTCCGCAGTTGGTCCGCGGAGTCCGTTGTTGGTTTTGAGGTTTGAACCTGTAGAAAAGAAAAGAAAAATTCCAAGCCATGTGAAGAGCAGTTCACAGAAGCAATTATCTTTATTATCATCGTTGATGTCTGCTTCATCATTTTAACACTCGTCTCTCTTGTGCTTCTCTTTATTTTCCATACTCAGTTTTATCGTCGTCGATGTCGTTGTCGCCGTCATCATTATCGTCATCATTATCATCACCGTAGTTGTCATCATCATCATCATCATCATCATCACCATCATCATAGTCGTCGTCGTCGTCATCATCATCATCGTCATCGTCATCATCATTATTATTGTAGTCGTCGTCATCATCATAATCATCGTCATCATGATAGTCGTCGTCGTCATCATCATAATCGTCATCATCATCGTCGTCATCGTCGTCATCATCATCATCATAGTCGTCATCATTCTCTCAAGCAGTACATAGGAATGTTTGCGTCACGCAAAGATCATTTAAAGTGAAACCTCCAACGAATATAAATTGATCATTGGAATGAGAGTCAGGCAAGAAGCCATAGTCTTGGCTTTTATTCATTGCTCTCCGTTCATTAAAGTTTAACGTGCTACAGGTTTCAACCGATCGAAGGCAGCTTATAAGTGGTTCAGCCATGTTGTGTTCCTACAGAGTTTCTATACGCGCCGGTTCGATCTCCTTTCTTTGCCCATATGAGAGTTATAGAAAAATAGCATGCAGTGGTCGGATTCTGGTCTATTGGCTTTGGGGGGTGGGGTGGGGTGTGCACTGAAGACTTTACTATGGGTCCTAAGAAAGGCTATGGGGGAGGGTGTGAACCCACAACCACGCGGCGATTCTCACACTATTTTGAACGTTTCTCTCTGTCCTCTTCACCAACTCTCTGTTCCTCTTTCTCTTCGCACAATATTCGTCTACAGAGTCTTTGCTTTCATTGGTGCTGCACAGTGTAACCAGCGCCCTTCTTCGACGCGTTCCTCCTTATTAACTGTTGGGCCAAATGCTACTCTTCAAGACGTCACTTTTTTTCTTTCGGTCTCGTGCACTGTGAACGCCTCTGGTTGGTGTGCACTGTTAAAGGCGCCATATAAGTCTGTTAATACAATACAATGTGATCTCCACCACTGACCTGCAAATCGACGGTGAGTTCCAACGGTTTCCGTCGCTGCTCCGAGTCTCGCTCTGCCGCCGAACGATCGCTTAACTGGCTGCTGCTCGGTCTAGCACCATGTCCAACCTCAGAGACATCTTCTGATGCATGATATCTTGACCTTGAATGTGACTCGCCGCCGTCAGTCGCCTTAGCCGCAGGCGCTTCCGTTAAATTATACCGTGAAGTGGTGTACGATTCGGCATCAGAATCTCTAGTGGGGGGTATTGCTCCAGAGAGGGCGGTTCTTGCACCACGTCCAACCTCGGAGCTGATGAATCCAGAGGTACGGGTGGTGGTGGTGGTGGAAGCAGGTGGTGGTGGTTCGCGATGACCCGACGCTTCCGTGAAATTGTTTCGTGACGTGGAATGCGATGATTCGGAAGCTGCGGTAGAAGACTGTCTGGCGGTGGTGGTGGATGGTACTCTCCCGGAAGATTGTGGCTCGGAGTGTTTCGGAAGATCATCGTGTTTAGTGTCCGCTCTGGTCGGCTGCGATTCGCGCTTGGAAGAACTGGTTGAAAGGGTTTCTACGGCTGCTGCAGGTCTATCCTGATTCTCGTATGTATACATGCTGTGGCCATTGGATCTTTTCTCTCTGAAGTATCAAGAAATACAGGTTTTAGGAAAAGCGTCAGTTGAACGTTCCTTGCAACACCCATCGACCCAAGCTCCTCTGATGTAGGCGCTATAGAAGTCGTTATTATCAGACCGCAATTTACCAGAATGCATTGAATCGGCTCATCATTAGATTACATTACATCAGGTCATATTGAATTACATCACATCAGCTCATATAGGATTACATCACATTAGGCGATGTTAGATTAGGTCTAGGCTACATCATGCTAGGTCAGAATACATTTGGTTATTGCGGTCAGGGACGCAGATTTACATTTCTGTTTTGCTTTAGGAAACGACCTCATTAATTATTATGCGACGACATCGTTGATGAGCCGATGGCATTGGCATACCACAGAGATGGTCTGCCTTCAACAACCTCCTTTCATATATCCACGATATGAATTAATCCAGTCAGAGGAAATTGACAGGGAGTCGTCTATCCTCTTAGGAAAGGTAGAAGATTCTACTAGCCGTCGGATTGCAACCGGGTTTCCGCTTTAGCCAGTAAATCTTAGGAAAGGTGGAAGATTCCAGCGGTTGGATTGTGTGTCCACTTTAGCCAGTATATAAATATATCTTAGTATATATCTTAGTATATATTTCTTAGTATATATATATTTCTTAGTATATATATATCTTAGTATATATATATGAGTGTGCGTGCGTGCGTGTGTGTACGTGTGTGTGTCGTTCGGCGCCTGAACAACACATCCACTCTTCAGATGGATAACTTACTGTCATCGTTAAAGCAAATTATTCTCAAGAGCAGTCGCTACCGTAATCTAAATCATCAGAGCCATTGTGTATTCGCAGGAGCTTAGTCAAAACAATCGGTGGGGTAGGCATCGTCGTGTTTGGTTCCTATAGTTAAAATTCAAAATGTCAGGCAGGTAGACAAACATACAAACATACAGACTGATAGACAGACAAACAGACAGACAGAGGCAGACAAGCAAAAAGGCAAACAAAGACAGACAAACAGACAAACAAAAACAGACAAACAGACAGACAGACAAAGGCAGACAAACAAACAGGCAAACAAAGACCGACAAAGGCAGACAAACAGACAGAAAAAAATAGACAAACATACATTCAGACAAACAAACAAAGACAGACAAACAGACAGAAAAAGACAGACAAAAATTGACAGACACACATACAAACAAACAGGCAGACACCTGGACGGATGGATAAACAGACGAAGAAGGGTTATGGTTACTTTTGGTCCATGAGTTCCTTGAAAGTCTTTGATTTCTTTCCACTGGAAGACGAATCTTCCGTGTCTCCTCCTTCTCCTCCTTCCGTTTCCAGACCTTTCGATTGATACGATGACTTCGATTTGCGACGACTTTTCCAGCTGCTCAGGTTCTAACAAAAGAAAAGCACACAACCACATTATTATAGTCAAGATGATGGACGAGCTGCTGTTGCTGGTCATGACAGTGATGGTGGTGGTGGCAATGATGATGATTATATTGTTATTGTTGTTGTGATGGTGGTAGGGGTCGAGGTGGTGGTGGTTTGGGTGGCGATGGTTGTCGCTGTTGTTGTCGTTGTTTTTGTTTTTGTTGTTATTAGCGACGGCGGTGGTGGTGATGATGATGATGATGATGATGATGATGATGATGATGATGATGATGATGATGATGATGATGATGATGACCGTGATGGCGATGATGATGATGATGACCGTGATGGCGATGTTGATGTTGTTGATGATGATGATGGTCATGATGATGGCGACGACGATGACGACGATGATGATGACGACGATAATAATGACGATAATGATAATGTTGATAGTTATGATAATGATACTTATGATGGCAACGTTGAAGACTGAAGAGGTTGATTGCAATTAGCGTATTTGCACAATTAACGGAATATTTAGCGAAACGTGTTGGAGGTCATTAAGAGCAAAAGAATCATTTGTCGTATAGGCAACTTATGCTTAAAAATAATGCTGCAGAGGTCAACAAATGTCATCGTGACATAAGTGCATAATAATTATAATTACACAGTTCATTTGTAGAGTGTTATTTAAATGCTCAATGATATGCATGCACGTAGGATATATAGGCCTATACACTCTCTGATATGCATGCTAGTATGATGCTATTGAGTACATGCACGTTCAGTAAGTAAGCAAGACTTAGTGTTTTCTTTAATATGACCATCTGTCAAAACAGCACTCTGGTAAACATGCGTCCGCAATTTAAATTCATATAAACATCTAAATCTATCTATTTAATCTTTATAATTATTAGGCTGGCATGTCGATGATAGGCTACATTGTCACATTGGTTCAATTCGGTAAGCAATCGTTTAGTAATCGTAATCGTAATCTCGAAACTTCTACAGCGCCCACAAAAGCCAAGTCGCGGGAACCAGCTTATTCACAGGCGCTCAATCAAAACAAAATCGATAGGCAGCGGGTCAAGTCCGGAGAGTCAGGCAGGCAGATAGATGGACGGCTAAGGTGGGTGATGTTTAGAGTTGAAGTGGCGGGGGATGTAAGGAGAAGAGGAAGAATCAGGATAGGATTTTTTGAAAGAGCAATGTTTTCAGTTTTGAGTGAAAGACCTGTGTTTAGCTATAGTTTATTCGACTATAATTGAGGATTTGAATCTTCTGAGGAGACTCGGCGCATCGACGTTTTTCAAAGTGTTTACGCAAACTGGTCTTTATGACCAGTTTATAATTCTCGAACGCTGAGTCGAGTCAGAGGGGTTGTCTAAAGGGTAGTCGGAAGGAGGTCCGAGTCCGGTTGCAGGGTGTCAGAGGGGCAGAGTGGCAGAGTAGGCTATATGTCATAGCTGGCTGTGGTAATTACACAAAGTTTCTTTACTAAATGAGAACAATTTCAAAAGATATTTCGGGTAATAGGCTCTATAAGCTATTGAAGATAACTGTTTAAATTTTTTATACTGTACAGTGTACATCGTACGCTTTGCAAACACTCGACATAGGCTACGTATAATATGCGCATGTGTGCAACATACGGGTAGGTCCACGCATGCATGCCTAGCCTACAGGTAGGCTTGATAGGACGTATACAGTGCGGCACAATAAGTATAAGTTGTAAATCGCTGAATGGGTCTAGTGTGTGCGCAGGCATAGCCGAGACTCGGTTTGTCCTTTTTTTATCGACTGAACGGACACTCGGTTCATGCATGGTGACTCGTTTGAATGGAATGCGTTTTGAAGGATGATAATATATATGCAGAAGCGATGGACTTTCATCAACAATTCATCAACTGTTAGAAGTCAAGGACTGAGACTAGGCCATTAAAATCAATTACGTCAATCGTCGCAAGCATGAAGAAGAGCTTATCCGTCATCTATAGACTATAGGAACTTATATAGCACAAGCATTCGGGGCGGATACAGAAATTTTCGAAGGGGGCCAAAATGTTTTACCTTGGGTAGGGGAATTTTTTTTAGCAATTGGTCAATTAAAGAATATTCTTATCTTAACGACGGCGTTTATTATAAACCTTATGTTACCACATGCCGTAACTTACCACACAACGATTTTGTTATATCCTTAACCCTCGGGCTACCAAGGGGGGTGGGGGGTGGTTGCCACCCCCCCCCTCTAGATTTTTCGCAAATCAAACGCGTTCCGTCTGGAATAAAATTTTGAAAAAATGGTAGCTGTAGAGGATTCATTGGGACACATCTTGAGCCAAAATGTTTGATGATGCCCCCTACCGCTCAAAAGTTACACCCGATATACCAAAGGTACCAGGGGGTGGATACCACCCCCTAGAATATCGTCTGTAACTTTTCCACCCTTTAATATTAAGAGACACAAATTATACCATTCTATAGAGGGAGCGTGGGGCTACATTTCCATGCTCACTGAGTTGTCTTTTGACAACCGGAAGTGCTCAAAATAAATTAAAATATATATAAAGGTGTTTTATTTTTATAAAATTGTCATGTTTTTTCTATTATAACTTATCCATAATTTATTTTTTAATAGAAATAAATTATGCCATTCTGTAGAGGGCATTTAGGGCTATTTTCTGATACTAAATAATTTGTCTTTTGATGACCGGAAGTGCTCAAAATAAATTAAAATGTGTGAAAATGTTGGGTTTTTTTACAACGCAAGCCGATATGTCTGCGTAAACGTTTTTCAGCGGCTAAAACATGTTTTTTTTGTTTTGATTGAACATAAAACAGACTTATTACTAGTTTTTATAGTTGAATATTGGACTTTATTATATGTTAACTACTCTTTATGTATAAATCATGTATAAAAAACACAGAATCTAATATATTCCCTATGTGTAAGTATACATTTGGTGGAATCGACGGGTACCCATGGTAAAAAATTCATAATTTCGAGGGGCATTCATATTTTCTAAACCTAAATATAGCATTTTGTGCAGAAATGAATGCTGAATCGAATGGTGTATTACAAGTTATGATATCTCAAACCAAACCCAAAATCCAGGGGGGTGGTAACCACCCCCCCCCCCTTGGTAGTCAGTGTTACAAAAAAAGCATGGTAGCCTGAGGGTTAACTCATACCGGTCTTACCATGGGCGGAGAGCGCCGAAGACTTAGGGGAAGGACAGGGACGGTTCCCAATGTTTGTGGTGGGGACAGTATGTTTGCTTCTGGACCAAGTCTCCGCCTATGGATCTCACCGTATACTATGTGTTATTTACCTCAAGGCCGTATTATAGAGGTTTGATGATGATGATGATGATGATGATGATGATGATGATGATGATTATGATGATGACGACGACGACTACGACGACGACCGCGATGATGATGATGATGATGATGATGATGATGATCACGACGACTACGACGATGACGAATCTGCTGAAGTTCTGAAATAATTACTCGAGCTGAGTAAACACCCCCCCCCCCCCTCAAAGCAAAATCCTGACTACGGCATTGATTTACCTCATTGTAAATACTTTGCTTTTGTTTAACTTACCTCACCTACTTCAAACTACTTTGCCCGCTTCGACTAACTTCACCTTTTCAGTTCACATGGACGTCGTTGCACACATAACTCATCATCACAAAATCGCCAGAAGGAGTTAAAAGTGTTCACAACATACTACACACCCACACGACACACTTGCAATGCCATTTGAAATCAAGAATTCTCACCAAAATGCATGTAGTACGGCTGTATGTACCCAGCAATAAGATCACACAGCTCACATGCCTTGCTGCATATAAGCTTAGAGACCAACACAGAAATGGAATTTACGACCCTCTCTGCTCAAGGTTTTCCACATTTACTCTAAACTCTAAAGCAAGGCGCTGCAATATCCCGCAATGAGCTTTCTCAACAGCCAAGGCATAAATCGTTCGGCAATCAACCACCAGGCGTAAAATGGGCGTTAGAATCCCAGCTCAAAATTCCTATTAGAATCGTGTCACAACCTTCGTTCGTCAAGTGACCATCATTTCAAACAGCGGCACCTCGATGACAGCGAGGGGAATACTAAGTGAAGCCCTTGGAAAATATCAAAGCGGTAACTATAGCTTACAACGGCCATGGACGAGCAGTATAATTGTCTGATTCTGCGCTTGAGACGCCCTATGTTTTTCAATAGCAAGTAGATGACCAGTTGAAGCAGACACTAAATTCATGGACTATTTATATAGCGCATAAAATATCTCTTAGTAGCCATTAGATCATGGTTGCGTACAGATGAACCTGTGAATAAGCTGGTTTCTGTGGGCGGCGGGCGCTGTAGAAATTTCGAGCTTACGATTACGATTGATCATGGAGCAGCAACAACCTATCCCTATATCCAGACATGTTTCTGATTGCAAGAGAAACCAATGGCGATTATAAGGCTGTATACAACTAAACAGGTCGACTAGAATAATGAATCCGCACATTCCGCGCTTCAGCAAGCGCTGTAGTCAATAGGCTATACCGTGGTCACATGGATAGCAGAACAAAGCGCACTACCGAGCAGGTAACCGCCCTACACCGATCCTATAGACCTATACAGTAGTCAGTATATTATGCACATTATCATAGAGTCGGTGCAGTGTACAGTATGAGATTATTGTAGTAAAACAACGGGGGTGGGTCAGATGTTGATCAATGTGGACTTGAGTTGAGCGATGAGGACTTTATATTATTATTATTAGGCCTAGGCCTACATAAATTTATTACGCGCGCAAGGTCACACCAAAGTGTGAATCTGAGGCGAAATATATATATATATATAATGTTTAATAATAATAATAATAATAATAATAATAATAATAATAATAATAATAAGCCCGTTGGAGACGAGAACCTGTAAAAAAGCTTTTATTATTTATTGTTTTTAAGCCTGAGGGATCATACATACCTCGGGCGCTAAAAAAAAAAAATAATAATAATAATAATAATAATAATAATAATAATAATAATAATAATAATAATAATAAACAATAAAAACAATAATAAACGATCTTGCTTTGGAGCGCCGAAACTTATGTACCTACTTCGTTCGGCCCCATGCTGGGGACACCCCCTATTGGACACGATCGACGCCCAGATGAGAAGTGGCCTTCAGAGGATTTTTAACATCGATCTCAATGACATTCAGTGGCTACAAGCCACATTGCCTATTAGGGATGGCGGTCTCGGCGTGAGACGGGTCACGATGCTGGCTTCTTCAGCTTTTTTAGCGTCAGCTGCATCGACCAAGACTCTCAGGATGGCCATCCTTGACCGCGAAGAACTGCTGGATGTCTACGAGAATGAAATCTACGAGGCTCGCAGTTCAACGTTGCCTGGAGATGAGGGGTCAGCATGGAATAAACAGAAGACATGGGACAGACCCTTGATCGACCAAGACAAGGCGATGGTGTGGTCCGCGAACAGCGACCCGCTCAACCGAGCCAGACTGGGAGCGATCTCAGCGCCTCACGCCGGGGACTGGCTATCCACCGTACCAGTTGCTTCGTGCGGTCTAGGCCTTAGCAACGAGGCAATGCGGGTGGCGATCGGCCTACGCCTGGGTCTCAACCTGTGTGCCCCACATCAGTGCCAATGTGGCGAGACGGCGGACCCCGGGGGCCACCATGGGCTGGTGTGCAAGAGATCGGAAGGCCGATCAAGCCGACACTTTGCTATGAACGACATCGTATGGAGATCACTCAAAAGAGCGGACATCCCAAGCTCAAAAGAACCCCCAGGGCTCCTTCGCACCGACGGTAAGAGGCCAGATGGGGCGACGCTCATTCCGTGGGCTGGAGGAAAATACATGACCTGGGACGCAACCAGCATACATACTTGCGCCGTATCGTACATAAATAAGTCAGCGACAACACCTGGGAGTGCCGCTGAACTGGCCGCCTCGCGCAAAATAGCAAAGTATGCAGAGCTCCCCGCAACACACAACTTCGTGCCAATAGCTTTAGAGACATTAGGTCCAATAAATTTGTCAGGTCGTGAGTTCCTTTTGGAATTAGGTCGTCGGCTGACTGAAGCCACGGGCGACCCTCAGGAGACCAAATATCTGTTTCAGCGCCTGTCCATCTGTACGCAGCGCTACAACGCAATAGCGGTTAGAGGGACCTTTATGCATGACACCGGGGACGAGGTCCTAGATTCATAGTTGCATTTAGTACTCTTCGGAGTAGATATTAGAATAGGAAATTGTCTATAATAATAATAATAATAATAATAATAATAATAATAATAATACGGTTGCATTCCGCGGTGCCTTTCCAGCGCAGGATCTCTACGACGATTAGGTGCCGTTCCAGATGTTTTTATTCTGTTCTTAATTAATATTTAAGTCCCTGAGGGATCCTAAATACCTCGGGGCAAAAAAAAAAAAAAAAAAAAAAAAAAAAAAATAATAATAATAATAATAATAATAATAATAATAAGACGATTTATATAGCGCCGTAGTTCAACCGAGGCCGAAGGAAAGGGCGCTGTACATGTTTAGTTGTCCACAGTCTTAAATAATTCATACACCTGTTCCCAGTCGATATACTATATGGCATCCAGGCCCATCCTAAGAATGACCAGGGGTTCAACCCCCACCCCAGGGCAATTCTCACTCTGACCCTATACACAGTACAAAAATTCATTGTCTATACCTGTTCCCAGTCGATGTCATCATCGTCCGTGTTCTTGTACGTCGTTCTCGTCTCCTTCTGAGCCTGCTTCTGCTTCTCCAGCACACTCAGCGTCTCCATCGCCGTGATGGACAGCGGACTCGACTCCGGCTTGACGAGACGGAAGGCGTCGACCTTCAGCGTGTCCTCTGGCTTCAGGACCCCCTGCCTTGTCGGGGGCAGCGCCGTGTCCCTCCTACTCGACCCAGAGGTACTGCCGCTGGTGGAGAGACGCGTTGACCACTCTCCGCTGCCGCGACTCGTCTGACGGGTGGTTGCTGATGGTTGGGGTCGGTCCCTCAGACGGACGTCCGCCGATGTGACGGCTGGAGAGGGAGCGGGCAAGAAGGGGTCGTCATCGTCCATCGAGAGGGAGTAGGAGTGGGACATGTTCTGAAACAGATTGAAACAGACACGACTTATCAGGCGCTGTTGTGATAAGAATGGAAGGAAAGTCTCATATCTGAAGTAAGTAGGTAGGTAGGTAGGTAGGTAGGTAGGCAGGCAGGCAGGTAGGTAGGTAGGTAGGTAGGTAGGTAGGTAGGTAGGTAGGTAGGTAGGTAGGTAGGTAGGTAGGTAGGTAGGTAGGTAGGTAGGTAGGTAGGTAGGTAGGTAGGTAGGTAGGTAGGTAGGTAGGTAGGTAGGTATACAGCCAGGCAGTGCGTGAGTGAGTGCATGAGTGAGGGTGAGTGAGTTAGCGAGTGAGTGAGTGAGTGTGTGAGTGAATGTGAGTATGTTAGTGAGTGAGTGTGAGTCAGTTAGCGAGCAAGTAAGTAAGCAAGTTCTTTATTAGACCAACTACCAAACTGCAATAATGCAACTCAATTAATATAACACACAATTTTGAATCCTTGCATTGGAAAAATGTTGATGAATGACAATGAGTTCTCTGCAAGACGACTGCAGGTTCATAGACTTTTTATAACCCTGCATGGCGATATCTCATCCCCATGTGAGGTGGCTTCCCACAGCCTTCCTCACAGACAATTATGGGTGAGCAACTTGTCCAAGGTCGCTATACGCAGTGGCTTGAGGTATAGATTCGAACCTGCGACCCTTCTATCACAAAGCACCGAAAATACCGCTACACCACCGCGTCCTAGGAGCAGAGCTGTTTTTAAGGAACTGCACAACTCCTTCTTTTCTTTTCCATCCTCCATGGTAAATTACTTCCAACCGGAGAACAATAACCTTTTTTGCTAGTTTTAACTGTACAGATGTACTTCTACAACTGCACATTTTGTGTACAACTGCACGTTAAAAGAAGCCCTGCCCAGGAGGGAAAAGAGATTTTAGAATTTTAGAGTGAGTGGAATTTTAGAGTGAGCAAAACCGACTTAGGAAACGCACGTAGGACCTATAGTAAGTACATTAACTGTTAAACCAGCTGCCAACCAGCGCTGTCTCTAGATGACAAACATCTATAGGGTAGCTAAAGAAAGGCAATAAATCATTGACAGAAGATAAACAACCGTCCTGTTGTTGGTGATCAGTCTGTAAACAGCAATTCAGTCTTTGAAAGTTTTCCTATAGTATATACTACAGTAATAATTGTTGTCGACATGCGGTGAAGCCATGTGATAAGACACAGGCCTTGGGCAATAGTGTAACTATTAACATGTAATTACATCATTCTGAATCCTCGCATATGACTCAAAATGAGGCGTTAAGAAAACAAAAACAACAGGAGAAACACGAGTAAGTATATAGGAAAGTAGGTGAGTAAATAGGTAGGTAAATAGGTAGGAGGTAAGTGGGTAGGTAGGTAAGTAGGTGGGCAGGCAGTTAGCTAGGTAGGTAAGAAGGTTGGGAGGTAGTCAAGGAAATAGGTAGGTATATGTAGGTAAGAAGATAATTAGGTGTGTAAGTAAGTAGATTAGTATGTAAGTAGGCAGATAAGTATAGGCATGTAGGTAGGTAAGCAGATCCTTTATCGAACCAGCTGCCAAACAGCAGCACTCTGCTGGGCACCCATCTAGAGTAAAAATCGAAACATCAAGGTACAGGTAATAAAAAAAATCCAGTGCCTTCTATCCCTGATCCAAAGAATACCTGACTTGCAGCGGAATTACAGTGGAACATGGCAGACAAAACTGAATCTTCTCTCATTAAATAAATGTCTGCGGCTTAATTGTACCTTTCGAACGAAACGATGAAATCATGTTTTCGTACATGTCAAATTCTTCTTAGAACTGAGAATCGTGTTCAGCTATAATTAATCATAATTATATAGCAAGCATGCATGCATGCAACCAATTATACCAACAACGACCATTGTTAATCTTCTGTTACCTTTCAGCAGATGATTAATGTGCTTATATATGTGTAGCCTATAAATTCGGTGACGACCATTACACGATGATTAACGTATATATATACTATTGTACATCATCATGATTGTAATGTGGCCGCGGAAATTTTTCACGACACTAGACATAATATTTCCATTCGTTGCTGTATCCATAAAGTATCCATAAAGTCAAGTGTTAACAGTGGTTGGGAGTCCATTTACTGGGCTCTACGCGTGTGCGAGAGCGCGCCAGCGGTGACTTATCCAGTCATCCAACTTATTTGCTAACAAATGGGCAGGTGTTCTGAATAAAATTCAATGCCACGCAAGTTAACGTATAGAAGACAGCGCTCTGTGAGGTACTCAAAAGGCGCTATATAATTGTCTGGAGATATATAAACATACATACAATAACACATGCACAGGTAGGTATACATGTATGCATAATATGCATATCCTATAATCCGACATTCTTGTTGTACACCTACTCCCTGTTGCTGCTTATTCGTTAAGCCCTTGATGACGTTTCTTCAATATAATGACTGCACCGGTCTCAGTTGAGCAGTCTACATTACAGGCGTTGCAAGTTATTAAAGAATAATTAATGCCAGCAAAGAAGAACTCACTTTAGAAATAAATCGTAAATTCCATCGGCAACACGAGTGATATATCAAGATACTATTAAACTGACGCAGGTGTTATAGAATTATAGACGTTTTACGCCTGTAGGGCCTTTATATAGGCCTCCTGTGGCTATGAGTGACTTGCTCACATAGGTGCATTATGTCACTTGATTATTTAAATCGTTATGCTTAGTATGGATCACAAGCGACAGAGACCGAATAGACTACATTATGGATTCTATATTAAAGGATTTTATATAATACCGGTAATTATATATTCTGTCACTGGGAGGACTTGCGATGTCCTGACATGTGGGTAAAGACTTAAAGTCATGTGGGTCAGGCGTGCACCATCCAGAGGTGTTTCACTATGATCTCAACCGCCAGGGGTTAATCTAGTCATCTCGGTGGGGGGGAGGCGTCACCCCCAGGAATGACATTTCCTCATCGCAGGAAAATGTAAGTGCTGATTTTTTTACACATGTAGGACCATTGCATTACATCAAAGGTTTTAATAAAGCGCGATACCGCGACATTATTATTATTATTTATTAGAATAAAAAAAATTAATATATATACGATATACTGAAGAAGTCATCAGCTGATCTCAACGATTAAAATTTACTTATATATCACCTGGGAAAAGGTGTCACCGCCTTCCGCATCGGGTCGCCGTCTGCCCGAACGGTCATTTGTGCTCCCCCACCCCCCCACCCCCCACCCCCTCATAAACATGAATCCCCCCAAGCAGGGAGACTAGATTAAACACTGCTCAAGCGACTGCACATATAAACCATGAACGGCCACTTGTTGTTCTCTGCCAGTGCTAGTCCCAAGTCTGGATAAAGGAGGAGGGCGACACTAATCATCGTTGATATGGCAGTGTCGTTAAACATGTAACAACAAATGCTCCAACGAAAAACCATCGTTTCATTGACTATATTATTATTAACAGGTTGCAAGTACACTAGTAGGCCTATACGCTACAGACTTTGTAAAATGTAAATGAACGACAATCCGTCAAAGTCGAGTTTAAAAGCAGATCTGTCCTTCAAAGTAATCCTGTTCGACCAAGATCTTTAATCTAATCTCATCGCCGTAATCACGCTGTAGGCTGCACGCCCTTAATCAATGGCAACTTTAAGCTTTATTGTAGTTAAAACCCTGTAATCAACTCTAGTACATCGGTTGGAGTAATACAATTGATAGGCTACATCGTTGCGTAGGTCTACAGCAAACCAGAAATCATACTGTGATACCGATCGACAGCGCTTAGGCTACGCTTTTTCCTTTTAATAGCCGATATATATTGTATTGTACTGTCAAGGCCGTAGCCAGATATTTTTTTTGGGGGGGGATGCCGGTGCTCAATTGACCGTGCACATGAGCAAGTCCACAAGCGACCGATTTAACGAAGTGCTCTCATAGCGGCTTCTGGGAGGTCAATACATTACTCACTGTAGTTCTTGCATCAAGTGCTAGTAAATGCATTATTTCATTTAAAAAATTTTCATTTCAGGGGTGTTCAAACACCCCAAAACACCCCTAAATAACTACGGAATTGTGTACTGTACCTGGCCATTTATAAAGCGTATACCTCGCTCCCAGTGCGTGCAACCTCGAGAGAAAAAGCAGGCTTTGATGCGAGAGAAAGGTGAGGAGAGACTGTATGGTATAGCCCTAATAAAGCGGCGGCGATTGCGATTAGGCCTATAGGGGGCCTATAGCCCTATATCGTAAGGTACTGGTCTACTGGAACTACAATAATAAAATAGGAGAGAATGACGAGATACTAAACTGTTTTGACGAACTCGACGCATGTTGTTGAGGATCTACTAAGTTTAAGCGACGATAGAGAAAGAAAGACGGAATGAATATCTGACCGTTAATTGAAAATGTGGAGCGTTTGGTTATCACAGCATTATATTAAAAGCATGTGTTGTGTTGTGTTTTGGTCGCGATCAGTGGTTTAGCGTACGTTACATGGGGATTGGCATTTCTCGGTCACATTCGAGGCCTGACTTCTCGATGCGGCCCAGATTCAACGGCTATTATTTTTATCAACGATAGAGTCATAGAGTCATTGTAAGACAATCAGACATACAGACAGACATACAGACAGACAATGAGAAAAAAAGAAGAAAAATAGAGACAGACAGACAGAGCGAGAGAGACAAATATAGACAGAAAGAGACATAGAGAGTGGGAGAGACAAAGAGAGCGAGAGCGATAGAGACAGACAGACAAAGAGAGACAGACAGAGACACAGATAGAGATACTGAGAGAGATACAGAGAGATGGATAAGAACACACACGGAAGGAGTAATAGGGATTAAATCAGACATACATACAGATAGATAGACAGATAGATAAATAGAGACGCATACAGACATACAGAGAGATACAGAGACAGACACACAGAGATGGAGACTCAAATTGAAGCAAAAAAACACAAGAGCCGAAGTGTAAATCCGATTAAAACGTAAAAAAGTCATTCACTTCGTCCACGAGTCCCTCTTTCCTTCCTGCCTTCCATAAACCAGACACACAGCATCATTTGCTGTCGCGGTAGTCTTTCGCATGCTGTTTGTATGTGACAGTGTCTTTGTATGTCAGTCTACATGTACGTGTCGGTTTGCCTGTATGCGAACGTATCTGCGTGTCAGCTGCGCAAGCACATACTAATTGCTTGGCCGTAGCTGGCACCTGTGGCTGCCATGTTTATATAGACATCTGTCTGTCTGTCTGTCTGTCTGTCTGTCTGCCTGTCTGACTGTGTCTGTCTGTCTGTCTGTCTGTCTGTCCGACTGCACGTCTGACTGACTGATTGTGTATGTTTGTCTGACTTTCTGTCTTTCTGTCCGTCTGCTTGTCGATCTGTCTCCCTGTCTGTGCCTGTCTGTGTGCGTTCGTCTGTCTGTTTGCCTGTATGTCTGTCTGTCTGCCTGTGTGTCAACAGACAGACAAATAGACAGAGACCATATGCCTGGTGTCGGTTGACCACATTATTATGTTTGTGGAATGTTGCCCGTCTGCTAGACAAACGCTCTTGATTGTCATTAGCTGGCTTCCGGTACCCTATTATAGAAGCCATGCTTTTCAGTACAGCTCTCCGTCCGTCCGTCCGTCCGTTCGTTTCTTTCTATCCATCTCTGTCTCTGCCTGTCTCTCTGTCTGTCCGTCTCTCCCTTTCTCTCCGTGTCCCCCTGGCTGTGTTTGTTTTCCAGTGGTCTTATAACACGCCGCTCGAGCGAAATGGACTGACATAATGATTGTTTAATATTTCAGCTGTCCGACGTCCGATCATAATGCGATGAGCGCGAGATAATTGTCGCAGTGTTGATAATTACTTGAGAGTCGTTTAGTGGCTTATCCTCAAGCATTGCCTTTAGTATCGGAGTAAAAGTTTGTTTGTAGGCTATTTGGTTATATGTGTACTTGTTATAGCGCCCCTACAAGCCCTTTACTCAGAGGCGCTCCCGACTACAGAGCGGACACTGCATCGGAGTTTCACGCCGAAGCACTGAGCAATTGCGAGTGAAGGACTTGCCCAAGGTCCCTACGCGGCGACTTGAGGTGGATTCGAACCTCGAAACTTCGAAAGAGTGTAGGCGTTGTCCCCCGCAGACCACGCGAACATCGATAGACATCGATCCTTCTTTGTGATGCAAAGCATTTGCTTTTATAGTCACTTCCATTTCTACCGATTGGTCCGCTGACTCTGCTCACGGTTGAAAATTTGGGGACTGCTATAAAGTTCAAGGGATAAAATCTCGCCAAAGCTATTGCAACTGTCTGATCCACACAGTGTGAGAATTGTGGAAAAATAACTGGGGGGGTTGGACCATTATCCACTTGGAATTTGGGGTGTAAAAACATACTTTAACATGGGGCTCTAAGAAAGACTGGGGGGGTCGAAACCCCCCAACCCCCCCGGCAATTCTCACCCTGGATCCACACCCATTCTACCGCCAGCTTATCACAAGCAAGGCCGTAGCTAGGAGGGTGTTTTTTGAGTGTTTGAACACCCCCGTAATGAAAAAAGTACAAATTAAATAATGCATTTACGCCAAAGACAAGGGAAAATCGCGATTTATGAAGAAAAAATCATGAAATTAGATCGTTTTACGCCGTGCTGAAGGTTTTTTGGGCGAAAAATCATAAAAAACATACGATGACTAAAAAAGGTCGACTAAAAATAAAGGTCGTCAGAAATTTTTCTGGAAAACACCCCCCGAAATAAAATCCTGGCTACGGCCTTGATCACAAGCTCCTCTTGCGTCTCTATACGCAGGTCTTTCATTCTAAATCTGAAAACATTAGAGGGTCTGCTTCGTAATAAGTCGTTTCGACATGTCAATATAGGTCAGGTCAGGTCAATATAGGTCAGGTCACTTCGCCACTTCCGGTCTGGTTGATGGATCGAGCAGAGAGAGTAGTGATGTTCCAGGTGGTTTAAAACGTTTGAATTGTTGATGTATGAAGAAAATCTGACCGGAATGTTGATTGAAAAATTAATCAATGTAAAAAGAAAGAACAGTTGGTGGGTGTCACGTGTGTTGTATGTTTGCTATTCTGGTTGACTCAGTAAATTAAGATTTTTATGGGAGAACTCGACTCGACCCACTGCGCATGCGCACACGACATATCGATTCGATTCTACTTTTTAAAAGACCCCCCGATAACTCCTGTTCTTATCTCCTGGCCGTTTCAATTCCAAATAAGTTAAGCTTATACCATACACAGAGATTAGTAAAAAAAGGGTGGTCGCCATCCGATTAGTAGTAATTAATTTACGAAGGAGGATATAAGGGAAAAGTGTTGTGCAGTTCTAAAGATTCCTTAAAGAAGCCCTGCACTCTAAAAAATATTTATAGCCTAGTTTCGTCAATTTCATTCTCGCAATGCAGTTAGGGAGACATCCCCGAAGACTCCGGACTCACTTACGAAAGTGACTGACTGAGCTCTTAACTGACTGACTAGTTCACTCACTGACTGACTGGGTTACTATCAGTGACTGACAGATGACTGACTGGCCTACTTCACTGACTGACTGGGTTACTATTAGTGACTGACAGATGACTGACTGGCCTACTGTCCACTGCCCAACCGCCAAGCTAATTTTCCTCAGATCGAACGAATGAACAGATTGGCAACTGGCAAAACAAACATATGACACAAGATCGTGCGTATATGACAAGTATTAATCAGAATAAATGAATCAGTAACTGACTGATTGACTGAAATCTCAGCAGGTATGGGTCAGAGTTCAACAGTCGGTGTTGAGAACACAATATAAGTATCTTTAGTAACTAACATCCGCTTTGCCCACTCATCAACTTCCTATCGGCCAGTCCATACTTTGCACATCGAGCTGTATGGGCATAGATCTCTTCAGTATATAACTCAATTAAGAATAACGAAAATTCACTTCCATACAGTGACCAACCTAATAAATAATCAGGTAATAGGGTAATCAAAGTAGAGATAACGAACCATTGAGGTATTTAAGATATACAGGTAACGAGGTATTCAGATAGTTCAGATATAAATGTAACTAGATATCACGGAATTCCAGATTTAAATGTGACCAGATATCGAGGCACTTCAAATATGTATGAAGGCATTTCAGATTTAAATGTAATCAGATATTACTTATTTATTGCATTCGGATTCCATGGCAGCCAGGTATTATTTATTTCAGACACGAAGATAGCCAGGTATTGACGAAGCCCAATAACAAGGAAATGAGATGCCTGCTTTAATTAAGTATGTCAAGAATGGCTAAGGCATAAGACCCTTCTCGTGCGATGCGGCTGGGAGCAGTTTAGAAAGAACGAGAAAAATCTGACAGTGCGCTATATAAATGCTGCTGAAGAACGAAGGAAGGAATGAACGAACGAACGAATAAAGGAATGAATGAATGAATGAATGACTGAAGACAGAACAATGAGATGTCAAAGGCCACGGCAGACAGTGGCCTCAGATTACGGCAAAGCAAAGTCACGATATCTCTGATCTGACATAGGCTACTTGACTTTTTTACTCGTCAACTTATGTTTCAATCTATATAGGGCCTACCTATCTTCTTTAGTCCGTTTGTCCGGCTAGGCCTATGTGTAAGAAGATCAGAATAGGCCATTCTGGCACGTTCTGTTAGTCTGTCTGTCTGTCTGTCTGTCTGTCTGTCTGTCTGTCTGATTAGCATATTTGTCTGCATCTCTGTTATAAAATTCACTCCTCGTGCATGTCTTTTCTTCTTCCGCATACTTCTACTCGTCCCATACTCCTCCTCCTCATCTGCTTACTTCTCTTTCTACCTCTCCTTACCATTTGCATAGTTTTACATTGCCTTCTTCCTCATCTTCTCCTTCTCACTCCTCCTCCTCCCTCTCTTCCATCTCATTCTCCTCCTCCTCTCCTCCTCCTCTCCTCCTTCTCCTCCTCCTTTTTCTCCCCTCCTTCTTTCTTCTCCTCATTCTTTGCTTTCAACTCCTCCTCTTCCTTCTTCTCATCATATTTCTCTATCTTCTCGTTCTCCTCCTCCTCCCCAATCCTCCTTCTCCTCCTTTTCTCTCCTCCTTCTTCTTCTCCTCCTCTTCTTTCTTCTCCTCATTCTTCTTTTTCTCCTCCTTCTCCTCCTCTTCCTCCTGCTCCTTCTCCTCATCCTATTTCTCTATCTTCTCGTTCTCCTCTTCCTCCTCCCCAATCCTCCTCCTCCTCCTTCTACTCCTCCCTTTGATACACTTCACATGTCTGGCATGCTGTTGTTTTTTAAAACTTATCTCAATTCCGCTTATCTGTTTACGAATGAAGCAAAAGCGAACGTGCTCACTGATCAGCCCAATGCAGAAGCAAGAGCACATTTACACAGACCGTAATATATTCAATTAAAACCCAACATTGACCTGAAGGTTCGGTAAAAATAGTCGCCCTTAAATACCATGTCATCGCTACACAAGTCTTTGGAATGGCAGTGTCGTTAAACATGTAACAACACAAGTAGGCCTAGGCCTAGTCTTAAAGTCGTAAACACGAGCACGTGACAGTGCCAGCGCTATAAGAATAATCGTACAAGCACTGGTTATAATATACTAAATATAATTATAATAAAATGCATTTGACATAAAAATTATACATGTACGTGCAACTGATGCAAGCATAATAAAAGCATCCATACATACGTGTAATACATACTTACGTGGTGCGGCTTGTCAAACTGATTCATATTAAACGAATGTATAATATTTATATATATATTATATATATATATAATTATATAATAAGCCTATTTATTGGGGCCCTGGTGTAATGATGGGATTGCTGCCTTGGAGCCCGAGGGTTCCACGTTCGTATCCACCTCAAGCCGCCGCGTTTAAGGACCCTGAGCAAGTCCTTCACTCGCAATTGCTCAGCGCTTCGGCGTGAAAACTCCGATGCAGTGTCTGCGCTGTAGTCGGGAGCGCTTCTGAGTAGGCCTAGTGAGATTGAAAAGGCGCTAGAGCAAATGCGATGAAATAAAATAAATAAGTAAACATATAATAAATACGAAGTATATGAAGCAATGAATGACGGTGCATTTTAATATTTTAGAGGCAAATGATCCTACCAATACAAATTAATTATCGAAAGGGTTGCAGAGAGTAAATAGTAATCCCACAATGTTCGAATGGTCCAAAGTATACGGTATATTTATAAGGATTTAATAGTAAAGCGCGTCACATTGTTGAGAGTCCTGTGCAAGTCCACTTCATAATATACTTACAAAGGGCGTGCTCAACATAAGAACAGAACACGCCCGAATGTGTATACAGCAGGAGCAGTTTGAATACAATCGCCTCGTTTTCTTTAAGTCGCTCCGAGTGAAGGCCTATCTTATATGCACGGGTGAATACAACCTCTACATGCAGTCTACAGTCTACAGTCTACATATACATGCGCGTACAATTAGGCGCATCGTTTGGATTATAATAACACGCATTTTGGGCGTCTTCGAAGAACACGTACAGTTCTTCTGATAATAATAGGTCAATGAATGTCTGGTGTCCATAAAACTACAGCAAAGCGAAAGGACCTAAATAGATCGAACTAAACACATGCCAGTCAAGACAGTCGTAGGAATAGGCTACATAACAAGCAACAAACTGAAGATAAACAAGGAAATAAAACTGCATGAGGTCCAATTAAAATACTGCAGATTTCTTTTCACACAAACATCGCACTCCGTAGCCGACAGGCTCGATCGCCTTGCAATACGGAGAGTATAGGGATTCGAACCTTCATCTCTGGAGAGACGATTGTAATGTAGGCCTAATGTACCGGTAATGTAAATCCTCGAGAATTTCTCAGCGCCCACAAAAGCCACGTCAGGGAGACCAGCTTAGTCACCGGCGCTATATCAAATCAAGTCCGCAGTAGCCAGTGCTGCCTTTTTCGTTCCGGTACCAGGTCAAAATCCGGGAGGTCAAGTCGATGAGACAACGAGGTGCTACGGTGGTTGTCGGTGATGGTGGCACATGTGGTTGGGTGGATTGCCCTGCGTAGACCTTGACTATCCGACCATTTTGCTCTTCACCTTAGATTGAGGTTTGGTCATTAGTGGTGATGCCTAATGGATGCGTGATAACGACAACAATGATGACGACAACAACAATAATGGCAACCGAAGCAGTGAGACAACAACAGTGAGACAACAACAATAACAATAAGAATGACGATGCTGCTGATGCTGCTGCTGCTGATGGTGGCGGTGGTGGTGGCGATGATCATAATAATAATGATAATAATAACAACAATAATAAAATAATAATAATAATAATTGAAATTAAATTGAACACTTGTTCAAAATGATATCGTCACATAATCAAGACAGAGCAATGGCGACAATGCAACGAAGACAGACGGTGACGATTATCATCATGATGATTATTTTTACGATCATCGTCAACACCACCACAACCACCATCATCATCATCGTCATCATTAGTTAAGTTACCGAACCCACTGCTGTAAAGCCGACCTGCGTGTCGTGCTACAGTGGGCCGTATTTCGTATAACATGTACTTGTAATCATTCTACGGTGTGTCAGATTGAAACATTAAAGAATATATTATTATTATCATCATCCGGCATGACAAATTAATTCAAATGGAAGACCAACAAAGTTAAATTGAAGCCAGATGGATCGAGTTATTGTGACAAAAACAATGTAAGTAGCCTAAGTACGAGACACAAAATGTGACGGAAGCAAAATAAAGAGAGACAATGTAAAATAAGTGATGCAGTCAACAGTGGTATTCAAAAGATCAGCACAAAGACAAAGACGGAATTAGATCCGTATAATGACAATAGGGAAGCGTAATCAAGACGAAGCAGTCAAAACAATGTAAGCGAGACAATCCAATTCAGACAATGGTGTGCACACTGCACAACATGACCAGTATCTAACACTTAGGCTACAGAAACCAAAACTGAAGGCCAAAACAGAATAAAAATACGCAATCAACACGACGCAATCAATCCAATTCAATCAATCCAATGCATTCAAGACAATGCAATCAAGACAATGCGATCAAGACAGTGCAATCAAGACAATGCAATCAAGACAACGGCATGAATACCTGGTATTTATTTACGCAGAACAAGTCCAATCAGAAATCCAATTCCGAGAACGCAATCGATCTATCAGAATTTTATCGCAGAAGAACTCGACCGATAATAATAAACCCAACAGCCTTCGCTACTTCGTTCGCAGTTTTAGAATCCGCGCAAGAACTTGGCGCCACAACAATCGGTGTTGCAAGCAGCGTACGCGCTACCTGTACAATCATGCACACGGTGGTCAGTCCTTACCTGTAATCAGAACACCTTGCATTGCCACCGTGGGCCGTCTGACTGACCGCTGGTCAAGCAGTCTCAGGTGGCCGTGCGCCTGAGAGGCTAGCCGGCTAGAGCGAGGTCAGCGCGGCGTTTCCGCGTCATGCGCTGGGGCATGGTGATTGTAAGTAAACAGCCCGGAGAGAGGGTGGGAGAGAGAGAGAGAGAGAGGGTGGGAGAGGGGTAGGGAGAGAGACAGAGGCAGACGTGGCCATAGGAACAGAGGACGATAGAGGAATAGAAACAGGTAGCCAGAGAATCGTCTCATTTACGAGAGAGAGAGACAGAGACAGAGACAGAGACAGACAGAGAGAGAGAGAGAGAGAGAGAGAGAGAGAGAGAGAGAGAGAGAGAGAGAGAGAGAGAGAGAGAGAGAGAGAGACGGACAGATAAACGCCAAGATGGCAGACAAAGACAGATAGGTGTAACGAGAAAGAGAGGCAGAGATAGAAGTTGAAACCAGACAGAGAGAGACAGAGACAGACGCAGGGATACACACACACACACACACACACACACACACACACACACACACACACACACACACACACACACACACACACACACACACACACAGACCGAGACAAAAAGAGAGAGACAGACACATAGAGAAATACAGACAAAAGCACCAATCGTCAAACACAGCGACTGTCCGCATAACCACAAGAACACACCTTTGATTGGTTTAGTTTTACCTGCACAAGCGATCGCAGCAGCAGCAGCAAAGGCAACAGCAGCAGCAGCAGCAGCAGCAGCAAAGGCAGCAGCAGCAAAGGCAACCTCCGCCTGTGGCAGCACATAATTAATTAATTATATAGCATGGCACAACCAGCCTCCTGCATTACGCTATATAAACTAAGATTACACGTCAGAAACACACAGACAGACAGACACACACACACAGATAGACAGCCAGACACAGAGAGACAGGGAGAGGTAGCGATGTAATAATATAGCGATGTAATATAGTAATATATACACTTCACTTATGGAACCTGACCTATGTTGGCCTCTCAGGGCAAATAGGTCATGCGTAGACCTTTGCTGGATGCAGTGTGCATGGAAGGGGAAGAGGCAGCGAGGTGCGAGGTCTGTGGCTGCAGCTGCTGAGGATGAAGGGAGAAAGCCTGGCAGCACACACACCTGTATGATGGACGAGGAGAATGATTCAGGTGAGAGGAGGTGTATTCCTCTATTCTGATCGTTTGCGTTTGTCCATCTGTGTGTGTGTGTGTGTGTGTGAGAGAGAGAGAGAGAGAGAGAGAGAGAGAGAGAGAGAGAGAGAGAGAGAGAGAGAGAGAGGGAGAGTGTGTGTATGACTGTATGTGTGTGAGAGAGAGTGTGAGAGAGACAGAGAGAGAGAGAGACAGAGAGACAGATAGGTAGACAGACAGAAAGACAGACAGAGATAGACAGAGAGACAGAGAGACAGAGTGTGTGTGTATGTGTGTGTGTGTGTGCGTGTGTGTCTGTCTGTGTGTCTAAATGCCTCTCAGTCTGTCTAATTGTGCGTTTGCATTTGTCACATCTTAATGGGTTTGCGATCATCTATTCATCACAGTCCATCTGTGGGTCTACTCTTATCCGCTGTCTGTCTGTCTGTCGCTGTAACTGTGCGTGTCTCTGTGTGTCTGCTTGCCTGTGTCACTGTGTGGTCGTCTGATAGACGGGCAGGCAAGAACATGCAACGTGTATACATGTCTTTCTGTTTGCTTGACTGTCTGTCTCTGCATATGTCTGTATGTCTGTACGTGAGCATGTGTCTGTCTGCTCTTCTGTCCGTCTGTATATGTCTGTTTGTATGTATATGTCTGTCTGTATGTATCTGTCTGTCTGTCGGTCTTTCTGTCTGTATGTCTGTCTGTCTGTATGTATGTATCTGTCTGTCTGTCTGTCTGTCTGACTGATTGTCTGTCTGTCTGTCTGTCTGTCTGTCTGTCTGTCTGTCTGTCTGTCTGTCTGTCTGTCTGTCTGTCTGTCTGTGTATGGCCTTAGATGTCTCTGCAGAACCTGTGGGCTGTTCTTTCGAGTAGAACGACGGTGCGTCGGAGGAATCTAGTGATGCGTCATCGTCTTGAGGCCGGGGGAGGGGAGGTGCGCAGTGGGAGGGGCTTAGTCAGAGGCTTCGAGGGTCAGCAGCTTTTGATCGTTGATGTCAATGGGGGGCCTTGAATGCTCTGTATTTGCCGTTGACCCACCCACCCCACTTCAGTCAGGGTTCACTGATTTCCCCAACCGCAGAACCCTGGGGTGAAGTCATGGTTCACTGAATATTTCACGCTGCAGGCAGACAGGCAGACAGGCAGGCAGGCAGGCAGACAGGCAGGCAGGCAGGCAGACAGGCAGACAGGCAGACAGGCAGGCAGACAGGCAGGCACGCAGGCAGGCAGGCAGGCAGGCAGGCAGACAGGCAGGCAGGCAGGCACGCACGCAGGCAGGCAGGCAGGCAGACAGGCAGGCAGGCAGACAGACAGACAGGCAGGCAGGCAGGCAGGCAGGCACGCACGCAGGCAGGCAGGCAGACAGGCAGGCAGGCAGGCAGACAGGCAGGCACGCAGGCAGGCAGGCAGACAGGCAGGCAGGCAGGCAGACAGGCAGGCAGGCAGGCAGGCAGACAGGCAGACAGGCAGGCAGACAGGCAGGCACGCAGGCAGGCAGGCAGGCAGGCAGGCAGACAGGCAGGCAGGCAGGCAGGCAGGCAGGCACGCACGCAGGCAGGCAGGCAGGCAGGCAGGCAGACAGGCAGGCAGACAGACAGACAGGCAGGCAGGCAGGCAGGCAGGCACGCACGCAGGCAGGCAGGCAGACAGGCAGGCAGGCAGACAGGCAGGCACGCAGGCAGGCAGGCAGACAGGCAGGCAGGCAGGAAAGATGTATCCGCCAAGGCTCGTACTTTGACAGGGCCAGTCTCAATCCTGAAGAAATGAGGAGGATGACACTAACTCATTTTTCGTCCGTCCGTCGGTCCGTCCGTCGGTCCGTCCGTCCGTCCGTCCGTCCGTCCGTCGGTCCGTCCGTCCGTCGGTCCGTCCGTCCGTCCGTCCGTCCGTCCGTCCGTCGGTCCGTCCGTCCGTCCGTCCGTCCGTCCGTCCGTCCGTCCGTCCGTCCGTCGGTCCGTCCGTCCGTCCGTCCGTCCGTCCGTCCGTCCGTCCGTCGGTCCGTCCGTCCGTCCGTCCGTCCGTCGGTCCGTCCGTCCGTCCGTCCGTCCGTCCGTCCGTCCGTCCGTCCGTCCGTCCGTCCGTCGGTCCGTCCGTCCGTCCGTCCGTCCGTCGGTCCGTCCGTCCGTCCGTCCGTCGGTCCGTCCGTCCGTCCGTCCGTCCGTCGGTCCGTCCGTCCGTCCGTCCGTCCGTCCGTCCGTCATTCCGTCCGTCCGTCCGTCCGTCCGTCATTCCGTCCGTCCGTCGGTCCGTCCGTCCGTCCGTCCGTCCGTCGGTCCGTCCGTCCGTCCGTCCGTCCGTCCGTCCGTCGGTCCGTCCGTCGGTCCGTCCGTCGGTCCGTCCGTCCGTCCGTCCGTCCGTCCGTCCGTCATAATTATCATGTATGTATAACTTGATCGCCAGTTTTGTTTCAAGTGAAATATGAATAAAGAGTAATTCACCCTTTGATTGAGAACGGAAATGAAGGGTATTATTTTGTGCATGATCAATGGAGGGGGAAAGATACGTCTGGGAGAAGAAGGGAGGGAGGGTAGGAGGAAGAAAAGGAGGAGGGTGTGACCAGCATATGTGGGTCCCTGAGGGGTCGGATGGAAGGACGTAGACACCAAACCAGATGCCACCAGTAGGTGACAGAAGGGGTGACCCAGTGGCGGTCCCTCAGAAGAGCAGAGAGGGTCCACAGCAGAAAGGACGAGGGAGAGGAAGGGAGGCAGAGTTTTAAAAACACTGAAACAGATGCTATGCTCAAAAATACAGCACAGTCGGAAAGGCACAGCAGTTGTAATTATTATAATATAGAGTGACAGCAAGGACTTTTCTATTACAGGACGGTGTGGTTACTTGTGAACACTTTGTGGTCATCCGTTTCACTCTCAACGATAGATGTCACCCCATTTAAAATTTCGTCTCTATTTTTAAGTGTTCTGTTTTGAATCTCCAAAGGCACTTTTTTATTTTGCGAACATAATCAATCGTCAATCTGCTTTCATAGATGTGATTAATTTAATGCTCTTATTTTGCGAACATTCGTCAATCTGCTTTCATACATGTAGATGTGATTAATTTAATGCTCTTATTTTTTAAACAATGTGTTAAATTTTCCGGAACTCCGATTATCGTCCAAAGACCTGTACAAGGCGATTAAATAAGAAGATTCCGGTCCTGTGTAGAAACGTTCCTTGGAGCGGCAGATAGGCAGAGTGACACGGAGACAGAGAAACACAGAGATAAAACAGATAGAAACTGCTACATTGGATGGGACAGCGTTGCCTGGGCTCTACGAGTGTGTGAGGGCTCATTAGCAGTGAGTCAGTGACTAACTGAAGAATCTGTTTTTTCTCAACAAACTTCATCATCACTGCGGCTGACGAAGGAAGTGATTTAAAAAAAGGTTTGTAAGAGGCTCTGAATTAAGTACAACAGAGAGACAAGCAAAAATGCTAATCAGACATACAGACAGACAGACATACAGCCAGACAGACAGACAGACAGACAGACAGACAGACAGACAGGCAGGCAGGCAGACAGACAGACAGACAAATACATAAGCAAAGATACAGACACACAGACAGAAGAATCGAGACGCCTATCGCGACAGTCTGCAAGCAGAGATAGAGGCATAAGAGCACTGATGCAGACAGTAACAAGAACATTAAATAATTATAAACAAATAAATAAACATTGCTTGTTGCAGCCTGACGACAATGAGTCCTATCAATGGCATTCAATGATGATTAGTGTCGCCCTCCTCCTTTCTACAGGCCACGGGACTGGCACTGCCAAAGTATGAGCGGTGAGGGAGTTTGAAATACTAACCGGGGTTGCGTTGCTTAAGTGCCCAGTCTGATGATCAACATAGGAAAAGATAGACAGAGGCAAGCAAAGAAAAGACATGAAGAATGAAAATAATCAGTATGGAAACCGATGCATCATCATTAACGACCTTGAAGACAATATAAAAATACTAACCAAGCACTGTTTAACTTCCCAGTCCAAACGCCAATCCCGTACACACTAATCCACAGCTAAAATAAACAGTCGCTACTAGTCTTGCAGTAGACTATCGCTACTATCGCAAGAAAAAAAGATAATATTCAAAATAATCCACAGTGATGTTGTTGCCTCAACGCTGTGCTACGTACGCGTCAATTGACTTAGACTTTAAATTCTTCGGCTCTACTATCTTTGTCGCGTTAGGAGGGTGGTGGGGTGTGGGAGGGGATTAAGGGAGGGCGAGGCTTCTATCTGTGGGCCACCTATAGGCCGATATAATAGGCATCATCGTAGGCCTTTCGCGTCGATGCTAATTGAGTCTGCCTTTCATCGCGAACAGAGGAAATGGGTCGTCTGCTATGGCATACGACGTATACACTGCTATACAGGGTCTCGTTCTGAAGCTCAAGTCCACCGATATATTTACGTCTAGTATGGCTATAGTATGGTCGGTATATGTATAGGTAATTATAGGCGCATGTATGTATGCATATTTGTGTAGGTATATATGTATATGTGTATGTGTGTGTATGTAGGCTGACTAATCTTCTGACTTATGCGGTCTGCTTTAGGTGCACCTTTGTTTGATGTCTTGTGCATAGAGTAAACGACGGAGAACTATTACTAATTGCACCGACAATAAAATAATTATAATTATACTTATCTGTCAATCTAAGCACAACAAGCCTTTGCAACTACTCTCTATCTGTCTTCAAATCTCTCTTTATCTCTGTCTGTTTGTCTCTGCCTCTGTGTCTGTCTGTCTATATGTTTGTCTGTCTGTCCGTCTGTCTGACTGACTGTATCCTTTCTCTTTCTTCTTCGGTCTGGTCCTCTCGCAACTGGATTGTAATCTTTATTTCTTCGAGTATAGCCTACAATATATCTGTAGGGACAACGCTGACCTCGTCAATAACATCATGCATTTCAAGTAGCCAGGGTGAGAATTTCCGGGGGGTTGGGAGTTTCAACCCTCCAGTCTTTCTTAGAGTTCCATAGTAAGGTCTGTTTTCACACTCCAATTCCAAGTGAATCATAGTCCAATCCGCCCCCCCCCCCAGTTATTTTTCCACAATTCTCACACAGCAAGTAGCACTTTAGTAGGGCTGTAGATATATTTCAAGTCAACGATTACTATTCTTTATTATTTATTTACACAACTAATGATCCCTCAGGATTGATAAAAATTATTAGACCCTAATATTATTATTTCAAATTCGTATTATTACCTTTATTATAATCATTATTCTAATAATTATTATTATTATCATTATTGTTATTAAGTAATCAAGTAATAAAGTTTGGCAATGGTAAAGCCGAAGTCAGCGATCTTCGCATGAAATATTAGAATGACGATAAACTCTTCCAATCAACTGTAATAGGCTATCAACAATTCAACATTTACATGTAAACTGACCGGTTCATGAAACTGGCATTGGACTTTCCACAACTGAGAACAGCTGGATGTTTTCACTTACGAATTCTCTGTGAACTTTTTGTCTTGCGTTGACAACTCCAGCTCCACTTAGAGAAACGAACCGTTTGTTCTTTGGTTTTAATTTGCGGTCTAAAGGTCTACAGTCCATCTCAGCAGGGCTCTAATTTGAAATACTATGGTAGCATTATAGTTCAGTTGGTGCTTTCATTCTTGCTGCACAATGTGTCAACACGCAGAACAGTGGCACTGTGCAGATGTGGGAGGGAGTAGACCTGAGCTGTAGTAGGGAAGGTGGAGAATTCTTCCCTCCCTCCTCTCTGGTTCATTTGCTGTCTGACACTGAGCTGCGCTTTTTTTCTCCACCAAATTTAGCTTCTGCACGTAAATCTTCCATACAGTGTTTTTTAAGTCTAATTTCTATATAGTGTCGTAGTAGCTATACTTGCTTAATTGTAAACGTATAGGGTCGCACAGCTGGAAAGAGCAAAACATAAAAACTCAGAAAGTGACAGACAGACAGACACACAGACAGACAAACAGACAGACAGTCTAGACAGAGAGACAGACAGACAGACAGACAGACAGACAGACACACAGACACATAGACAGACAGACAGCCTAGACAGACACACAGACATAGAGATATATATATATAGTACATAGTTACATACATAATTCGCGTTTAGTTCTATTAAGACGTATTTTACAGCTTTATTTTCAGACATGAATATCACTACTAATAAATTAGCTTATTATAATAGGCTAGACACACCCAGGATTATGCCAGTGCATATTATAAGCTGATATAAGTAAAATCTTCAATATTAATGCAGCTGAGCATAGGCTTTCCGCTTTTCCTCTGCGTAAAAATTGTATGCATGTGTATCTGCGTATGTATACGCGGGCCGCGGCACGCCTATGTAATCCCTATGTATACGCATATGTACGCTTAACAACAATAACGAAATGAAGACAATAATAATATTATGTTCTTATAACTTGTATGATTGTACTGTGTTTCTGTAATGCAATGAATTTCAGTCATTGTATGCGCTGGCTTTAAACGAATGTAGCCATGGCTTCATCGCGATTTCTTCTGTCTAGGCGTGGGACAATGGGCGAGCGACATAGCGTCAGAAGCCGAGGCGATCTCAACTAAAAGGCGACACAGTAATCGTATAGCTAGTGGCTATATTATACTAACTGCTAAGCGTGTTAACTGCGTCATCACTTGAAATATAAATTCTTAATTTTCAGCAGCCAATGAATATTTTCTCGTTTCAAATCATGTTTACATTCTCGTTTCCCACCCCCACCTAGTTTTTTTTAGTTTGGCTGTAACTGAACTAGAAATGATGACAAGTCAATATTTCTGAAGAGATCGTCTGTGTATTAATTTATTGGATGTATACGTCACTTGCGAATTAAATGTACACTCCACGCACGCACGCACGCACGCTCATGCAGACACACCCACGCACACATACATACAGAATTATAGGGCTGCTGCTTCAAAGCCGGTCAAGGTTATTTGATCCATTTTTATTCCACCATCCTCCTTCCAATCTCCTTCTCCTCCTAGTCTTCCTCCTCCTCACTTCCATTTTAATTAATCACCATAATTATTATCAACACCAGCAGCATCCTCATCATCATCGCCGTCATCGTCATTCATCGTCATCAATCATTAACACCACCACCACCACCACCACCACCACCACCACCACCACCACCATCGTCGTCGTCGTCGTCATTATCAATAGCATCATCAGCATATAAGCTTAATCTATAGATGGGGATAGAAGTGGGAGTATAGTAAAGCACTAAGCTGGCCCCATTAGGAGTTCCAGGGTCACGTGACCTGTCTTGGAGTCCAGCCAATGTTGTCACGCATCAAAGAGAAGACAATCATATGTGATACTAAATAAGACCCACAATAATAATTAGCCACCAACTTGTCTATATCGCTCACAGATCGTCGACCAGCTATAATAGATACGTGACGTGGCTCTGTGATGAAGATGAATTAAACTCAGTTGCCTGTATTTATTCGTCATCATCATCATCATCATCATCATCATCATCATCATCATCATCATCATCATCGTCATCGTCATCGTCATCGTCATCGTCATCGTCATCGTCATCGTCATCGTCATCGTCATCGTCATCGTCATCGTCATCGTCATCGTCATCGTCATCGTCATCGTCCTCGTCCTCGTCCTCGTCGTCGTCGTCGTCGTCGTCGTCGTCATCATCATCATCATCACCATCATCCCTCGCGATGGTGGGTGCACCTATAATAGATCTCTAGGAATTTCGCTTCTCAGGATCCTAGATTGTATAAGTGGGCTTTTCATCAGCACTGTGATGACACCGGAAAGGGAGGTCAGGGCTTGAAACCAGCGGCTCATGCAGGGTGTCACGTATACAGTACACACGCTAAGAGAAACGCCGGTAAAAATATACTTATACTCGCTGTAGCAGGTAGTACCAAATACGAATTGGCGCAACCACGGACTAGAAGTTGGGAGGCCTAACAGAAATTCCGAGTCGGAGCAATTGCAAGCGCCCATAGGATGATTTCGCCTATAATAGACACAATGAACTCAAATTAACCAAAAGCCATAATATTTATAATATGACAATCTGTCGTAACTGGACTCACACGTCTTATGGTCAATATCTGGCGATGAGTTTTTGACCACAACACTCTCTCCTATTCGCCCTCGAGTTACGCAACAGTTGGCCTCCATAAGGTACCTGGCGAATGACTGTGAGCAGCAGCAGCAGCAGCTGCTGTTGGCGTCACCGGTTCTGGGACACTGTTGCATCCAGGCAGGGCCGTAGCAACACAGAACATGGCCCCCCCTTCGAACATATGTCCGGGGCGGCGGGGCCCCTTACAATGCACAAACTGGAATGCGGTATTTATTTTATGCAATATACTGGGTTCATATTATATAATTTATATAGGCCTACATAGGCCTACAGTGTACAACTGTACATGTACTCCGTATTTACTTCATGTTTTTGTCGGTAAAATCCACATGGATTGTGCAATAGCTTCAATAAATAACTAGGTGATTATAATAATAATTATCTAGCAACAAATTGTCGAAACTTTCATTTACTCGAGGGGAATTTCCTGCATGATATCGCAGCCCTCGAAATCTTAAAAGAAACACATTAGGCCTATAATTGTTGACCACAAGTAGCCCTAGTATATCTCAACGACAGATCTCTTTAGCAAAGTCCATATTATTATGTTAAACCAGCTACAGAGAACTTTGTGAGTTTCTGTCAACATCGGATGTTATGCAAATATTTTGGTATAGCCTACATGTTAATAATGTAAGTATTTCTCTTATCCGATCGGGTATTTGCGGAATTTTAGTTGCTGTGCTTTGTTTGCCTACCTATATACTTCCTAAAACCAGATGAATCTCTTTAGACCTTGAGTCGAAGAAGCATCTCTTTAGACCAATCATCTCTTTAGTCCAATCGCGACTAATACGAGAGAACGCAATTGAAGGCCACTTGATCTGTGTGACCTGATAATATTATAGTCATGACAAACACTTACGCAGAGGTCTAACCACAGAGACAAACAGCTGCACCTGGTAGAGTGGTAGACTATACTCAGACTATACTCAGAAAGCGTAATATGAAGAGACTAATCTAATACCTAAAACTCAACGATCTCTAAATACGCTGTTATTATGACGCCAATCACCTTTGATATGACGGCGTCATTGGATACTTAGATCTATATAGACCTATGCTAACCCACAATAGCGTCATTGAATACTTATACTAACCCACAATAGCGTCATTGAGTACTTATACTAACCCACAATAGCGTCATTGAGTACTTGTACTAACCCACAATAGCGTCATTGAGCACTCATATACTAACCCACAATAGCGTCATTGAGTACTTATACTAACCCACAATATCGTAATTGAGTACTTATACTAACCCACAATAGCGTCATTGAGTACTTATACTAACCCACAATAGCGTCATTGAGTACATATATACTAACCCACAATAGCGTCATTGAATACTTATACTAACCCACAATAGCGTCATTGAGTACTTATACTAACCCACAATAGCGTCATTGAGTACTTATACTAACCCACAATATATCTAGAAACTCCGCCACAGTTTGTATTCTGCCAGTACCAGTCCCAAGCCTGCATAAAAGAGGAGGGCGACACTAATCATCTTTGATATGACACAGCGCACACGTCATTATACAGAGCAACAAACCCTATCCAGTATCTAATATCCAGTTCTGTATCCTTATCTTGAAGAATATTTCTTGCTTTTCGTAGCTTCGCACAAATATCACATCCTACAGCCAGACCCGAATTCAGTGTCTGTCTCTTGAGGGACCCACCGTTTTTAAGAGCTCGTAGTTTCGGTGGGCCCGCAGTTATAAAGTAAACGTGCGGGCACATGGTTTGCCGGTGGGTTGTGAGAGGGCCAGTGGAGGGCAATCACAGCACTATAATTATCCATGGCTCGCACTTAACGTGGCCCTGCCTATTTGCAGGGACGTCATTTCAGTTTTTTTCAGGGGGGGGGCAAAAAAAATTTTGCGGGTCAAAATTCCACAATCTTCTTAAGTTCTGTATTGGACCAACATTTGCAAAACTACAGTTAAATGAGATATTTTATTCTTGCTCTTATTTATTTCTTACTATATTTTATTCAGTGATGGATATATTTTAAATGCCAATACAAGCCTACTTTAAATAGACTAAGTGCTTTGCACTTGTTAATTATATACCATGATATTATTTACCATTATATGATTATAATAGTGCCATTATTCATTATGATATATGATACCATCATATTGAAAGCGTATGATTTAATGTTAATATTTGCACAAACACTTTTGTACAACTAAATTATACTAAAGTGACAGAAATGACTTTCCCCCACAGAAATATTTGACAAAATGCAATAATATTAATTATTGGAGGCCTAGTGCATGAGGTTAATGACAATGGCCTTTGTTCCTGTTTACATTATTGTATTACATAGAATTGTATTGCATGGACTCTTATTATCTACCATGATATTAGTTAATATTATATAATTATAATTATATTATTTTCTATGGTAATATATGGCATTGTCATAAAATAGAGTATAATTGTACCATTGCACTGTGAAAATTCAAACAAATTTCTTGCAGGCAAGGGCACATCCCCTCCCAAGGAGAAATCCAGATTAAGCCCTGCTTTAAGTTGTCATTAATAACAATTCACAAAGCAATATTGCATGCTGCATGCACTAGGCTTCCAATAATTATTATTATTGGACTAATTATTATTATTAACTATGGGGATTATTCAAGTGGTGGTCAATGGCTTGTTGGTCCGTCGGTTGTTCAAGCCAACACACTGATATCAGATATTTGGATTTGTCTGAAAACGTAATTTGAAAGTATCATGGGTGATTATCTCAACCTGGAAAAGATAATACTCAAAGAAATGATTAATATCCAAGACTTCATGTATAAGAAGCAAATCTGTCCAACCATTGCACTATAAATCCAATCAGTTTATGTAAATTTCAGTTCAATTAGATGTCACATAATATTAGGCCTACCGTGTGCTTTAGCCTTTATGGTAGATCATCGGTTTTGGGCTGAACTTTCATGTCCTTTGGTCCGCTTTTATCAAGGTTCTTCCAATACACAGGTTGGCCCGCTGGCTTAGGCAGCTGGCTCATTAACTCGGGGTGGGGTGATTCTGACGTCACCGTGTGGATAAATTAATTCAAAGAACCTTGGTGGACCCTGGTGTTGGTAGGCTGAGGAAAGACGAAACCGCTCCAGCTCTCGGTCAGACGGGATGGGGTGCATATGGGCCTAATGCTTGTAAGGCTGGAGGGGATAATCTTGCCTGCCTGGCTGCCTCATGTAACTGGTGGCGGCTTGAACTGTGTGGCGGCTTGAACTGTGTGGCTTACATGCAGGACACACACATCTGGTGACCCTACTGACCTGGGACAAGGTCTTCCCTATTTCTAGCGGGAACGAGCTGCACGGCTTTTGAGTATCGGCCAGAGTTAATTCCCTTAGCAGACAATACACAAAGGCCGATATCTGGGGTCTTATATGCTGTGTGTGTGTGCAGATCGAAGCTGCCCTCACATACAAAATTACACAGGCCGTGAAGACACAGGCATTTTGGTATTTTGAACAACGTGTGGTGTTGCAAAAATATGTCACATGTAAGGACAATCGGTGAAATTCAGGGGGGGGCAAATGCCCTCCCCTGCCCCCCCCAAATGACGTCCCTGCCTATTTGCCGTAGGCCTATATAATATACACTGAAAATCTGAAATAGCTGCTGATTTATAGGCCTATTCGCTCGTAACTTCACCAATTGTGGGCCAATGAAGAAGGTTGCAAAAGAAAGGGACAGATATCTAGACCTACCCAGACCAAGGCCATTCATGACCAAGGCCACGCTTTAAAAGTACGAAAGTTCGGCGGGGTAGGTGTAAAATCTACATAATACGACGAACTTTCTGTTTAAGTCATGACCCAAGAATGTTGATGCAATCATTACGTACTTTTAAATAGAATCCATTATCTTTTGACATTCCCAAGATTTGTCCAATCCATTTGTGTGTGTGTGCGTGTGTGTGTGTGTGTGTGTGTGTGTGTGTGTGTGTGTGTGTGTGTGTGTGTGTGTGTGTGTGTGTGTGTGTGTGTGTGTGTGTGTGTGTGTGTGTGTGTAGATTCCTAATATTCCCAGTTTTATCACGACCTTCTATAGCCTACATTAAAGGTTAGGTCACAACCGAGCGTTTCATAAGTTCATAACCCTAGCGTGCAGTCAATTCAATGGCGTATACACATACCACCCCCCCCCCAAAAAAAACTCTGGGAGCGTGATCGGATTGCCTTTTTGCCTTTTGGTTTGACATTCGCATAATATGATAATGTATGCTTTCCATTATTTTCCATATAATTAACCATTATACTTTAATATGCATTATTCGTGCATCTCGAAACCTTTGCGTGTATAAACTATATGGTCGACATACATTTTAATCCGATTTGGTTCATCCACACTAAGGCATTCCTGAGATGCACGAAATAATTAGGTCTAGGTCTAATTTGCAAAGCCATTAATTTTTCCATGTGCAAATTCATTGAACGCCTAACTATGTTCGGGTCTTTATTTGACGAGTTTCTGTATAAATAATGACACCATGATAATTATAATGTCCATGAGGACCCAAGTAGCTTACACAGTCCACACAATGTCATACTCTATAATCTAGAAGCATCTTTGTCCCCTCCCTCCTCCCTCCCTCTCCTCCGTATCTCCTTCTCCCTCCCTACCTCCCTCTGTCCGTCCGTCCCCTCCGTCCGTCCGTCCGTCTGTCTCTCTTTCTCTTTCTGTCTCTCTCTTTCTCTTTCTCTTTCTGTCTCTCTCCTTCCTCTCCTCCAAATTCTTACATTAGGGTCTACATTAATCATACTGTGCCAGAGTCAAGAAACAGATAGTAGTGTATCTGATCTGCCAGACATTGTATTCTTATAAGTGGTTAGATGCCGCGCCCTATTACAATAACTCACTAATCTCTTCCTATAGAAGTGCAGCCCGCACAACCCAACCCACAACTACCCTACTGGTTGCACTCTGCCAGTGCCAGTCCCAAGCCTGACTAAAGGAGGAGGGCGACACTAGTCGTCTTTGAAATGGCAGTGTCGTTAAAATTCAATAGCAACAAGTCACCCAACCCACTTAGGCCTACTCGCAAACCAACATACCTAACCTACAACTAAACGTAATTGCCAAAACACGAACAATTAAGTAGCAGGTACACAAGTTCACGCACGTCTGTCGCGTCTTCTTTTTCTTCAGAAGAGCCTACGTGGTCTAAAGTTGTTGCCTATAGACGCATAGAACTCTGTAGGCCTCTTTAGGTCTCTTTAGGCCTCTTTAGGCCTCTTTAGGCCTGCTCATGTGGGACGATCCTGCCCGTCAATATATCTATAGTTAGGCCAATACGGTTAATCGCATTCTTCAGCACATTTTTCTACGCTCTCATCTGTAGAGTGGGATGCACGGTAGACTAAATAAGGTTATAATATACCAATAATATACTCCGGTATATTATATAGGTCCACGATCCAGACGTTAAAGATTTCTAAGCATTGTGCGTATAAGCCTACGTCATATCAACTTATAAATATATGCACAAAGGACTAGACTAACTCCGCCACTGGTTGTTCCTTGCCAGTGCCAGTCTCAAGTCTGTGCAAAGGAGGAGGGCGACACTAATCATCTTTGATATGACACGTATACAGTGACGTTAAACAACAACAGGGACCATAGACTATAATCTGTACAAGCCTAGAAATACGTACAGACACATAAATAGGCTTGTTGTTGTTTAACGACACTGCATGATTGTGTCGTATCAATGATGATTAATGCCGCCCTCCTCATTTCTTGAGACTTGCGACTGGCACTGACAAAGTACGATCAATGGCGGGAGTTTATAAACAGGATGACACGCTTTCATTTACACACGGTCATCACAACATTGTATGTCGAGCAAACGCGTGCATCACCCTCCCTTCCCCTCGTCTTCCACTCCCTCCCCTCACTCCCCTACCTACCCAGAGTAACTACAACATGGTATTTCCCCAACATATGTATTATTATTATTATTATTATTATTATTATTATTATTATTATTATTATTATTATTATTATTATTATTATTATTATTATTATTATTATTATTATTATTATTATTTATTATTATTATTATTATTATTATAGGCCTATCTATGATTTCTTTAGTGTGATATCGTCATCATATATATAGGCCTCTTGCCCGGATAAACACGAAACATACGCGCTATATAGGCCTATATATATCTATATATCTATATATATATATATATATGTCACAAATCCTCGAGCGCCTATTTATATTACGGTACAGGAAAACACGGAACATCACACTTTTCCCAATTGATGAGAAAACACCAAAATCTTATTTTTCCAGGACAAAGAGCAAAATATTCTCTGTGGAGATAGAAATTCATCGTCATGTTTTTCCATGATAAAAAAGTCGACTCGAATTGCTCTTCCCCGTAGAAACTGCCATTACAAAATTACATGTATGATGTAGGCCATCCATATAGCCTACATTGCGTTATTTGCGTATGAAGGTTCTTTGATTTTTATTGCTATTGTTGCCACCACTGCTATTGTCATTTTTATTACTATTATTCCTACTACTATACGTATCACCAAGCAGATAGATGTATTTATGGCCAAACTATATGTAGACTGTATGCAGGTCAACGTCCATTGAAAAATCATGTGATTTGCAGTCTTAAATTGTTCGTATGTACATAATATTAGACTATATAATTATCATAGGTCTAACCAGTAATAGTCCCAAGCGTTTATTGCTGACAGCAATTAAACGCAACAGAAAGCACTTCACTCTCAAAGATTTGCGGCTGATGTTCAAGAGAGGAACAAACATTTAATTAACTCTGCATAATTATGGAAAGCGAAAACAATGACAGCAAACGTATTGGAAGGCATCATCTCGCAATAACTAAGGCGCAAACAAAGACTAAACGCAGGGCACCAGCTTATTGACGAGCGCTGCCTTATCTCAGAGTGATTGACCAGTTCGAGATAGCAACAATAATTTGTATGTGCACTTGCTATAGCGCCCCTTCAAGCTCCCTACTTAGAGGTGCTCCCGAATGCAGAGCGGACACTGCATCGGAATTTCTCGCCGAAGCGCTGAGCAATTGCGAGTGAAGGACTTGCCCAAGGTCCCTACGCAGCGACTTGAGGTGGATTCGAACCTCGAACCTTCCGACTTCAAGGCAACGACGCCACCACTACACCACCGCGCCCCACAAATGTCTTAGGTCCAAGGATCGCAGTGAAATGCTACGAGCATTACGAGCAAGCACTGAGTAGCCAGCCT
The DNA here is from genome assembly GCA_949752735.1 of Lumbricus terrestris. Classification (NCBI taxonomy): domain Eukaryota; kingdom Metazoa; phylum Annelida; class Clitellata; order Crassiclitellata; family Lumbricidae; genus Lumbricus; species Lumbricus terrestris. Next base: position 32,507,097 of record OX457042.1, read on the forward strand.
ATTAGGCCTACTACACAAGAAATTGCACTTAAGTTTATCTGCGCGGCGCCCGGTTCATCTTTTGATTTTGTCGATATATTATGCAGGTCTATCAAGTGTGGGCTATGTCGGTATGTAGGCCTATGCTACTTTATTATTTCTATGCCAAATCTTGAGCAATAGGCCTACACGACGTAGGCCTATCAAGCCGTTGGTCAACATAAGCACAATATTATCACGGTTCATAATCTTATACGAACTCAGAAAATCTTAAATATCGCAGTTGTATATATACTCCATGGTTGAAACCTCTGATGGAATCAGCAATGATCTGCTCAGTGTGAATATTTAGAGCATTAGGATTCGATAGGGCCTGAACCCAGCATAGGGCCTACTCCTAAACCCGGATGTTGGCCTCATTGCGTAGGCCTATATGCTAGGCTTACACATTTTGACTTTACAAACTCTACTAATACGGCAAAAGCGACTCTAACCTACAAGCGTATTGCCTAATACTCTGAAAGACCTACCTTTATAGAAACTACCACAAACGATAACTCGATAACAGTTTTAACTCGACACAACAACAATAACTAAACGCTGTTGACATCCGTATAAAAGAAAAACTCTCCAAGGCGTTTCGAGCTCTTAACTTGTCCTATTGGTCCTATTAGCTTGCACTCAACTTGTCCTATTGCGTCGACTACAGTCTAAGCGCCAAGTCTTCGCTTGTGCAAGCGGCCTACGTGGGTCGATCGGTCTATAAGGGCCTACCTTCTTCTATGAAGCAGACGATGACACTCAGATAGACATGCTCCGATTAATAGCGCTCTTCAGGCGGCGGTGGCGGCCAACTTGCAGAGCCGTGCGCCACACGCCAACGCAGCTCCCTTTGGCCACTGCAGCGGCTGCGTCGCCGTCGCCATATTCTACGCTGGCGCATAATGGCGTCGCTGTCTGCTATTGTCGAATGCATACGACCCACAATAAACGACTTCTAACGCCGCTTCGGCTGTTCACCACAGTCACGGCCTCTCGCTATACGAGGCCTCTAAACTATTTGCTTTCAGCAAATGACTTGAGCGGACTCAATATAAAATTTTACGTGTATATATATATGTGTATATATATATATATATATATATATATATATATAGAGAGAGAGAGAGAGAGAGAGAGAGAGAGAGAGAGAGAGAGAGAGAGAGAGAGAGAGAGAAGTGAGAGAGAGAGAGAGAGAGAGAGCGAGAGGCCTGGCCTAAATATATGTATTATGCATATGCAAGGCCGACGCCAATGTAGAACCTTCTGGTGATGAGTAGGCCTATGTAGGTCCTACAGATAATCGAACTGACTGAATACAATCATTATTGTTGACACCGATTTGTAATGATAAGTCGTCTCCCGATAACAACAATCATGCTCTCGTGAGTCGGGGACAGAACTCCAAGTGCATCCTCCTCCCCTCCTCCTCCTCCTCCTCCTCCTCCTCCTCCTCCTCCTCGTCCTCCTTCTTCTTCTCCTTCTACGTCTCCTCCTCCTGCTCCCTCCTCCTCGTCCTTCTTCTTCTCCACCTCCTTCTCCTTCTCATCCTCCTCTTCCTCCTACTTCTCCTCCTCCTCCTTCTCCTTATCCTCCTTTCCCTCCTCCTTTTCCTCCCCCTTCTCCTGATCCTTCTTCTCTTCCTCCTCCTCGTCCTCCTCGTCCTCGTCCTCCTCCTTCTCCTTCCAATTCTCCTTCTTCTTCTCATTCTGCGTCTCCTCCTCCTCCTCCTCCTCCTCCTTCTCCTTCTCCTCCTCCTCGTCCTCCTCCTCCTCCTCGTCCTCCTCCTCCTCCTCCAGGTATGACGTCCTGTGTTGGACTATAGTTGCAAAGCGATCATGCGTATTCATAATAGGACTGAATTGTACATAAATATATGGTGCATTATATATTTATCTATAGGCCTACGCGATCATCCAATCTTGTTTTGACAGTATAATTATAGTACACATATTAAATTAGCCTGCAGTGTATACCTTCAGTTGCACTTGCACACCACATAACACACTCACACATGCACACATAATTATAATCTATAGAGACTCCATGCAGCTTTTATTATCTTAATGTGGCTCTTCACACGTGCTGACAAATTCTCAAACAATCACTGAATATTAGGCTATATAAGTAATAGTCGGCCTGCATATGGAAATTATAAACGTATTGGCACGACGCATACTTGCATACTTGCAGAGGCCTACATGACATTCCTGAGTTTCGATTGATCCTGTGACCTGAAGTCGTAAAGAATGTGGTGGTGAGGGGTAAAGATCAATGTATGGCTATATATGAATACATATATTTTGTGTATGTATACAGTATGTATTCATATATATGTATATATGTAATTATGTATGTATATATGTATATAAATTGTTCTATGGACCAAGTTTCTACTAAATGGTATCGAAATCCAGTAACAGGCTGATAACGTGGCTGATCTAATAGAAACGTATTACGATAGGCCTAAATACGGATAAAATCTGATCTACATGTAGGCTTATAATTATCAGATCCAATCCAAATCAGTCACGCATGCATGCCCTCTGACCATCTACTCTGGCAACCGAACTCATAGGCCTACAATCCTTCTCGATATAGGCTAGGCCATTTGGATTTTGGACAACCCATCTGACTATAGGCCTACGCACAGACCTGGGGATGGAACATAGACTTCCTGGCATATAGTTATCTGGTGGATGGACCATTCTATCCAAATTACTGAAAAATGCGTAGTCCTATAATTCACAAAATTATAGAATTAATATTTAAAGTTATTCTAATAATTATTGCTGTAGGCTAAGTGTCCTAAACAATGTTCAAAGCAACGAACTGGAATTTTATCAGTGACTCTAAATGCTCTTAAGAGCTTAAGACTGTTATAGTTGCACTAAGTGTTCTAAAAGCATAAAAAACAAAATAATCTTTAGTAGGAATAAGCATATGCTACTGTTACAGTAGGCTACCTACCGGTACCTGTTAGTGTCATTGTTCAAAACAAAGCAAATGGAAGTTACATTGCAAAAAAGAAACACACGCGGAAGTGGCTTCAACTTCTCTTCATCTGGGGGTTACGATCAATAGGAGAGGTGAAACACTCTGTTTCGTGACAGCGGTCAAGGGCGGATACAGAAATTCTAGGGGGTGCGGGGGGTTGCAAAATTGTCGGTCTTGGGACAGGGATAAATTTTCGTCTTGGTCGCCGAAAAATCTTATGACCTTTTTTTAGTCATTTGTCTCGAATACCCAAGAAAAATATACCATTTTATCAGCCAAAATAGTTGATGACCTTTTTTAGTCGTACGGACCTCGTATACGGACCTCGTGGGTGTGGGGAGGGCCTACAAAACTACTCATGGGGGGGGCACGTCAACTTTCCGAGCCAGAATAGCTGGTTGTAAATAAAGAAATTTCTAAATGGGGCCATGGCCGGATTGGCCCAGGGACGTCATTTGGGGGGGGCAGGGGGGGGCATTTGCCCCCCCCTGAATTTGACCGATTGACATATTTTGACATATTTTTCCACACGTTGTTCAAAATTCCAAAAGGCCTGTGTCTTCACGATGACCTCTGTGGTTTTGTATGTGCGGGCAGATTCAAGCTGCACACAGTGCACAGTTCATAGCCACAGATACATGTATCAACTTATGTGTATATTGTGATATTGTCTGCATAGGGAATGAGCTCAGGCTGATACTCCAAAGACGTATACAGCTTGTTCCCCCTATAAAGTCCCAGGTCAGTATAAGGTCACCAGATGTGTGGGTCCTGTCAGCCACACATGTACTGCAAGCCGACCAATACCCAGTTATAACATGAAGCAGCCAGGCATCTGATGCATGATTCTCCCTCTGAGCACCCCACCCCGTCTGACCGAGACCTGGAGCGGATTCGTCAGCCTCCAACACCGGCGACCTCTAGGGCAAGTAGCAGGCAAAGGACAATGAGCGGGAAGTTCTGAAAGAACACAGCAGAAAGATGTATTACAAGGGCTGACTGCATGCATCACTTGGGGGAGAGGTATGAGTGTGGATTACCAATGTAATGACGGTCAGTAGAGCTGATGATTGGGCTTTCTTGAGAACTGAAGAGGACCAAAGGAAATGAGAGTTCATCCTGTAAACACTCACAACGATCCACATTCCACACGGTAGGCCTATTATGTGACATCCAATTGAACTGGAAATTTACACAAACTGACTGTTTTTAGTGCAATGGTTATAGGCAGGTTACTTTTTATACATGAAATCTTGGATTTTAATCTTTTTTTCAGTCATATCTTTTCCAGGTTGATATGATCACAAGCCATTGACCACCACTTGAATGATCCCATAGGCATAGCCATAGATAATAACAGTCATTAACCCAAAAGCAAAAATATTTATTGCAGACTTAGTGCATGCAGCATGCTATATTGCTATGTGAATTGTTATTAATGACAAATTAAGGCAGTGTCTAATCTGGACCCCTCCTGGGGAGGGGATGTGCCCCTGCCTGCAAGAAATTTGTTTGAATTTCCACAGTGCAATGACACCATTTTAGGCTATGGTCTGAACAAAATTGCTCTGTTTGAGTGCTGCTAAGAGTGGTCTAAGACTTCAAAAATATAGGTCCACTAAAAATAATAGCAAATTCTTGTTGAGCTTCCACATTGTAATCATAGCATGTAGGATGTTATCCTGACAAAATCACTATATTATTTCAGTGCTGATAAAAAGAGCGGTTTAATATATCAATATCAAAATGTAATTATAATTGCAATAATAATTTCTTTGTGTATCAAGTTAGGCAATTCTGTTCTGTTGCTAATGGACTATTACAATGAGTAACAGCAGCAGACTGGAGTATAATAATTATTATGTACATGTAAGCTTACTTTGTTGTACTGGAATAAGCTTACCCTTGTTGTTCAAGACAACACAATTAGTAGAAATGGTTAAACATGGTATACATAGTAAGCAAGAATTGCCAAAATACCAAAATTGGGAAGCATATGTAATAATGATGTTGTTTTACTAAGTGTCTCAAGGAGCAAAACATTTTGAAATCTGACAGTTTGAAATTTGAAAGATTACACTGGATAGTGGAGATAAGACATTTAATGGTAATTTTTTATTTTTGCAAGTATTAACAGTAAATTATTTTCCATTTCATGATGATGTCATCTATTAGACTATTATTATAGTAAGTAATATCATTATAATTATATAATAATCAATAATATTATGGTAGATTATAATGGTCCAGCCCGGTCTATGTAATACAATTCTATGTAAAACAATAATGTAAACTGGAACAATGGCCATTATAATGTTTCAAATTTTTCTGTGGGTGAAGGTTATTTCTGTTATTTTAATTGTATAAAAATAGTTTTTGTACAAATATTAACAATAAATCCTACTCTTTTAATATGATACTATCATATAGGCCTATCATAGTAAATAATACCATTATTATAATCATATAATGGTAAATAATATAGCGGTATATAATAACAAGTGCAAAACATTTAATTATAGTTTATTTAAAGTAGTATAGGCATTTAAAATATACCTCATCACTGAATCAAAAAGGCCTATAAGTAGATTTAATAAATATGAGCATGAATAAAACATCTCATTTAAGCACAGTTTTGCACATGTTGGCTAAATACAGAATTTACGAAGCTTGTGGAGTTTGGACCCGCGAATTTTTTTTGCCCCCCCCTGAAAAAAGCTGAAATGACGTCCCTGGATTGGCCCCTGGATCCGCCTCTGACACCGGCGCTGTCAGAGTGCATGCAGTGACGGAGTTCTGCGTGGATGTTCTTTCTGAACTTAATGCTGCTGCAATTGCATTTGGCCAATTATGCGTAGGCCTATCAGACGCTTATTGCATCTTTTTCTGGCTATGATGATTGCCGCCGAAGCTGCTGGTTATGGTGATGCTGGTGCTTGTGTTCGATGTTGCTACAACGCATCAGACGCTACAGAATATTCGAATCTAGTGCGGGTTTTAATTTGGATGAAAATTGAATGCAGGCACGTACACGCCTAATAATCCATTTGCTCCGAAGCAGCGCCTATATAGTGCCGAATTTGTATAGGGATTATAGTTTAGTGCGTCACATGACTTAATGCAATGCAATTTAATAGGCCTATAACATAGGCGTATACAAGCATGTCTAAATCAGGCATAGGCGGAGACCTGGGCCGAGAATTGGGGGGGGGACGGAAAGACGCGAGATTTTCCGGAAAATTTCTGACGACCGGCGAAATCTGGAAAAAAAATTATTTTCGCCGCCAAAAAAGTTGATGACCTTTTTTTTTTTTTTTTTTAGTCATCCGGCCTAAATCTCGACGAAAATTTCTATTTTCGCTGCCAAAAAAGTCTTGACGCTCAAACATTGGGGGGGGACAAATGTATGGGCCGTCCCCCCAACACTTTGATTGGGGGGACCGTCCCCCTGTCCCCCCTAGGTCTCCGCCCATGAAATCAGGGCTTAAAGTGTGCCAGGACGGTCATGGACGGCGTCCTGGCACTTATTTTCGAGGCTGGACGCCGTCCTATCACTTATTGGCCAGCACTACCAGGACGGTCGTCCATGACTGCGTGGACGGCGTCCATGCAGTTACGGACGACCGTCCAAGACTGCATGGACGACCGTCCAGACAGCCACAGACGGCAGTGCATGGCAACAGGTTTCTATAGGACGTTGAGTTTTATGCCCAAATATTTCACAAATATTTCAGATATAGCATTTTAGATTTCTAGAGATTTATCCATTGTCTATCCATAATGAGCAATTTTATTAAGATGACTTTTAAAATGCCACCATTGCAGTGAGGAAATTCAAACATGCAAACAACGTGCAGAGGACATTTATTGAACTCGTAAACTGTGTCTTTCATCAATGAAATTATGGGAAATTTGTTAGCCTACCATTACAGTTTGAAGATTTAACAAAAATTTAAACAGCTGAAGAGACACTTTTGAAGCCACAAACCACGACTCTCGGCAGTGAAGTGATGAGCCGTTTAGTTAAAATGACAACCTAAAATGCTATTCTTGCAATGTGGAAATTCGTCAAATTTGAACAATGGGGGAGAAAACATTTCTTGAACTCTGAAACCACATCTTTCAGCAACGAAATTATGAGGGATTTTGCAGTCAAGAAATTTGACAGATTTAAACAACAGCAGGACTCAGCAGGAGACACTTTTGAAGTCGAAAACCACGACTATCAGCACTGACATGATGATCATTTTCGTCATAATGACAGTCTAAAATGCTACCATTGCAGCGTGGAAATTCAAAAACATTTCGAAATGTGGGGAGGTGCTATCCGGGACTATACTCCCAGGCCCGCAGACATAAATTCCGGGCCCCTGGGCTGAGCAGTTACGGGCCCCAAACTATCTTTTGACTTATATTGAGCAAATTTACTCAAAACAAAACAAATAACAGGTTCCATGACACTTAATCCCGCGACACTTAATACCGCGACAGTTAGTACCGGACACCTAATCCCGCGACACTTAATCCCGCGACCAATTAATCCCGCGACAGTTAATCCCGGCGACATTTAATCCCGCGACACTTAATACCGGGAAAGCAAAATAACATTTTAAGAAGTTAAATTCTATAGAAGCAATATTCAAAGCAATATTCACCACTTCTGAGTGATTTTCTTGAAGGTGCGCTATATAAATTCTTGAAATGAATGAATGAGTAGCCTATTGTTCAAAGGAGTTTAGCCTTTGCATTTAAATATTATAAAACCAGTTAAATTCGATAAAACTGCAGCCAAAATTCGCCTCCATGTCACTGCCCTATCGTAGACTGAACTTAGCAAATCCTGTTTAAAACCCTTTATGATGTATAATTTTGTGTAGCCTACCGATGTACAACAGAAAACCTGAACACTTTGAACAGTCGTACAATTATTCGTACTCACGTGTGTACAGGTATTAAGTGTCGCGGTATCAAATGTCGCGGGATTAAGTGTCGCCGGGATTAAATGTCGCCGGGATTAAGTGTCGCGGGATTAACTGACGCGGGATTAAATGTCGCCGGGATTAAGTGTCCGGGATTAACTGTCGCGGTATTAAGTGTCGCGGGACTAAATGTCGTGCTACCCAAATAACAATAGTGTGGGTATGAATGTGCGCTGATGCTTGCATTTATGATTTTAATCAGCTCTTATTTTTAAGAATTTCATTTTCAAATAATAGGCCTATTGTAGTCAACGAGCAACCTTTCTGGATTTAACTGTAGGCCTAACAATATCTCGTATAATAAACTGGTATTTCTCCATCTTGTCTGCGAGCCTAAAAAAATTATGCACTTCGGAAATGCTTTCTTCATCGCCAGGAAAATTATCCGAATGTCTTGGAGGACCGTTTATTTTAAGCTTAATAGCAGCCGATATCTTCTCAATCGTTTGTGTATAGACCTAAACGCGGGCCCTGGCGGCAGAGCGCCAACAAAAAAAAACAATGCCTCTTTATAGTTTTCCATAATTTCAGCATATTCATAATTCTTATTTATAATATGTCTTCATTTGGAATTAAGATATTAGTAGTGAAGGAAGGACAGTTTAAGAACAATGGGGGATTATCGTTAATCCCAGGCCCCGCCCCCTTGGCTGCCGGGCTATTAGGCCACGCCCCCTTGGCTGCCGGGCTATTAGGCCACGACCCCTTGGCTGCTAGGCTATTACGTAACCTGCCTGGCTAGGGGCTATTATGCTAATCCGCTGGGCTATGGGCTATGGGCTATGGGCTATGGACTATGGGCTATGGGCTATGGGCTATGGGCTATGGGCTATGGGCTATGGGCTATTGTGCTAAGCCGCTGGGCTATGGACTATGGGATAGTGTGCTAAGCCGCTGGGCTATGGGCTATGGGCTACTGTGCTAAGCCGCTGGGCTATGGGCTATGGGCTAGTAGGCTAAGCCACCCGCCCGCCGCGCTAATCCGCCCACCGCGCTACAGCCGGGCTATTGTGCTAATCCGCTGGGCTATGGGCTAGTAGGCTAATTCGCCCGCTCGCCCGCCAGCCAGCCGCTATAATCCGCCGACCAATCAGCGCTAAGCAGCGACACAGCGGCCTGTCAATCAAACGAGCAGCGACCCAACGACCTGTCAATCAAACGAGCAGCCTCGGAAAGCTGTAACCAATCAGCGCTAAGCAGTGCCCCAACGTGCTGTCAATCAAACGAGCAGCATCTGAAAGCTCTAACCAATCAGCGAACATTTACCCTACACAGATGTTTATAGCCCCAGGCCATAAATATCTCCTTTGATCTATAAAGTCCAACGGTTTCCTTTGATATAAATCTTTAATGACTTCTTTTATGGCCAACGGCATTCTTTAATGGCTTTTTTGATGTCCAACGGTTTCCTTTTATGATCTTACTAATGACTTTTTAATGACCTGCGTGCGCCTCTAATGAATTCCTTTGATGTCCAACGGCCGCCTTTAATGACTTCTTTTATGATCAACGGTCTTCTTTAATGGCTTCTTTGATGTCCAACGGTTTCCTTTTATTATCATACTAATGACTTTTTAATGACCTGCGTGAGCCTCCAAGGTAGTCCTTTGATGTCCAACGGCCGCCTTTAATGACTTCTTTTATGACCAACAGAATTCTTTAATGACTTCTTTTATGACCTGTCGTCGACACCAATGTAGGGCTTTGATGTCCAGCGGACGCCTTAATGCCTTTATGACTTCTTTTATGGTCAATAGCCTTCTTTGATGATGGCGAGCGAGAATCTTATTACCCAGCACCCATGCTATAATATTGTTAGTGCATATAGCAATTTAACACACAAACTGAACATCCTTTCCTTTCCAATTCCTTATATTTTAGCCCTTGTATACGTTAGAAACACACAAATTACTCACCCGACCATTCCAATTCCGCATATTTTAGGCTTGGATACCTTAGAAACATACAAATTACTCAGCCGTCCATTCCAATTCCTTTTATTTTAGGTATGTATACCTTAGAAACACACAAAATACTCAACCTTCCATTCTCTATTTGGAAATAATCCCGCTTATTTTAGACTTGTAGAACTTAGAAACACACCGTCTTTTCAACTTGACCATCCAATTTCTTTATATTTTAGCCTTGTACAACTTAGAAACATACAAACGAATCACTCTCCCATTCCACAGTTGGAGATAATTCCTTATATTTTAGACTTGTACAACTTAGAAACACACAATCTGTAGCAACATTTCTTACTTCCTTGCACACACAAACTTAAAATCCAGCGATTCGTGCAACCTTCCTTTCCCAAGATGGGAACATTTCTTTCTCCCTTGCACACACAAACTTAAAATCCAGCGATTCGTACAACCTTCCTTTCGCAAGATGGTATCATTTCTTTCTCCCTTGCGCACACAAACTTAAAATCCGACGATTCCTACAACCTTCCTTTCGCAAGATGGTGCCATTTCTAACTTTCTTGCACACACGAACTTAAAATCCGACGAATACTCCAACCTTCCAATCCCAAGATAGGTCCATTTCTAACTCTCTTGTACCAACGAACTCAAAAACCGACGAATACTTCAACCTTCCACGCCCAAGATGGTGCAATTTCTAACTTTCTTGCACACACGAACTCAAAAACTGACGAATACTCCAACCTTCCAATCCCAAGATAGGTCCATTTCTAACTTTCTTGTACCAACGAACTCAAAAACCGACGAATACATCAACCTTCCAATCCCAAGATGGGACCATTTCTAACTTTCTTATACCAACGAACTCAAAAACCGACGAAATCCTCAACCTTCCACGCCAATATGGTACCAGTTCTAACTTTCATATACACAGAAACTCAAAAATCGAACAGCAGCACTATCAGCCGTTTGCAGCATGGGCCCTTTCTACATCACACACACACAATCATCCTTTCTCGCAAGGCTATGTCCAAATATCCCATGTATGCATATTTCAATTCACAAGGTGTCGCATCTTCAGACTTTCACACACACACGAATCCAAAAGACATGGAAACATACAATCTTCAAATCTCTAGGTGGCGCATTTGCAGCATTTATCAATAGCTTAAGATCACAAATAAAATGAACAAAGTTCTGCTCCCAAGATGGTGCCCGAGCAACTTTTCCTGTCCAGACATGACCAAATATCGAACACATGCAGCATTTCTCATACACCTAAGAGCATCTAGCACACACAGGCAACTTTGCCACTACAAGGGAATACACAGTCAATATTTTACACACACACGAGAACTTTTAAAATTTCTAAGTTACAGATATATAAACTTTGACCAATTTTTTCTAAATTAAGGTAACAAGGATACATGAAACTGTGAAGAATGTAATATACATAAGTCAAAGACTTGAACTTCATAGCTGCAAAGTAGCAGTAATGATCATTGACACAGTCAAAATGATAAGTATGATAGTTGTGCGAGCGAATAGGACTTGTACTTTTCGAATTATTTCAAAGTAATGCGCCACCTAGAGATTTGAAGATTGTATGTTTCCATGTCTTTTGGATTCGTGTGTGTGTGAAAGTCTGAAGATGCGACACCTTGTGAATTGAAATATGCATACATGGGATATTTGGACATAGCCTTGCGAGAAAGGATGATTGTGTGTGTGTGATGTAGAAAGGGCCCATGCTGCAAACGGCTGATAGTGCTGCTGTTCGATTTTTGAGTTTCTGTGTATATGAAAGTTAGAACTGGTACCATATTGGCGTGGAAGGTTGAGGATTTCGTCGGTTTTTGAGTTCGTTGGTATAAGAAAGTTAGAAATGGTCCCATCTTGGGATTGGAAGGTTGATGTATTCGTCGGTTTTTGAGTTCGTTGGTACAAGAAAGTTAGAAATGGACCTATCTTGGGATTGGAAGGTTGGAGTATTCGTCAGTTTTTGAGTTCGTGTGTGCAAGAAAGTTAGAAATTGCACCATCTTGGGCGTGGAAGGTTGAAGTATTCGTCGGTTTTTGAGTTCGTTGGTACAAGAGAGTTAGAAATGGACCTATCTTGGGATTGGAAGGTTGGAGTATTCGTCGGATTTTAAGTTCGTGTGTGCAAGAAAGTTAGAAATGGCACCATCTTGCGAAAGGAAGGTTGTAGGAATCGTCGGATTTTAAGTTTGTGTGCGCAAGGGAGAAAGAAATGATACCATCTTGCGAAAGGAAGGTTGTACGAATCGCTGGATTTTAAGTTTGTGTGTGCAAGGGAGAAAGAAATGTTCCCATCTTGGGAAAGGAAGGTTGCACGAATCGCTGGATTTTAAGTTTGTGTGTGCAAGGAAGTAAGAAATGTTGCTACAGATTGTGTGTTTCTAAGTTGTACAAGTCTAAAATATAAGGAATTATCTCCAACTGTGGAATGGGAGAGTGATTCGTTTGTATGTTTCTAAGTTGTACAAGGCTAAAATATAAAGAAATTGGATGGTCAAGTTGAAAAGACGGTGTGTTTCTAAGTTCTACAAGTCTAAAATAAGCGGGATTATTTCCAAATAGAGAATGGAAGGTTGAGTATTTTGTGTGTTTCTAAGGTATACATACCTAAAATAAAAGGAATTGGAATGGACGGCTGAGTAATTTGTATGTTTCTAAGGTATCCAAGCCTAAAATATGCGGAATTGGAATGGTCGGGTGAGTAATTTGTGTGTTTCTAACGTATACAAGGGCTAAAATATAAGGAATTGGAAAGGAAAGGATGTTCAGTTTGTGTGTTAAATTGCTATATGCACTAACAATATTATAGCATGGGTGCTGGGTAATAAGATTCTCGCTCGCCATCATCAAAGAAGGCTATTGACCATAAAAGAAGTCATAAAGGCATTAAGGCGTCCGCTGGACATCAAAGCCCTACATTGGTGTCGACGACAGGTCATAAAAGAAGTCATTAAAGAATTCTGTTGGTCATAAAAGAAGTCATTAAAGGCGGCCGTTGGACATCAAAGGACTACCTTGGAGGCTCACGCAGGTCATTAAAAAGTCATTAGTATGATAATAAAAGGAAACCGTTGGACATCAAAGAAGCCATTAAAGAAGACCGTTGATCATAAAAGAAGTCATTAAAGGCGGCCGTTGGACATCAAAGGAATTCATTAGAGGCGCACGCAGGTCATTAAAAAGTCATTAGTAAGATCATAAAAGGAAACCGTTGGACATCAAAAAAGCCATTAAAGAATGCCGTTGGCCATAAAAGAAGTCATTAAAGATTTATATCAAAGGAAACCGTTGGACTTTATAGATCAAAGGAGATATTTATGGCCTGGGGCTATAAACATCTGTGTAGGGTAAATGTTCGCTGATTGGTTAGAGCTTTCAGATGCTGCTCGTTTGATTGACAGCACGTTGGGGCACTGCTTAGCGCTGATTGGTTACAGCTTTCCGAGGCTGCTCGTTTGATTGACAGGTCGTTGGGTCGCTGCTCGTTTGATTGACAGGCCGCTGTGTCGCTGCTTAGCGCTGATTGGTCGGCGGATTATAGCGGCTGGCTGGCGGGCGAGCGGGCGAATTAGCCTACTAGCCCATAGCCCAGCGGATTAGCACAATAGCCCGGCTGTAGCGCGGTGGGCGGATTAGCGCGGCGGGCGGGTGGCTTAGCCTACTAGCCCATAGCCCATAGCCCAGCGGCTTAGCACAGTAGCCCATAGCCCATAGCCCAGCGGCTTAGCACACTATCCCATAGTCCATAGCCCAGCGGCTTAGCACAATAGCCCATAGCCCATAGCCCATAGCCCATAGCCCATAGTCCATAGCCCATAGCCCATAGCCCATAGCCCATAGCCCAGCGGATTAGCATAATAGCCCCTAGCCAGGCAGGTTACGTAATAGCCTAGCAGCCAAGGGGTCGTGGCCTAATAGCCCGGCAGCCAAGGGGGCGTGGCCTAATAGCCCGGCAGCCAAGGGGGCGGGGCCTGGGATTAACGATAATCCCCCATTGTTCTTAAACTGTCCTTCCTTCACTACTGATATTAACACCAAAAACTTCATTTTCATCCATTCAGTATATACGATCACCATGCAGGCGCGTAATTCACTAGGCCTATAGAATCAACCGATGTAGGAGTAGGCCTAATTACTGGCTCTGATTGCCTTCTTTTGAGATTCTGAATTGAGATAGGCTAGTGTGCGACTGTATTAAGGTTACCAACTTTTGCCTTTTCTAACTTATTAGCCTTTTCTTTTTGTCTTGTAATGTAAAAACAAGTGTAAATGATTAAACATAAAAATGTGTAAAAACATTAATGCAAAGAATAAGTGTAAAAGAATAAATGTAAAAGAATAAGTGTAAAAGTATTAATGTAAAAAACAAGTGTAAATTAATAAATATAAAAATAAGTGTAAAAACATCAATATAAAAAATAAGTGTAAAAGGATTAATAAAAAATGTAAAAGTATCAATGTAAAAAATAAGTGTGAAAGTATCAATGTAAAAAATAAGTGTAAAAGTATTAATGTAAAAATTGTAAAAATCAGTGTAAAAAGTGTAAAAGAATAAATGTAAAAAATAAGTGTAAAAGTATTAATGCAAAAGAAGAAGTGTAAAAGAAAAAGTGTAAAGGAATAAATGTAAGAGAATCAATATAATTATAGGCTATATATAAAAGAATCAATGCACTAGTCGGCAGTCCTTTGAGTAGCAGCCGAGGGTAATAGCCTATTTAGTCTTTTTTAAATCAGATAGAAGAGCTTTTTGCGCTGTCAATTGTTCCTTTTTAGCAGTGTGCAGGTTTTCTGTGTTTCGTTCTTTTTCTAGCAGGTTCTTTGCATTCTCAATTGTTCTTTTTCATCAGACACCATGTTCTTTGTGCAGTCATTCGTTCATCTTTTATCGAGCGGCTGCTTGACAATGTTCTTTTGCGCTGACGATCGTTCGTTTTGACAAACACAAATCGCGCTATATGGTCTGCAACAAAATAATTCGAACAGACTGAATTTCTCTCGCGCTTTGCGGACAAAAACTGAAGTTGAGTTTAACTGATATAGGCCTAGCCTACCCTATTTTGATAGCCTATAATCATATAGGCTATCAAAATAGGGTATGACAAATATTGTTATCCAGGCTCAAGTATTAGATTAGAAGCAGGTTAAGCTGAGGCTATTAAGAGCTTAGTAACAGCTGCAGCTAGCGTAGGCTACTTTCAAAACTTGAACGATTTCATTGTACGATGCAACGGTTGAACTTTCTTCTGCCAGACAATAATTATTGGTGAGCGTTGTGGCGCTTATAGGTCAATAGGTGACACTGAATGCAGGCTGTTGCGAGCTGTGATATGTGACCTTATTACTTTAGACTGTTCCTCAACCAATATGGTCCACATAGGCTGAGACAGAGCACACAGTCTGCGTTCTCGACCTCATAGCTTCGAACACACGTATGAAGACATAAAAAAATGCAAAATTACAGTTACAAGATTCAGATAGGTCTGTTGAATAATTGGAAGGACTACAAAACCAAAGAAGAGGTGCTGCAGCTGGTGCAAGAAGAAAGATCGCTGATTGGTACAATACGGAAGAGGCAGCTAGATGAACTGGCCGGGGCACAAGTTGTGGGAGACTCGCTCTTGAGGACGGTACTCGAGGGAAGAATGGAGGTAAAGAGAGCACCAGGAAGACCAAGAAAGATGATGATGGACTGGTTGATGGACAGAGAAAATGGACGAGGATATAAAGATATCAAAGAAAAAAGCACAGAATAGACAAGAATGGTGTCGTTGGAATCTTGGACCTGCATGTCTAATGGTAGAACACTAATAAAGAAGGTCTGTTACAAAACCTCGACTTTCACAAAGACTGACCCCTAAGTGAAAGAAACTCAAGGAATGGCTAATATGAAATGTGTTCTTACCAATCGTCTGTATTGACCCATGCCATTCTGTTGTCACGGGTGACACTAATTATAAATGTGTTCAGTTCTTGGGGCGACTCTTTTCCAATCGTTTGAGAGATTCTTGTATCAACTCCAGCATGGATTACACATTCCGAAGGAGAGTCAACTTCACGAAGTCAGTTAATTACTGCAGCGTTCAGTTCAATTTCGATGTGTCGCAGATCCTCGAAGCTCTTAATATAGCGGGTCAATTTCAGTCTCTTCATTCGGGTCAACCATCGAGCAGCAGCTCTTTCTCGGCGCTTCCGATTCCCTCTGCAGACGACACTCTGACTTGACGGACTCTTCATGCAGGAATCTCGCTGCTGGCTACGAAGGAGGGGAGGAGGAGGAGGAGGAGGAGGAGGAGGAGGAGGAGGAGGAGGAGGAGGCCACGGACCTTCTCCAGAATTAGCCAACTGAAACCGCCTCATCATGACCATCCGAGTCATCGTAGTCGTTCACCGTCAGGAAATCTCAATGAATTGGATGAAGAGATACCGAAAGCGTATGTCGACATAACTTCGTCATCGTTATCGTCATCGTCGTCTGTCCCTCCCCCTCCCCAGGGTCACATTCACAGCACGTCGCGGGGAGGAATTGGGAAGCTGAGGCGGGAATGACCTTGGTGAAGAAGGCGTCGTCGACGTCGTCGTTGACAAGGATCATCTCCGACTGTCGCACACCCTCCTCCTCGTTATTTCCGGTGTCCACCACCGGCAACTCGGTTCCTCCAACATCTACCACGACGGCTGCAGATTCAGCTCCAGCAGATCACTCGGCGACGAATGTCTCGCGGTTCTTGCCAGCTGCTTCTCTGGACGTCTCTGCAGACTTATTCCTCTGCATTCCCATCCGTACGCTACAGTGTCGACCCGGTCGATCTTCCTCTGCTTGGTGCCAGGCAGCACCCGGCGCAATTAACCGACGCAATTAGCCTAATACCGGTACTCTCACATCGCAATACTAGCACAAGAGAATCTCTTTAAAATTTGCTCTCGAAAATATCAAGCAATTAAGTAGAGCAACTCTGTTTACTGTCTCTCTCTCTCTTTCACAAAATGACGTAACAGCGTAAGCAAGACAAAAACGATGACGTCACTCGCTATAGAGAAATATTTATTGGATTATGACGTTGCCGTGTTAATTCATTCATTCTCGGAATTTACATAGCGCCCCTTTAAGAAATTTACTCAGAAGCGCTCCCAGCCCAGCCACGGCGAAAGAAAAAAGACTTGAGAGATTTAAGACGAAAAGTTTTACTGGTAGGATTAATAAGTGCAGATTTGAAGGGAGGTCATTTCAGATGGACGACCCCAGTAGCGGCGCTAGGGGAGCTAACCCCCCTAAAAAAGGTCATCGATTTTTCCCCATGTAGAAAAACGATTAACCCCTTTAGCCCCAAATAACCGTAAAGGCACGCACTAGGTTTGGCAGACAGCCTGGCGGTCACGGAAAAGGACCAGTTTTCCAAGATTTCGACCAAATGATTAAAAAAAATTAAACAAATAAAAATCATCAGAAATTTTGACGGGCAAAATGGAAAAAAAGGTCATCAGAAATTTTGGCGGCTGAAAGCGGAAAATTTTCGCCGCAAATTCAGCCTCCCCAACTGAAATCCTGGCGCTGCCACTGGACGGCCCTGCAACTGCTCGGGCGCTTCGGTGTGAAACTCAGTGTCTGCGCTGTAGTCGGGAGTGCCACTGAGTAGATATCTCGAGCTTGAGGGGCGCTGTAGAAATAAATAAATAAGTTCGAAAAGAGCGGGAAGATAACAACGGCATCAGGGATTAACGTGTGCCCGGAGCCCTGAACGGTCATGAACGGCGTCCAGGCACTTAATTATCAAATCAAATCTGAACTCCGACCTGCCACTTACTTCGCCTGCACACACACTGGAAAGCCAAGGAGCGTCCAGGCACTTCTTTTGTTGCACTTTAAGCGCTGCATATCTTCCAATAATCTTAAAATAATAATAATAATAATTTTCCTTTATTCAGCAATCCGTTTGACAACACAACCGGTTACGTGTACGCAGTTGAAGCAATTCGCAAGAACGCAGATCCCAAAATACACTAATCTTCACTATAGGCTACTAGTCCTAACTGGACATGTTTAACGGCGCTGCCATTTCAAAGATGATTAGTGTCGCCACGCCAATTAGGTCCCCTATGTGTGCAGTCATTTTTCTTTCTACTTACTTACTTTTCTCCAATAAAGAGCCTAATTATAAGCCTAGACAGGTTACACCTCGTAACCGGAAGTTGCCAATGAATCGCCAGAGGACCTTCTATTACTTTTTCCAGAGTACCTAAGTATTATATCAGCGATAGAACGAGAAGACGATGGATGACGATGGAGAAGAAAGGTTTTTGAGGTAATTTGTCTTAAACAGTAAATGAAATCAGATTGTATTTATTTCGTATTTGCCGACTATTTCATTTTTGTAAATGTTAAATGCGGACAGTGAAGGCTTGCTTTTATTCTCGCTTTGTTTACACGCTCAGCTGAACTGGTCTCCGCCTGTCCTATCCGATTTATCCGGTTCCGAAAAATCTTTGCCATAGCTTGGCTGTAATAGTGTTCGTACAAGGCGCTATATGAGCAATTGATCCAGATCAAGTTAACAGGAAAACCACATGGCCAGTTTTAAATGGATGCAGGATCTCTAACGTAGGTTATTCTCAATTGCAAACTTACAAGTCTCATTCCACTGCTGACTATTTCATTTGGCTTATAGTTCCCGACATGTTAAAAAAAGACAGAGTATAACAGGCACTAATTCCACATTCAGGAGCAGGCTCTTGTGCAGCCTTGCACATAATTGTCATCGCATTCTTTTTTCAATAGGTTGAAGACCAATTTGTTTGATTATCAGCTTGTTTGCCATGTCTGTCGCACTGACTCGCACAACTGAGAAGTTGTCTTGCAGAGACACTGGGTAATTGGTCTATGATTACGATTACGCCATGGTGGAGCACGGTGGCCGATTGGTTAGAGCGTTCGGCCTGTAACACGAAGAGTATGAGTTTGATCCTCGTCTGAGGCGGCTATTGTATAGAGACCTTGAGCAAGTCCTTCAATCACAGTTGCTCTGTGCACAATATAATTGCAGTTGCATCGTCGATATGTGAGCTTTGCAAGAAGGGCAATATCTAATTGAAGAACTTTATATTGTATAATGTATATTTTATGTTTTCCATTTGTCCATTGTATTATTACGTGTCTTTGTGTTCTGCTGCAGGACGTACGAGACGCCGGTGGAAGTGATGGGAAAGCTGCTGCTGTTCACGTTATTTATGTTTAGTTTTCCGATCGTCACGTTCTTTGTCTTCAAGTGGTATTTATTCGAAGGTAAGCACAGTGTCCACAATTGAGGCATTGCACTCTGGAGTGGCCCAACACCATTGATAATCTCTAATCTCTATTAATCTTCTTGTCGCTCTATCCTACGCAGCTTGGTTCCAGAGACTCTGAACATCCGTCCACACCACCTGTCAGCTGTCGACCGCATCCGTTGGTTGCCACCACCTGCGTGTGTGTGTGTGCCTCCCAACAGTGACTCTTCCAGCTTATTGTGCATTGTTTGCTTACTTGTGTATTATTTTTGTTCTTAATGACACCTAACATCAGACAGACCAGCCCATAGAGCGCCTCTGAGTGGATCTCTCTTAAAAAGTCGCTATATAACTTCTCGGAATGAATGAATCTTTGCCTTCAAGTGGCCTAGAAGAAGAGGAGCAGTCCCTTAAGCTAGCCCTGAAATTGTATAGCGTTAAACCACCACTGCAGACATTTGGAGGATTCTTTTTAGTCGGCAAACTGTTCTAAGAGCCAGAGGGGATTACCACTCATGCCTTACCTTATGAGACTGAAACTTTAACCTATAATTATGCTTTGATTTTCATTAACTGATTATGTCAAGGGTGTTACATCTTTCTGCACTCAAAATTCCCCTTTCCTGAAGACATGAATAGAAATTTAATTTGTATTTATGTCTTCAGCAAAGTGGAGTTTTGTCACTAAGTTTGTTCATCACTGTTTTCTATCTTAACTTGTCAGCTGTATTGTTATAGTATTGTTCATGAGAATTTATAAACTTTACCATGTAGAGTACCTTACAATACAATACTAGCTGTTCAGAGGTTCTTTCAACATGATAGCCCCAGGAAATAAGAAAGTCTTTAAGGAGAGCAAGACTAGACTAGAGCAAAGTAGACTGAGACTATTGTGGCACGTCCCTCTCTGGAGTACACTGTTTTCATGATGAATTATTTGGCAGTTACATCTTCCTGGGCTCATCTACAAGGCGTGTAAAGTTCGCACTTTAGTTGGTACAGCTGAGACTTTGCCACTTGTCCCTATACAGCAAAGCCGTGAAAGTTGTCCATTCCAACCTCTTGGAGGGCCGGATATCATAGCTCCGAGGCCTGGAATGGTTATGTTTGCAATTTTTCAATAAATGCTTTAAATTACTGGTAATATATGAATTTCTCTGTTAGCTCAGTTTCTGTACCTGTTACTCGAAATTGTTATTCCTTATGTATTGTTATTTTTTCATATTATTTGCTGTTTCAGCCGTGTTTTCCTACCCAGGAGGCATCAGCAGTATTTACGCCGCCATTCCAGCCATCATCTCCGTCAACCTCGTCATCGCAGCTTATATTTACGTTGCATGGCACAGTGAACCCAGCGAAAATGACAGTTCAACAGAGCAAAAGAAGACGGAATAAACGAGACATGCAGACATTTCCCTAAACCTGGATCTGTCGGCCACCGGCGGTTTGAAATTAGCGGAAAATTGTGCACTGATGCGCAGAGGAATGCAGGCTGCATGCTTGGCAGCAGTTTTTATGATTTGCTTGGATACTGAGAGTGATATCGCAAACACAAAAAGGATATTGGGATGTGACTCGTGGTTGTGTGCGGGCCTTCTGCCTGGAGTCTGTGATTTGATTTCGGAAGTCGGAGCGAACATCTTGAAAGTTTACACCAAATATGTCTTGCATGTCAGAGGTTCTTGGTTCGGATCTGCGAAAGTCTGCCAGTATTGTGATCTGAAATAGCTCAGAGAACTGTAAAGTCTAAGTACACTGCACGCATGTACTGTCAATATTCCTAAAGGATATCTAGAACAGTGTATGACAGAGAGCTGTCATTTTTTGTTATTTGCCTGAGACAACAAGGTTAAAAAGTAAACACTACAGCAAAGTTTACTGTCATGTCTTTTGATAAATAAAAATTCGTTTAAACAACCATGAAAAATAACATTCCCATCAACTGTAGCATTCTTGTCTAGGAAGCGACTGTTAAAATACACATGTAAATGTCTCACATGTGCATACTATGCACCTGCATGTGACCAGTTTGTTTAATCTTGAACAACAGTACAAAGCGTTTATTCACGCAAATGAGCAATTGAAATATCAAGAAGGGCACTTCAGTGAATATCACGAAAAGCGAGAGGATTACAATGCCATTCAGATAAGTGAAACATTCTTCGAAAAACATACCAACTTCTATTAACTACAATGTCATGATTATGAGAACAATAATAGAGACATGGCAACTACTGGAAGCACCTAAACAACAATACAAGATAAACATTTAACTCACAAATGTTTCAATCAACAAACAATACTGAAAGTAATGCAATATTAAACCTCGTTCAGTTATCCGATTTTTCATACACTTTCATCACATGTATGTTGGTAATTGAGCTTCAGCTGGTTTCTGTGACTTTTCTTACTTGGGTGATGTAGAAATCTTGAGCAGACGTTTGATAGCAGTTCAGTGGTATCCAACTGGCATGTGCAGCTTTATGCTTGTTGCCTTTATGTGTCAGTGTTGGAAGATGGCAGGTCGTGAAAAATACTTTTGGCCAGTGATAAACAACGCATCAACTTTCAAGCACTTCTCGTTTTAGTCATATGCCAAAAATGCTTAAAAATGTAATTTCACGAATGTAAACTTTAAAAAAATATTTAACTCACTTCCTGTAAAAACTTAATACAAGTAACTGTTTCAAATGAACTCTGGATCAAGGCCACAATAAACAAGACAATAAGGTCAATCTCATACGACCAATGGACAAACTACTGTCACAAGATTCACATTAAATCAACAATAGCTCAACTTTAGGTCAACATGAGAGGATTTCATCATTAGAAAAGTTGAAAACAATTCTAATGCAAAACTGATTCTAAGCACCATTCGCAATGGGATTGCAGTTTACAAGAAAAGTCTCTTGGTTATGTCAAACCTCTCTCTATAATGGAGGTCACATGCAATGAAATTTCATTAAGAAAGAAACCTCGTCAAAATGTAATACTTGTTATAAATTTCAATGACAAGATACAGCTCAACACAGTGGCGTAGCCAGGAATTTTTGATGGGGGGGTTTATGGCCCGAAACCCTGTTTTTTGCCATTTTTTCTTACGTAAATGGAAAAATAACCTTAAAAAAACTTTTTCCCGGAGCCAATGGGGGGTTTTAACCCCCGAAACCCCCCCTTGCCTACGCCACTGGCTCAACAAACTCATGATAATTCAAACGTTTATGTACAATAAAACCACATAGTAAACAGACTCTGTATTAAGTAACAACAATATTCAAAAAGGCCATACAAAATTTGAAACGAGCAACTGCACCTAAAATGTCGAGGTACAATTTGTATCACGACAGAACTTTCCAGCCGACATCAGAACAAATTCTGCATGGTGACATAGGCACAAAGAATACAACAATTTGTGTATGATGGTTACAGAGTCTGTTCTGCAGGCTCAAACCTGCAATTATTGGACAACATACCAAAAGCACCACAGAACAGACCACGGTGCCAAAGCTGTCTTGGGTTAAAGTGCATTTTCAGTCACCTTCATTTAAAGATTATTCTCTTATGCGTTGAATTGTATGAAAGTCATGTTCGCATTGGTTTGGTCATGGGTCAGGCAACTTGTGACACCATTTTGTTGGGCAATCCATAAAATTGGTGTGAAATAAAAAAAATACTGGTCATGGTAAACATTAATTTTGGGATGATTTTCACACCCAAGGCTGTCAAAACCTGAGTAACACCTAAGCTCTTCTATTTTGCCTTCTATTTGAATAACTAAACTTGAAACAACCGTTAGGCCAACAATGCTTCAACAATGAATTCTTGAAACAGAACTCTTACACAACGTAGCCAGTTTTAACAGTAACCAATCGACAGCAAAATTTAAAAATCTGAATACATACCATAAATTTGTCATTGTGATTCAAGACTTTTAAAACAAAGCATCAGGTCATGCATGTGTAGTACTAAATAAACAACATCAACCTAAGGTAAACAGCTATAACAAGTTCATCATAAAGTAAACTGCAGTTAAAAGAAGATATATGCCAAGGTTTAACAAAAACATACCAGCAAGAGTGTAACACTTAAAACTTCAGTGTAGCAATTGATGTCAATAATGAATCACACAAACTGTAAACACGAAGTTGCTTCGAACAAATAATGCGTTCAATGTCTTTCTTGGTAAACAACAATAAGTACCCTTCA
Organism: Lumbricus terrestris; assembly: GCA_949752735.1. NCBI lineage: Eukaryota > Metazoa > Annelida > Clitellata > Crassiclitellata > Lumbricidae > Lumbricus > Lumbricus terrestris. Next base: position 32,530,524 of record OX457042.1, read on the forward strand.
GTGTGGCACTGACTGGTTACTCTACAGAGCGCAAACTATGACGAGGACTATGCAGTACATGGCAAGTTGGCAACCCATGAAAAAGACGAGAAAAATAGCCTGGATGTTGGAGTTTGGATCGGATTGACAGTTCAGGAAAGATGGAAAACTTGTTTGAAGCATAATTCGAAGGCTGACTATGGGTTTGAACTGGCTCCCACCTAGGCTTTAATTTACAAGTAAGGTGCTTACTGATGAAAGAGTAGAGAAAAACTGCCCGTATGTGAGAAAAAAAATCGCCTGTTTGTTGGAGTGTAAATTCTAGGCAAGAGCGAGCATGATTCTTTGCAAAATAAGAGTACGCTGAAGTTCTGTATTAACAATCCATGTGCAAGTATAGGATTCATACGGAATATGAGTGTTCAAAGAGAAAGTTAGAATTAAAAAATCTATGAGGATTTAGAACCAAAAAGGGCTTAGTAGGGACTGACAATTACAGAAAAATATGGGTGCTTGCTTTATAAGTGGTGATTCAGATCATTGCCAGGGACTTGAATGGCATGCAAAGACTACCATGGTATGGAATATACCTATATTATGCCAAGACATGCTGAATAAACAATGCCAAAATGTATCATAATAGGGCATATTTATGTCCAGATATGCTGAATATATATACGCACGAAACAATGCCAAAATGTACCACGTGGTCGTGGTATAATTATTATGCCATAATATACTCCGTGAACAATGTTGCAATGACTAGTTTCAGCTATTAAAATCAATGAACTGATACTGTTTGCACTTTAAAATTGATAAAAACACTGAAACAACAGTAAAACACAATTACAAGTAAACTCTAAAACATGTTAGAACTGTCATTCCACATAACAACACTTCAGACTCCCAAGTTTTAACTTGAGTGCCACTCTAACAACTCACGCTCAAAGACATTTCATGTGTCTCCTGGCAGTCTCACAATTCTCAATCGAAAGTGCTATTTTCTACCAAACCAGTGCCTAAATTGTGGAAAAATAAGTGCCTGGACGCCCCTTACTTCTTCAAAAGAAGTCCCTGGACGCTCCTTACCTTTCCAGTCTGTGCTTGCCAATAAGTGACAGGACGGCATTCAGATTTTAAAACAAGTGCATGGACGCCGTCCATGACCGTCAAGGCACACTTTAAACCCTGCATCAAACCACAGTTCTTGTCTGGTAAATAAGTTATTTACAGTAATCAATTATTAAAACTATCCATAAATTGGTGAAATTCACTTGTGAGCAAAACAGCATAAAGAAATTATAGATGTACAGCAGCAGCTTACAGTACGAATTGGTAATATTTATAGAGCCGGTGTCCCGTGACAGAGTCTCCCCCAAAAGTCTCAATCCTCGGAGACTTTATTTCGAAATAGATTCTCCCCAGCGATTCTGTTGTAGAATAAATTCGCCCCCGGAGACAAATATTCTGAAATAAAGTCACCGAGGGTAGAGAATATTTCCTCCGTCTACGAAATAAAGTCTCGGTGTGAAATGGGCTATAATCGTAATCGCATAAAACTTAAGATGAGCAGGCTTAACGTTAGTTTAGGTTGCTAAATTATTTTTACAAGAACGTATGCATACTTTTATATCAGAAAATTTCTTCCAATACAGAGTTTTAGCCAGGGGAGACTCTGTTTCAGGGAGAGACTTATTATTAGGGGAAACTTTATTTCATGACACTGGCCTTAGTCCAAATGGGATCCCAGGCAAAGCATGCATTTTGGCACCCCAGGCAAATTATAAGCCTACATTTGGTGCCCTCAGATTCCCACTCAATTGTTCAGCCCATGTCAGAATCTAAGATGAACTAGCCAGAGCCTTGTATACGCTCAACTGAGTAATTTATTTAAAAAATTTATTAGTGCATTGAAGGCTGGATAATATTCAATTTTGCGGAAAATGGTTGCAAGTAAAAAAACTGTAAAAATAAACTTTTTTGGAAATTACGCCCATGTGTGAAAATGGTGCCTCTTAGAACTTGGCACCCCAGGAAACTGCCTGCTTTGCCTATGCCTAAGGCCGGCCCGTAATATTTAGTTATATAAGCGCAAAAATTAACAAATCCATGTAGCAGTTTGTACACAATCCTATGGGAAGAAAAGCTCTGTTTAACGCACTCGCTCAAAAATTCATCAAGCTTTGAATTAACTCTGATAGCCCAGTCAAATTTACAAAATAAAGCCAGCCACAGTTAGACAAATATGTTACCTATAACACAATGTTAGACTGCAAGTTGTGAACTGTGAGGGATGTTGCTACCCACCGCATAGTACTCCACGCAACCTTACATCTCAAGATCGATAGAGCGTTGAAGCACAAGTCAAAGTAAAAAGACGAGAGCAAATAGCCGACTTGGAGACAGTACTCTGACGCGTTTCAGAACTCGTTGGCTAAAGTCTTCAAAGGTTTTCGTTGAAGGCTGTTTTGAATTAAGCTGATAGTCTACAATGCAGAAATTGATTGACTGCAGGATCATCCTGTTCATGGCACATTTATATCAGTCAAACTGTCTATGGCTCAGATGTTTTCTGAAAGGGAGGAGCCAGCTCGAAACTGACTTTCTAGGTAGGACAGTCTTTCGTCGTTTACCTAGCTGCGACCACCAGCAGTCAACTTGTTCCCTCTGTTTTGTGTCAAGTGGTTTGCCATACGCTGTGACAGCGTATGAGAACCCTTCAAAGCCCAAGGTTCCCATATCTGCATGTCATGTAGCAACTGCACTCAGCAGTTCGACCGGAACGTTATTCCAGTGGATCTCTTTCACTGATGTGGGGTTTGATGACTGGAAAGCTGAACATACCAGCACAGACCCTCAGTTTTTTTTTAATGCAGTACCACACGTACCACAATAAATTCAGTCATGAGACACTATATGGCAATTACTATGCATCTCCAACAATGAACGTTCAAAGCGTGTCACGGCGTCACAGCCTCAAGACATTTTATCGCTACAGATTCACAATTCAAACGTTGTATCGCAAAACATCATTATACCCCTGTGTCATGTTCTACGATTGCTTCCGTTTGCATCGGTTGCGCCTGTTTTATATAGTCGGATCTGAACGTAACCCGTTTCGTCTTTCGCGGAAAACTTCTAGCGTCTGAAGTCGACGCCACGGAATCCTCCGTCGTTGAGACCGGTTTCCCCTGCTCGGTGAAGACGAGACAAGTCGTCTCCTCCTTGTAGTCGCTCACACTCGACCGCGCGGCGACATGCTTGTGTCGCACGATATACGCGTCTCTCTTCTCCGGCAGAAAGAAAACGTCCGGGTTGTCAAAGTTGACCGCGCACGGCGTCTTAATGACGTCCATGATCGGATTGCGACCCATCTTCTGGAGCAGGAGGAGCGTAGTGATGAGCGGTATGAACAGAATATCCTTGAACATCCACAGGTAGAAGATGCCCGACAGGAGCTGAAACGGTCCCGCGGACCCAGCAGCAAGTATCTGGCAGCGGGCCACCAGCTGTGGAATTTCGATGAATACGATACCCGTGACGCCCATCGCGGTCTTGTACAGGAAGTCGAATCGCTTGTTCGTCGCATGCTCGTCCCTGCAACCCATCGGACTGATGTAGCTGCAGAGCGTGACGATCGCGTAACTATTGGCGATGATCATGACGACCGAGGCGATTGTCACTGTTGTGTAGACGGAGTGAACGTAACGATCGTTGAGCAGAGCGGTTTCGATCATGCTTCCCGCTTCGATCCCCGATATCAGCCAATAGGAGAAGACGAGGATGGACGTCGAGAGACTCATCTTGCGAGTTCTTCGGCCCATCGACAACGCGAGGATCGCGGGGAAGACGAGACAGACTTGAATGACCAGCAAAGACACTCTCTAAAAGAAAACAATAATAATAATCTTCATTTATTAACATTCAATCTAACAGACCGCAGAATGATTACAGGTACAAGTTATACGAAATACGGCCAGCTTCGCACGACATGCATGTCGGCTACACAACAGGCTCGGTAGCTTAACACTAATGGCCTAAGTGCTGGAACGCTCCTGGTACGGCCAAGCCAGGAGTGGGAGGGGCGATCTTATTTGCAATAGATCCGAGGCAAACAACACAACAGAAAGCGCCACTGGCAGCTAACAGAAGATTCAAATATTTTATCCTCTGAGCGAGGCTTGAACCCAGGCCACGATGATGACTACTCAGTTTATCGACCAGAGCTCTCTCAACTGAGCTACAGACCCCCCAATACATATACTGAGATATAGACTCTGTTAAATAAATATATAGCAGTATCTTTTAATTATACTATAGATTTGACTTATTGACTTATACTAAAAAAATAATAATCTTTAATGGCATTTCTAGTTATGCATTGCTTAAAAGGTAAACGCTTAGTTTCTGTCTTATAAAACTGACATCAGTGTTTTAATTATCAGGTATGCTGTCTGGATTTAACTGTTTTTAAGCCAAAATCTTGGCGTGGAAATTCGATTTAATTCGACACAGGTTGAGAACAAAATTTCACCGCAGTTTCTAGATTTACAATCTCAGTTGTACATTACTGATAGATTGTGCAGGCCTGATAATTTGTAAATGTGATCTTACTTTAAAGATTATTAACTATCATTTTAAAATTACAAGTTAGTAAAAGTAAATTGACTGACCAGGGAAAACTTGCTTAGTTTGTAAAAAAAAATCAATTCAAACTAGTGTACACAAGGAAAATGCCTGCTTTTAGTCCTTGTTGTCAGAATTTATTCACTATACACAGAGGTTTATTAAATTTTTTATTAAAGCAGAACAATCCAAGTCTATACAGAATAAGGTGATGAAAATTCAGGATGGGTATCTTCACATTGAACATTGGGCAATACTATGTGGGTGTGGCAGCATGCCACTTGGTGACTTATGTGGGCATCTGACCATTGCTTGCTTATAAACCATTTGCTACTAATAAATATAACACTGAATGTATGGACAGAGCGATTAATTTTTCTTGAAGCAGTGCCACAATACAGAACGATTATGGACTTGCACGCATTCCATGCCTCAGCCTTCAAAGAATGGAATCCATTGCTATTATTATTATTATCATTATAAGTTTTTTTGCGCCTGAGGTATAAATGATCCTCAGGCTTTAAAAACAATAAATAGTAAAAGCTTTTTTATAGGTTCTCATCCCCAACGTGCTATCATTATTATTATTATTAATAATTAGCAGAAACTGCTACTCTTTCTTCACAGTTCAAATTCACTTCCTTCCTGTAAGAAGCGGTTCAAAAACTCATTATTTCTTTTAGGCTTTCAAGCACATGGATATCTTCGCCTGGTGGCTCACATTATGTCTCTCAGATTCACATTTTGGTGCACCTGAGCAAGTGCTGCAAATTAAATTAACGATAACAATATAAATTCTTATTACCCGTACAATCATCACACCATTGACATAACAAAATCTGGCGATTTGAAATTAAACACAATATAAAAGATAAATAGTCCCCAACATTTTCTCACCCTCTCGTAGAACAGTGTCGCCCTCTGTTCGGCCCACGACCCTGTATTGACGAGCTGATAGCTGAACAAAACTGTCGAATTCTGGACGCAGGCGATCGTGTCGTTGTGCAGAATTGAGGCTGATGCAAGGCAGACGATGTCATCGACAATAGCAGGAAGACGATTCATAAGCAGAAGAGGAACGATTGCTATGCAGGCGAGGACCGGATCGCAAAACACGTAACCAACCCTACACACACAACGTGATAAGAAAATACACTATAATACCAGTCGATAGCAAATGAATCCTGCACATAACATCAATGCATAATTTCATATACGTAACAAGATATGCCTTTTGAGCACCTTATACCTTTGTGGGGCGCGGTGGTGTAGTGGTGGCGTCATTGCCTTGAAACCGGAAGGTTCAAGGTTCGAATCCATCTCAAGTCACTGCGTAGGGACCTTGGGCAAGTCCTTCACTCGCAATTGCTCAGCGCTTCGGCGTGAAACTCCGATGCAGTGTCCGCTCTGCATTCGGGAGTGCCTCTGATTACAGAGAAATTGAAGGGGCGCTATAACAAGTGCACATACAAACAAATGAATCCTGCACATAACATCGACGTATATATGTAATAAGATATGCCTTTTGAGCAGCTTACAACAGAAAGAATAAAGAGCATTATGAAAGGAAATGAGAGAATGGAAGGAAAACATATAAATAGAATGAAGATCACATTAACCTTGATGGTATACACAATGCACATTGCACATATTATCAATGTATGTGTGAATATCAATTAATCAATCAATTAGTCAATCAGAATTTATATAGCGCCCCTTCAAGATACCCACTCGGAGGTGCTCCCGGCCAATTTCGCATGTAAATAAACAGTCTTCAACGGTTTGTGAAACTGAGAACAGTCTGGGAGGTGTCGCATAGCCAAGGGAAGCCCGAATATGATGAAAGTATGTACCATACATAAGTATGCCTATATACATATGCATTCAGATACTAAATGTTGCCTCAGACTTGTCTAGGTTTATGGCAAAACCATTGAAACAGAAGCAGGCACACATAGATGAAAGATGAATCGGAACAAGAACGTGTAAGTGATGTAGGTATGAAGTCCATTGGGGGATGATTTATGAACCATGCCTTTGAGCAGATCTTATAGACTTCAAAGTATAGCAGAGCAGACAGACAGGTGGTAATTCATTAAAGGCTGATCCAGAGAAGTCGGAGCAGCAGGTCATTCCGTAATAAATAGGTGGTACATCCGTCCATCCACCATTTCACCCTAAACATGGAGCAGTTAATGTTATTTTGAATAGCAAAAGTGCAGATAATTGAAACTTGTGATATGCAGACTGAAAATGGGAGATTAGTGACTGTGATAATAGGTGAGTTTGTACACACCTGTAAAGCACACATACATGCAAATCAACCTCAAAAGCACCTTGTAGATATATAATATATATTCATTCATATATATATAATCATATATATGCCATGTTTATCATAATAATTCTACTACAATTATTATTATTATTGACTTTCTATATAGCTCACTTTCAAGGTAATCTACTCAGAAGCGCTCCAAGTTAATATAATATATAAACACATCATGTACATTAAGGTGTGACCTATGTCAATCAACTGCTGTTCAGTTTCCACATGCATATTACACAAGAAGCCCATATGACATGGGATTCACATGATTCCATATAAACAGGAAATTTCACGCCCCCTAAGGTAACACTGTCTTAACAAGTTCCACGTACAATGTGGCGGCTGGGGAGGTACTGACCTGAGCATTCCTGCACCATGGCGACCACCTGTCGTGCTGTAGATGGATGTAACGATCGGAAGCAGCAGGTTGCAGAGGCAGGCGAAGATGTAGAAGACAATGTGATCGGTCAAGACAAAGAACTGGGACACGAGCGTCATCAGAATCGACCAGATGAGCATGTGCCAGAGGCATCGAAATTTAGCGTCGGAACTGGTCAACATGTTCGAATGCTGCCCAATGGTAATTTACGAAAGACAAAGAAATCCAAGACAAGGCAAGCTGAATGCTAGCTTATCAATTCTTTTCAATGCCCTTTAATGTTAGCTTCTCAATTCTTTTTGATGCCCTTCACACCTCTCTCACAAAAAGGTCTCTTGAGCATTCAACACTGACCAGTAGCTGCTTTCAACCTCGACGTTGAGTTCAACACTGTCTGTTTCAACAGTGTCATTTGTGTTTTAAAAACTCGCTTTAAAAGTTTCACAACCGAATCATATCAATTCTGAAGACTTCTCTCCGAAGATGTGCTACCGAACGTAAGACAACATCACTGGAAGGTAGATTGTACGAGCATTTTGTCCCCGTTGTACTGCAAAGCAGAGAACAAAATCACATGAAAAACTTGAAAACAGAAATCTCAACGAATCAGAACACTATAATAGGATATTAGACAATAGGCAGGGTTGTTACATGTATAATTGTATATTATACGGTAATATAGAAATGGTTATCCAACCACAATCTGTTCATCCTGCTGGGTTTGAAAGCATTTTTGAAAAAACTGTGCTATATATTACTCAGATATTTCTTTACTCTTTAATGCATCCATGCAAATTTAAATATAAATTTAAACTGGTAGCTCCATGTAATTGCACATGCTTCTATGCTGACGATTTTGAGATTGCCTCTTGGCCGATCTCAGGAAAATGAAACAGAACTTATCAAATGGCTTTTCAAATTAATTCTAATCTACAACTTATCAACACCAATTTTCAATGCACGGTAGTTATCAATGCATTATAAGCTGATCCAGCAAAGGACCAATCAACATGTCGTACAGGACTACATCTCAGGTAACATCATTCAGTGAGCAATACAGCATACATATCAATTGGTGCTAAGCCAGCCAAGTAAGGGGAGGGGGCTTAGGGTAATGGTTAACACTATGGCACCAAAAGCACACAGATGCAGGATCAACTTCCTGCTACCCTCCCATATTATGTCCACTCAACCTTCCAATCGGCAGTGGTGTTGGTAAAATGGGTAGTAGGATGTGATGGACGTCCTGTTGGCTGGTGACAGTTGAAATCGACTCCTGTGATAACTTTTAATCATCCATCATACTATGAATTGTAATCATTCTGCGTTGGGTCAGATTGAATTAGTTTCAAACGAATATTGTAATTATTAAATAGTTCTATTATTGCCAATCCGTGGGCAAGTCAGAAGCTTTATCAATAGCCACTGTAGCACTCTACTTATCCACAATCTGTCAGCGTATGTGACAGAATGACCCACAGCCAATCAGTCAGAGTATACAGTTAATTTAATAAAGTCAATGATGGGGTTAACCCTACACCAACCCATCCTGGTTTGTCTGGTTGAAGGCAGATTTACGCCATATTAATACAAGAACTGGCCTCTGAAGTAGAAAAACTTACCACTGTGCTCCAATTCATGCAAGATACTTGTCTTGCGAATACAGTGCTACAGAATGCACAGCAAACCGTTCTTACATGACCTTGTCTGTAACCTCACACACGACCGGCTACTAACGCAAAAATCAAAGCTATATCAGCCACTGTAGCACTCAAATTATCCACAATCCATCAGAGTATTCGACAGAATGAGAATTAAACCGTTCTTACATGCTCCTAGCAATGTGAAAGAAGTCTGTAACCTTACACAAGGCTATGCACTCACCGGATCACTTGCGCCCATGCACATGCTACAGTTGGTAATCAGCGTGTGGCAAAGTCCCGAAGATCTGTTGTACACTTGTGCTTACTAAACAAAGATGGCTTCACCTCTAACTTGTACAAAACTGGACCAGTTGTACGCTGGTGATTTACTGGCTGTGACGTAGACAGTTTTAGTCAGACACGGTCGATAAGATAGGAATTCTTAGTAGACATAGGCCTTGCACTGTTCAGCACTGGGTCATCAAGGCAGTCAGACAGATAATCTCTATGGATCTATCACAAACAATATTGATCATTCGCTCATTCATTTATTGACTTAGACAGTTAGTATTGACATCACAATCATACTATGTAATACCTCTAACAAAAGGCACACTCAAAACGATAAAAGTCCCACTCAAAATCCAGAGCCATCTGTTACATTAACTAATGTATAACCCTGACAGCGGAACAATAGTCCCCTAAGGGTTCTCTCCTTTTGCTTTCTTTGCTAGCTGCTATATTTAAAGTGTGTAAAACGATGTATTGCTAATTACTGCTTCAAGCAACTTAAAACTGCGATTATACTTACGACAAATCGACAGAGATAGTCTAAGTTGAGTGTAGCATCTAAGACATTTTACTGCCAACAGAGAATGATCTAGTTTATGCGGTACGGAGAAACAAAACAAACACAACTAGTGGATACAATGTTCAAATACACTTATTCAGTGATTTACGGCATTTGTTTATTATGAACATTTCACAAAGTAAATAAATTCGAATCCAAGAGGTAGGAATGTAACTAAAGGATACAATGTTCAAATATACAAGTTTATTTAGTGATTTACAGCATTTGTTTATTATGACCATTTCACAAAGTAAATAAATCCGAATCCAAGAGGCAGGAATGTTTGCTAACGGCAAAACAAAGTCGGGCAAAGTCCAGAACAAGGATGTAGTGCATCTTGAGTAGTTATTTACGTGATGGTAATGAGTATGGAGTAAGCACGTTTGGCCTTTTAATGTAGATGATATCGAATACCAGGAAGCAAGGATGTTGTTTTGAGCCTAGCAACAACGGGCCAGGAGGAGACGAAGCAAACAACAATATGTGGGGCAACATAGAGTATACGCAACGTATTGTAGGCTGGTGTTCTGGGTCTTAACATTTCAATGATGACAGTGTATAAATTTGTTATAAGTCACTGAGACATCAGTGCAGTTCATCATAAAAGGTGAGGTATGCAGTGTAAATTAAAGAAGACATGCAGCAAGAAGCCAGTGACGTTCGCAAAGACAATCCAGAGCATTTGTTTGCGAAGAGCATATAATAAACCATCAGAGACTTTTTAACCACCTGCAGATTTTATGAGATTGATAGATTTACTGTTATTGCATAGTCGAACTGCAAACTAAAGTCAATGAGACAAACTGTTTTATCACGTCAGAGAAAATACATGATTGATTATAATGCAATTCAAGTGACCAGTAGAAAACAAGACGAGTAAATAGAATAAACACGTCAAGTCAGAATTTAGTAAGCTATCAGCCATGGCCATAAGAGTTTCACTTTGCCTTGTAATTTGGGATTTGGTTCCTGCAAGGTCACGCAGTGAATGTAAGGCAAGGACTAGGCCTACATTATCTGCTGGGAGGGGGTTGGTTACAAAATGAATTGTCTGTCCATATACATGAAGAGAGGACAAGCAGACGTTGTCTTTGATTTTTGTTGAATGATGTGCTGCTGAGAGATTGATACAAGGTAGAACATTGATCAGCACATTGCATGACCATTGTTTCATGCATCTCTGCATCTGACAAATACGCAACACAAAGAATGAAAAAGGAGAGGTCCACGAACTTAACCCCGATGGCAGGTAACAGAGTTCATTGCAGCTCAATGAGAACAATATATTATCATTATTATTATTATCCAGTTGGAAATAGGAAGAGCGTGTAATTAATCAATCGATCAGAATTTATATAGCGTCCCTTAAAGATTCCTACTCAGAGGCTCTCCCACACAGGTCTGGTGAAAAATTCTCTTGGTGAAATTGAGAACAGCTTGTCGTATTGCCAAGGGAAAGGTTGGCAATAAATCAGCACAGGAGAATAAATGCTTTGCCAGAATACACTGATTAAAATAAGCCATGAACTGCTCCAATGAAAGCAGTCCCTCCCACTAGGCAATAAATGGACATCATGCGACAGAAAAAAATGCCTGATGTGATCAATGCACTCAGTTGGTGGAAAACAAAACCAGTAAACAAAATATAAATGTCAAGTCAGAACTGAAGAAGCAAGCTATTATTGGTGACCATAAGAGTTTTACTGCCTAACACCATGGCCTGGTATTTGGACAGTAATTACCCTTGGAGTCCAGTGGATCTAGTAGATCTATGTATGGCATTCAGAAAGAGTGGACAAGTAACCACTGATAGGTAGTGGAAGTTGAATGTGTTAAGGTAGTGGAAGTTGAATGTGTTAAATACAAGTGTCTGCTGCTACCAGTCATTATTGCTACTAGTTATACAGAATATACAGGCAATGACCTTCAGCATTCATCTAAATGACATAAAGAAAAGAGCTATGTGTCAAAGAGATCTTGCAGTCAGGATAGCAGTAATAATAATAATAATTTAAAAAATAATAATAATAATTTTTATTTAAGTTGATGCCTGCAAATGCAATGCGCTTTACATGTACAAGTTATGCAGTAATCCTAATTAATATCAAACTTAACTAGCCTACTAACTGAACAGACAGCCTGCAATGCAGTAGTTACAGTAGCATCAGCTTAACAACACTGCGATACCACCACCCTCCTCCTTCATACAGGTCTGGTACAGGCACTGCCAGGCACTAGGCCACAGACAGATGTGGTGGAGTTTTACTCAGGATAAGACACAGGTTTTGACCATAAACCCGTTAATTGTTAGTTTATCCACTCTAAACTGCCTTCAGGTCCTTGAAAAATAAAAAAATGTGCTATATAAATGTTCCAATATATACACGGCGAATTATCATTGTTATTATTGAGCGATTGTGTCCAATGCTTCCTAGTACCGTTGCAAGCACTCTACAATCTGCTGACACCTTTTCTGGTAACATTTAGTCACGTCACAGGTCATTAGAAAGATAACCAAATCACACTTGAGATGTATAATACAAGTCTATTAATTGTGAAACCTTGTTACATGTTTAACGACACTGCCATATCGGTGGGGCACGGTGGTGTAGTGGTGGCGTCGTTGCCTTGAAGCCAGAAGGTTCGCGGTTCGAATCCACCTCAAGTCGCCACGTAGGGACCTTGGGCAAGTCCTTCACTCGCAATTGCTCAGCGCTTCAGCGTGAAACTCCGATGCAGTGTCCGCTTTGCCGTCGGGAGCGCCTCTGAGTAGAGCGCTTGAAGGGGCGCTATAACAAGTGCACATACAAACAAAAGATTATTAGTGTCGCCCTCCTCCTCCTTTATCAAGCTTGGGACTGGCACTGGAAGAGTGCAACCAGTGGCGGAGTTTGCATCAAAACAATGGCAGTCTATTATAGAAGGCAGTGACGAGACCTACTTACACGCTACGCGGTCCAGGCCAAGTTCCCTAGACGGGTACAGCGCGTAGTTGGGCGTTTGCCAGTAACTGTTGTTAGACTCCAGTAGCATCGATGACACGCAAAAGAACACCTTGAAAAAGTTACCTGTTTACAGAATAATGCTTATTACACGTTCCGTAGGCAATTAAAATAAAACTGAACAGCAATAAAAATAAAATAAATCGAGAGTTCATCATCCTCAAGCAAACAACGTTATAAATATTCTGACTGCTGTGGCCTATTTACATGCTAAAAATAGGTTTGCCCTACATAAGTAAGTAAGGTATCTATTTCATGTCTTGGGATTCAGAAATCAACATGCTGGCGCTCTAATGAGGATTGTAAAATTAAACGGTGAGCGAGAAGAGATGAAATCAGAATATATTCTGTGAATTATAAGTGTCTTCGATTTTGCATAAGTTTCGAAAATTAGACCATGCATACGTTGCTTTTTGTTTGGCCTTAATATTGTAATGTTAGATTTCCGGATAGTTTCTGCATGCTGAAGTTATAAGAATCTGATATTTGCAAAATTTTCATGATAATATATCACCTGGGACTAATATCGAAGTCCCAGGTTTCAAGTAATGAGTCGAGTTTATAATAAAATTACATACAATCTAGATACTTTCACAACAAAGTAAGACCTATGCTGTGACACTTCTAAAAATGAAAAATTATACACTCTGAAATGACTGCTGTGAGAAAATTAATGTTCTATTATGTGGTTCTTTTTATTCATGAAAGTCGTATCTCGAGTCTTTATATTTTTTATTTTAGTTTGGCTTGCAAATTGTACAAAATTTAAATTATCTGTTCTGCATACCAAATTAGAACAAACATTTACAAACTTCAAGTTCCAGAGTATATTACGAGAGTAGCGCAAAGTGATGACGTATACAAAACTGCGGTTGTAAAATATGTGATGCGAAACAAGAAGCACAGGCTGCACGAAATTTACGAAAAAAATTGATTCATGTAATTTATAATATGCTTTATAAATTCTAAAACGACCATCGCTCAAAGTTTATTTTCTGCTCTTATGTCATAAAGTTTGCACAGCTGCAGATTGTGTCGAGATTATATTACGTTAGCAGGGTTCTCTTACGTTACACAAGCTCGAGTGTGTAGCTTAGATGTGTAGTACTGCAGCTGTTAATATAACGCATGGTTGTGATGTTTAATCGTAGTCTACTGTGAAATGTATGGTAGCGTTTGCTCCGTTTAGTTATTTTTACATAGCATACAAATGCTTAAATTCCGATATGTATTAAACCAGTTAAAAACTGGTGATCATTCATCACTCCTCAATCTGAATTGCAAACAAAATCCAGTATTTTCCAAAAGTCTTTTTTTTATTACATTCTGATGCAAGAAGAGTATTCATTGAAAAGACCTGTTGTCAATAATTGTAAGTTTTTTACGGATTTTGTTCATTCTGTCGTACAGTATTATGTCGTGATATGCAGCTGTTTGACCTGCAGTCGAAGCAATGTGTTTGACTTGATATATCAGTCAGTGAACACGTTAACTCCGCTTGTATTCTTCAGTCTTTGCTGACTCCAATGATTTCTATTTTCATCCAGATCTGACCATTCTGTGGACAAGACAGCTTTTTCGGGTGCACCTTTTCTGCTATTAGCCTTGGACTCTATAATTATATCTCTTCCGGCACATTTTGCTCTTCTGTCGAAGTTCTGGCCTTTGAATCTCAACTAAAAAATCATCTTTTCCTAGACTTAGTTTCTCCATAGGCTGTTTCCATGATTTATATTCCCTTCTGAACTGTTGACCAAAGCCTCCATGGAACTTGACTTGCGCAATCAGACATGTTAGCAGTCATCAACTGATGCCTTGATCATTATGGCAGTGGCACCATAGATGTAAAAATGATACAAACAGAATAAAAAGCAGAAAAAATGTTTTATTAAAAAAATCAAAAACGACAAAAAATGGAAACAAAAACTCATTTGGTACATCTTTAACTGCATTTTAAACTTAAAAGTCTTGTTTATGCAATTTAAATATTGATTATAACAGACAGTAAATAAATAAATAAAGTTACATAAAAAATTAAAAAACTTTACAAACTGATACGAAAAATAAGCAAATGGAAAAAACGGCTTTTTTGGGGAAACGAATTTTTTTTAAGCAACAATGAGTGACACTGTAGAAGCTATTTGATATGATTTTCTTTGTCAGATAAGCACTATGATTTCCCCACATTCCTTCAGACACCATACTGGGGCACACCCACAATAGGAAATGGGGGACAAAGTAATTGTAGTGCATAAAGTGTGATAAAAAGGTAATTAGGAGAATCATCTGCATACCAAATGTGGACTGGAATGTGTACCTGCTACGCCTGAACCTAAATCTGCTGCTGCTATGTACTTTGCTGTGTTCAGAGTTTTGGCGAGCGTTGGTGTGCTCATCATGTTTATTTTTGTGCATTTAGGTTTGACAACTGATAATGGCCAACAGTCGACCAGTCTACCTGCAAGGTCGAGGTCGAGGTGGACCGCCTGGAAGCATTGAACCGACTCCTCCTCCTCCGCTGAGCACTAATAGAAGACCTGATGGAGGCAATTTGGGTTCATCCAAGGCAGCACCAATTCGACCAAGCATCTCGGGCAGCGTGGGTGATGGCAATCTTGTCAGCTGCGTCGTCGGAGAGCGCTCGACGGCAGGCGCCAGGGTGGTTGGTGCCAGAAGTGGTGACGCTCCATTGCCTGCGGGACGAACGGACAAGCAGAAGAAGTCGCTCAATTACAGCTCTGGTTTGTTTAACCATTTGATTTTATTCATTGATTTATTTCTCGCATTTGCTATCGGGCCCCTTCAAGCTCTCTACTCAGAGTCACTTCCGACTATTATGCGGACGCTACCACGGAGTTTCACGCCGAAGCGCATGAGCAATTGCGATGAAGGACTTGCTAAGGTCCCTACGTGGCGGCTTGAGGTGGATTCAAACCTGGAATTCTCCGGCTCCAAGCAACCGAACCCACCCCTACACCACCGCACATGTACTCAAGGCACATTGTAACTGATGCAGGTTAGGCTAGTTCTTTTGTTTTCTGTACGCTACACTAGCAGCTTCAATTCCTACGTACGCAAAGATACAATGGTTTTCTTCATCTAGTCCTTTTTTCTCTCATATGATGCATGATGTGTGTTTTTATTCTAGCATGTTTGAGGTTTTACAGATCTGCATCTGTGGCTTCACGTACTCATATTGTGTGTGTTGTGTCACGATGAGGTTTCTTGATAGTGAGGTTAAGTTCAAAGCTCAATTTATGATCCTTGTCCATGGGTCACAGTGTTCTGTACTCATTAGGAAGGTTCTATGGCGCCCCTTCAAGGCTGCTATTCCGGTGCGTTCCTGACCCCCAGCAAGTGAAAGGACAGTTGTTAGTTGAGCATAAAATGAGTCAGAGTGGACCCTGGGGGGGAAACAAACACAGTGCCACGGTGAACCTTTTCCAGGGCAACTGTTTTGTAGTATGCTGGGTTTGCATCCATTGATTGTGGGTTAGACCCTGCAGAACTGACAGGACGTAGTGATCTATATGGTCGGCCCGTCTTTCTGGAATAAGTTACCTATTAGTCTCCGTAATGAACTTCTTTGTCTTTCTTTGCCCCTTTTCCGCAAGCGTTTGAAAACCATTCTCTTTGATTGTGGTTTGGTGTCAGGTTGGGAGCGCCTCTGAGGAGTTCTATATAAACTCTATATAAATGTGCGATTACAATTACAATCTTGGGCAAATTGTCTGTAAACACTTGTGTTGCATCTCAATTCCAGAAGCATGTTGTGAAGAGGTTCTCAATGTATCACGGCTATAGATGTCTGTTGCATTTCTAGCGCTGCTGAAGAATGGTCGTCAGGTGCAAACGCCTGTTGAGTCGTCGAATAAGTTCCAGGATGCTGCTGCTGTACACAAGGAGGCTGCACTTCGTCACCTGTCGGCGGCGGCACCATATGAAGAATATTCGTCATCATCATCAGAAGATGAACTAGAAGATTCCAAGAGCAACGGCGTTCTCGATAAGCTGAAGTCCTCATTCGGGGCTGCCTCAGGTGCTTATATGCTTTTACTTTAGCAAATTTTTGCAACATCCTTTGCCATTTTTCTGCTTCACGTATTTATCTTTGTCTTGACCTGTGCGTCTTTGGGTAGGAGCGCTTAAATCAATCAATGAATCAGAATTTATATGGCGCCCATTCAAGATAACTACTCAGGAGCACTCCCGGCTGAGATCAAGCGAAAAAAGTCTTCAACAGTTTGTGAAACTGTGAACAGTTCGGGAGGTGTCGCATAGTCGGGGTAAGCCCGTTCCAGGTTGTTGGACCAACCATGTATACCCAATTACCCATACATGTCGAGAGTTCATAATATAGCTTTTTTCTTGGTTATTAATCTAGCTTTTTCCTTGGTTATTAATCTAGACTTTTCTTGGTTAGTAATCTAACTTATTCTTGGTTATTAATCTAACCTTTTCTTGGTTATTAGTCTTCCAGCCATGATCTGCTTTGACCACTCAGTTGAGTCCTTCAAGGCTAAATTTAGACGTAGTTGTTTACCATGCTGGGAACACCTCTGAATGTTGCTACTGCCAGTGGTACTTTGATAAGTATCCAAATACAATACAATACATTACAATTGCCTCTGTTAGTGTAATTTGTTGCCAGTGTATTGACCGCTTGAATTGACTGCTTCACCCAGGTTACGACCTTGGACGTACCGAAGAATACATATCGAACATGCTGAAGAATAAAGCGAACATCTGTTTGATCTGCATTGAAACGATCAAGAGAGTCGACGCAGTCAGTTGCTAGATTTTGTCGCAGTTCAATTTAATAGTGACCATCATCATCATCATCAACTGATGCTTTCATTATTTGTAATAGTGCTATAGAAGTTATTGGATTGAATTATATATATATATGTATATATATATATATAGTGTTTTTGCCGTGTTTTTGTTTCAGTTCTAACCTAATCTATTGACATCTGTATTCTATAGTATGGTACCCATCTTGTGCAGCACTTAAAAGACCTGTGCTAAACCCAGGCTCCTGAGGACCTGTTTGTATCATAGTGGATGGACTGGGAGGACCTCTGAGTGGAATTTTTGAAGGGCGCTGTATAAATTCTTTAAATAATAAATTAATTATCGGTATGTGTCATGATACATTTGTAAATACATGCATGCGTACATGTACTTGCACACACATGCAAATATGATGCAACGGCTATTCAGAACACTCTCATTACAATCAACCTTCTAGACTAGAGCTGGTACAGTGGGTAGCCATCATTGTTTGCTCTGCTTTTTGTACCTAAATAACAGTGCCTTGATGTATACATGGAAGTGTATTGGTTATCCAAACATTGCTTTAATGCTGTTGTGTTGTGCTAGGTTTGGTGTTGTTTTGGATGTTACACGATGTTTCACATTCCTTGCATTCAAAAGTGGGTCAAGGACGGAGTCTACCAGCAGACCAGTCTGTCTGACGAGCACTTCCCTAAACGAGAACTGCCGTGGTTTTGGTATGAAAGCGATTCTGCAGTACTTAATGATTGCTAAGTTTCATCTGACAATCACTGCTGCTGCTTAGTCGTTGGTTATTGTATGATCAACATTTATTATGTTTTAAATGGTTCTGATATTCATTCATTTCGATAATTTATATAGCGCCTCTTCAAAGAAACCTATTCAGAGGTGCTCCCAGCCCAGCTACAGCTAAAAAAATAAGATTTCAGCAGCTTATAAAAAGCAAGTGAATTTAGTCTAGGCATAAGTCGCAATATGTGTGGCTGTTGTACATGTCTAGTCAGTTCAGTTATCAATCACTCAATCAATCACATAAATTTATATAGCCCCTTTTAGATCTCTACTCGGAGGCGCTCGGTTATGGTGGACATTCTCTCCGTTTATTAGTGGTTCATTTATTTTTTTGTTCAGTCAAGTTTGGAAGTGGAGGGCTGGGAACAAGCTGGGTGAAGAAACCAAATATTTTCTTCCAAAGGGACAATTTGCTGAATTTTGGTGCTCAGATGCACAAAGTAGGCTAGTTTATTTTGAACCCAAGATAGAAAGAAAATCCATAAGAAATATGGCCAGTTATTGCTGGGTGGGGCGCTGTGGTGTAGCGGGTATGTTCGTCGCCTTGCAGCCAAATGGTTGCAGGTTCGAATCCACTTCAAGTCGCCGCGTAGGGATCTATTTTTGTGTGTTCTGCCCACTTTGGTTTATGATTGATTTCTCAGAATAAACTATTTCCGATTTGATTTGATTTGACTGATCAATGTGTGTCTTTTAGTCCTAAGTGTCGCTATGAATACCGTCAGGCGGAGTGTCCCAAACGATATCTCTGCTTCTGTGGCAAAGAGGAAGATCCCTCTCCAGATCCATGGCTGGTTCCTCATTCCTGTGGACAGGTCTGCAAGAGAAAGCTGAAGCCAGACTGTGGCCACTCCTGTCTTCTGCTCTGTCATCCAGGTAAGACATTAGTCAGTATTTCATGGATAAGGTATAGAATAGCGTGCTACAGTCAATTGACAGTATATGTAATGTATGTAAGCATTGCATTGCATATACCGTTTGTATGTATGTATAGTGTATACTCTTGTGTGCAAGTCAATCCCCATTTTTTGACCTTGCAAGCGGATGTATCTTATACTGCACATTAAGTATCTCTCAAAAATGGTGCTCATTGGGAAGTGCAGCAAATTCATCTGCTAGCAAATAATGATCAAACAAGTGAAGAATCAACACTGGGCGTGGCACCCTTGCACACATGAAAGCTCATTTGACAGGGACATAGCTAACCCTTAGAAAGTGAGGTGGCTATGAAACAATTGTAATGATAGGAGTCTTTTTAACGAGCATTGCTCAACCCTTATCCCAAATGAAAATGAAATGCCATTTTTCTGTGAACATGTTCTTGCAGTAGATGTTTGTTTGTATGTGCACTTGTTATAGCGCCCCTTCAAGCTCCCTACTCAGAGGCGCTCCCGACTGCGTAGCGGACACTGCATCGGAGTTTCACGCCGAAGCGCTGAGCAATTGCGAGTAAAGGACTTGCCCAAGGTCCCTACGCGGCGACTTGAGGTGGATTCAAGCCTGCAACCCTTCGGCTGCAAGGCAACGAACATACCCTCTACACCATCGCGCCCCACGTAGCTCAGACTGTTGAGGAGTTTCCATTGAAGTGGTGCTATATAAATTTGTCATTATATGTGCAATTACAACTGTAAATTTGTTATTAGGTCCGTGTCCTTCATGTCCGCAGACGGTCCGCGTGTCTTGCCACTGTCACAAGCAGCCACCTCAGATACGGCGCTGTGGGGCATCAGAATGGTCTTGCCATCAGCCCTGTGTCAAGCCTCTTACCTGTGGTCGGCATACTTGCCAGCTGCCCTGTCACACAGGTATAATCATTTTTTTCTTCTAAAAAAATCATTGTTGTCAACATTAACTACTTTGAAACTCTCACAGAAATCTACATTGATAAAGTCTGCCTGTTGCTTTCAAAGGCAGAGTTTCAAAACTGATTAATTCCTTATTCGTTCGTTCTTTCCTCATTCATCAAGTAATGCGTCGAATTAATTTATATATTGCCTGTCCAACGTGTGATAAAATTTTCGTTAACAATTAATTTCTGTGGCGTATTCGTATTGTCTTCGTAAGACAGTCTAGTTAATTACAGTTTAACATTTCTGGCCATGTAGGATAAACGTGCGACTTGTATTGTTGTTGTGGGTGTACGTAGGTCAGTGTCCAGCATGTCCGGAGAAGTGTAAGCGATCGTGTCTGTGTGGACGTCATGTGACTGACCGACCCTGTGCCACCCCTCAGTGGCAGTGCGATGAGGTAAGACTTGATATGTACAGCAGAGACAACATGGTGTTATATAGTTTTCTTACCTTGCCAATTTCGGTTTAACGTTAAACATTGCGCAACATTATGTAACATGATGTCACCTGGACTTTAAGGTGCTCAGAAGATGTGTGTGTGTGTGTGTGTGTGTGTGCTTATGTGTGTTCTCGTGTGTGCTTATGTATGTATGTATGTATGCGCACTTGTTATAGCGCCATTTCAAGCTGTGTGTTCTCGTGTGTGCTCATGTGTGCTCATGTGTGTGCTTATGTGTGCGCTGATGTGTGTTTTGAGTGAATCATAATGAGGAATAATTGTAATGAGCAATGACACAACACAATAGTGCAGTGGTGTCAAACCTTTTTTAGTGGCGGGCCAGTGTGAACATCTTCCAACAAGTGGCGGGCCAGTGTGAACAGCTTCCAACAAGAATAGTGGCGGGCCAGGGTGTTGAAGCTCCTTAGCAAAATTGGGTAGTGATCTGATCCAAATATCGCGAACAGATCTTGATTCAATATCCACTTTTCGCTTATTAAATTTTTACAACTTTTTAATATTATAAGACATATAATTATAAGTGTTTCGTAACTTTCATAATTTTGTTAACAGACAGCCAACCGCAAACCATAGAATTGGCATAGTCTACACAGAGCTGCGCGTCTGAGCAAAAGTGACATCAATAAGGAAAAAACTCCATGTATTTGACGCCGACTGTAAAATATAAAAATTTGAACTTTTAACCTCTTATTTTGTAATCTTTAGGGAAGGCTCCGCGGGCCAGAAAAAAATCGTCGGCGGGCCAGAAATGGCCCGCGGGCCAGCTCTTTGACACCCATGCAATAGTGGATGCTTTTTAATGCAGACGTTACTTTATTCTTATTATATGTATAATTGTGCATAGTGTTTCTGTTCAAGGGAATGTCGCTTAAAATATGGTTTTACATTGATTGTTGAGTGTTGACTAATGTTTATGAGAACGGCTCTATAGAAGTTTCTAGATTGGAGTTTTTTTCCTTTGACCTTGCTATAGGTTTGTGGTAAAGCGTTCAGCTGTGGACATCATCAGTGCACGAGGGTGTGTCACGAGGGAGAGTGTGGAGACTGTCCAAGATATGGAAGTCAGAGCTGTCCATGTGGCAAAACAAGTAAGGCAATCACCAATTGCAGGTTTTTCTAATGTCAGTCTTTTGTGGGATCTATGTGGCTGTTGTTAGACAAGGATCTGATAGAGAATTTATACAGTGCTTATGTGGCATTTGTTAGAGAAGGATGCCTTGAGTCATTGATCTGATAGAGAAGTTATACAGTACCTCTTCAAGAAACCCACTTACGTATTTTCACAAGCTTGGGTGCTTTTCATGAACCTTTTTTATACTTCATTTTATTTTCAACTCTTTTATTCATTATTCATTCGTTCACTAAATGAATTGGTGCGGCTACTCAGAGGTGCTCCCAATCTCATTGCTATGACAAATAAAACTGAGTAAGGAATGCCTGAAGAAGAGGCCATTCCAGGTCGAGGTCCTACCACAGAGAAGGCCGAATTCTGCATAATTGAAGTACGGGCAAAAGGGATTGACAGCAGACTACGTTCAGCTGAACGAAGGGAGTTGGGGTGAAGAGCACTAAGAGCAGGGCTTGTCTTTCACTTGTAGCCAAGGTGTAACTGCCCAACTGGGAGAGGGGTGACCAATCCTCTCCCCGTAACTTGATTTGATAGTGTAAACTAAACTGGGATGGATGAAGTCATGTATTTATTCAACTTGAATGCATGTATCAGCGATGCGGTAGTTAAGCATCCAAAAGTGCGCTGCCGTTAATCGCCATTACCCAAACGTGCTGCAGCCCAAAATAGTGCTGTTGTGCGAGTAAACTTTTCAGCACAAGGTGAGAATGTAGTGGTGACCATCACTGCCATTTCTAAACGTTGTGTAGGGGGGGAGACACCACTGTCACAGTCAAAGTTTTTACGTTCCTAGCAGAAGACTGACATAGGTAAGCTTCCATTCTCCATATTGCTCGTTATATCTCTTGTTAATTTTCGAAGTGAACTGATAAAACAGCATTATGAAGTTTGAGAACCTTTTTTTATTGCATTTGAAGGTGAAAACTGTTCTAACAAGATTGTATGCGTTTTCTGCTTAGAGTTTGATCTTCCGTGTACTGAGGATGTGCCAACGTGTCTGGAGACGTGCGGCAAACCACTAGAATGCGGCACTCATTTCTGCACACAGAGGTGCCACCCTGGACATTGCGGCACAGTAAGGGAATTCAACTTCGGATATCTCGGTGTCTGTGAAAGTAAATTTTCCTGACTGTCTACAGGACAAATTGTGGCTTTAATTTTTTGCTATCACACATTGTAGGAACAAAAGCCAGATTTTACCTAACTTGTTATAAACTTTGATCTTTATTTTTTTCTAGCTGAAGGAATAGTGAAATAGTAGCTAAAATTCGGAAGGAATAATGAAATAGTAGCTAAAATTCTTAAGGAATGGTGAAATAGTAGTTAAAATTCTTAAGGAATAGTGAAATAGTAGCTAAAATTTTGAAGGAATAATGAAATAGTAGCTAAAATTCTTAAGAAATAGTGAAATAGTAGCTAAAATTTTGAAGGAATAATGAAATAGTAGCTAAAATTCTTAAAGAATAGTGAAATAGTAGCTAAAATTCTTAAGGAATAGTGAAATAGTAGCTAAAATCCTTAAGGAATAATGAAATAGTAGCTAAAATTCTTAAGGAATAGTGAAATAGTAGCTAAAGTTCTGATTTTTTTTCTAAGCGAGCAATCGATATTTTGGCACGCTGTGTTTCTATTTGTGTTTCTATCTGTGTTTCTATTTGTGTTTCTGCAGTGTCGTGAGATGGTCCGCAAGAGATGTCGTTGCGGCAAGAGAGACAAAGAGGTTCAGTGCTTCAAGGAATTCCTGTGTGAAACGAAGTGTGGCAATATGAGGGACTGTGGCAATCATCCGTGCAAGAGAAAGGTAGTGATCTATTTGACCACATGTCTCTGCTTGCACGGTGTGGTTATACGTGAACAATAACATGTATCTAAAGATAAGAATGGTAATTTTATGCTAACGTGCATGGTCACAGGATTGAAGGATTTTCTCTATTTGGACCACAGTAATTCAATGACATGACTTTTATTCATTCATTTATGATGGAGATTTCTATAGCGCACCTTCAAGGTTACTTACTCGGTAGCGCTCCTGACCCCCAACCACGACTGTAAGAGGCAGTTTTAAGACTGCCATTAAGAGTAAACCTTAGTTTTTAGGCATGAATAAAGTTATTAACCCCATTCCGTACCATGGGGCTGATACTAGAGATAGCATGGTGCTGTCTAAGACTTACTCGTAACCTGCAGACGCTATGTTAATTTTTGCATTTAGTTTCCTGTTACTGAGTGTTGCTCATGCTGTTTACCATTTTCCTTAAGAGCTTTTTATCTATAGATTTTGTAATTGCTTACTAGGATTTGGAGTTGTTATGGCTTTTGGGTGTTGTTTGAGGATGTTTGTTTCTTGTATCTTGTAGTGCTGCGATGGTAGTTGCCCACCGTGTACGGTAACCTGTGGAAAGAATTTAGGCTGTCATCAGCACAAGTGTCAGAGCGCTTGCCATCGAGGTTTGTGGCAGAATAAACTTTCCTTTATGTATTCATTGTACTTACTAGGTTAATTAACTATAAACGGAACAATGTTCAAAGGAAAAGTATAGCACTGGATCAGATGGCAGACGAAAATCCTAGAAGTAGTAGTAAGAGCACAACTGCTTTGGCATTTTCATAAAGTTAATGAATTGCAAAATTAAGAGAAGTGAAATTTGCTTGAAGTATTGCCTCTGGGTAAGCTTAACCCTTTGATGATGACTTGCATCGGTTTGCCATACAATTTAATACATACTCGCCATTAAAGAGTTAATCCAGTCCTTTTAGTAAAAGAGCAGGAACCGCAATATGTTTTGATAGACTAAGATGTGGATGTAATGATGTGCTTATCCTTCAGAGTGGCACTACCAGCATATACAGAAATGTTTTTACTTGGTCTGAATGAAATTAGTGATGAATTGGATATTAACATTTCTACATTTTGGGAATTCTTGTACAAACTCTAATGAACAAAGTTGAGTGCTTTAGAAAGCTTTTGTTCTTAATGACATAGCTTCACTTGTTCTAAGCACTCGTGGTGCTTTTATTTTGTACTTTTAAGGCACAATGTTAGCTGTTCGAATACGTAGTTACGTACCTTACTTTAATTCCAATGGAATAACTTGACGTAATGTAATTTATATTGACTGTGACTTCTGACACTCCTTAACTTAGACCTTAGTCCTTCCTGTGCATGTCTACACATCGGGTGATGCATCTCCTCTACTCCTTTCTATCCATCGCCAGTTCCTCCGCCTCCTCCCATGCTAGCTCCAAACTGAGCTAACATGGGAGGAGGCGGAGAAACTGAAACTCACTTCTTATTTATTTTTGCAAGGCCTATCTTGCTGCTAGTATTGTATGTCCTTGCAACGGTATGACTGTTACAGCACCATAGAAATCGTCATCATTATTCTTATTGTTATTATTATTATTATTCTGTAATCATGCTGTAGAAACGAAAATGTGCTCCCATCTTATATCTGGACTGAATTCATCCTGGATTTGGCATTCAGTTTTGCTTAATCATATCTAATCTAACTTAGTGACTGAACATTATAAATATCAACTGATGGTTGCTTCAGTAAGAAATCTCAATCAGAGATACTCAGAGACTTCATTATCTATTGCAGAAGTCAGATTGAAATCCATTTATGCACCGTAACAGCGAACATTGATTCATTGTTTGAGCAATATCTCTTTGACCCTGTAGGAGTATTCTTATTTTTTCTTCCTGTATCTGACAAGCATTTGCTGATAAATGACTTGCAGCTGCACTTCTGTTTGTCCACCAGGGCCGTGCTATCCTTGTCCGCTGACGGTCGCAATCACCTGTAACTGTGGAAATACGAAGCTGTCTGTTCCATGCGGCGCTGAGAAGCTTTCTCGACCGCCAAGGTGCAGCCTCTTGTGCAAGTAAGTGAGAGGTGTTGTGGTACGGGGCTTTCCATAAATGGCAACATATCCGGATTGGGGCGGGGAGGGGTGAATGGGTTAGAGTTGTGTGATGCAGCAGTGAACTGCTTTGTGCTGTGACGAAAAGAAAAGGTTGGGGGTCAATTTTATTCATTCATTCTGAAAACTTATGTAGCGCCCCTTCAAGAAGTCTACTCAGAGGCGCTCCCAGCCTCGGCTAAAAGAATAGGTCTTGAGCAACTGGTAGAAAGCAGGCAAATTATTCCGAGGTAGTAAGCGTAGTGCAAGCAGGAGCCCATTCCATGTGCCAGAATAGTGTGACGCCATTTATGGATGACCCTGTGCAAATTTACAATGTATACAACTTAAAAACCTCTGCTGCGCAACGTAATTGGATGGCAGTGTTTAATGATATTTTTAAGTACTTGTACGGTAGATTAAGCTGTCAAGACCATATAATGGTCCATATATGGACTGTGGTTTTCTGCTGCTGACACTTTGTGCTGTATTCTTTGACCTCTATTCCAGAACTTTCACGGTCATAGTGTTTTGGTTTTTTGCTGTTTGTTTGCATTTTAAAGGTTTTTTCTTCAGTAATAAAGGTTGATGGAATACCCGGCATAGCTTTCTTACATTACTTTTTGTGGTTCCTTTTTTGTTGTAGGAAACCGCCAGACTGCCATCATGAGAAGCGTGATCCGCATCACTGTCATTTTGGGACATGTCCCCCATGCAAGCAGACGTGCAGTAAGCAGCTGGTGGGATGTACCCACATCTGCCCTGCAAGATGCCATGAAGCCATCATGACGAAAGTCAAAGACACTCAGCCCCGTGCAGGACCGTGGGAGGGCAAACCAGCCACTCGAGTTGAAGTAGTCGCAATGCCTTGCCCGCCATGTGCTGTGCCCGTTCCGGTCACTTGTTTGGGCAAGCATGAGGTAACAATATTAATTATAATAATAACAATTGGTGCCATTCATTGTGCAACTCGTGATCATGAAATACTAGGTCCAAGCAGTAGAACTTGACTTGGTTGGCTTTCAGACACAGACCTGCAGTGAGGCCTGGCTAATGTCTTTGGGGATAAATAATAAGATCAAATTTGTTGGCATTCCGTGGTTTGGGCAATTCAGTGCTGTTGGTTTCTGTAATACATTTCCTACGTCAGAAATTGATTGATTTAGTTCCCGAAAGATAGAGTACATAAGAAGTAATGAAATAAACATTGGAAAAAGTAATGAAATAAGTGTAGCAATTGTAAGTCCTTGGTGCATTTGTTGTAGATTAAATCGTTGTGGATAAAATTGTTGTAGATAAAATTAATCATTAGCATTGCCTCTCAACTTCTTCTTGTTACATATACCCCTACTAAGCAGGACTCGTCCCTTCTGGAGTGCCTATTGCTCCCTAATCTGTCTTTTAAATCTTTTGCCGAATGAGTTGACTATTGACTAATATTACTTTTCAATCCTTAGGTCTATTGAAATGGCCAGCAGGTGAACTAATCACCTTCCAATGTCTACTTAGCTTGTACAATTTGTAGTCCTAGTTATCAACGTTATCAAATGCACGAATGTCCAATATTTCAAGTATCCAATATTTCATTTGCAACATGGAATGTTTTAGTCATTATCTTCAGCCTTCTCAATGCAAGGAATTGCACAGTATTAGCGTGTGCAGTATGGTGCGGCTTGGATAGACTGAATACATACATGTATGAGGGAGAGAGGAAAATAAATTCAACTTGAATTACCTCAGTTTGACGCTAGATACAATTCCTACTGGTTCTGTAATGGCAGAACAAGTTTTTCTAGATCGTGAACTTTCTTGCTAACTGTATGGACTGTATGACAACTGTTTAAGGATGTTGGATCCTACTTCTCAACTATGTTTCAAGATCAACTGCCTGATCTTTTCCATACAAGATTCCAACCATTGAAGTTAATTAGTAATTGGATCGACCATGAACTCTGTTTAAAACTACCATGCATATAAGAAGTGTAAATACTTTGGAGGCATGTTTTCAGACGATCTCGGTCAAGTGTAGCAATGCAGTTGTGAGTTCCTGTCAGCGCCAATGTGGCCGCCTCCTTCCGTGCGCCAATCACAGCTGTCATCTTGCATGCCACTCCGTCGAAGGTGCCAAAGATGCTGTCACGGTGTGTTGCTAGTTTCTTAACAGCCTTTGGTAGGAAACGTAGCGTGCGTTTGTTGACTGCCGATCTAGTTATGCTTCTCATGTTTTGTACTGGTTAAGTAGCGTGCGTTTAAACATAGCATCACTACTTGCTGTGCAATTCATGTTTCTAAAATCTGCACCCTTCAGTTTAGCTGAAAACAGTGCACAGAATAATGACCATAACATAAATGACTTACCTGTGCTTTATGTTGCTTTGTCTTACATTACTGTGAACTCAAAAAACGTTTACCTAAGCATGCATGACTTATTATTTGAAGATTTTAAAGCATAAATTAATGTAAATAGGCTGTATAAATGGGATATTATCCTAGTGATTGACACCTGTGTGTGCAATGTCATTTAATTCAATTAACCTACATTGTGTCCTTGAAGAAGATTGTCTGGACAGATTCGATGTGGTGTTTCAAGTGACCTAACAATAATAATAATAACATTGACGACCATTTCTATGGTGCCGTAACACGGCACATGCCGTTACAAAGGCGCCTTTACAAGCACAAATGCAATATATTCGGTCAAAGGTACGCCTTAGAAAACATGTATGTCTTCAGTCAAATTTTAATGTGTATTTATAATTATTTAGAACTGTGATGTATGTTAACGCCTTCCTTAAAATTGGTATGACTGAACATGATCGGCAGTAACGTGTAACATTAAAAGCAACTTCTTATGAACCCATCATTGTAAATCATATTAAGATATTAATTTTGTGGTTTCTGCGTGGCTTTCCGTTGTTTAGTCCGGTGAGAACTGTGAGAGATGCGAGGAGCCGTGTTCCCGGCCGCGTCCGGATGGCTGTAGCCACCTGTGCCTGCAGCCGTGCCATCCAGGCGACTGCAGTGCGTGCGTTCAGATGCTGCGCATGCGTTGTCACTGTCAGCTGGTCGTACTGTACGTCGAGTGCGATCGATGGACGCACGCTGACGACCGTGAAAGAGAACGTCTCCAGTCTTGTCAGAGTAAATGTCCGAAACTGGTGAGTATTGGTTTCTCACCCGATTTCAGTAGTATGGTATTGTATCGTATGGTATCTATGAATTTATATAGTGCCTCTCACAGAGCAATTTTTCAGAGACGCTCTGAACATGAAAAACTTTGGGAGAAAAGAAAAGGCAGATGACGAGAAACGAGTAATTGGTTAAGCAGAAGGAATGTCATTCGAAATGGAGGGATCAACAACGGTAAACGCCCAGCGTAGTTTAGAGGTTAATGCGCTGGGCTGTCGGTTGAGAGATCAGAGTTGAAATCCCTGCGAGGGCAGACAATGTGGTTTGAGATTTCTGTTCCACCAGCATCCCCCATCCACAGCTAACTCGACTGTAATGAGTACTTTGACATCACACTGTCGGTGGGAAGATGAGACGGTGAGGGAGAGGATTGGCCGGTCACTCTCATATGCCAAGGCTAAGAAATTGAAGTTGCTCTAGCACTTTATAGCTATGGCTGCATCAGGGCTGGCTTAAAGGACTGCTCTTCTTCTAAGTTCACACAAATAATAATAATAATATTAAAAAAACCACTCGAAACCACGCATCTTTTCCAGCGCGTCTCAATTTGCACGCAAAGATACAACGCAGTAGCATTTCGAGACACAGTGGTTAGGTGATGAAGACGACTAATTCCAGAACAATGCAACTTTTCGTGCAGTTTCTTGTAACAAAATGATGCGTTTAATAAATGATTAGTAATAATAATAATAATAATAATAATAATCTTAGTTTGATTTCAAACTGATTGCAATTCATAGTATGGTGGATGATCGCAGGTTAGTTAACAATGCGTACATCAGTCCTTCTACTCATTTTACCAATGTTGCCATCTGCCGTAACTTGGAAGGTTGAGTGGACACATATGCACAGTGCTGTGCAGACACACAAATGCACGCATGCACACAACAAACAAACACTGGTACAAACATACATTGAATTCTGTAGCGTCGTTATAATGTCAGTTGTTGATGAATGCAGTTACTGATGTTTGTGTTTGTTTTGTTTGTATAATTCAGCTTCCGTGTGGACACCAGTGCAAGGCCATCTGCCATCCGGGTTCCTGTCCCAACCCCAAGCGATGCGTGGAGAAGGTGAAGGTTAGGTGCCAGTGTCGCCGGCGTAAGGGTGACTTCCTGTGCAATGAGCTCCAGTCTGGATTGGCGAAACTAGATTGCGACGAGGCATGTCTTGCTGCGAAAGAGAAGCAGGACAAAGTCAGTTGATTGATGTCTAGAGAAACTATTTTTGCTTATTTAGATGAATAGTTGAACCTTTTTTACAGTCTTAATAAATTTCTTATTCATCTATCCTCTGTGACCTCGGGCATGTCCTCCATTATCTTCTTCCACCTGAACATGTAACTGGTTACTCCATTAGGCCCCGATCACACAATCTAGAGATACCACGATGTGATTCGTTGATTGGAAGGGGATTTATCACGAGAATGCTATATAGTTAACTTGTTTGACGATAATAGTTTAGTAATTATATTAAAATTTAACTTGTGATTTTTAATTTGCACGTTTTTATTGCCTATTATTATTTCGATGTATTATAATGATGTTCTGTGTCCCATTGTGCGTTTGCAAGTGAAGTAACAAAGAAAATACTTACTTACTTACTTACTTATATCTAATTATGTAAGTATGTATGAAGACTTCACTACAGTGCCGGTTAGGTACCTTGCAATGGTGCAGTGTATGTGGCTATCTGCCTTACAGGTTTTAAAACTTTATTTTAGTTATGCAACCAGACCTAACAATTCAAATGTTGGCGTACCACCAGCAATGGTCAGATCGAAAACAACAGGTGGTCGCAAAACCCCTTGCAATTAATTACTAGGGGGAACATTGAAAGTTCTCTTTGAGACTTAGAATAGTCAATTAAGAAAGGAGGGAATAAATGCATAGACAATTTAAAGAAACGAAGTGCATGGTGGGCATAGAATAGCTAATCTAAGAACAATGGGCATGGACCCATAGAAATGTACTTCAAAATTTTTGTATCGCATATCACTTTGCAACACCTGGTGTGCTGCTAATATCACTTAGCAACACCTGATGTGGTACTAGTGGTATGCGTACCGCCATTTGAGAACCGCTGGTCAATCTCATTAGTTTTCTGTGATTGTTTTTCTTTGTGGTGAAATTTCTGTTCCTAATGACATTATTTTATGATTGTAATTATAGGTTAGCACAGCATAGTTCTTGAGCTGATAATGTGTAAATTTCTAATTACTACTTATGGAGAAAGGAACTTGGAAGGCTTGATGGAAGAAAGTTTTTCTATATATGAGAAGGTTTGATGGGTATCTTGCGACACTTCTTTGCTTCGGGAAATATCCTCTGGATGCTTGCTTTCTTGTTTTATTAAATGGCTTGGATATGTGATATTATGAGAAAACTGTATATGTATGGTTACAGCGGGACGCGATGGTGTAGTGGTGGGTTCGGTGCCTTATAGCCAGAGGGTTCCAGGTTTGAATCCACCTCAAACTGCTGTGTAGGGACCTTGCGCAAGTCCTTCACTCGCAATTGCTCATATGCTTTGGCGTGAAACTTTGATGCAAATGCGAGAGATAAATAAATATATGAAGATGCTTTATAGAAAAACAGAGTAAATTTATTTTCTCTGCCGTTTTCAGGAAAAAGCGGAATTGGAGAAATCTCGCCTGGAGGAGGAGGCACGCCGCCAGCAGGAGGAACTGGAGGACTTCGAGCGGAAGATGAAAGGAATTCGGAAGAGAAAACCAAGACGACAGCGCACCGAGGATGACTCACCTACTTTTCTCCAGAAATACCGAACGTTTATTGTTGTACCCTTGTTTGTGGCGTTCGTAGCCGGATTCGTATTTTATCTGATTAGTAAGTAAGATGACGGCATAATCAACTGTACACCCTTGTGAGGAATGTCTACTAACTGCAGTCTCTGGAGTATCCAGAACATTTGGATGTTAAGACTTGTGGCGTCAAGCATATTCATTGACGCAGGCTGTAAGAGAGTGGGGATTTTTACAACAGAAGCTTTATTATCACCTGACTGGAGGTCACGTTAGATGTGCTGTGTGTGGTCTGAGCAGTCAGTGGTTGCATTCAGGCACATTTGCCTAACTTGTTGTTCCTAAAATTTGCTTTTCAGAGAGTACACTGGCAGTGTATTCTCCGTGTACCCAACTAAATGAAGTATTATGTTCATTGCTTGATTAATTACCAAAGAAGTTATTGCGTAAATTACTCTGTGCTCAATTTGTTTAATACTTAAACGACGAGCTGCATTGGTTCCCAGTTACTTTCAGTAGACTCTCCTTGTTAAAAGTGTTCACTGTTCAGAGACAATTTTAATTCTGACATCTTGAGACTGCTGTATGGGCACATGTTGTATGCTGGTTACTTTTACTTCGTATGTGTGGTGTAAACAGATTCTATATACCGTAGTTCACTAACAAATGCACCTTTACCAAAAACTTCGGATTGTGTGGAGTATACATGTATCACTTGAGCCTGCAATTTGTAGGGTACACTCTTGTCATTGTAACATGATGACAGAGAAGTGTAAACAGTTGTCTGTGTTGACATCTTGTGACTGACTGACTCTGTGCCACATCACAATGGCAGGTATTTGGTAATCTTGGTGTTCTGGGCTAATTGAATTAAAGGATGTTTGCACAGTGTTTAATCTAGTCCTCCTCCTCTGGGGGGGGAATTGAGGTTTCTGGGGGGGAGACAATTGAGCGTCCAAAGGACGCTCGTGATGCACGTAGCGTTGACACGGGGCGGGGGTGGGTATGGGAAGGGTGCGCCCCTTCCCATCAGAAACTTTTTCAATTTCCACATTGCAATGGCAGCATTTTAAGGTGTCATATTAACAAAATAGCTGTACTTTTTCAGTGGCCCATCAGAAACTTTTGAATTTCCACATTGCAATGGCAGCATTTTAAGGGGTCATCTTAACAAAATAGCTGTACTTTTTCAGTGACTCATTATAAAATTTTTGAATTTCCACATTGCAATGGCTGCATTTTAAGGTGTCATCTTAGCATGATAGTATCATATATTATAGTTGTAAATAATGTCATTATAATCATATAATAATAATAAATAATATCACGGTATATTATAACACTTCATGTAAAACAATGATGAAAACATTAACTAAAAACCAATAATTATCATTTCGTCAACTTTTGGGGGAGGGGGGAAATGTCAATCCTGGGGGGGAACTTCCCCCCCCAGAGACGTCTAGATTAAACACTGATGTTTGCACATAGCCTACTAGACCTTATATTCGAGCATTTTCTAGGCAAAACCAGGATGATCAGTTGAGAATGCATTCATTTTATTTATTGTTCGTGTTGTGGAAATAAATTTGAATTAAAACCGCCTCTAGCAGTTGTCTTGCTTTCTTTGCATTGTCGTTGTAAAAAGGATTTAAAAAAATTAAACTCATTTATGGTATGCCGAAACAAAATAAGGAATCCTGCTAAGTCACATGACAGAAAAATCAATCATAGTAAATCGTAAACAAATAAGTTTGTGTTGCACCATTCCACAACAAGTGTTTATCTTGAGACACATTATATGAGAAATTATGAGGAGAAAGCTGAATTGTTCAAGGCTCTCGTACATTACACGTGTTCTTGTAACTCGCAGTGAACTGAATTTACAATGTACCTTAATTTCAGTATTTGTGTAATTATATACCTACAAGACATTGCAATTAGGTAAACTAAACTGAAGTACTGTACCTTTGCAATATGCATAACCTGAAACCGATCAGTGAGCTTAGCTATCAAACCTATAATTTCTTCCCTCAACCAGAATATCCTGAGTAGGCCTACAGCATAGAAGCTTTGCTGTGGTCGGTCTGGAATAGGCAGGCCACATTAAGACCAGCTATTTGGGTTTTCTTTACCTCTAATCTGTAAGCATTTGGAAACCATTTTGTTCCATCCTGGTCTTAGCAGGTTGAGAATGTCTTTGCTGAGTTTCTCTTTAGTAGGTGTTATATATAAATCTGTTATTACATTTCA
Source organism: Lumbricus terrestris (assembly GCA_949752735.1). Lineage (NCBI taxonomy): Eukaryota > Metazoa > Annelida > Clitellata > Crassiclitellata > Lumbricidae > Lumbricus > Lumbricus terrestris. Next base: position 32,564,466 of record OX457042.1, read on the forward strand.
TTCAATCGTTGATTATTAAAATCATCTAGCTCTCTTGTCGTGCCTTTAATGCATACTATTCACGACATTTCCAGTTGCTGTATCCAGGGATCTCAAATACCTTAACAATCTGTTTGCATTGCTCTATGTATTTCCATTTGAGGTGATCATATTGATTCATCATGTTTATCCGGTTAATATACCCATAGATTTGTCAGACTGGCTCTTTGGTTGGATTGCAATTCTGTTCTGGAATGCCATACTAATCACGAAATAGAAGCCCTAAGGTGTAGATGGACTGATATTGTTCACTTTATAAAATAAAATAGGTCCTTACCCTTTAATATTCTCCTGACAACCGCATTCAGCAGACACAAGTTGTGGGCACTACTTGCATGGTCCCAGTTGTTGCCAGGGACATGTACGTGACAGAGATCTTTGATGACCTTGTATGTCCTCAATGAAGCTGAACACGTCCAAGTCCACAGCAATCATCAAGGCCACTAATTATTATTTGCTACTAGCTGGGGTACCCGGCGTTGCCCGGGAAATTTAGGATTCGACCCGCTTCGGCCACAACCCCACCACACAACACCCGACCACACTCCGGTCTGTACCAGTACGCCACCCGAGAAATTTGGGTCTCAGGAAAATTACCACCCCCATCCCACCCCCACACCCAACCCAGCCCTCCACCCCAACCCCCTCCAACCCCCACCACCCCCACCCCACCCCCACTCCACCCCCAACCCCCTCCGACCCCACTCCACCCCAAGACAACTCCCACCCCATCCCCCTACATCCCACCCCTCCACTCCCCGCCCCACCCCTCCATCCACCCTCACCCCAACCCCACCACACCCCAACCCCTACCCTCCACCCCACCCTCACCTTTTCCACCCAAAACCCCACCCCTCCACCCCACCCCACCCCGACCCCACCCCTCACCACCCTCACCACACCTCTCACCCCCACCCCATTTCACCCCACCCCACCACGATCCCAACACCCTCAACCTCACCCACCCCCACACCATCCCCACTCTACAACACCCCACCGCACTCCGACCTTCATCGGTACGCCACCCGCGATATTTGGGTTTAGGGACAAATTTCTCCACCCCCACCTCTTCCCACACCCGCTCCCCCACCCCACCACACTACGACCTCCACCAGTACGCCACCCGTGAAAACGGTGAAATTAGGGTTTCCAGGAAAAATTCCCCCTCACCCCATTCTCCTAACCCTCTCCCCGCCCCCCACCCTCTTTCCCACCTCACCCTTTTTCCCACCTCACCCCACCACACCGACCTGCACCAGTACGCCACCCGTGAAATAAGGATTTTCGTTAAAATTAAATTACCAGCTCTCGCCATTTATATAATGACCATGGAAGCGTTTAAGAAGGTGTTTAACCGTCTTAATGTTTTCGCCCCCACGCTGGCCCCCTTGGTGGTAGAGATTCACCAACTACTGATCCGGGTGGTTCTGATGGCCCTCTATCCAGGGAAAAAAATTCATAAAAATGGCTAAAAAATTTTGGAAAAAAATTTGGGGGTTTCGCTCCCCACCCTGGCCCCCATGGTGGTAGAGAATCGCCAACCCCTCGACTTTGCGTCTCGTGCCGAGACCTACACAGTAGTGAAGGTTTGGAGTGAATAGCTCAAAAACTGTTGAAATGCATTCCGGACAAACAGACAGACAGACAGACAGACACACGTTACAGAATCTTCTCTTTATTTATATAGATTATTATTTATTAGCAGCAGCGCTGCAGCAGTAGTAATAGTCAGGGCTGAAGGTGTGTCTGGGTCTCAGACCCGGCATTCTTTTGTTGGCGCTTGAATAAACAATGGTATTACAACCGCCTTCAGCAGACACAAAGGCAATACCTGGTCCCAGTTGTGGCCAGGTACATGATGACAGAACTGTGATGACCTTGTAGGCCTATGTCCTCACTGAAGCTCCAAGTCCAAGTCCACAACAGTTAGCAACGCCAATAATTATTATTTGCTATTATTATTTATTATCAGCAGCAGCGCTGCAGTAGTAGTATAGTAGTAGTAGTTGCAGCAGTAGTAGCAATAGTAGGAGCAGTAGGCCTAGTAGTAGCAGCAGCAGTAGTAGTAGCAATAAGCTGTCATTTGGCTTAGCCTACATTGCTCGTTAGCAATAGGGGATCTTGCACAAAGGAGCAAAACGGAAATAATAATAACCTCCAATTTCATATACAAACACTGCAAACGTTAAACGATCCAAGGACCTTCAATGATAATTATTTGCCTAGCCTAACAGGTAGGCTATAGAATGACTAGCTGGCATTATGCGTCACAGTCGCGGCATGAAATGATATTTGCGGGCAATCATCTAAAGTGCAAACGTGTAACAAAGACCATTTAAAGGCTACGACTTTGCGTGTAATGTCGCAGGAATGTTTAAGTCACTTATTAAGACAACGCTATATAATTAGCTCTTCAAGCAATCATCATGGTTAAATGGCTCAGTTCCTGCACATACCGTAGCCTTTTTTGCGGAGATGTTTTAAAAACTCGAGCAACGTCATCGTGTACGTGTTCGGTCAATGCTAATATTTACTCTGCGCTTGATTGGTGTTCTTGCAACTTCTTGGTGGTCACGATCTATGGCCGTCGTCGCTCAAGTGGTTGGACCATCATACTTCGAAGGCCAAAACTTGCTACTTAAGAGGTCGGTTTCGGCCATAATTCGTTTCCTGACGAACGTACCCACTCTTCAGACGTTGCTTGATTGAGAACTTGTCCAGGACGCGTACAGTTGTTGGCCTGGCGAGTATCCTACTCGGCTGGGGTCCGTGTTGCATCGGTATTGTCCGTGCCAGGATCCGGTTGGTCTGCCAGTTTGCGGTATTTAAAGTTCTCGTTCTATTTCTTCCTTATCGTAAAGAAACTTTGCGCATATAAATGTCGTGCAAAAGTGAATGCAAGACGCAATGTTTTGCAAGTATTCCTCACGCAGATAGTTCTGACTATTTACTGACGGGGCTAACCTTTATCTGGAATTCCACTTAGGGTGAACTTGACATGCTTTGGATATCTTAACCTAGCCATACTTCTACGTCGTTGTGTGTCAACGCCAAACCAAGCGCTGCCTACTGTAGCCACACGTACTTTATAACTGGCCTGACACCAAAACCTTGCGGTTGAGCTATTGTGTGTGAATCGAGGAAATACCTATAAATGCATGTTAAAAAGTTATAATAAGACTGCTATTTCCATGAAATTAAGTAAGTGAGTGAGTTAGTGTCTGTAAACATCTATCTAGTTCAAATATCGGCACTTAAGGACATAGTGCATAAATTTAATGGCATCACGACTCACGAGTGTCGGTTAGGGTCAGGTGAGGTTCATGAGGGTTGTTTAGAGTTACGGTTAGTGTCATTATTAGAGACTGTGTACACAGCATGTCCAGAAATTGTATATCCTAACTTTTTTTCCCATTAAAAGACAATATTTTCTACTCTACTGTAGTTTTCGTGGGCCCTGCTCGCTCACTTACATACTTTTACAGAAATATTAGACTGTAAGTCAGAGTACTTTATTCTGCCCTAACTGCAATGGCCAACCGAGCCGATGTACTCGTTTACCCAAATTATGCTTTCATTATGCTCTATTTCCTCTGTGTTGTTGAAATTGTGACGGCGTTTTTCTATTTATTTTATTTCTGAGCATCCCTGTCAATATCATAGCTGTATGCCTGTCTTGCTTCATGAGTGGTATACATGTACACATTTTCAAATACAATACAAAACAGATAGCCATTGTGGTGCACGGCAGTGTAGTAGGTAGTTTCGTTGCAGCCAAGGGTTGCAGGTTCGAATCCACCTCAAGCCGCCTCGTAGGGACCTTGAGCAAGTCCACCATTCGCAATTGCTCATGAATGCGCATCGGCATGAAACTCCGATTCAGTGTTTGTGCTGCAGTCGGGAACGCTTCTGAGTAGCAATCTTGAAGGGGCGCTATAACAAGTGCACATACATACATGCATACATACATACATACATACATACATACATACATACATACATACATACATACATACATACATACATACATACATGCATGTATACTCATTTGCTAAAAGTCTAAGAGCAAATCATGTCACTAACACTTCATAGTCATGGCTGTCTGCTGTGTTTAACTTAAGTAAATGACCTGAGCCTTCTCTGAAGACAGACGACAAGTATGACGCTCTGGTTGTTGGCCTAGGCATACTAAAACCGTGTATGCAGGATGTCCAGAAATCACCTTTTGATATGCCTTATTTATTTATTTTTTAAAGCAAAGTAGGCATGATGTATTAGGAATGAAAATTTAGGGTTGTAGTTTGCGGAAAGCAGATATCTGGAAAACCAGATTTCATCTTCTCTTTGAGTTTATCCAGAATGATGTCTGGCATTGTAGAGCTCGACACAGAACTTGGAGATACGTTGAAAGATGCTTTAATTTGCTTGACATTTTTGTGCTGCAGAGGAGGGGAGTGGTCAAACAAGCTGAACCTAGGATTTTCACCTGTATGTACGAAATGAGAATGGGCGATAGTCAACCTATAACTATGAGCTGAAACAACTGCAACTTTGTTTTTAGTTGTGGGAATTGATGAGCAGAACTGAGCACAACCATGTGATTCATGTGATGACCTTTTTGTAAGTGCAATTTTCTTTGTTATTGTTGAGGTATGTGTCCGTTTCTTGCAGGTCCTTAGGTCTGGGCTGATTCTGTGACGATGACCATACAGGTTGTATGCGTCATCTCCCTTACCCAAACCAAGACGCGGGAGGACAAGGGAGGAGGCCATTCCTCAAGCTCAGATGGGGGTCTTGAAGCCCGCAAAGCAGCCTTCTCAGATGTGGAGAAGGCATGTAACAGGTAACGGGCTCTGATAAATCGTTCCTTATGCGAGCATTGTGTGTACACGGTAGATCCACTTGCAACAGATTTCGTTATGGCGCGAATACTGTTGCAAGTGGAATAGACGTAGTCAGAGACAGCGATCCCAAATAGACGTATTTGTATTTGTGTTTAATATTAATTTAATCTCACACCGCAGTTTGATTTCACATGATGGTATGAAAGATTGATTACAAGTTATTATAGGAGTTCAATTTAGCCAAAAATTGTGGCAGCCATGCAAGGCATCAATCATGTCTTGCTGCTCAGTTTACCAAAGCACCTAGCAAATGTAAGGCTGAGTCGACCTCTGGGAGGTAAGATAAGATAAGATAAGAATATTCTTTAATATACCAATTGCTATCCGCATTTTGGTGTACATACAAAGTATAATAAACAAACGTACATAATTTCTATATCCTATCAATGTCAAAGTGTTTTAGAATAGCATAAAATCCTAAGTCCAAATCCAATATTTATAATTTTAAATTTAAAAAAGAAGTTCTTTTAATGACCAAGAATTTATGCTGCACTTTGGTTTATATGGTATTATATTTAAATATGATAAAGCATCCTTGTTATAAATGATTTCCTCGTTAGGTTGTCCGCCCTAGGAATGATTCGGTCATGTAGTCTTGACCTTTGTAGGTTGACCTTTGGGAGCGTAGTGAAAATCGATCCCACGGTCATGGTGGTTTTCTGTTCTTCAAGCTTGAGTTTTAGTTGAACTTAAAAAAATCACTGCATTATAGCAGCCACACTTTGTAAGATGGTTATTGATGGTGTAGGGGTTAATGTGTCGACCCATCTGTTCACTAGTCCTTGGGGTCAGCTATCTGTTTGTGTGGTCAAATCTACAACAGGATTTTGATCAATTGGCAGTGCAATTAGGCAGACAAAGACCATGCTGGATGGAAAATATTTATAAGTGAGGTCATAACATCACTTGGACTAAAAAAAAGGAGCAATGAATATAACAAATGACCAAAGGCTATGGCGATCATGTATTTATACCCATCACTACCAAATGACTGGCACCATCAACTGATGATGATGATGATGATGATGATGATTGATTGATGATTGATGATTGATGATTGATGATTGATGATGATGATGATGATGATGATGATGATGATGATGATGATGATGATGATGATGATGATGATGATGATGATGATGATGATGTGATTACTTCTTGGAACTTGATGGATTCTGTTCATGGGAAATTTGAAATGCAGTTGATTTGACCTGATCAACCTTGCTGTTAGTTACTCCGTTCAGGGTATCCAATGACTGACGGCTGGTGGGAAGTTGTGATATTGACTTTGTCTTAGATTAGTTTAGATTAGATTAGTATGCTTGAGTAATATGCTGAACATGCAGTACAGAGTCTTTCAAAACTCGACTGAAGGCATATATGTTTTCTAAGGCGTACTATTGACTGAATATATTGCGTTATTGTGTTTGTAGAGGCGCCTTTGTAATGGCACGTGCTGTGTTACGGCGCCATAGAAATTGTCGTCATTATTATTAATTATTAGCGGCCAATGGTCGCTGTTGACGTGTGGCCTGTCATAATTACAGCATTCAGAAATGGAGAAATAAGATTATCAGACAAAGACATAGATTATTTTTTATACATACTTGGCTAAGTGTAAACAATGTTAAACATGATTAGTAGCAAGTTATTCTTCATGATGATTCATTAAAATAACATTGTGTGAACAATAGGCACGTCAAAAGGGACAGGTATTGGGTCCCAACTGCCATATGAGGAGTGTAACAGGATTATGGTCAGTAACTAATGATAATTACCACTAGAGGTAGCATTGTTATGCATGTGACTTTACTTAACTGTAAGAAGTAAGAGAAAATTGCCACTTTATGGTGCAGTAGCAAACATAGAGATGAGACAGCATTCATTCATTATTAGCATTTATGTAGCACCCCTTCAAGAAACTACTCAGAGGCGCTCCCAGCCCAGCCACGGCAAAAGAAAAAAGATTTAAGGGACTTAAGGAATAAGGATTGACTGGTCAGGTGAAGGAGATGGAGGTTAGGGGGAGGTCATTCCAGATTGATGGCCCACAACCGAGGAGGCTCGGCGCTGTCTGGTAGCTAAGCGAGCCCGTGGAACAAGCAGTTGTCCCTTCGCAGCAGAGCGAAGGGCCCGACGCGCTTCAATGTCAGAGACTGGACAACAGAGAACGCGCAGGTAGGATGGAGCACAACCAAGGATACAGCGAGAAACCAGGGCAGCAATTCGATAAGGGATGCGTTGGGCTATTGGCAACCAATGCAGCACATCACGCATGTAGGTAGAAACAGAGGAAAATTTAGGGATTCGTCCAATGAGCCGGGCAGCAGAGCGCAGAACCCGATCTAACCGACCCAGAACCCCAAGGGGGAGGCCAACAAGGATTGAACAACAATGGTCGATTCGACTGGCTAAATTCCTCTGCATTTTTTAAGTATCTCAAATCCTATTTTTTTAGCTGTGGCTGGGCTGGGAGCGCCTCTGAGTAGGTTTCTTGAAGAGGCGCTATATAAATCCTCGAAATGAATGAATGAATGGATGAATGAGACGTTTTTGCATTGTTTTAATGCTTTGTTTGTTATTCTTATTCAACGTTTCGATTCTTCTTTTATCAGCGTCAAGGTCGACGACTTCTGTCAGATGAACTTCGAGAAGTTGGACTTTGGCGAGACCGAGTACCTCGATCGTTTCTACAACGCGGATGTGGCCATAGTAGACATGTCGATCCAGATACAGCAGGCGTCGCTGTTCTACCACATTGGCGTCCGAGAGAGCATGGGAATGCCGGAGACGGTGATCCTTCTCAACGACATTGACCCGGAGTTCACGCTGTCGGTGAAGGTAAAGTGAATTGGTTGTCTCGATTGACTGATTGTCTCTCACTTTATTGTCTCTCACTTGCTTGTCTCTCACTTTATTGTCTCTCACTTTATTGTCTACGACTGATTCTGAATGTATTCATTCATTCATTCATTCATTGTAGAGATTTGTATAGCGTCCCTTCAAAGTTACTACTCAGGAGCGCTCCCGACCCAAGCTCTGCTGAAAAGTTCTGTTTTAAGGCTGCGATAAAACACGTCTGAGCAAATCGTAGGCATAAGGCGTATAGACAGTGGAAGCCGATCCCATGGGGCCAGTAACTGAGAAAGCACGGTGCTGTCTAAAAGCAATTCGTGCTCAGGGAATGAGGAGTTCACCCTGAGTGAAGAATATAGAGCATGACGCCCTGTACAAACAAAGTGGAGTGACATAGCTGTTGCAAATATACATGAGCAGCACCTAAGATAGGCCTCCCCATAAATTTGTGCCAAGAAATTGAAAAAATGGGCACCAAAATCGTGCACATTGCCAATTTTTGCGCTGTTGCAGAAAGCCTGGAATTTTGCGCAGAATTTGCACGTCGCAAATTTCTGGGGGCCCTATTAAGATGCACTGCTACACCAAAGCAGAGACCTAGCATGTAATTCGCTGTGGGATAGTAGGAAGCCATTACAGGACATCCTGCATATAATTGGTGATATGATCAAATTTTGGGAAAAATTATGCTGAGAGTGAAAGTATAACTTTGCTTAGTCTATCGTCTGAAGATTTTATTTGATGGCGTTACACAGTGTGGCATTGATATTGACACTATTAGATTTGTAGTACCAATTGTCATTTCCTGTATCCTGTATCGGATGGTTTCGTAGCGCATGATAGCAATCATTTCTTTTCTTAGGTCTTTGAGCTGGCATCTATAGGATATCTTAAGATCCTGGACATGGACCAGTCAGTTACAAGTCTATAATTACTTCCTATCTGATGTTAATAATAATAATTATAATAATAATAATTAACCCTTTACCGGTTCATTTTTAAATTTTAAGCCCGTTTTCAGCGAATATACTCGGGGCAAACGCGTAAAGGATTAATGATAATAATAATAAGTACAACAATTTATATGGCACCCTAGCACAGCCATGCCATTACAATGGCGCCTTATTAATAATATTTGCTTTTATTGAATTTGATAAGCATGCACTAAAATTTTATGATATAGTACTTAGCAGTGTCCGATGATAACAAAGTTTAACATGAGTCGACATTAACTGTCTGGCAACTTGCAGGGCGCCATTTATCCTACTGGTCATTTTACAGTTGCCCCTAGGGAGGGGAAGGCTGAGTCAACCTTATGGTGTTAGTGGGTATTGAACTTGCGTCCTTCTGATCTTTGTACCAGTGTTGTACCATTAAGCCGCCTCCCCAGGACAAAGTATTGCATGACTGATATATGTATGCGTGCTGAGTTGCTAATGACTTGCCCAGAGGCGCTACACTGAGTCAGCTTAACCTAGATCGTTATATTACAGGCCATCATGTTGAAACGTAAACCATTGTTGTTTGTATTGTTTGTTTTATCAGCGGTAGTGGATGTGTATAAATAAACTGTCAGTGTAAAAAATGTAGATTAAGTGCAGAAATGAATTTCATGCTCCCGTCCCAAGATCATTTGCAGAAGTACATTGCATTGGGTGCAGAAATATGATACCTAGAATAGCAGGCCTCATCCTTATTACAAAGTAAATATTACTTATTGCAAAGTGAATATTACTTATTGCAAAGTAAATATTACTTATTACAAAGTGAATATTACTTATTGCAAAGTAAATATTACTTATTATAAAGTAAATATTACTTATTGCAAAGTGAATATTACTTATTACAAAGTAAATATTACTTATTACAAAGTGAATATTACTTATTACAAAGTGGATGTTACTTATTACAAAGAATATTGCATTGTTATGTCTTGGATATCAAGCCTTATCCCCAAGATCATTTGCAAAAGTACATTGCATTTATTGTAGAAATGTTATGCCTGGATTATTAGACCTGATCCAAAACGACTACATGTAAAGTGCTGGGTGTACACTATTAATGACTTCAATAATGTTGTTCTTATAACGCACAACCATCAACAGAATAAAGTCGTCGACAACTGCTTCAATGTGGAAATCTCATCAGTTAAAAAGATTTGTTGTATGACTATTCATGCAAACATGACTACAATGCGGTTTTTTATGCTTGAACTTGTATTGCAGCTGTCCTGTGGCCAAACTGATTTCCTGCCATACATAGTCGATACAGACGGCAAATGTATGGTGATGGATAACACGTGTTCCCTCGGAGAAAGCATGGGCATGAAACCGAGTGATAAGCCACACTCCCTGCTCGTGCGCTTGAAGAAGATTCTCAAGCAGGTGGAAACAACCTGTAGGTGAGCGTCTAAGGGAGGGGATGTCTTTTTGGTAATTTCTTTATTTGGTAATTTCTTAAATTAATTAATTTGCTCTTTAATTATTTGACGATGAGATGTGCTTGCCATTAGAGGATTTTATGCTCGATTCCGAGAATTCTGCCATGTCTGCTTTATTCTTAATTAATCCTGAGTGTTCAACCTGTTGATTTATAGTGCTGAACGGTGCTCTGTGATTTATAGTGCTGAATGGTGCTCTGTGATTTATAGTGCTGAACGGTGCTCTGTGATTTATAGTGCTGAACGGTGCTCTGTGACTTATAGTGCTGAACGGTGCTCTGTGATTTATAGTGCTGAACGGTGCTCTGTGATTTATAGTGCTGAACGGTGCTCTGTGATTTATAGTGCTGAACGGTGCTCTGTGATTTATAGTGCTGAACGGTGCTCTGTGATTTATAGTGCTGAACTGTGCTCTGTGATTTATAGTGCTGAACGGTGCTCTGTGATTTATAGTGCTGAACGGTGCTCTGTGATTTATAGTGCTGAACGGTGCTCTGTGATTTATAGTGCTGAATGGTGCTCTGTGATTCTCAGTTTGAGCTTTCACATTTTTAATGTGCACTTGTTCACATCTTCATTGCCGGTGCATAATGGCATTTTGCTGCGTTCAGCGATCATATTTTTCTTATATTGATTGCGCCAGAGTGTTTCTTTTTGTGAATTTTTTAAATTGAGCCAGTATGTGCAAAGCTCTCATCTCTGTGGCAGAAGTGAAATTACATGTTTTCTTCCCATCATTGAATGTTTAGCTTCAGGGACATAGCTACACCATTGATTTTCATGATTTGGATATAACTCAGTCGTGTGGGTAATGATGCGTTGGTTGTTAACATCATGGGAGGTTTCTTAAAAGGTAATATATGTAAATGTGAAGTAATACGCTTGCATCATGATTACTACCTGGCAAGTTGCTCTGGTTGGCACTGGACACTGGTAGGACTATGTACAGTGGTGGTGACCTTGTGGGTTGCAATTTTTCAGGACTCACGTAAAGGAGAAGTTTTTGGCAGACCTTAGGAAGGCCCGGGAAACTTATAAAGGTGAAGAACTTGCTAAGGTAAGTTCTTGGTTTTGAAATGCAATTCAGACATTTTATGTGGCGCTGTGAACGGCAAGATACTTCCATGATACGTTTCAGAGTCAGTAATTAATGGTAGTTTTACAGATGCAAGGATTGGAGGAAGAAGTGTGTTTCTGACATATTTCTCTACAGGGTGGGCCAAAAGTACCGCCTAAGGTTTTTGCCAATATCTTAGCTTGAAGTTAGAATTTCTAAATGAAATTTTTGCAGGCTTAAAGGCAATTCATATTTGCGCGCAGTGCCCAAATTTCACCTAAATACACTCCCTTTTGCAAACCCTGTGTATTGTGAATGGTCTACTTCATATTTGTCGAGCAGATGTTGGATTATTCTGTATGCTCAGGAAATGGCAATTCAAGAACCCAGTGTAGTCACCTATCCTATAGTTTGTACGTTAATCAATAGACTTGGCTACAGTTGAAGAGGTTCGTTGAGCTCAGTGTACTAGGTAGAATAATGGACAGTTATAGTAGAAAGTCGTCAATATAAGCTGTTGATGATGATGAGTTCTGTGCCCAAAGGCAGGTTCTTTGGCTTTAAAGCCACCTGGGATGAGATTAGTGAAGCGGTTTCCTGCTACCTTCCTCGCATACAATTATGGATGAGCAACTTCACTACAGTGTCTTGAGGTAGATTCGAACCTACGACACTTCGGATACAAGACACAGAACATACCGCTGCACCGCCATGTCACATTAAGAAGCTTCAAAATCATGTGCTGAACCTATCCTTGCAAGCAAATGTGAGGTGCTCAATCGAAACCAGGCGCATTTTGCACGATACATTTTCGAGATAAAGGCCAAAAATGACCGATCGGATAAAAATTGTGTGTTTTGATTTTGAATCAGATCCGTGCAATGATTATGTTTCACAAATCTGATTGAAAATCAAAACAATTTTCATCCGGTTGGTCATTTTTGGCCTTTATCTTCAAAAATGTATCGTGTGACATGCGCCTGGTTTTGAAGGAGCACCTCACAAATAGTCTTTTGTATTGTTCACACGCTGTCGCATTCAGTGCTCTGCAACATATATTGCATACTTTTTTGCATACCACATGTTTAGATAGTCATGCATACACTGCTTTTGCATGTTACTCGAGAGGCAGTATGTTGTCGTCATACAAGAATAGATGCAGAATGAAGAGTGGGTTGAATTGTCCTGATCTGCTTCTTCTGCTGTTGTCCTTAGGTGTTGACCTCGATGAGGAATCGCATGGACGACCCAGAACTGCTGTCCTCAGACATTGTCCTCAATCTGCTGATCTCCTACAGAGACATTCAGGTTCTTGACAGACTTTGCTTTTGTCATGCAATATATTCATGTATATGAAAAACTTCTATGTAGCAACTCTGCTAACTTTCAGTTCACGGAATTCTGAGCACGGTCTAGCTGCTTCTGGATTTGTTGAATTCAGGTTTGTGTAACAGGTTTAAAAAAAATTAAAAGTTCAATTTGTAAACTGTCTTGAGTGCACAGCAATGCTCTATTGGTTTGGAATGCTGGTCTTCTCAGTTGAGAGGTTCGATTTCAAGTTCCCTATCAGGGCCGAAAGATATTTAGACACTTATCTACTCCTTATTTACCCAGTTAACCTCGGTCATACAAAAAATATGCTGACCATTACGATGGCCAACAGCACAAACGTCGTATCTGCAATTTTTCAGAAAATCACTTTTTGACGCTATTTGATGCGTAAAATTATTCTTCACAGCCTCACAAAGGTTGTATGTACATACGATGAATAGGCAGTAAGATATCGTTCAGAATTTGAATGTTGTATCTGCAAGTTAAGGTCACAAACGTCGTATCTGCTACATATACGACATTTGTGCAGTAATTTCTGCCACATATACGACATTTGTGCAGTAATTTCTGCCACACACAAAATTTGTGCATTTGGTGAGGAGCTGAGCCCCTAGCCCCCTACCGCCGCCACTGTGTATGAAAAAGCAACATGCTTGTAACAGATAGTTTTGTTCTGTCATCTTAAATGCTCTTGTTCTTGCGCATACGATGATCGTGCGGTTGTCCGTCAAAAATAATCTACTGCACAGATGTCGTATATGACCTTTAATTACATTTTAAAAGCCTTTCATTATGGTGCTGCATAAAAGACACTGACAATGTCACTTACTGAATCAAAATATACATTTTGGCTATCTCACATTTTATGAGAAAGGAACATGTATCTTGAAAAAAGGTTTTTTCTACTTCCTGAAAAGTTTTGGTTTTTGCACATACAACGTTTGTGCTGTTGGCCATCGATTAGTTGTTGGTGAGATGATCAGGTTGTAAGGGAGGTGGGCTTACAAGTCTTCATGTGCAGAGACTAAGAGAGTTGCAGCTGCCAACAGTTTGTTATGCAGCACCGTGCTCTGAAGATTACCTGAAGACATTGGTCTGATTATTTTCAATTTGACTGATTTGAAAGTTTATCTGCGAAATTTCATGGTCTGCTGATTTCTGTAGGATTACGATGCGATGGTTTCGCTGGTGGAGGCCATTGACGCCCTTCCGAACATCAAGGTCACGAGCACCGTTGCAATTCAGCATCTGTACGCTTTTGCTCTGAACAGGTAACGTAACATGCTGGTATCTTATCATAACTAAAATTTATAGAACTCCTCTCTCTCATAGACTGTTCAGAGGTGCTTTCAGAACAGAAGACCCTGGGGAAAGAGAAATGTTTTGAGAGAGCGAGAGGATGCGGAGAAGAGCACTCTACTCAGAGGCGCTCCTGACTGCAGAGCGAACACTGCGTCATAGTTTCACTCCGAAGCACTAAGCAATTGCAAGTGAAGGACTTGCCCAAGGTTCCTACGTGGCGACTTGGAAGTGGATTCGAACCTTCCGGCTTCAAGGCAACGACGCCACCACTACACCACCGCACCCCACTAATGTTAATCATTGACCTGCTTGTGCCACTGTTCACTGTACTCATTTAAACCTGTAAACCACTGTATTTTACTACTGTTCACTGTACTTGTGAATTCTCATTTATGCTTTTTCGTTACTTTCTTACACATTTATTATTTATCTTTCAGGATTTTGGTAAAATGCTGCCTGAGTTTTTAATATAATTTCTTACGGGTGGATGTTTATCATTTAGAATAATTGAAGCTAAATTGATGCATCAGAAACTCGTTTTTGTGTGGAACTAGACTAAGCCTACACTGGTTAAGGTACATGATTGAGACTATCATAGTTGCTTAACTATCTGTTCTGTATGCGGAAGTAAAAAAGTTTGACTCCATAACCAGTTGTCAAGAATGACTGTAAGGGGCTAGACTATAGCCCTCTTATTTTTTCTACCATCGGTGCTTGTGATTGTGCTCGAGCCTAATTTTTTGACTAGCTGCACTGTACGTCGTGTACGAGAATTAGGCGTGAGCATATTTTCTTATTTACGATTAAGCAGTAAATTTGGTAGGAGGTTATATGCGGAAATGGTGATTTTTGTTTTAGACGTAACACTCCAGCTGATAGGGACAAGGCTTTGACAGTCATACTGAAGGTGGGAATGATGTTGCAACTAGTTGTTCTATAGCTAGACAAATTACTTCTTTGATGTTAAGATAAGAATATTCTTTAATATACCAAAATTTTGCTATCCGAGTATCCGCATTTTGGTGTACAGACAAGGTATAATAAACAAACGTACATCATTTCTGTATCCAATCAATGTCAAAATGTTTTCAAATAGCACAAAATCCTAATTCCACAATCCAGTATAATTAAAAAATAAATAAAAAATGATGTTCTTTTAATGACCAACAATTTATGCTGCACTTTGGTTTATATGGTAGGTCCTATGACAATTAACCCCTTTACCGTGATCCCCGAGTTAACTCGTCCAGCGTTAACTATTGTACAGCGTGATCCCCGAGTTAACTCGTCCACGCGTTATGCGTCCATTCGCCGACCGCGTATCCCGAATAAACTCGCCATAATTGCAACAGGAATATATAATTATGTTTCACGATTGTACTAACGGCTTTCCATAGTATAAATGACGTCATTTGCTGTGCGAAAAATAAGAAATATAAACATAGTTCGCTAGAAAATGGATGGTCGTTCGCGTTTTGGGTTGTTAGCGTGGTTTGTCTGGTGAAGAACTCCGGCGTTTATTGCTTGAAAGTAATGATATTTTGTCCGATTTAGACATTGATAATGATAGCAAACTTAGTTCTAGTTCCAGTAACGTTCTTGATGAAGGTAATCATGGCCATAAATCCGTCCCGTGCGACCATAATTCGCCGTACACGTGGGTGAAAAGACGAAAAATCGGACGCGTCAATGCTTAGGCCTACCATTTATAAAATCGCTTCCTGACATGACAAATCCAGTGGAATACTGAATATGCCTAGATAGAGTAATATAAAAAATGCACAAATACAAAAATAGACACATGAATAACTACAGAAATACATACAAACGAAAATACAGGAATACATTTACACATGATTGCAGAAAATCCACTGCCACCAACTGGAGGATATATCCCGCAGTTCAATCCTTGAAATGAGGGCAAGGCTACCCCAAGGCCTACTAGGCTTTACAAAAGTCTGAACATTGTTCACACTGTGGGAAGAGGGAATGAAAATAGAAAAGCAGAGAAGATCCTGCTGTAGAGATTGTGATGTTACTCTCTCTCAACCCTATATATATATAACCATACAAAGCGAATATAGGCCTACTAAACTGGCGCTACATAAATTCATTAGGGCCTATTTATTATAGACCTACTAAATATTAAAGGCTGACATTTATGCTTCTGAGAGCAAACAGAGACTTCTGGATTGTTAACTTGCAAATATACTCCTACATGGTTGTCCATATATCACATCCATTATTTTTAAGAATACCTAAAAATTATTACACGGGTGCGGAAAAAATTTAAAAAATTTATTCCACGGTAAAGGGGTTAAATGCAGTTGTATTATGATAGCTTATATAGTGCTTTTTGTTCTATTACTTATATAACATGTTTTGTTTTAAAATATACTATTCTGAGTGTGTTGGTGTAGTATGTTTGAAATGATGGGAACGTGACGAACTTGTAATAAAGACACTTCGTGAATGTCGAAAATATGTTGAAATAACAGGGAGGTTCCAATGTATGTGTGGTTTAATGAGTATTTCTGTGTGCGTATGTTTCAGTGAGCATTTTTGTACATGTTTCTGTGTTTCAATGAGCATTTTTTATATTTGTTCCTGTGTGCTTCTACGAGTTTTCTGTTTGTGTTACTGAGTATTTCTGTGTGTATTTCTACGTATGTATTTTTTGGTTGGTAGGCAATTGAAATGTCAGACACTCCTGTTCCGGACATGATTTGTCTTTGTGGTCGAATTTACAAGGACAAATTTGTTCAGTCTGAATACCAGGACAAGGATGCATTGCAGCATGCCATAGAATGGTAAACCACCAACAAGTGCATTGTTGTATTGTTCATTGTTATGCTGTATTGCATTTTCAAATGGTTAATGGTAACCTCTACAGGAGCCTCTAAAAATTTATGTATTGCAGTGCTCTATTTAGGGCCCCCAGAAATTTGCGCCAAAAAATTGCGCACCAAAAACGATAAATTTGCGCGAATTTTACGCAAGTTAAATAATCAAAATGTTCGTTATTTTTTCATTGAATCGGTGTACCAAAGTATCTAACAGGGTTTTTGTCATTTGGTGTAAAGCTTTGGCGTTCTAGAAATTAGACAATCAAGCCAAAAATGCAGTTATAAAGTTCCTATAACCATAAGATTAATGTATTCAGACGATCGCAAATAATTTTAATTTTGCAAAATTTACGCCCACCGAAATCTACGCTCATTACAAACGTAACTTCAAAATAGTATTATATATGCCTATATTATAATGAATCACCAAGTTACACAACAAGCTGAGTACTAGCCTTCCGTCTTTGTGCGCACGCCTGATGCCTATAGATTAAATGCGTTCGTTCTGTCTTAAGCCGAGACAGCACGCGACGCTGCTGTGTGACCACTTTGAGAAACTTCGTCTAACACATTTTATTGTGT
Organism: Lumbricus terrestris; assembly: GCA_949752735.1. Classification (NCBI taxonomy): domain Eukaryota; kingdom Metazoa; phylum Annelida; class Clitellata; order Crassiclitellata; family Lumbricidae; genus Lumbricus; species Lumbricus terrestris. The sequence goes on from OX457042.1 coordinate 32,581,824, forward strand.
GGCCGTGAAGTTCTGGAATTTTGTATGCTATAAGTTTGTGCGTTACCACCAAAAATATCGATCTTTAACTTTCAATTCATCTATGATTTTATCCCATTCGGCGGCCGCCATTTTGATTATCGCACATCAGCCGTCGTTGCTATGTTGAACTGTCATGGGCCGCGGTGATTTGAAGACAATCAAAGCCCAATTTAGATAAATTAGCAAGATTTTATCAAAATTTGCGCTAAAATCGCGCGGATTGCCATTTTTTGCGCTGTTGCGCTAAACCTGGAAATTTGCGCAAAATTTGCGCTGCGCAAGATCGCGAATTTCTGGGGGCCCTATCTATTGTGTTGATTTGTCAGGATGTGAATTGATAGAAATTTTATTTTGAGCAGAAAATTTTATGATGAATTGCTAATTTATACAGACAGTTAACTGTCTGTGAAAATGTGCATGCCATGTTCAAGACTTGATTACTGGAATGATATATTTAGCTTACTAGAATGATACCCTTAGCTTACTAGAATGATACTTTTGACTTATTAGAATGATACCTTTAGCTTACTAGAATGATACCTTTAGCTTACTAGAATGATACCTTTAGCTTACTAGAATGATACCTTTAGCTTACTAGAGCGATACCTTTAGCTTACTTTAGCTGCCTTGCAATAAGGGACCAGAGTTCCTTGGTCTTCATTTACCTAATTTCTGATAGCACTTAACCGTTCTGTTCAATCATAATTTTGCCTTGTTGGGTCCAAGAACCTCTGATCTGTTTCCTGTGAAGCGGCGTTTTTGTGTTAAAAATGTCGGAAAGAATTTAACCTTTATTCTTAAGGAAATGATCTGAGCAAATTGAGTCTCCAGGTTTAGGGCTAACTGTTCACACTGGTATCACCCAATCCTATAGCCACTGGGTTTAAATAATCTCTTCTTTTATATTCCTGGGGGGTATTCCCAATCTAGGCCAAAGATTTATATAATTTGCATTAACTAATTAGTTCTCACCTCGATTATTGCCTGATTAATTTGTGATACTTGTTATGCTTTATGTAACTACTTTCCTGCCTTATATCTTGTGTGCTTGATGCTTACGGACCAATAAAAAATTGATTGATTGATTGAGTCGTTTTTCTGTTGTTCTAAACTGCAGGTACCAGAAAGGATTCGATGTCCAACCGAACGAGTACGCGGGCATTAATCTGGCGACGCTGTTGGTCATCTCTGGAAAGCGGTTCTCGACGTCAGCCACTCTGCAGCGTATCGGTAATCTAATTAATTGCTCCATTGCAGGAGAGTAGTTCCTAGAAGAAAGTAGTTCTGAGATGAAAATAATTATAAGAAGAAAGTAGTTCTAAGATTAAAGTAGTTCATAGATGAGAGTAGTTCTAAGATGATAGCGGTTCATAGATGGCATGTATAATTAGGATATATGCTCTACTTGTTCTGCTCTGTTTTACAGTAATCTCAGGGTTAGCGCCACTAAATGCATCTTTCACAACAGTCGATAACTATTACGGTTCTTTTTGCTGGCAGCGTGCTGGTGCCACCTTTGCTCGTAGTAGTAGTAGTTGCAGTTTGATTGTGGTAACAAAGACAATTAGTGACGCCCTCCTCCTTTATCCAGGCTTGGGACTGGCACTGGCAGAGTGCAACCAGTGGCAGAGTTCCTTTGCTCGTATATCTTGCAGTAGCTGCATATACCGGTAGTATTCTGAATGAGTGAGCATGATTGAACAATGTGTTTTAGTTAAACCTCACAACAATTCACTGTATAATGTGTGGATATAATGCAGGCATGTAAGGAAGAAACTTCATTATAGTATAGTTCAATAGAAAACATATTATGTTTGTTTGTTTGTTTGTATGTGCACTTGTTATAGCGCCCCTTCACGATATTTCTACTCAGAAGCACTCCCGACTACGGTGCGGAAACTGCATCGGAGTTTCACACTGAAGCGCTGAGCAATTGCAAGTGAAGGACTTGCCCAAGGTCCCTACGTGGCAACTTGAGGTGGATTCGAACCTGCAACCCTCCGACTGCAAGACAACGAACATACCCACTACACCACCGTGCCCCAATGTCTGATGATAGCCGTTGAGATTTTCTGTGTGAACTGTTTTCTATTTAGGCCTAACTCTGAACAACCTGATTGGTCGCAAGGGAAGCTTGTCGTCACTCAACGACTACTGGGATGTGGCGACATTTTTTGAGGTCAGCGTGCTGGCCGAGGATTATGGAAAAGCAACACAAGCTGCGGAATGCATGGCCAGACTGGAACCTCCTATGTGGTAAGTTGCACAATAGGTCATTGTTAAATATATTATTATTAATTGCTTTCAATGGTAGTTTGTTTTAATTCTATTGTCATATTTTCATTCATCCAGATAAAGGCATCATAAATATATTGTATTTAGGTGCCTGCGGTATAGTTATATGTATATACTTTGTTTATTCAATTGTATCTTGTTGCCATAATGCAAATAGGCTACCAACAGGAAGAGTTTTGCTGATTTAAAGGGTCTGTGGTTAAGCCAGACTACACTTTAATTAATTAATTCATTCATTCATTCATTCTGATAATTTATATAGAGCCTCTTCAAGATAGCTACTCAGAGGCTTTCTCTGTGCTAATTAGCATGTATTGTGGTTTGCATTGTTAATATTCGGTTTGTTAAAGAATTCTCTGTTGTATTGGCAGTTACTGTGAAATATTTTGTTTTATTGATGTCCTGTGGATGACTTTATTGCACTTTGTTTTTGTTCTCTGATCTTAGGTACCTCAAGTCGACGCTTGGCAACATAAAACTGATCAACACCTTTCGCAAAGAAGAACTGAACACAGAAAACACTCGAGAAAGAGAGGTGCGTTTATTGCTGTGCTTCGCCAACTCCGCATGTAACTGAATGTAATACAGTTTTACATAGTGCCTGTTTGCATTAATTGTGCATGACAATCCACGGCCAGGCCATTTGTTGTAAGTATGTTCATTGAGCCTAACGCAGAACTGTATTGATCACCAATGAAACGTTTGATCACCATTTGATAGCTGGGTGGCATATTAAAGGAGTAGGGCGACACTAATCATCTTTGATATGGCGGTGTCGTTTAACATGTAACGATGATTATGTTGTTGCAGAACATGTGATTGATTAGCAACAGTGTCCGGTGTTTCACGCAGGTCCATAAGATTCTGCAACTATCTGAAAATGTAGTGCCATTCATGAGAAAGAACTTTTCTCAACACATGTGTTAGCTTACAGCTTTACATAGTCCGTGGTAGACATGGTAGAATTGAATACGATAACCAAGTTACGTGTTTCAAAATAAGATTTCCAGTTATCTGTAGAGACACAGGCGTTGATTTTTTAAATCTTGTGTTTCTTTCTTGCAGTTGTTCAACTTCTGGATGGACTTTTTCACCGAAGCGACTAAAACCACGGAAACACACGATGTTCGCTTTCCGGTAAGTGCTTTAGTGGCAGCCGTGTTTGATCAATTAAATTGGCTTTCTACTAAATGAGAATCAGATAGCCCAATGAATTGGTTTATATTTAATGTGATGCCACTGAAGTCAAAAAGATATTATTCCTTTGTTAAGACAGCAGAGTTCTTACAATAAACCATTTGTTATAGAAGGACTTGAGTGTGTTTTAGCTTCTTTCAGTGTGCGATCTCAAATTCTCAATACTGCGTTAAGTCCTAAATAACAGCCAGAGGAAAGGCTGCTTAGATAATGATTTGCATGGTAGGTGATTCTTCTACAAGTTTATGCTATTTAAAGTAAGTATTTGGATGTGTTAAAATGTCATATGCTTATGAACTGAATTATGGTTCAAGTGCATCTAAGCATCTTTCAAGTATTTAATCTTTGAGTTTATTTTTTTTTCAGATAATCATCGTAGAACCGCAGAAGATTCTGATGCCGAGCTATGTGCAGGTGAACGAAGGAGAGGAAGAGGTAAGAGTTTAATATTATATTCTACATTGTGAATGTTGTGTACTACGTTGTGATTCTGTTTTTTATGTGTGATTAAACTCACTTGCATTCTCTGTTTAACTTGACGTGTTGTCAACACATGTGGGACATGTGTGTGTGTGTGTGTTCACAATTCCTAAGTGCATCGAATTATGTACTGACTCTTTGCACTTTTTTGGACAATGTGACTCTTTTCTGTTGCTGGCCCTGCGATCTGGAATGGGCTCCATGCGCAACTACGTCTAATGCCTAGAGACCTTGGGACCACGTTCTATTCTACTCTCAAGACTGTTCTCTTTAGCCGTGGTTGGGTCAGGGGCGCTTCTGAGTAGATACTCTTGAAGAAGCACTATATAAACCTCTTAAACGACTGAAGGAATGAACTCAGTTTACCTCCCAGCCACCTTTCGCTGAAGCTATGTAATCGATGACATGTATGGACTTCAAGACACACATGCAACAGGCAAGTTACGTGTAGAGTGAATTGCAAAAAAATGACACTCCAGCATCGTATACAGTGAAACCCTGTTAATGCGTGTCCAGTGGGAGACAGCCGTTGGAACCCACTGGACGTCGGGAGGCATAGTGGCATCACTGCGTAATTTCATGGGTAATTCTCAGCTGTTCAATGGCTATACACTGTATATAGTGTCTTTTACCTATCATACATACATCAATGCCCTAATAACTGAAAATAATCTATAGGATAGATGACTTATATGTTGCTTTACTGAATAAATAGGCCAGATGTTCTATCTGTACAGTTTTTCTGTGCTATCTCGCATTTCCTGGTAGCAGCGTACGTCCTCAGAACGTTTTAGATATGTCTATAACTGAAATGGTGTATTCATAAATGCACACGCACACACACAACTCGGTGATGTAAACAATAGTGATGTTAACTGAATGTCTTAGCTGAACAGTGCACATATCCTGCTACTATCGAGTTCTTCTATGAATGTGTATGTTAGTTGGAATTGAAGAAGCTTTTCATGTGGTATGGATACCGGTATATTTGTAAATTTAATCTCTTTGTTGTTTGATATTATATCATGTATAAGTTCTGCAGAAACATCTTGCAATATAATCACACAATAGTCAGACTATATGTGGCACTTTGTGCAGCACTTATTATGTTAAGTAGGAAAATAGCCAAGCTTCGTTGACTTTTGGTATTCAACTATTCATCTGCAATTCTACATGCTTCCCTTGTCCCATTTTCAAGTTTCTATACACATACAATTTTGTACACTTACTATAAATACTGACTTATGGGTTGGTGCATATACACCTGCATACCTGTATCCTCTAGATTGACAGTTGAGGCTGTGGTGTGCATGTGGCTAGAGAAAAAGGTGCTAACATTTATTATATTATGTCGTTGACGTTTCTAGCAGTCGATACATATCTGGCACGTCTTGCCGCAGCCGAACAGCAAGAAGATCCACGAATGGCAGTTCTACTCGTCGTCCATCAAGAGCATCAGCCACTACAAGCGCAACGCTCGAGCCATCTTTCTCTACGTTCACGATAACTCCGATGACTTCCAGATGTTCTTTCCGTCGGAGCATCATAAGCTGAGGCACGGCTTCACATTTTTAGGAGTGCATTGCAGTTTTTTTCCGCTTATCCTTCCCCTCTGGCCTTCTACGTGATCAAAGGACTTCCAAGCTCTGTGATTGCTAATGAATTCCGTACAATACGAAAACCTATTCGAAGAATACTTATTCGAAGAATAGCGTTTATTCCTAGACTAAAATGTGCGTAGCCCATAACTACCGCCCCAGGGTTATAGTATATTGCAGGCGTTAGGCATGTTGGAACTGATAAGTCGTAAGGCAAGACTGGAATGTCTTAACCTTCTACCGACCGAGAGTATTATATTTCCCATGCCATTTACTATGCTTTAGTCAGTAAAGGATTAAAGAACCGACAGAATGCACAGATATTCTTGATGTGTGTGGTCATTGCTGTGTCTGTATTTTTTTAAGTGTTGTGGTCTGTTGAAAATTATTGGTAGTTGCCAGTTTTGTAATGCACCTCTTATTATATGGTTATTGCTGTGGTACAGGTATTATCAGTCTAAGGTCTTCGTGATGGGATATTGAGTTGATTTTTTAGGTGATGATGATGACGACATGTTTCTATGCTGTAGGTTTTACGACATGGTTATTGAAATGATCAAGACAAGTGAGAATCCAGATGTGGTCCTTGATATCGAATGCGACGCAAAGCAGACAAATCTACGGGTTGGTTGCCATTGCGATGGCTTTTGCTTGTTTGTATGCATACTTGTTATAGCGACCCTTCAAGCTCTCTACTCAGAGGCGCTCCCGACTGCAGAGCGGGCACTGCATCGGAGTTTCACGCCGAAGCGCTGAGCAATTGCGAGTGAAGGAATTGCACAAGGTCCCTATGCGGCGACTTGAGGTGGATTCAAACGTCGAACCTTCCGGCTTCAAGGCAGCGACGCCGCCACTACACCACCGTGCCCCACAAAATTTTACATTGCTATTGCCTTGACAACTTTTTTATGGAGCTCCTAAGCAGTTGTTGGTGTATAAGGTGTGTATGTAACAGGTAAAGGTGATGGCAAACATTTGTTTCATGCCTCCTTAAAGTCTGGGTCTGGTTTTAGAAGGATCATTTTGCTAAGTTGATAACAATGGCCAGTAACAGGATGCCTTACCATTTGTTGTATCCCTACGCCCTGCTCATGCTTGATGCCAATCTGTATTTTGTTTTCAAATGTTGGGATTAAATAGACAAAGAATATTATATAATGATGAGTGATTGTATGCATGACATGTATTTACGAAAATACATACATATTTGTGTATGTGTGTCTTGTTGATTATACATTGTTGTACATTTATGGGAATCAGTTAAGACAATGTTTAGATATTATCTTAATCTACTAAGTTAGTTGGAACATGGAATATCTGTCTCATACCCCACTGTTCATCACCCTATGTGCTCACCACTCGAAATTGAAGGCTCACCTCTTCAAGAATTCCTCCTGATAATCTAATCCTCTGTTTTACAGACTTTATGGTCCTCAACGAAAACAAACCTTCACTGCTTCTTCTCTTTTGTCTCTGATCTCTTATTTTCACATTACGTCTCTGGTCAGCCCTTCTGACACTACATAGCTCTCATGAATACGTACGTGCCCTGGGCTTCGATTAGAGCAACGCTGTAGAAATTTGGAGATTAGAATTATTACGAGAGCTGAAACTGTTTCAGTACGAGTGAAACTGTTTCAGTATGAGTGAAACTGTTTCAGTGTGAGTGAAACTGTTTCAGTAGGAGTGAAACTGTTTCAGTACGAGTGAAACTGTTTCAGTACGAGTGAAACTGTTTCAGTACGAGTGAGACTGTTTCAGTACGAGTGAAACTGTTTCAGTAGGAATGAAACTGTTTCAGTACGAGTGAAACTGTTTCAGTACGAGTGAAACTGTTTCAGTAGGAGTGAAACTGTTTCAGTACGAGTGAAACTGTTTCAGTAGGAATGAAACTGTTTCAGTACGAGTGAAACTGTTTCAGTACGAGTGAAACTGTTTCACGAGTGAAATTGTTTCAGCACGAGTGAAACTGTTTCAGCACGAGTGAAACTGCTTCAGTACGAGTGAAACTGCTTCAGTACGAGTGAAACTGTTTCAGTATGAGTGAAACTGTTTCAGTATGAGTGAAACTGTTTCAGTACGAGTACGAGACGGATGAGAAGAATCAGCGAGTCATGCTTGGGAGAGGAACATACGGAGCAGTCTATGCCGCCCGTGACCTTGACACTCAAGTCCGAATTGCCATTAAGGAAGTTCCGGAAAAGAATGCGGAGTAGGTATTCTTTACAATGTAGGGTTGCGATAATTTGAGTACGCATTAACTGCTTGGCATTTTGCGATAAATTTGCTCAAGAACTTCTAGCTTGCTGTCCAAAGTTTACTGTTGCCAAGTTTGCAGTCATCGTTATTCTTTGTTCCTGTACTCTGCGGATTGTGTGCGTTGATGGTATGTTCTTCACATACCACCTTCCTTGGCTTGCATGGCTGCACAAAGATGGATGGATTTCTGGGTGTTTTGTCGTGTGTGAGATCTAGAGGCTTGTGAATGCCATCTGAAGCCTGTTCCAGACCTTTTGTTGGAACAATCACGGAGAAGAAACGGCTCAGCATTGTCGCAGAGCGGGGAAAGGAATCATTGAGTCGCCTAACTTAATTTGTATTTGTTTGTTTGTATGTGCACTTGTTATAGCACCCCTTCAAGCTCTCTCGCTACTCAGAGGCACTCCCGAATGCAGAGCGGACACTGCATCGAAGTTTCACGCCGAAGCGCTGAGCAATTGCGAGTGAAGGACTTGCCCAAGGTCCTTACGCGGCGAGGTGGATTCGAACCTCGAATCTTCCGGCTTCAAGGCAATGACGCCACCACTACAACACCGCGCCCCACAAATTTATAAGACACGCACTTACGGCTAACTGAGTGAATATTTTTTCACGTTTCAGAGATGTGCAACCACTTCACGAGGAGATCATGCTGCACTCACGTCTGTCCAACCCTCACATCGTCAAGTATCTTGGTTCTGTGAGCGAAGACGGATTCTTTAAGATATTCATGGAGCAGGTTCCAGGAGGTGAGTTGGTTCTTCCAGTCCATTTTAAACACCATCATTATTACAATTGTAATCATCGTCATCTTCAAGTTGCCCTAAGTTATCGATTTCAACTTGACTTAATATCTGTTGAACTGGCAATCATCAGTTGTGTTGCCATGTGCATTGTTATCACAGCTAGTCGTTTTATTGTGTCTGAGGGAATTATGTATGGTTTAGCATGGCTGTTTTGCAGCTAAATCAGATATTGTTTCGGCATTGAACAAGTCTCCTACAAAATGAGCAATCAATTCACAATGTCTTTGAGCTGTTTTGTGTGGTCAGACCTTGCCTACAGGTGCTTTTAAAAGATGCTCCATCTGTTAACTAATGATTAATTCATTTGATTAGTTTTTTAAAATTATATTAATAGTATTTTATATATATATATACAAATATATAGATATATAACAGAATTTTTATGCATTTCCTCTGCTGAGAAATTGCTTTCAATGCGACCTTCGTTAAAGAACCCCTCAGTGTTCAAAGGACTTACTCATTTTTTACTGCATCTCATAGATCTGTTGACTTTTTTGCATTGCTGTGATGACCGCTGTATTGTTCGCAGACCTGTGGTTGATTGTTGAGCTTGTACTGGGGGATGCAAGCACCCTCAACCCCTAAATGACTGTGGCATTAACACCATGCAGAAGTCCTTTAAGGGCAATTGTTGACAGTGGTTGTTGATATGGGTGTCTTATGAGAGGAGTGTTGATATGTGTGTTAAAATGTTGTTGGCTGTTGAATTCAGGCAGTCTGTCCGCTCTTTTGCGTTCGAAGTGGGGTCCACTCAAAGACAATGAAGCCACAATTGCGTTCTACACTCGACAGATTCTCAAGGGACTTGAATATCTGGTCAGTAGCTTCTTCTACTTCCTCCGCTCTGAAGATCGCTTTCCATGAGTGCTTCATTCAGTAATTTCTTACAAGTGTGTATGTATGTGCACTTGTTATAGCGCCCCTTCAAGCACTCTACTCAGAGGCGCTCCCGACTGCAGAGGGACACTGCATCGGAGTTTCACGCCGAAGCGCTAAGCAATTGCGAGTGAAGGACTTGCCCAAGGTCCTACACGGCGACTTGAGGTGGATTCGAGCCTCGAACCTTCCGGCTTCAAAGCAACGGCGCCACCACTACACCACTGCACCCCACAAAATAGTAGTAGATACGTTCTTTGCTTAGTTGAGGACCACTGATGTAGAATCTTTTTTGATTACAGCACAGTGTGAAAATCGTGCATCGTGACATCAAGGGAGACAATGTATTGGTGAACACATACAGTGGAGTGCTGAAGATCTCAGACTTTGGGACATCTAAGCGACTGGCTGGGATCAATCCACATGCTGGAACCTTTGCAGGTCAGTCAGAGCTCTACTAAAACTTTCTTTTTATGTCACTGCCAAATGGTTTAGATTTGTGATCATTCAATCTGTCATTAATTCCTAGATTCCTTGAACTAGGAAACTGTTCAAAAGTACTGCAAACCAAATTAAACGATCTTCAACCGTTAGAAAATAGAGAATGGAAAGATGCTGGTTTATTGGATTGTGATGGTATTAAGTTATTAACCCTTTACAGACATGGAGGTGCTGAAATCTAATGTGCAAACAATACTTCTCTTCCTTGAAGGGTTAAATGTTGTGCCTGGTTGCTTTTGTTTAGGTACTCTGCAGTACATGGCGCCGGAAGTTATTGACAAGGGTATCCGTGGTTACGGTCCAGCGGTAAGTAGATTGACTAAATTATCTTTAGGGGCAGTTGATTATCTTTAGAGGCATTAAATTATCTTTGACGGCACTAAGTCTTGAGCAGCACTAGATTATTTGTCAAGCCCTAAGTCATCTTTAGAGTCCCTAAATTTTTTATCCAATCTTGGGACTGGCAATGTTAGAGTATGAGCAGGGGCACTGTTATAGATGATGTTATGTTTGTGGTGCAGCATTTACATGTGACACTCTATATGTATTCATCGTTCTGATTCTATATTGCAACATTTGTATTTAATTAATTACTGATTGTTCGAGTACTTGTTGTATAATGATCATTTGTTTAATGTTATTGTTTATCAACTTGTAAGCATTGTGATTGATTGTTTAATGTTTGCCTGCGTATCTTTGTTGCGTTTAGGCAGACATTTGGTCTCTTGGCTGCACAGTTATTGAAATGGCGACTGGCAAGCCACCATTCATCGAGGTATTTATCATGCTACCGTATTAAAAGGTACACTTCTCATATTTAGAAAGGCGCTGTGTACTTTATTCCACTCAGAAATGCACTTCAGCTCCCTATCTTGGCATTGTATAGTATTTTAAGTTTTATAAAGCACCTCTGCAGTGCACGCCAGTCAGCAGTTATCCCAATGCAATGGAACCCAAGAGAATAGCCGAGATTTCAGACGGGCAAAGATGCGATGAGACCTCCTTTCTGAATAGTAGAGCGAACTGAGGGAGGGAGAGAGTTCTTTCAACATCGTAGGACCAATGCAAGCAAAGACTTGAGCCAAAACAGTCGTCACATGAGTGGCAAAATGATCAAGGTGATCCTGAGATCAAATTATTAAGAAATGGCACAATGGGAGGGACACTTATTGAAGTCTTAAACCATGTATTTATGATAAATTATTTTGGGATGACGGCTAAAGAAATCTGAATATTTTTAAACAATCGGAGGGAACGCTTTTGAAGTCTTAAGCCACAACTATCAACACTGAAATGATTGAGCAATTTCATTCAAATGACAACCTAAAATGCTATAGTTACAGTTTTTTAAAGTAACAAATGAAACAATGGGCAGAGGACATTTATTGAAGTCTTAAAGCATGTCTTTCAGCAATGAAATTGAGAAATTTTTTGAGTTTAAGAAAGTCACCAAATTTTACAGCATGGAAATTTAAGGAAAAAAGACCTACATACAGTATATGTTTATATTTATAATTTTAAAACCAACGTTATGTATAAATGGTTGATGTACCAGCCGCTTAGAAGAAAACTAGAATCTTTCAATGCAGTCTTTAACACTGAGATTGAGCATAGACCCTGACGAGGATGACATCTTTCGTAGGTTGCAAAAGATTAGACGATAGTTATTTATCCTTTGGATTTACGTGGTGTGCTGACAAACAATCACAGAGGTAATTAGGTAAATCTGGAAATGACAATGAGAACCTTAAATTGAATTTGTGCTTAAGATGGGCGATAGGACTCCCAACCTTCAAGGAACCTGTACTTGTTCTTTGCTGTCTATGCATTGCTTAATGCTTCAATTTTTCTGTCGTTTTTATCATGCTCTCTTCATTAAAATGTTGATGCAGCTCCTATTGTTGGTGTTGCAAGGTGGCCGCAGCATGGAATAATTACTTTTATGATCATTTTGAGTATCTCTGTGTAAATCTCGTTGGTCTGTCTGACAGCTGGGCAGTCCGCAGGCGGCCATGTTCAAAGTGGGATTCTACAAAATGCATCCGGAGATTCCGGAATCGATGTCGGAGAATGCAAAGACCTTTCTGCTCCGGTATTTTTCCTTTCTGCAATATCCTCAAATCTGTTTTGTATCATACCCATGGCCGAAAGTGATTTGAAAAAATTGTTGGGTCTCTTTGGCCCAAAGGGTGCTAGATATAAGTGTTTATTCAAGTGCCAAAAAACTAATGCCGGGTCTGAGACCTGGACATACCCGGCTCACTTTCAGCCCTGATCATACCTGATTCTGAAGAGGTAGATAACAGAGATGTTTGTTCGAAATCTGTAGTCTTCTGCAGTGTGTTAGCCTACATGATGATGGCTAATACGGGGTAATCATACCTGATTCCTAGAAGGTTGACTGAGAGCTGCTGTATATATTATTTATTCATTCGCTCTTGTTCTCATAACACAGCAAGTTACAAGCTATATATATCCTTTAGGGATTTTACAGATACAGATGACACATTTTGATATGCAGACCTGTGTTCATTGTGGTCCATTGAACATAATTAAATATAACCTACATGCCTGGTAATAGCTTTGTGCATTATTTGACCCAGATAACTAATAATTGATTTTGTGTATCATGCTGAGGCATTTCCCCGTACAATATACAAATCTGCTTAGAAATATAGCCTGTGGTACTCTGGGACTTTTCTGAAACATTGGGAAATAAAGGTTGTGCCAAAGACTGAATTCCTTACTTAAAGAAGAGAAGAATTGTTGGAAATTTGTCTTTTTAAAGCTTGTTATTTACGTATGCTTGTTCTTGTTTCCTGCTAAATTTGTTAATGACTTAACTTCATTTTCTTCTCCTGTCCAGATCATATTGTGTATGAGCATTTATTAAGCGGTTATCACAGCAAAGGCCTTTCAGAAGCGCTCCCAATGTGACCGACCCTGACAGAAATGGCAGGATTTGAGGCAAGAGAAAGAGACAAAGGCAGAGTGAACTGATGGTGGAAGCCCATTTCATAGAGGGGAACATATACATGAACTGATGGTGGAAGCCCATTCCATAGAGTGTAACCTATACAGGCTTATGAACTGGATTGAGGCCTGGTAGTTCTGTCACATGTAACAAAGATTACTTGATATCCATTTGTTTATCTTGTTGATCCTGACAGTGTATAATGGATAGGTGAGAAGGGATATGATTAATTACAGACACCTGTGTTGATCGAATGAGGATGTGTTGTTTTCCAGGTGTTTCGATCCAGATCCGGACCAAAGAGCCACAGCCTCCGAGCTCCTTGAACATCCGTTCCTTGCAGAGTAAGTCTCCATTTTTTACGCTACTTCTGACTTTGTTGCGAACTATACGGTTTGAATGTTAGCAAGTTTTTTATGATGAATTAGAGTTGAAGCTGTGTTGCCATCTAGGCTTGTTTTTTGTCTTCATAGAAAACTAACAGGTGACATGGGAGAAAATTGATGTCTAAATGTCGTAAAAAGCAGCTTTAGGAATTTTCTTTGCATTATTAACCATTGTGGTTGCGACAATTGTAATCAATTTTGATTGATTGATTGAATTTTTAAATGGTATATCATCAGTATCAGGCTTAGACTGTGAATCTACAAGAATATGGAAATGAGCAATAGTATTTATGGATAAAAACTTTAAAGATGAAATCATATTTATATCAGTGTCTTATTTAATCGAAATTTTATTCTTATTGTTCACAGTCAGTTTTTTGTTTTGCGAATCAATTTTCTTTCATTCTTTTCTACTGTATTTGGTAACATTTTACCCCAGTTAACAAATGCTATGTTAACAATTATATGGATTATCCTATAATTTCAGATTTTAACTTTTATCTTGGCATTTTTTGCATTTTCTTTAGTTATTTTCTACTGTGTAGTTTTCCTTGCATGTTGTTGAATTTTTAAAAAATTCTCTGGTTTTATTGTACTAGCTTTTTAAAGCGTGTTTGGAGAAGTCAGACCTTTTGGAAAACTCTGCTTATTATGTTCTTTTTCATAGAACTGTTAATTTTATAGCGTATTTAATATCTTTTATTTTGTTTTAATATGTTTTAGAAATATTTTTATTTTCTTAATTTTGTGTCCTGTTAAAAAACCAGTGAAATAAACCTACAGTTAAAATAAAGGAATAAAAGTATCTTGTTCTTATTAGGTAATCCTTGTAAGTGGATTTATTTTCTAGCTAGTCTTGCACAGTTTTTAGGCTAGAGTTTTCTTGATCATTGAGTAGTTTATGTTTTTCTCTGAAATCATTTCTTTTCTAGCATAAGACATTTTTACTTCCCGTCAAAGCTGAGACACGAGTCAGGCGTACACGATGACAAGTGAAGTAGCAGTTGATGGGTTAAATTGTTAAACGTGTGATGGGATTTGATTTGTTTTGATTTTGAGATGAGTTGATGTTTAGTTGTTTGTTGATGTCACGTGGTGATCTGCATGCTGTTGTTTTTGGAGATGTGGAATGAATTTGGTTTCAGCAGAAATTTGTGATGAAATTAGCGAAATTTAAGTTTCTGTGATATGTTTATTTATTTCTGCATTATTACATGCACCGAACAATTTGTCATAGTAGTAAGGAGGGGGGTTTACACCATGAACGTTGGGCTATGTTTTCAGTAACTCTCTTTTAAATCCTAATGTCTGGAAATTTCAGACACTGATGACTGGTGAGACTGCCGTTTATGTTTACATTGTCTTATAGTCAAATGCATTAACTCTTATTAATATTATGTTATCCACTCAAGCCTCTGGTAGCTTTCAGTCTTAATTACAGAATACTAGAGGTGCCCTTAGTTCTTAAGAGGATGTATGATTGTATGTGTCTGACTGGGGCGACTGAAAGTTTTTTTATATAAAAATAAGTTCATTTAGCTACGTGCTATATATAATTTTATAATAATCATAACACAGGATGATATCTATCAATAGACTGCTTTTCTTGGATAGTTGCGTTTTGATGTGAAACACTTGTGAGCAGTTAGTAAATATGACACTTGAGGGCAGTTAGTAAATATGACACTTGTGTGCAGTTAGTAAATATGAATTGGAGACAGTTCTAGGTACCGGTTAAAGTTCTTTACCGGCCCAGATGAAGTCGTGCCAAGGTCATGATGAAATATTTGGCTTATTACTTTACCTTGGGTGGCTAGATGCTTGAGGAGAGAGACTCTTCGTTTATCTGTCACAATACATGTGGTAGAAGCTGTTTATGTAAGATCTTGGCTTTTTATTGGGCAGTGGCTACCGCAGCCGTACGAGTTCGTTGTCTATGCACGACGGGTGAGTGACATGACGAATGGAAATGGGTTAATTGTCAAATCACTGTGTATTAAACGTCTGTCTTAGCGGTTCAAAACTTCTGATTTTTTTTTTGTCATCTTCATTTCTTTGTCTTAAGCAAGAACTCTTCATTTATTCAAAACTTCTAACTTTTTTACGTGGCATGCTTCGATAGAAGCCAAATTCGAAGACTTTAAATGTCACCATGTTGACTTCATGAATGGCCCTCATGGACAATATTTTATCTTCTTGATAATAATTTTTGGAGTCTACCGTATATTGCAGTGACTTAAGATATATCCTTCTTAGGTTTCTGGCCTTGAAGTTAATTAGGCTATTTCATTTTAAGCTGCTCTTTGAAATAGTTTTTGCACATCAGGTTTATCGATTCTGCCTCTCTCTTGGAAATTCATAATTATGAATTCATTATCATAATTATGTTTAGTGCGTATTTCTACTAGTGCACTTTTAGTGCATGTCAATTCTTCACTGAAATTCTAAACTTTGTTTTCGCAGAATTGCCGATCACTTAGTGATTTTTAAAGAAAGATATTTTGGTTACCATACGTTTTCTGTCGAAAAATCTTTTTCGCTTGGCTGACTTACTGTTGTGAAGTAAATGTTTTGCTTTAGTCCTTTTGTTGTCTGCTCTGTAAACTGACTGTATGGTCTTCAAGTGAAACTCTTTTTGACTTAGTATATATCTTTTGAAGTCTGTTGATCATATTACACTTGACATGTGATATGCTGCTTTGAGGACCCTCTACGATTACATTTGTATGATTAAATTAGTATATTGAAGTTTACTTTGGATGAATTTTAACAAATTGTGATCTATACGCAGACTGTATTAATCTATTATTTTTAAGTCTATTGGTATGTTCAATTGCATAGGGTGTTTTGTTTTGGCAAACATGGAGATATTTGATGGTATAATTTGATAAGAATTGAAGTTTGCTCAAGATGTTATCTATTAATGTCCAACTAAGTAAAAACTAGTTTAAACTTGTCTTGGGGGACAGGTTATCTAGAGTATTATTCCAATGCTGTTTGTTGTTCAGCAAATCATTATATAACAGCTTTGAAATGCCTCACAAATGCACAGACTGGTCTAGCCTAAATGGTGTTAAAGTTCATTGAAAACAAAAAGTCATAACAAGTCCTTAGACTTAGTTAAGGTTCAGAAATGAAGGTGCTCTTCAACTTTATGAATGACTTTCATTTCTGTTTGATTAATTATATTAATTATCCTGACGAAATACCCTCTTGTTTTAAGCATTTGACTTTTGTGAGACCATTTTGTTCATCCATTTGGTTACACTTACACTTAGCACTTAGTCCTTCCTCGCGCTGGTAGCGCATCGGGCGACACAGCCTCTCCACGTTATCCTGTCCTCCACAGCCATCCGAGCATCCTCCCACGTCATACCGCCGCCTTCCAGGTCCTGAGTGATCGTGCTTCGCCAAGTCTTCCTGGGCCTTCCTCGTCCTCTTCTCCATCCCGACGGAATCCAGTCCAGGGCCTGCATCTGTGTCGTTTCTGTTGCGATAATTTGTTTTACCCGGGAGGGCTGCAAACCCTCCGCGGAACCCTCCTCCTTTACCCGGGCTTGGGACCGGCACAGGTTCCATAGCAGGAACCTGAGGCGGAGTTGGGTTAGCTCCATTTGGTTAGCTCCTGAAATAGAAGTCTGTCAGAAACACATTGTGGACGGTTTTTCCCCTGTTTTGTTGTTTTGTACTAGAAGGTACCAACAGCAAATTCTCTGAAAACTGTCCTGTTTTCCACATGTCCGTCCCTCTGTATCACCATCTCTCTCCATTCTTTCTAACCTGCCTGGATTGTTGGTAACTGCTGAACATTTGTAAACATTGACTGACGTATAACAGTTATAACTGGGATATAGAAAAGTTCTCTGATAATTGAACTTAATTAGTTTATTATATAATTGATTTCTCGCATTCTCTTTGTTTTTAAGTTTTGTGTTGTTATAGCTGACAGTGCCAGTCATGCAGCATGGAATGAAACATATTCTTTCTGTGTGTACTATGTGTGTGTTTGTTTGTTTGTTTGTGCCTCCCTGTGCATGTCTGTGTTTCTGTTTGTGTTTTTGCGTATCTGTATATGCCTGATGCCTGCATTTTGAGTAATATTGATGTCTGTATTGCTGTGTGCTTCTGGGTATTGTATTGTCTGTTGGTGTATCTGTGCTTTATGTCCCATTGTCCACTTATTTATCTCTGTAGGCTATTATTACATCTGTATTTCATTGTTTTGTTATGCTAGTGTATCTGTGTTTGTGTGCTGCGTGTGTGTTAGTGTATATATATATATATGTGCGTGTGTGTGTACTGCGCGTGTTTTAGTGTATCTCTTTATATATGTGTGTGTGTTTGTGTGTGTGTATTTATGCATCATTGCATCTTTGTATGCATCTGTACTTGTGTATGTTGGTATGCATGTATACCTGTACCTGTGTATGTCTCTGTTATGTATTTGTTTGGTTGTATGTGTGTCTGTGCCTTGTTTTGCTGGCATGATCACGACCTGTGCGGCAGTTATGGGATTATTTTTCCTCGTGTTTATTTCCTTTGACAACAGAACCGTGACTGCCTGCCTGTCTGAAAGCGTTGCCATGATGTTTAGTATTATTGACGTCGTGTGAGATTGATAACTCAGTTGTTTGTTGTTAGACGCTGACATTGTCGTTTTGCTACACGTGAGCAGGATGTGTACGTCGCATTGTAGTAGAGCTGTCTGCTTTGCATCGTATTTTCATTGCGTCGTCTTGCATAATTTTAATGTGGACGGTTGTTCGTGAATATGCATGAAGCTTCTGCCACCCGTTATTCTAATTTTAGAATGGCATATATCATGAATATTCAGTGAATGTTTATGAATATGCATGACGTCAGCAGAACCTGTTGAGGCTGGGGCTTTAACATGGGATGCTGTGTATGTGTGTCTCTATGCTGTGTAGGCGGTTCATTTGATTCTGCATCTATAGGAACGTTTTGGTGTATACGCTTTAAGCATTCTGGGTATTTGAAACATCTATGGTATTAGATTTGTTTACATGACCCGAGGGGTTAGTTTTCACATGCTGAACTATATGGGTGCTGTTCATGTATCTATTGTGCTGGTAGTTTGGCCCCTCGTGTTTATTCAGGCTCATAGAGTTTCAGTCTTTGGTTGGTCCACCTGTCTGTCGCTTGTAGGGCCAAAGTTTAGGTTCATATTGGTGTTAGATCAAAGTAGTTGTGAATATATTCACTGCTACCTTAGTAGTCCTGCTGGGTAGTTTTCCTCTGGCTTAAAGTGTGTTGCAGTTTGAATGTCTACTGCAGGAAGTTTCAAATGTAGTGTAGCACTATGGGGTGTCCTTTTGTTGTGTTCTTTGTAGCTTGGCACAGTTTTGAATTTTATGAGTAACGTAATGTAATGACGATAATTTCTATGGCGCCATAACACAGCCATGCTGCTAGAGTGAATTGTGCCAAATGCCAAAGCACTTTATGCTGAACCTAAATCTCTCTCACTGGACAACTAGAAGGGACTCTTAACCCTTTGCAGATGAGGGTGAACTAAAAGCTATTTGTGAAAATAATCCTTTTCATCATTCATAAATTAATTAGTGTTCTGGATGAATGAATGAATGGATGAATGAATGAATGAATGAATGAATGAATGAATGGATGAATGAATGAATGAATGAATGAATGGATGGATGGATGGATGGATGGATGAATGAATGAATGAATGAATGAATGAATGAATGAATGCGACAATCATGCTCTGGATGTATTTTTCCCTTTCCACGATGCACTGTCAATAAACATGACTATTGTAGGCTGACCTCTGTGCTGAGTTGGAAACGGGTCATTATCTAGTTGTGCATCGTGAATGAAAGGTCAAAGTCCATCAAGTGCATTTCACACATGAAACTGTCTCGATGTTTGAATGGGTCTTTTGAGGCCATAGGAAGTGGATAGTATTCATCTTGTTGTTAAGAGAATTTGCAAATGGAATGATTATTAATATATAGTTTCTAATTCGAGAAGTTTTTTATAACCCAGGTGATCGTATGTACCTTGTGAATAAAGATGTGAAGTAACAGTGATAATGTGAATTTTAATAATAATATAAATTATAATAATAATTATAATAATAATAATAATAATAAAAGTAATCTGTTGCTTAGACTTTTTTGATATCGTCATTGCCTTACATTTTTTGGTATTACGGTATGCGATGTAACGTTTTACAGTGTTTTGCACTGAATTACATTCACATTATGTTGGATGCAGATATATATTTACAGTGCATTGGATGACCTTACATTCTGTAATATTACATGACAGCTTTGTGTTGTTTTCTTTGACAGGACAGCAAAGAAGAAATCACGGCAGCATAGCAAGGTCGAACATCACCTGCAGACTCCGCAGCCCGACTTCAATAGAAGCATCTCTGGTTTGTTGATGATCAGTGCATCTTTAGCATTTATGATTCATCATCATCATCATTGGCATCACCATCACTATAATGGTGAAAATGATGTCTACATTATCTTAACAATGTGTGGGGCACTGTGGTGTAGTGGTGAATTTGGTGCCTTGGAACCGTAAGTGTATGTTTAAAATACATGTGTAATATAATATATATATATATATATATATTCGTTTAATGTGGAAATAAAAAACAGGTTGACAAGACCGCAACTCAGTAACATGGAAGGGAAGTTCTACGGGTTACACAGTCGCTTGTTGAGAAGGCACTTATAGAGGGCTCGTGGAATAAAGTTTTTATCGTCTTTCGGTGGCAACTCAAAGTTATGCGGACGTGGTCGGAGGCAGTATTGACGCTGAATAATCGGAGGATTATACCCATGGATTAACTAATGATGATGATACCTATGGATGTAAATGACATGCACATTGCACATGCTAGAATCCAGGGCCTGCCTATCTTCACATAGAATGTCATAAAGCACTTGTACAGTGTTTGCTTTGCTGTCCTCTAACTAATTGGCTAGTCATATTGGGAGGAGGGAATCTATTGTCTTGAGTTGTCATCAGTGTGATCATACTGAGAAAGCAGTCTATGTTCTTTGAAGGCATGATTGATAAGCATAGGCGTACGGGACATTTCGGCAGTGGGGGGGCCCAAAAAAAATTTTTTGCCCGAAAAAAATATGACGACTTTTTTAGTCATCCTCCCAAAATTCTTAAGATTTCCCGTCCGAAAAATCTGACGACTTTTTTACCTCTGCGTGCCCGAAAAATCCCTCCCGTGCTTGTTTTGCCCGAAAAAATTCTCCGAATTTTTTTTGCCCGTCCAAGCCTCTTTTGCCCGAAAAACACATTTGCCCGAAATTTGGGGGGGCATTTGCCCCCTCTGGACCCCCGCCTTGTACGCCTATGTTGATAAGTTGGGTAAGTCTAGGGTCATTCCGCCTCAGTTCAACAAATGCTTCCCACTCGACCATCTCAGATTTGGATGAAATTTGCACAGAATGTGCATAGATGTATTAGAACATGCTGTGCAAAAGTTGAGAGCAATACTCCCAGTAGTTTTTTTTATACGGAATTTTAAAGACACCTGGGGTGACCCCACTTATCGCGATTCGAAAATTGCGTCTTAATTTGCTGCCATGTTCAGGGGGTCATAAGTCGACTATCATTGCAGATAAATAGATGAAATTTTCAGGATACAGAGTCATCATGGTGCTAATCAAGGATATTGAAAGAATTTGATATCTGATGGATATTTTTTTTCTAGCTACACATTGAAAATCGGGAAAAAAACAATGACCCTGTCTGGCGCAAGTACTTTACTGCTTTACTATGACCAAATGGGTTCATTATCAGAGAAAGTGTGAACCACATGCCATTATAGTCCACATTGTGTGCACAGAAAAGCAATTAGGTCAGCTTTATCATGTGTACCTGTTGCAATACAGCCTTCTGAAAATGAAAGAAACCACTTTTTTGCCTTTCGACGACAAAGTTCAAGGCCTTAAATGGGCATGTGGGATAGGTCATACAGCTATGAAATTAGCACCATTGGAAAGAGCAGCTCAAATACTACTACATATAAGAAGAATTGCTTTTGAGACTCCTGTGGTTCAACGATTACAGCTATATCCATTAGAGTAGTGTTTTAATTAAGCATTCGCGAACTGATACGAGCCGATATTACGAGCTTAGTACTTTACTGCTCTACTATGACCACGTGGGTTCATTATCAGAGTAAGTGTGAACCACATGCCATCATAGTCCACATTGTGTGCACAGAAAAGCAATTAGGTCAGCTTTATCATGTGTACCTGTTGCAATATAGCCTTCTGAAAATGAAAGAAACCACTTTTTTGCCTTTCGACGACAAAGTTCAAGGCCTTAAATGGGCATGTGGGATAGGTGATACAGCTATGAAATTAACACCATTGGAAAGAGCAGCTCAAATACTACTAGATATAAGAAGAATTGCTTTTGAGACTCCTGTGGTTCAACGATTACAACTATTTCCATTAGAGTAGTGTTTTAAGCTTTCGCAAACTGATACTGATATTTTTAAAACAATTTCATGTTTCTGACATATACAGATGGTTGGCTGAAGATCATATTTATTAACTACTTACTTTATGTACACACTGGCAAGCATTCAAGAGTTCAGTTTTCATATACTTATCATGCATTGCCATATAATAATGGCAGCAAATGTTCAAAATACTACTACAATGTAAACTGCTGTATTCATTGAACTACAGAAGTCTCAAAAACAATTCTTTTGACAGTAAGTAGTATTTGAGCTGCTCTTTCCAATGGTGTTAATTTCATAGCTGTATCACCTATCCCACATGCCCATTTAAGGCCTTGAACTTTGTCGTCGAAAGGCAAAAAGTGGTCTCTTTCATTTTCAGAAGGCTGTATTGCAACAGGTACACGTGATAAAGCTGACCTAATTGCTTTTCTGTGCACACAATGTGGACTATAATGGCATGTGGTTCACACTTTCTCTGATAATGAACCCACTTGGTCATAGTAGAGCAGTAAAGTACTAAGCTTGTTATATCGGCTCGTATCAGTTCGCGAATGCTTAAAACACTACTCTAATGGATATAGCTGTAATCGTTGAACCACAGGAGTCTCAAAAGCAATTCTTCTTATATCTAGTAGTATTTGAGCTGCTCTTTCCAATGGTGTTAATTTCATAGCTGTATCACCTATCCCACATGCCCATTTAAGGCCTTGAACTTTGTCGTCGAAAGGTAAAAAAGTGGTTTCTTTCATTTTCAGAAGGCTGTATTGCAACAGGTACACGTGATAAAGCTGACCTAATTGCTTTTCTGTGCACACAATGTGGACTATAATGGCATGTGGTTCACACTTTCTCTGATAATGAACCCACTTGGTCATAGTAGAGCAGTAAAGTACTAAGCTCGTTATATCGGCTCGTATCAGTTCGCGAATGCTTAAAACACTACTCTAATGGATATAGCTGTAATCGTTGAACCACAGGAGTCTCAAAAGCAATTCTTCTTATATCTAGTAGTATTTGAGCTGCTCTTTCCAATGGTGCTAATTTCATAGCTGTATGACCTATCCCACATGCCCATTTAAGGCCTTGAACTTTGTCGTCGAAAGGCAAAAAAGTGGTTTCTTTCATTTTCAGAAGGCTATATTGCAACAGGTACACTTGATAAAGCTGACCTAATTGCTTTTCTGTGCACACAATGTGGACTATTATGGCTAGTGGTTCACACTTTCTCTGATAATGAACCCATTTGGTCATAGTAGAGCAGTAAAGTACTTGCGCCAGACAGGGTCATTGTTTTTTTCCCGATTTTCAATGTGTAGCTAGAAAAAAACTATCCATCACATATCAAATTCTTTCAATATCCTTGATTAGCACCACGATGACTATGTATCCTGAAAATTTCATCTATTTATCTGCAATGATAGTCGACTTATAGCCCCCTGAACATGGCAGCAAATTAAGACGCAATTTTCGAATCGCGATAAGTGGGGTCACCCCAGGTGTCTTTAAAATTCCGTATAAAAAAACCACTGGGAGTATTGCTCTCAACTTTTGCACAGCATATTCTAATACATCTATGCACATTCTGTGCAAATTTCATCCAAATCTGAGATGGTCGAGTGGGAAACTTGTAAAAAATTTGTTGATTTGAGACGGAATGACCCTCTATACATTTGGAAAAAGTTCGTTTTTTTCCCAACATTTCACTTTTTAAGAGATTCGTGAAGTTTGAGGACAGACATTGCTACATATGGCTTTATGTGTCTTGCCACTTGAGGTGTAAGGTTCAATTTACTTGTTTAATTTGTAAATGGTTAACCTACTTTGAAGGGATGTACCTGATGGTCTACTGGTTAGTCAGCTGGTTTGTCAGTCCAAGGATTCAAATCCTACCAGGGCAGAAAGATGTTTATAATAGCTTTTTGGTTCACGTAAATGCTGTAGCACTCTGCTAATTGAAATACTGTGAATGTGCCATGATACTTTGTACATGACATTCATGGCCGCGAAGGACAATGTTTTATCTTATTGGAATATTTCAGTTGTCTTTCTCTGTTTAAGTTCACAGATATTCTGTGGTACAAGGGTTGCCTTATGCATAAGCTGGAATATCGGACCATAAAATGTTTCGGCATTGATATTAAGTGCAGGTTAACATCATCAACGACCCTAGCCAATTGGATGGCTAGAACAATTTGGTTAAACTGGAGTATGCCTCCTGATTGATCAATTCTGCACACTGTCCAATATATTAAACTGATATCACACAGACCTATGGTTCAACACAAAATAATTTCACTTGATTTTCTGAACATGAATGACGTGGGAAGGTCTGAGAGTGTTCATATTCCTCTTTGCTTCTATTCTCAGTGACCGCGGGCATGTCCTCCATGATAGTTTCCTGTCAGAACGAGTAACTGGCCTTAGGCCTCGTTCACATAACCTAGAGATACCATGTTATGATTTGTTGATTGGAAAGGGATTTATCAACAGAATGCTGCATAGATGACTTGTTTTACGCTAATATTTTAGTAATTTTATTCAACTTGTGATTTCATTTTTACGTTTTACTATCAATTATTACTTTGGTGTATTAGTTCCTTTTGCTCCTACTACTACCATGAAGAATCGAGCCTTTTCTGTTGTTGGTCCAGTGGTCTGGAATGGCCTTCCTTTTTGGCTACGCCTACACCCTGGGACTCTACCAGAATCCTTCCTTACTAACGCGCTGGAGTCGGGAGTGCCTCTGAGTAGTTTTGTTTTACTTGAAGGAGTGCTATATAAATATCCGAATGAATGAATGAATGAATGAATGAATGAATTATAATGATGTTCTAACTTCTAAGTCCCATTGTGCGTTTGCAAATGGAGTAATAATTTTTTACTTATTTGCTTACTAAGACTGGTCGTCGTGTGATATGCCAAGACCGAGAAAATGAAGTCGTGTTGTTTAACTCTGTTCTTCGTTTCAGTTGGACTTCCTCCGATGAGCAAGACGGTCGATGCTGCCCCGGCAACCGCAGCTGTTCACAATCATCGTGGCTCCGTTCATCGCAACCTTCATCTCAAGATGCCGAACAATGACCGGTTTGTGTCGCCGCATCTTTTCATTGCGGTTTCTACTCTTTTGGCGCCGCCATTTGGGGAGCTCTTTAAGGCCACTTTTGTTGTCGTTTCATCTGGAGAATTTGATTTGTATTTGGAGCTTTCGAATCATGCGGCTTTGTCTCTTTCTCGATTTCGTTTCATCTTCGTTTCGATGTAAGTTTCAGTCGTTTGTGATGCTGCATTGTTCACAATCCATTGTTCGACATCTTTATGGCATCATTGTATTTTCGATGAGCATTATGCTGTGATGGGGTAAAAGGTACAATTGGTCGTTAATGCTTCAACAATATATGTCCTTGTACATCCGTGTTGCAGATCCCGGTGGATTAATTATAATTAGACTAGATGAGATTAACCATTGTGACCTTCTTACAACATATTTACGAGAAGAATTTAGTCGTGTAATTATGATTTTTATTACACGTCAAACCTTTGAAAATTATAGTTGACAATAGCAAATAAGAGATGAGAACTGGCTTATCATACCTTGTAGGGACGTGGTGGGTTTGGTGCCTTGGAGCCAAAGGGTTCCAGGTTCGAATCCACTGCAAACCACCGCGTAATGACCTCGGGCAAGTCATTCACTTGCAATTGCTTGTGCACTTCAGTGTGAGACTCCAATGCAGTGTCTGCACTGTAGTCAGAGCGCCTCTGAGTAGCGAGCTTGAAGAGACCTGTGCTATTGCAAATGTGAGAAATAGATAAATAAATAGATGAAGTGGTTACGGTTGATCTGTATGCCGTGCTTTGCGTGGGTTTAAATTCTCATCCAGTGCCACTCCAAACCATGCTGATCACAATGTAATGCTCAGCATCGTTCACCAGATTTGTAAAAATTCCAATGAAATCTGTGCGACATTTAGATGTTCAAGTGAGTATTTATATATATATATATATATATATATATATATATATATATATATATATAAATTGTGGTTTCGTCAACCCATTTAGTGTACTTCCCTATTATAAGGGCATAGGCGGAGACCTGGGCGGAGACTTGGGGCGACGGAAAGATTTTTGATGGACGAATGGCTGAGTGTCGCAGAAAAATTTCCATCTTTTGCCGGCCAAAATTCCTGACGACCGGCGAAATCTCGAAAAAAATTCTATTTTCGCCGCCAAAAAAAGTTGACCTTTTTTTAGTCTTGGTGCTCAACGATTGGGGGGGGACAAATGCATGGGCCGTTCCCCCCAACACCTCCTTTGGGGGGACCGTCCCCCCTAGGTCTCCGCCCATGTATAAGGGTGCTTGTCGGATTTAATTTCCTTTACCCGATTTATTACTTTGTGCTTTAGCATTGTTTTTTACGTCGCCACAAGGCATTCGGTTAGAAATTTCCTCCGCTACTGACCTTGCATCCAGCGTAGGTGTATGTGTCTGATATTCATTATGTTCTTCTTCTTCTTCTACCTCGTATAGCAAACCCGAGTCCTCATCCAGGTCGCGTCCAATGTCCGAGATCATCACCTCGTTCCACCACATGCCCGATATTCCCTTTACCCCGGCTATTCCCGAAACACCCAGGTTTGTGGCGCCGCTGCTGCTGTTGATGATGAATTGCCTTTTCATCTATCGCTTGTTTTCCTGGCATGTTGGCCTCAACCGAGTTGCCCGGTTATTTAAGGATGCTAACCAATATGTAGCCTGCCATGTATTTTGCACGGACTGATCTTTTAGGCCGGTTTCATCTGCTGTCTCTAATCTACGGCGTAGGTATGGTTACTTTGTAGGTATGGTATGTTTTGTATGTGTATGGTATGTTTCGTACGTGTATGGTATGTTTCGTACGTGTATGGTATGTTTCGTAGGTGTAATCGTGTATGGTATGTTTCGTAGGTTCGGTTACTTCATAGGTTCGGTTTATTTTGGTTTAACCCTTTTCTGACCAAAGTGTTGTAAATAGTATGGGAGTCTTAGACTGTCGGTCGGTAAAAGGGTTAATGTTATTTTTAAGTGAGATTGTTTTGTGAGTCTGGTTTTTGTAGGTTTTCCTGTAATGATTGTTGTTGGTTGTTGTTGGTTGTATTGTTATATAACGGTTATCTTGTGGTTATTCTGTTGTCGTCGTTATTTCGATGGTTTGTGTTGTTGTTGTTGTAGTTGTCGGTGCGGGTTATTTTTGTTCGCATGCGAATTAGTGGGTTTGAGTGTTTTTTTTGTATTAACTGATGTTAATATGCTTGGATTTATTCCTTTTTTGTTTGTTCAGAAAACAAAACGAAGTTCTTTTGTGTTGGAGTCTAGGTCTGTGTGGTTTGAGTTGAATTATATTTTATATGCCTGCTACCTAGAGTTGACTTATCAGTGTTTTTCAGGCTCCTTGACACCCGTTTGTATCACCATGGTTGTTGAACTGGGAGCACCTCTGAGTGGGCTTCTTGAAGGGCCTTCTTGAAGGGGTGCTATATAAATTCATGAAATTGATGAACGAATGAATATTGGACCATGCGGAATGGATCAACCAGGCATCTTCCAGTTTAACCCAATTGTTCTTGTTTTCTAATTCGGCTAGGGTCATTAATGATATTACCCCACACTTCAAATCACTGCCAAAACCTTTTATGGTTTGATATTCAAACATATGCATAAGGCTGGTTCCACAGAATGTGGTTTGTCCATTCACATCATCACTGAATTAACTTCTCTCTCTTTGATTTCCAGTTTTACAGCACTAGTTACAGATTAAATATTTAATTATAAGTTGCATCTTTGCATATAAAGGACTAGCTGGGTTACCCGGCATTGCCCGGGAAATTTAGGATTCGACCTGTTCCCGGTCAAAACCCCACCCCTCCCCCTAACCCACAACACTCCACCACACTTGGACCTCCAGTGGTACGCCACCCGTGAAATTTTCCCTCCCACCCCCCACTTCCCCCACACCCCCCCACTTTTCCCCACCCTCCCCACTCCACAAAACCCCACTACACTCCCACCTCCACCGGTATGCCACCCGTGAAATTTGGGTTTTTGGGATAATTTCTCCTCCAACCACCCCCACCCCACCCCCTCACCCAGGAAATCTGTATATCAAATGAAATCTTTATGAAGCTTATTCGCTTGAATTACTTTGCAAGTGTGAAACAGTCATTCTGCATCTTTGTGGAATATAAAGCAGGTATGTAGGCATGCTGAAACAAGTGTGCTGAGAAAGGGGTGACATGCTGATGGGTATTTTAGCATGTAGAAACAGTAGAAGCAACACTGTAAGCATGTTGAAATAAGTGTACTGACATGGGTAGGTAGTTACACTGAGATCGAGTATGGTAACTCTTAAGTCGCCTAATTGGTCCTATGTCAATTTGGGAAAAACAAAGACTTTCTGGAAATATCTGTCTGACTTTGCCATTGTTTGATGCTATTGTTGACCTGATGAGCAGTAACTGCTAAGCAGTTTTCGTGCTCAATCAAGATCTACACAGGCTGGTTATTTACTTGAGCTGGCCATTTAATTGTTTTGCCATGCTACTAGTGACTAATATACGTTGTCTGGTCATGCCACACAAAGTTTTCAGTTTGAATTGAGTGTGCATGCATGTTTGCTAGCTACGCGTGTGTGGTGTGTGAGCTGCTGTTATTGTTTACATGTTGTCATAATTTAACACAGATATTTATGTGCTCATTTATTTTAATACGTTAAATTGATACGCGTTGTTTTATGAAGCACTTATTGCAGTTTCAGTGGCTGTGGTCACACTGCACGGTGCCACTTTGAGAGATGTCCAAATGCGCTATAAAAATATACAAGCATAACGCATATACATAGATAATAATTATATATATATGTATATATGCAGGCATAGATTATTATTAATGTATGATATTGTATATTGAGATATACATAGATTTCACTGTAATTTAAAACAATTTCACACCATTGAGGGAGGCACTTTACAAATGCTTAAATACAATATAATATTACTGTATATTGTGTTAGTCTTTAAAACTGATTAGAATATTCGTCTTTGTTGTTGAATTTTCACTATTGTGTGTATGATTACTGTTGCTGTAAGTCTAGGCGTTTCTGTTGTGCTGATAAATTACTTACTTGCTTGTGAGCAATCCATGCTGTGAGTGATGAAGACCAATTACAGTTCATTTAACTCTGGTGCACAATACCTATAATTAACTTCATATAGAGAACAGAATCAGTTAGAATGAAATTATCATTGTTGTCAGTTAAGCTGTGAAGTAAGTAAGTACGGTCAAACGATAATTTCTCAGTTTCCTCTTCAACCATGATCAGACTCCAATCGTAATTGTTTCTCGCCATCTTGTGATTATCATAAAGGATTACCATAAAGGAGACCATTCGGTGGGGCTGGTTTTAGGTGATTAATTCTAAGTGATAACTTTAAAAAGTACTACAAAGAATGTGTACTATGTTACATGACATTACCGGGGTCAATTGCTCATCACAGCGACCCATGCAATGTGGTACTGAAGAACATTGTGTTACTTCGGATTGGTAGATACGCTTTCTCTGTTGCTGGCCCTATGGTCTGGAATGGGCTACATCCTCCTTACCGGCTCCTGCTGCCAAGGGTCTCCTCTGACACTTCTGTCGCAATCTTAAAACTCTCCTCTTTAGCCGAGGTTGGGTCGGGAGCGCCCCTGAGTAGTAACATTTAAGAGGCGCTATATAAATCGTCGTAGCAAATGACTATACTTAGCCTGCTATGTGTCTTGTGCTTGCCTTCTCGTGTCACCTATACGTTCCGTTGCCTCTTGTTTGTGTGAATTGGCTGACAATTTCACTACATTACTTTATTTTACTTCGCTTATTTGTGTATGTACACGTGAACCATGTATTGCACCGCTTTGCAGTACTGGAAATCTTTGTTTACATTGAGTCCATTTCGAAGCTTCACAATTCAGTGCTTTTGTACTACTAGTAGCGTGAAATATAACGAGATATAGATACTCTGGAATGACAGGTTTTAACACTTGTCATTTTTTCCGTTTTTGCTTTTATGGTGACTTTGTGTACTGCACAGGGCATTAAGACAGTGGCATCAGACAGTGACAGACTTCTAATGCATTTTCCTTTAGCCTTAGTGTGTTTGGATTTGAATCCCTTGGAAGTAGGCTATGTTGTCGCTATTTCACTGTTGAACCAGATGGAATGCAAGGAAGGGTTGTCCGGTCTTACTGTTTACGTTCATCGTGTTAGTGCTTCAAGGATCTTTCAACCCACATCATGCATTTAACGACCGGCTTTTGCAAGAGACTTGCTCTTCACTACCATGTCAATCAGTATGTATCAATGTAGCAATATGCATAGTATAATGCCTTTTAATTACGCCTCAGCTGCACAGAATACATGGCACATGCAACAGGCCTAAGCATGCAGGGCCTCATTAAGACTAGTGTGGACCCGGTGCTGCGATTACCTTCCAACCCCAACCCCCCAGCCCTTCCAATCCCCCATCCTCTGACAACCCGCTGGTCCACCATGCCCATAATTATATGCGACTGTGAGCCCTCCAAACTGCACTTGGTGCTGTAGCACCCAATGGCTTAATGTGGTCCTGTACTGTGAACTTGTTTGCAATTGTGACAATTTCAAAGTGTCTCCGCTGCAGAGTCGGATGCTAGAGCACATTATAAATGCAGTGGGAGAATAATTTTCACAAGAGGATGAGGGTCCAGCGCTTAAAAGCACGTGATGAGCTCGGCCTCAAGTGTTTACTGCGTCTTATCTTGTCAATCATCGGCGATAAAGGTTTAGCCAAGAACAAGTCGAGAGTTCCGGAAGGTTGGCCGACGACGAACGTACGGCCAAGTTTTATACAGATAGATATTGTGCTGTTTGGTCAATTAATTATTCAGGTAATAACTTTTCTAGAATGCGATTTCGACTGTTAAGACGACGGCTTCTGATAGTGCGGTCCAAATGCTGGTTTCCGCTTTGCATGAACTTTCTCTGCTTCTGTCTTGTCTCTGGCTCCTGATGGTACACATACTCTGGTAATGTTTTTGTTTTTCCATCGGTAATTAATCAGCTTCGTTTTTATATTGCTCTATAGATGCAGGGTAGCGAAGGTGAGTTTTAGTTAGGTTATTTGAAGGAATTATTATTATTATTTTCTGCATTTTAATTTAGTTAAGTTCAACTTCAACTTGGTATCATGTTTTACAGGAGTTTTTGAAATTTACTGGTAGCCATGTTATTTCTTTTGGCTTTGCTGTTAGTTAAGTTCTAATTATTTTGTATGTTTATATTTATATGTTTGTGATATATTTTTGTTGTTGTTAGAGATTAGTTACCATTTGTATTTCTAACAAAAGAATTGGTTGGATATAGCCTTCAAGACAACTTATAGTAATCTGCTCTAGACAAATTTGTCTTATAAATTTGCTTAAAAACTAAGCTAGGTTGCACCAATCTGACTAAAATTGCCACAAGTTAATGATCAACGTTTACGTTAAATCTTCACGTTCATTAAATCTTCACACGTGTTTTTCTGCTGCATCAGTGCCATGTATTCTAATTTCTTCCGTTTTTAACAGAAAATTATCGGTACTTCCTTAATTGAAAGAGCATTATATAGGAGCTATTTTGGTGTTTTTGTTGGTTGGAAATAACATCAGTTGTGTGTGTAGTGTGTAAGCATTTTTGGTTTGGCAAGTGGCAAAATACTATTGATGCAAGGCCTGGGTGGTGAGGAAGAAGTTAAAAAGGATTATTCAATTTCAAGCATTTGAGAACAAGTCTACCAGAAAGCTGTTGAAAATATCGTGGAGAAAAACCATGACCAATATACGGGAGTAGACATCAGCAGGGCAAAAGAGAACTATTAGTTCACACAAGAACTTAGAAAGTGCAATATTTTTGTCATCTCACGAGACAGCTGTGTGGGGGGAACTTCATTGATAGCAAGCAGCCTGATGAAAGGTATTGTGGAGGAGTCCGAGGAAGCCAAGGTTGTCTTGGATAACAACATTCTGAACTGGATTAGACTTGTTGGTGCTGGATTAATGAATGCAGCTCGCACAACTGAAAACACTGGGCTGTGAGGGTCCTATGATGTAACCAACTGTCGCATGTGACTTGACCTGACATATCTACTTGAACTGTATGAGTGGATGTTTGAGTCATTGCAACATACGTTAACATTAACCAAGTACAAGGGTTTATAAATTGCCGTTGTATGAAAGTGTTAGCTAAATTATGTAGAGTGATAGCTCAATGAGCGACTACAGAACAGGAAATACAAGGGCTTATTTGGAATACTGATGACTCATTCTACACTCTACTAACACACTGACTACTTGGTACTTCTGCGGCTGTCACAGCCTTAGTAGCATTTGATAGTTGCCTTGATATATATATATCTTGAACCAGTAGCAGAATGTTAATTAGCAGGTCAAGAAAAGGTCTTGTGCCTTGCAATAATCTTGACCCAGTGCTGGTCATGACACCAAAGTGATGGGTCAAGGCCATTTGCTATGTATGTATCTTGCTCCTCAGAGTCACACTTTGATGTGACCTTGCGCACGTAATAAATTTATGTAATAATAATAATAATAATAATAATAATAATAATAATAATAACTCTGTAAAAAGGTTTTAAGAAATTGCGGGTCACACCAAATCTTTGTTCACCATATTTCTTTCTTTGTGATAGTTGATTCGATCCAAGGTGGCACACATTGTTAGGTACATGTAACATTGGAGCAACTGATCATGCATTGCAGAGCAGTTGAAAACAATTTCTTACTTTTCTTTTTTATATGTTAGATGTATTTGCACAAATTTCGTAAAATATTAAAGATAAAACTTTTAAATTTAAACATTTAGTCTGTCATAAGCTCTAGTAAGACTGAATTGCCGGTATTTGTGTTCTTGGCTTGAGTTATGATAAGATTGATTTTCTGATAGCCTCTTAGAATAGCCATTCCTTTCTGCCCTTGACATCAAATCTCCATTAAAGTGACCCTATGCATTTGATTAAAATAGAAGACCACGAGAAAAGGTGTTATTGTTTTAAGGGGCGCCCCTGATAGCGGAACGATATTGTTTAATTTTTGGGTTTGTCCTTTGACACTCACGAACCGTTGCAACAATTGAATATGTAAGCTACTAACACTTTGGTGATCAATAAAGAAACCTTATGAATTGAATTGTATGGTATTACTTGACGATAAGCCAATCTTAAACTCTACGCTAGCCGTAACCAAAGTACAAAAGTTCACCAGTGGGCAAACAGTGTTGAGATAAAGAGTGACAGTGAAAACACAATGCTTTTGTCGTCAATTATCCATATTGCAAAGTCTCGTGACAACAGGCAGTTCGATGTTTTTGTAGTGAATACAGTTCGAGTACTCATGGCAGCGGACCAGCCAGTCCTTCTCCGTCCCCCACTCCGGATGACTCGATGGTAACGGAAACGGTCGGCTCCAAGGATGGATTCTACCTGCTCCGGAAGGATTCAGAACGGCGCAGCACGCTAGTCAAGGTGCTCGGCGAGGACCAAGACCAGGTGAGATGTCCTCAGTTTATGTCAGGAAGCAACGGAAAATAACTGGGTCTAATGACAATGCTGACACCTGCATTCCTTAATCAGTAATTTGAACATTCCTATAGTGCTGTGTTTCTCAAACCGAGGGTCACGACCAAAAAGTGGGTCGCTATATGCTCTGTCAAGTGGTTCGCCATAGTTTTTCGTGGAAATATTTATATTTTCGGCATTTATTCGGAATTTTATAAAAATTCAGGTTATAAACAATGGAGCAACAACATTTGAAGTTGACTGGCTGTTGTAGAAATGTACACTGGTTTGATCGTGGAAGAAGTCTAATGTCCCTTTTTTAAAAATTTTATGATGGATAGACGATACTGTTTTTATGTTTTGTATTTTTGCAAGTATTAACTTGATTATTTTTGTTTCTCAAAAGATTGCTGACAAATGGTTGTCTCTACTCCATCGTGACGTCAACAATCAGCACCATAAAGTGACCAAGGTCAGCCAAATACGCTTCTACAGTCTATCTGGCAATCCAATGTTTGTAGGCTTCTTTCCATTTCCCTGTTTATTCAATTGCTGTTGACTGGTTACGTTCTTTGTCGTTATCAAAACTTCTCAGTGTTTATATTTGTGATTGACTGTTTATGAATTCGTTCTTTCTTCCAATACCAGATGATCTTTCCTTTTCTGTTGTTGTCAGTGTTCATTCTTCCTGTTGATTTCTATATCTTTGACGAGTGAAGAATTATCTAAAATTAGGTTCTTATCTAGTTCGAAGCGTAGATTTCGTTCTATTCGGTTAATTCTTTGAGCTTTACAGTTCAGTCTTTGTGTAATATAATTCCTCAATTGCTAGCCTTCTTGTTCTATTCCTTGTGTAATTGTTCTTAGAGTGACCCTTCTGGACCCCTTTGCTTACCAAAGTAATACCCCTTTATGTTTATTGATGCTTTATGAACATTTGATTGCAATAAAATCTATTTGACTGGATTTGAAAGTCTTGTATCTGGCAGCCGAGGCTCTGACTGTTTCATAGATGAACATTGATATGAGGAATTGACAAAATTGTAGTTGTATTAATTATCATTATAATTATTATAATTATTATTTATTAGTAACTTCTGTAGCACCAGTCTGGGTGCTCCAAAGGCCAAGAATTCTCATAATGAGTGTTACTGTAGCCATTTTTAAAATTATTAACATGTATAACAGTTATGTTGTGGTTTTTCTTTCAGGAACACCTTCTTAAGATGTTGTTTGGTTTAAAAGAATTTATACGAGACGGTAACAATCGAAAAACCGTTCAATATGCCATAGGTAATTCTTATAATTTTATGTACCTTTCTAAATATTCTCACTTCAATGTATATTTGATTTTTTTGAGGTAGTAGGTAAGTACTCAGTTGAGCTTTGCTTTAATTTTTGTGTTTGAGATGATTTTTCATTTCTAGCTTTTATGATGATATTTTTCTTGTTATTTCTGGGTAATGAAATAATATTGGTTAAATTAGAGCCGTAAGCTTTCGTCATTGAGACGTTTTATGATCTTTGGTTGCTTTTACTTAACACGTCGACAGTACTTGTAAGATCTGCTGAGAAGACGCGCTGGTCCCATATTAATTCATTCATTCATACGAGAATTTATATAGCGCTTCTTCAAGGGGACTACTCAGAGGCGCTCCCAATTCTAGCACGGCAAAAAAGGACAGTTTTGAGTTTAATAAAAAAGTTTCAGTAAAACCCCAGCAAGTAGACGTAACTCCTGTGGGAGCCCATTCCAGACAAATGGAAGGAGTGTCTTGTTCATGCACAGTTGTGTCCTGCCTTGCACATTTACTGGCTAACAGTGGCGGAGACCTAGGGGGGACAGGGGGCCGGTCCCCCCCAATGAAAGTGTTGAGGGACGGCCCATGCATTTGTCCCCCCCCAATATTTGAGCGTCAAGACTTTTTTTGGTGGCGAAAATAGAAAATTTGGTCGAGATTTGGCCGGATGACTAAAAAAAAAAGGGCCGTCAACTTTTTTGGCGGCGAAAATAGAAAATTTGGTCGAGATTTGACCGGATGACTTCTTCAACGAGATTTGGCCGGATGACTAAAATAAAAAATAAAAAAGGTCATCAACTTTTTGGCGGCGAAAATAACTTTTTTTCAGAGATTTCGCCGGTCGTCAGAAATTCTTCGGAAAATTTCGCGTCTTTCCGTCCCCCCCCAATTCTCGGCCCAGGTCTCCGCCTATGCTGGCTAAGTTTAATACACTGAAATATTATGAAAGTGCACTAGAGAGTAAATTTAAAAAAATGAAAATTGTGATGCTGACCTGCTCAATAGAGGGCTGCAATTTGCAACATGTGTTATACTGGTCTGTAGAGATCTTTTATCTTAGAAGCGATGTTCTCGGTGAATGTTTCAGATTCTCTTCGTGAAGAGATGGATTTTGACATGTCGGCCATTTATGAATTGCAGCTGGCAATATATGTCTTCCAGGAGGCTGTGAGTATACCTTCGTTTTACCTGTATTGACATCAACAGTGGTCTCGCAGACCTATGATTATAACACTGGACAACAAATTTTTACAAAAGTCATGTTACTGAAATGAAATTAGTCAGTTCTTATCAAGTTTTATGTGCTGAACACGAATATGACAGTGAAATTGCTTAATTGGCTCTAGTTTTTTTGTAATCTCAAATGAAGTCATTTTATATCGCACCATGCATTCCAATAGTGATACACTTACGGTTAATATTGGTAAAAACGAGGTCATAGACTAGTTCTTAGATTTTTTGCCTGTCTCTTGTACAGCTGTTCGGGAGCATCTCTGCGGAGTGTCCAGCAGTAGTCAGCCAACATTGTAGTGGACCATTTTCCCTGGTACCTTTGCTCCATTGTTGCGATATCTTGATGAAAGCGTTCGCCATGTTCGTCACTAACCATGCATACCACAGTTGTCAGGGAAGAAATCCAGATGGGAGTGAAGGAAATGCATCTTCAGCGACATATTGCAGCAAAATTTCTGGTACTGCTTGAGCATGTCTTCTACTAGTTCCTTGTATTTTTCTGCCCTAACATTCCCCAGAATGTCTGTAGACACTAGACGAAAAGCATTCCATGCTTGTTTCGCATCACCCTCCAGCAAGTTGTTGAAGCGGTCATCTTTGAAAAGTTCTCTAATCTGAGGACCCACGAAAACTCCCTCTTTAATCTTTGCTTCGCTGAGTCGAGGGAATTTTTCATGCAGGTATCGGAAAGCTGGCGAAGTGTGGTCCATGGCTTTCACGAAGTTCTTCACCAAACCTAGTTTGATGTGAAAGGGTGGTAGTAGGATTTTGTGAGCCTCGACCAGAGCTGAGTGCTGGATATTTTTCTGTCCAACTGCCATGTTTTGTCTGGGAGTCCATTCCTTCCGCACGTAGTGCAACTCTCTTGCCCGACTATCCCACTCCCACAAGAAACACATATATTTTGTATAGGCTATCCTTGCTGCAGTCCCATTAAAATGGCAACTACCTTCAAATCACCGCACAGGTGCCATTTGTACCTGTTATAGTCAATGTAACGCAGTAGCTGTTTTAGGTCATCGTATGTCTCTTTCATGTGGACAGCATGCGCTAATGGAATAGATGGAAGACGGTTTCCATTGTGCAAAGAGTCTACAAAGAGTCTCCATTCTTGTGGGTCATGAGTGATCTGTAAGGCATTCATGAGGTCGTCAATATTGTAGCAGAATACCAGATTACCTTCCTTCATGAAGAAAGGTTCCAACTGCTGATGGCGCTTTCTATATGAAGTGATTGTGACATCTTCTTCTAGAAGATTCCATTGTTGGCAGGGCTGTTTTTAAGGAATTTTCAGAACTGCACAACTCCTTCTTTTCCTTCCCATCCATGATGGGATTATGCAATGAGGTGGAATATTACATCATTCCATAGGCGCAACCACCCTATGGGACCCACGGGACGCGTCTCCCCAACTTTTGAGTGGTCCCCTAACTTTATTATTATGGTTCCCCAACTTTTAGGACGTGATTCATTATGGTCCCCTCCAACTTTTAGGACGTGATTGAACCTATGCATCATTCTAGACTTATTTAGGATATTGTCGCATTTCTACTGCATAAATTTACATGGTGAAACATAAGAAATGAACTATATGAAATATTTTCAAAACGAGAGCCAATAAAAACTTTTTATGGTTATATTCGTGTTCAGCACACCAAGATGCTACACATTAGGGCCTTTTCCAGTCAGTAACGATTTCTATGTTGACCAGTGTTATTATAAGCAGAAGTCCAGAGCTTTGTTAAACATGTTTTCATATGCTATATAGTTGGGATAATTTATTCCGATTTAATTGAATCGCCCGAAATCAAAGTTGGCATTCTCCCGCATATTCTTGTTTAGTAGCATGCTGCGTCTATAATTAATCCAGCAGACTTTGCGAGCTTGATCGTTTGGAGAAGACTCCATGTATGACTGCGGACAATTTTTCATGCACACATTTCTCTCGCCTCGAATCAGATTGACTGATTTTGAACACATGATAGGTGCGGTAAATAAATAAGATAAGGTAAGAATAAGAACATCCATATATATATATTATGTATGCCAAAAAAATTATATTTTAGAAACCTCGTCACCCCTCCACACTAGTCACCACCATTGTCTTGATTACATGTTACCGCTGCTTCCAGGGATGACAAGAAAATTCAGGGCCTCTAGGCTGAGCAGTCACAGGCCCTTAGACTTTCTTAAGGCTTAATTAATGAGAAATAATTTGTATCAAAACAGACTGATAAAAGTGAAGAAGACACAGCCTACAATTTTATAACAATTTTTTATTTAAATTAAATCAAATTATGATTTTATCCGGTTGTTAATTTGAAGTTTAGACGGATAATTAATTCTCGGAACGTTACTTCTCTGCAATACTATATTTTAATTTTAAAAAGGCATAAATCAGAAACTTTTCTATGCATCACTACCTAGTACAGGTCCCTGAAAGGTGCTGGCTTCCTGGGCATTTCCACCTGCCACGTCTTGGTGGCCCTGGCTGCTTCTTTACTGTTCTCGCTTTTGATGATGAACTGTGTTTGTCGATCAGGTTGGTGAAATTCTTCGACAGCGTCACATCCAGCCGCACTGGATGTTCGCACTTGACAACCTGTTGCGAAGTGCCGTGCAATGTGCAATAACCGTCATCTCACCTGGTTAGTCAACTTGATATCATTGGCCCTTCACTCATAATGAGCTATCATTATTATTGCTACAAGTCTGTGATGTGCACATGTGATTCTAGGCCAGGATTTGCACCTTGGAAGACTGCAGCTAGTAGACCTACTGGTTTTTAATTGAATTGTATTGTATATGACCATGTATAAAGCGCTCCTCTCAGCAAAAAGCCTTTCAGTAGTGCCCCCAGTGCGATCGACCCCGAGAGAAAAGGCAGGATTTGAGGCGAGAGAAAGATGAGGAAAGACGACCAGTTGGTGTTCAAAGCGAACTGAATGGTGGAAGTCCATAGAATTTTTATTTGTTAACAAGGTATTTAATTATCCGTGTCTTTTGTTTGGTTGTTGTTTATTAGCTTCAAATGATATTTTGTTACTACCTCTATATCTGTTTTTTTTCTTCAGAACTTGGTGCTATCATTGGTGACAAGACTGACCTCCCACCTGGTATTTTTTAGATTATTTTAAGTTACATTATTTTAAGCTACCTAACGATACTTTATACGCTCTGATATATATTCCAGCGTGAAATATTCATTAACTTAACCCATTCGCTACCGGAGGTAAAAAATTCCTGTGACCGAGGTTATTAAACAGACAGTGCGGCACTGCCGGATATATCCGGCGCATATGGAATACGATTTATTTCCTCCGCTGGATATATCTGGCGTCCTAGGTATCGAATGGGTTAAAAACATTTTCTCCTTTGCTTGAAGTAGTTGACTAATCTTTAGACTTTATTTACATATGTTTGTTTTACATTAAGGCAAGTTATCTTGTTAACTGTTTGTTAGTTAGCTGGACATCATTCATATAGCTTTCGTATCACATTTCGGTGTGACATTGCGCGCGTTACAAATTTATTTAATAGTATCACAAATGATGTATACGTCTATAAACTCTATTGTTAAAAATTATGTTACTACGTCAACCTAACCTACTGTAAGTACTGTTAGTTGTTATTTTTCAAGACTCTATTTCGTATGGTGTTGTCATTCTCCCATGTTATTGCTATTTCACATGTTGTTGCTATTTCACATGTTAATGAGGTTATTGATATTTCACATGTTATTGATAATTCGTATGCTGCTGCCATCTATGTCCATATGTAGTTGCTATTTCACATGTTGTTGCTATTTCACATGTTAATGAGGTTATTGATATTTCACATGTTAATGATGTTATTGATATTTAACTTGTTATTGATAATTCGTATGCTGCTGCCATCTATGTCCATATGTAGTTGCTATTTCACATGTTGTTGCTATTTCACATGTTAATGAGGTTATTGATATTTCACATGTTAAATTGATAATTCGTATGCTGCTGCTATTTCACATGTTGTTGCTATTTCACATACTCATGCTGTCCATGTAGTTGCTATTTCACATGTTGCGTTGTCATATGTTGGTAGATGTTTATCCACTGTGGCGTAACTTCTGAATTCTTTATCAGAATTTAACTTGGCTCTTCCAAAAGATTATGAATTTGATTGCAATTTCATTTGAAGTGACCATACATAACTGTTCCATGTTATAACAGCACTATCGAAATCACTTAGGTTAGTTACTACAATCTCATATGTGCTGTTTTTTTACGTCGCTATTTCACATGGTATTAAATTTTATGGTGTTGCTGTTGTTCAGTACATATTACTGAAGACGAAGAGTCCGTATCAGGGCCGTCAACCGCTGACTCTGTCCCGCGTCCGTCAGTTCCCGTCATGGCTCCCGTCCAGCGTCTCGACAGCAGCAGCACCGCCAACCGAACTCTCTACGCTCAGCTGAAGGACCTCGAAGACGAAAACCGAAGGTAGTACGGTCTCCGTTTTTCTGTTAACTCGATTTATCAATCATTTCCAT
Organism: Lumbricus terrestris; assembly: GCA_949752735.1. Taxonomy (NCBI): domain Eukaryota; kingdom Metazoa; phylum Annelida; class Clitellata; order Crassiclitellata; family Lumbricidae; genus Lumbricus; species Lumbricus terrestris. The sequence goes on from OX457042.1 coordinate 32,622,374, forward strand.
TTTATTGATTTATTTTTATTGATTTATTTTTATTGATTTATTTTGTGGGTGAACGGTTGTTTAGTTGTTAGTGTTGGCTGGACTGTGAAGCGAGAGGTCAGGGTTGAAATCCCAACCAGGGCAGGGCAATCTGTGTTGAGATTTCTGCTCTACCTGTTGCCTGCCCTCATCCATCCAACTCAGCTACGGTGAGTGTGTACTGATGGCATATCGTCAGTGGGAAGATAAGATGGCAGGGAGAGGATTAACCAGTCGACCACATTTTGTATGGTGAAGCTAATGAAATGAAGTCACTCACACTTTTGTACCCTTGGCTACCTCAGGACTAGGGGCTTAAGGGACTATGGGACTACTACTCTTTTTTCTTAGCTACTGCGCCATAGAAATTGTCGTTATTATTATTATTATTATTATTATTATTATTATTATTATTATTACTGCACAAAGGGGCTACTACTCTTCTTCTTCTTAGCTACTGCTTTTCATTCAAGATCAGCAAACATGAATCCGAAACTTGAGATTTATTATATGCAAACAGTGTTTCTTCCATCATCATTACTTGGAGTCTGTCCAGCAGGGAATTGATGAATTTCACCAGCAATAATACCTGCACAGTGCCAAATAGACCCCGTACCATTATTGGTTGTCTTGTACAAGAAGCTCTATTTGTTTGCCTTTTGTTCTTTTAAAGGCTCAGGTCTGTAATTGGAGATTTTCCAAGAAGGATTTAAGATGACAACTCCGATTGCAATTCATTCATACGCTTATCGTATTGTATTGTTTATGCAATGGTTGTTTGCAATTCATTCATATGTTTATCATATTGTATTGTTTATGCGATGGTTGTTTGCAATTCATTCATACACTTATCGTATTGTATTGTTTATGCGATGGTTGTTTTGTTTTGAAGATTGCTACTGAAGCTAATCGACTCTCAGAAAGTCTATCAGGATGTGCTAAGGAACGCAGTGCAGCAGAGGCAGCAAGAAACGGACCTGCTCAGGTCAGCACCACTTAATGATCCTGTTGGCTTAAAGGGGTGGGGGTGTCCATATATTATGTACGCACAAAGGAGGGTTACCGGATTTAGGTGATTTGCATACAGGTGTGTACGGGAGTGGTGGGGGCTCGACAAAATGTACGTATGCAAAATGAATGTTCAATTATGATGTCCATTGTAGCCTTTTATAACTCTGTATTATCCTATTGTCATCCGGTGGCTTTTGCTTACATTATGATTAAGTTCTGTCCAGATCTGACCTGTTATTTTGTTAGCAAATGTGATGTTTAACAAATATAAGTAGTAGCCTATGGCAAAAATAAATGTTAAAAAAATGATAATTGACTTTTGTAAGGGGATGGTGGTAGAGAAGCTTGTTTGTATGCATGCATAGAGGGGGGCCACAAAATGCATGAGTTGCAACAGGGGCAGGGAGGGGTCAAAATAGAATGTCTTGCATATGTAATTATATGGATTAAGCGAATTGCTGGAGTCAAGTGACTTGTGTTGCTACATGCTAACAGGAACCTCCTTCCGCACATGCTGCTTAGCCAAGCAACTTAAGTAAATTGCAATGCCAGTTGTAGTTAAACTAATTATCTTCTTACATATTAAAGAACTTCGTGGTTAAGCAAACGATTCCTTTACAACAAATGCAATCCAAGAAACGTTCGTCGTCTAATTCTCTTATTCAAAGTTAGACAATGGCTGCAACTTTGCAAATTTAATTGTTTAGACCTGTATCTTATTACACAAGAACCAAAAGGTCTCGTCTTAATGGAAACTGCTAAGTGAAACAGATGATATATTTACGGTTGCATTGTTCCAGGACCTACGATCGTTTATAGTGTGGTTAATGGTTATATAGTTTAACAGCTAATTAAGTGCTATACTGCACCAGGTTTCGAAACTTCTAAAATAGTGGTTAGCAGCAGCACCGCTATGACATCACTCTTGAAAGTTGTGCTTATTTCGTAAGTTTCTTAAGGGTTTCTATTGTGTATGGTACTGCATGTTCAGTTGATACTGTTTTCCAGGGCAAGCATGTCACATCCACTTCATGGTAATGCGTCATGTCAGCTGGCTCTAAATGACATGCCACTGCAGAACGACACAAACGGTAAGAACAGTTCTTTCATAACAGGTTAGCGCTAGAAGACGGTTCTTGCCCTTTATTTGCATCATTCTACAATGATGGGCAGAACTTCTGATAATCTTAAGCAGTTTTCTTAACATTTTTTAACACTGATCGTGAACGGATATTATTAGCAAACTGTGGGAAACGATGCAACTCATTATTACTGTATTATTCTGTAAATCTAATTTGTCATGACTACTTTTATTTGCTTGTTCATTCATTCATTCATTCAAGTATTTATATAGCACCTCTTTAAGGAAACTGCTCAAGAGGTGCTCACGACTCTAGCACCGTCAAAAATAACAGATTTTAAGTGGTTATAGAATGTGTCAGAGCATGACCTAGGGAAAATGTGCAGCTCACAAGGAATGTCATTCCATACCACTAAGCTTACATTGCGTGATAGTGGTACGCATGGGCATAGGGGACATTTCGGCAGTGGAGGGCAATTTTTTTACTTTTGCCCGAAAAGTATACTTTACATTTTTTGGCGGACCGCAAGTCGCCAACATTTTTTCAATGACCAAGTTTTCTGATGACCTTTTTTAGTCATTTCGATTTCCCACCGAACAAAAATAACTGATGACCTTTTTTTTAGTTATTTCATACAAATCTAGCTGTTTTACTCCTGTGTGCCCAAAAAATCCTCCCATGCCTGTTTGCAAGTTGGAGCAAAGCCTAGCTGACTACTAGTTGCACCAGCTGCAAGCCTTCTTGACCTCTGACCTTTTAGCGCTACTGCTACTCTTGTTCATGCCTTTGTTGTAAGTCGACTTGACTACTGTTGCTCTATTTATGCAGGTCCCCCACTGCGGCAAATTTTGTGTCTGTTGCGGACAGCGACACGACGCCTCATTCGAAGCATTACTAAGCTTGACCATGTGTCGAATTACATGCGGGATGTCCTGCACTGGCTTCCCTTGACTCAACCGATCTCCTACACGATCTCTGCTATGGTCCGGCGATGCCTGCTGGGCGGTGCTTACTTGCAAGAGCTCTGCCGCTCCACTTTGGGTCTTCGTGGCCGACGCTCTCTTCGCTCTGCCGCTCATGGTGAGCTGTTGCTTCCTTATGCGCATGTACCTCTGTTATGCAGCTTTGCGCATTTTTCTGTCTTTAGCCCAGCTGTTTGGAATGGACTCCCAACACATTTTTAAGAGTCTAGTCCTTTTTCTGCTGTTGCTTTTGCTTCCTTATGTGCATGTACCTCTGTTATGCAGCTTTGCGCATCTTCTGTCTTTAGCCCAGCTGCTTGGAATGGACTCCCAACACATTTTTAAGAGTCTAGTCCTTTTTCTGCTGTGCTTCCTTATGCGCATGTACCTCTGTTGTGCAGCTTTGCGCATTTTTCTGTCTTTAGCCCAGCTGCTTGGAATGGACTCCCAACACATTTTTAAGAGTCTAGTCCCTTTTCTGCCAGTGTAGAGTCAGGAGGGAGCACCTCTGAGTAGCGATCCTAAAGGACACTTTACGAGTTTTCTGAATGAATGAATGAGCCTGAGATGAATGCATCTGCCATCATGGTTAGGTTTCTACCCCACGTTCATCCTCGGACAATTACCAACAGAAAATATGCTTTGGTTAGACAGTATATACGTGATGTCTACCGCTTTCATTTGAAGCCAACCACTGCAGGGGTTGGGTATGTCTGTGCTAGTATGTTCGAGTGACATGACACCGTTTGCTTTTCTGCTTTCAACACGAATTTGTTTTTATTTCAGGTATTGAGAGCAACGAATCGGATCCAGAACTCGTGAAATGGCTGACGACCCTTGACTGTGACCAAGACACAATAAACAGGGTAGGCCAGAGCATACGAGGTTCTTGCATTTAGGTCTGTGTTCTGTTAATACGTATGTGGAAATTTTGTGTTTTTAGTCGGTCTAAATTGAAAGTTTTTTTAGTTGATATAGATTTAAATGCCAAAATCTCAAAGAAATATAATTGCAGATCGGCATTAACAGTGTTCATGCAACCAACAAATATTGTACCAGTTATGTATTATATCCTTCAATGACTGAAATGCAGGGACTAAGGGACTTTGCAAATGAACTTTATCAGTTGTGGTTAACTTTAGACAGGACAATGCAAGAGGTACCTAGGATATACCCTAGATGTTCGTAACAAGGATATTGTACCATTGCCAAGTCGATATTCTCATATAAATTATATCCAGTTCTTATTTCAGTGTTAAACAATTTGTGCTTTTGCTGTAATTTTCTAGTTGCTGGCTGAACGGTTTAGCAAGAGGCAGCTACTAAACTCCGTAACTCGAGAGGACCTGCGACGAGCCAATCTAAAGTGAGGCATCCTTCCCTTTCTAGATAATTTAGACTAAAACATATGCTGAAACAGTAAAGGCTGTCAATAAACATATATAATTCATAGAATTGATCAAGACAGTAAGATGTTCAAAAAACACATTATATACTAAATCCAAAATCATATATATAATATATATATATAATATATATATATATCATCCTAATGATGACCTTTTCCTAATGTGGGAAGCCCAAGTCTAGGAACATAACTGTATCACACTTCCTTAGTACTATGAACATGTGCAGTTGTGCACTGTACCATATATTGGTGCTTTACAAATAACTTCTTATGTGCAAGCTTTGACCAGTCACTAGCCAAGCCTAGAGTCTAACTGCAGGTTACAAAGATAGTTGCAAGACTGCAAATCGGTTGCCAGATCTACATGACAGTTGCCAGAAAAGTCTTGATAGAGGACAAAATCAGTTCAAGGATACGTCAGACATAATGTTTGAAGAATTAACGCAATGCTGTAGCCTAGGCTAGCATCAATGCATGAACAGATATATATATATATATATATAGATATATAGCTTTATGATGAAAAATGAATGTTGCAGGGACATATTTTGCGCAGAATACAACACATTTAACTGTAATTGATCACTTAGGAAAGCTTGCAGGTCAAAGCGCGGTGGTGTAATGGTGGCGTCGTTGCCTTGAAGTCGGAAGGTTCGAGGATCGAATTCACCTCAAGTCGTAGGGACCTTGGACAACTGTGTCCACTCTGAGGTCGGGAGTGCCTCTGAGTAGAGTGCTTGAAGGGGCGCTATAACAAGTGCACATACAAACTACAAGTCGTATGTTGTCGTTGTTTTGCAGAGGTGGCATGTTTTGTCGGATATGGGAAGTCATCCAGAAACATCGACAGAGACCGGCTCACAGCCCTGATCCCGACGTCTAAACCAAAGAAGCCTTTGACGTGCAGTTTGTGCACAACCGCTCGTAGAATCAAACGCCCTGACACAATACTTGTTTACAGTTTCAAATACGCCCTGACACAATACTTGTTTACAGTTTCAAATACTTGTTTACAGTTTCCAGTACCAGATCTACATCTGCTACAAATGTTTGTTATCTGAGCCCCATTCAGAAATAGCTATATCTAAAAATTGCCGTTGATGCTAATTACAATTACAATCAGTGTCCATTGAGAAATAGCCACCTGTAGCTAAAATTTGCAATAGCATGTGCACCATTCAGAAATGACTTTCACAACTAGTCGTATGTTGCCATGTGGCCTTCACAACCAACTGTTATGTTGCCAGTCCTTGCCCCATTCAGAAATGGCCTTCAGTTAGCGATAGGCTAACATTTTGCTCCATCCAGATAATGGCCTTCACAGCTAGCCATATGTTACCATAGTCTGTGCCACATTCAGAAATGTCCATCACAAACTGCCTACAGGTGCTAAATGAATAAACATGGCCATGTCACATACATTTCATTAGTACTACAATGCGCCATGCCACAGACTAGTTTTAAAAATACTGCTGATTACCGGTACTCACTAAGTACTGCTGATTACCAGTACTTACTAAGTACTGCTGATTACCAGTACTAAGTACTGCAGATTACTGGTACTTGCTAAGTACTGCTGATTACCGGTACTTACTAAGTACTGCTGATAATTACCGGTACTTACTTTGACAGGGTACGTTTGATTTAGACGGTACTTTTGGCAGCTGATTGAGATTGAAGTCTTTAGGTATAGTGTAAATAACACTGCAACAGAGTTGGTGCTACATAATGATGATTAAATTACGTGATGGCTTTAAAACCAAAATGTACAAAAACAGGATGTACAATGCGTGATGAACATGTTCTTCTGTGCGTTCGCCTTTTGGGCAAATCGCTGAAACGATTCGAAGCTTGTTACGTCTCGTTCTCGTTGGACAATCCAACTTTTCATCTTCGGAATTAACATTATTTAATCTGCAAGATTTTTTGGCATATTTGTATAGGCCAGGATGAATTGGAAAACAATAAAAAAAACTGCCTCAGTTCTTGCATCTGTGTTGTTGATGTGGCGATGGTGGATCGACTGGTACATGTCCATTTGGTGACGTATCTGCGGCTGATGTTTCTACGTCGTGTCTCGAAGACCGTACGCCTATCATACTTGCCTGAGACTTCTGAGGACAGCACTGCGGACAGTGTCGCTCCAGTTTCATTTTCTTTGTCGAGCCAAAACAGTGGACTGCGAAGCGCAGCTCTTGTAGCAGCTCGGACCAGACAGAATGCTGAAAAAAGTTAAGAGATAGATGTGTATTTGCTTCCGCATGAGAGCTTAAAATGATGGGCTCTTAATAAAAAAAATAAGTGTGAGAATATTGAAAGTGGAAGCTCTACAGAAAAGTTACATCAAGTATTCCGAGGAGAAGCTATACATGAAGATGTGTCTACATATGATTAACAGTCACTATCATACAGCCATGGTTAAAGCGTTTGAAGGGTTCTTAATATGTGCTTTAAGAAATCTAGCTACATACATGCCAATACATAAATGTGGCACCACACATCGAAATCAGCATTAAGTCGGAGATTACACATCAGAGATATTAGAGAAATAGTACGTTTGTGATTTTTTTATTTTAAAAAAATTTAATATAAAAAAATTCAAATTTAAAACAAAATTCAAAAGGCAAGTAGCCTAGCTATTTTAATGCTCTTGATGTGCAAATTATTATTTGTTATTAATTTAATTGGATCACTTTTTCCTTATATCTTTGGCTAGAATTAAGCTAGAGCAATAATTTTTGTGTAATTTTTATGCCTGAGACAAGGCCTTTGAAATGATGCATCAAACACAATATCTTTGAAAATCACCCTAATGCTGATTTCAGTGTGCGGCGCCACAAATGTGTATAGTTGACAAAGGTTATTTAGTTCAGTTCGTTCGCATTATTAATGTTGTAATACATGCACACTAGTCAACATGCTATGTTAATTGTAGGCCCTTCTATGCGAACTGACCGACCGACCTCTATCCATTGTAAGATCTTATGGGGGGGGTGTCATCATAGCCCTTTCCCTCTTGAAGTCTTTCTTGTTTCCTTGGGGCTGTCACTCTGAATAGCTAAGACTGTAAGAGGCACTTTATAAATTCTCATATACAATACAATTAAGCATAAAATCTTAAACAAAATAAACAAAAGTAAATGAGAGTACCTTTAATGCTAACTATAGCTTCTTCATACCTGTGTGGCACTTGGACCTCCACCTGCACAACCATTTCTCTTTGAGTTCCACACAAACTCCAGCACTGCGACGATGACTGCCAATGCTAATCCAAAGAAGAGGACAACAAAGATGCCACCAACGTTTGCCACTCCAAGTGAGTTGGCCTTGTCCTTCTTTTCGTCCGTGGCACACAACGCAGAATTCCTCCACCAGTTGTTGTACATCATCTGGATCTTTCCGTTTTCTTGCAACTCCAGAATTGCCATCGAAATAGGATCGCGATATGGAGAACCTAAAAACAGTTCTGCTATTTGGGTAATATTCAACGTTACCGAAGTTGCTGAAGTTTATGTATCAAGTAATGGACCTTAATACAACTTTTAACTTCTGTGTACCAGTTTAGCAAAGTAAGAGTTTAAACTTCATCATTGTTGCAAGTTACATGCAATCAGTGGCGGCGCTAGGGGGGTTTAGGGGATGACTAAAAAAAGGTCGTCAGAAATTTCGGCGGATGAAAACAGGAAATTTCCTCCACGAGGCTTCAGCCCTCCCAAAACTGAAATCCTGGCGCCACCACTGCATGCAATTGTAAATATAAGAAGATGAAATCAATGACGTGTGACCCATTTAAAACATGACAATTTAACAGATTTTAAAAGACAAACAAGGAACTACCAAAATATACAAATATCAGTTAGTAACATTCTGGCAGTTATTACTTAAGGTGATTGTGTTCTTCATGGGGGGAGCTTGGTTTCCGTTTGGGGGGAGGGGGCTAAAAACTTGGTCCAGAAGGCGCAGCGCCGAAAAAAATTTCCGTTTCGACAGGAAAAAAACTTTTAGTCGTCATGTTCAAATCTCATGAAACTTACTATGTATTTCCCGGCAGAAAAAGTTGATGACTTTTTTTAGTCATCAGTTGGAAGTCCTTGGGGGCTAAGTCCGAAAAAAATAGTCCTTTTATTTTACACGGTAAAAACATGATTATGGGGCTTCCTGGGGGCTTTAGCCCCCCCAGCCCCTGATAAACTCCGCCCATGGTGTTCTTGTTCTACTTTAGACCAGATTTTAATATAACCCACGTGCTGAGGTAGAAATGCAGCCACAGCATTCAACTGCAACTTGTCTGCTATGCGATATTGCCAAACAGCAGTTTGAAACAGATGTGAACTAAAGATTTTAGTTGAGTCTCTCAGTCTGATGAGCAGAATATGTAAAACACATAATTATTGGTCAGCAAGTTTTGCAGAACTCCAGATTGAGAAATGCATAGAGTCCTACTCTATGTCCAAGTCTGAAAAACTCATTCCTTGCTGGTGCATGCCCTATGAAATTAAGTTGTATGCTTGTCCAATAATGGCCATCCATACTCCTGGGCACAATGAGATAATGGAGATCACAGGCTTGACTATATATGTGCATTTGCTGCAATATTATTACCTGTTTGTGTTCCAATGCCGTAGCCTTTACTGTCGAGCAATCCTCCAACCTGAATGAGATCACAGTTTCTCTGCGTGTTGTATTCGATCATAGCCGACTCCATGAGGAAGGCGTAGTCTCCCTTAAGAACACGTAATATTCCATCCTGCGATGTCTTCACAAACACGTTTGGCTTGTGGTTCACCATAAATGACCACATTCTCTGGTACGTTGGCAGTTTCGATTCCTACGTGTCAAGCAAATGCAGCGTCTACTTCAGTGGTTCCCAACCTTTCTTGACTTTAGGGCCACTTTTTCAAAGTTGGAGGTCACGGGGGCCACTTTTTCTTAGTTGAAGGCCATTAGAGGGCCACACGGCTAAACTTTAATTAGCTAAAAGCATAAAAATTGTTATAATTGATTCAAAATAGAATGTTTGATGTTATTTATAGATGTCAAAATAAATTAATTTGTACTGGAAAATGATTGTGTTCTATCCTGTCCAAATTGTTAATTTTGTCATATATTTCGGTAAATTCTTTGAGGGTCGAGGGCCATATTTTGAGGCCTGGTGGGCCACGAGTTGGGAACCACTGCTCTACATGGACTGCAACTTCTGCACCTTAGTATGCAATGGCAGACAAAACTTCAGCTGTACGATATATATTTGATATTAATTAACTAAATCATCTGGTCGCAGGCTACAGTACAAGTGCCTTAATGTTGGACAGCCTTTTTTGGGGGGGGGGCTTTCTTCCTGTACAAATAGAAGCATGAGCTCTTGGAGTCTTGGCATTGTCAACTCGGGAGTGCTTCTGAGGAGTTTCTCTTGAAAAGGCTCTATACAAATTTGCAATTACGACTATTTGCTTTCTGATGCAAGTCATGCTGCCTCATGCAACCAATGAAAAACTGAACCTATTGCGTCAGTAAAGTTTTTGAAAATAATACCTTACATTGGAACATTTTCATAAAACTACATCGACTGTTTACCTTCGATGCTATGGAGAACATCATCAAGCACCATGGTATAGGGTTCAAGGGTTGTATTACAAGGTTTAATTAGAGTAAGTTCGTATTTAAGGCCTAATTGGGAGCCACTATAAGGTTTTTGTATTATTATTATTATTATTATTGCTATTATTATTATTGTTATTAGCATTGTTACAAAGGCAATGTGGAAGAAAAACAGATGCCGTTCCTCGTTGGACTGCTACCGAGATTCTCTGAAAAAGGTAGGTTGTCTCGAGTCTGTCCTGTGCCGCCTCGGTCAGCCTCCGTCCCATTATTATTTTATTTATTTTTTGGTATTATTATTATTATTATTATGGAATCTGTAGCATGCATAAAATCAGACTGTATGATATATATTAGAGTGACATGTTGCAAGAAGATTCTAATACATCGCTTACCCGGAAGAAGGTCATAGTTGATCCACCGGACATCGTCCCATACGCTATCAGCGTCTGCTTCGAAAGATCTTCAGCACTCTCGATAGGTGACACCATTCGCTCGACGGTCAGAAAAGCCGCCAAGTTCGCCGTGTAGGAAGAAATTATGATCAGCGTGAAGAACCACCAGAGTCCACCAACAATGCGCGTTGAAACGGCGCGAGGATTGATGTCCGATCCCTGCTGCATGAGCGTACCAACCGCAAACCAGAAGCTATTCGATATGGTGAAGACGTTCTCCATGAGGTTCAAGTCTGGTCGGCATGGTAGAGGATTGTACCATTCGTAGGGGCTGAAACGAGCGAGAACGTACATGATGAGGCTGACGATGACGTACGCCGCGATTACGTACACCCAGATTTCGATGGCAAGCGGATTTAGGAACGAGAAAAGGCCGGGGCTTTCGCGCCGCGGACGCTTGAAGAGGATGCTTATGCCGAGATTCATAAACGGCTTTGTGAAATCGATGACTTGTTCGCGCAAGTAGTTGATGGTCAGCGAAGTGACGGCAAGATCGGCTCTCTGAAAGACAGTGAAACAATGAACCAGAATGGCAACCAGTGGCGGCGCCAGGATTTCAGTTTGGGGGGCTGAAACCTCGCGGCGAAAATTTCACATTTTCATCCGTCAAAATTTCTGACGACCTTTTTTTTTATTTTTAAGTCATCGACCGAAATCTCATGAAAATTTTCCATTTTCGCCGCCAAAATTTCTGACGACCTTTTTTTTTAGTCGTCAGCCGAAAATCGTGGCTATTTCAATGTAAAAAATTCGGATGGCCCTTTTTTTAGGGGGGCTGAGCCTCTTGTGGAGGGCTTAGCCCCCCCAGGCCCCCCTAGCGCCGCCACTGATGGCAACTATTCTCATTTCTTTATGGAAAATATCAAAACAGGGAAATCTTAATTTGTTATACACAAATATACAACTTTACTTCTTCTGCGAACCATCACAAACAGCTGAACTGAAGCAGAGAGTGCTGCTGTGTATTGAACATATTTCAGAGTGGATGACATCCAACCGTCTGAAGCTCAATCCCTCCAAGACGGAGTTCGTATGGTGCACCACACTCAGACGCCGCCATCTACTTGATGGCAGTACCTTCAACGTCGGTGATTCAGAAGTCAACCCAGCTGACACCGTTCGCAACCTTGGAGTTCAATTTGATAGCTGTATGACCATGACGGCCCATGTGAGTCAACTCGTCCGAGGTTGTTTCTACCAGCTGCGACGAATCAAAACCATCCGCAGATTCGTCCCAACCTCAACCGCCGTCACTTTAGTCAACAGCTTCATTGTCTCCAGGGTTGACTACTGCAACAGTGTACTGGCGGGTCTTCCGGCTTGTCAGCTGGAGCGGATCCAGTCGGTGCTCAACTCCGCTGCACGCATCATATATGGTCGCACACCATCTGACCATGTAACTGATTTGTTGCGTGACAATCTGCACTGGCTGCGGGTCCCTCAGCGGATTACATATAAACTATGCCTGTTAACATACAAATCTCTACTTAACCTTATGCCGGACTAAATATCAGAATTTTGCATTCGTGTAGCAGATAGTCGGCTAAGATCATCGTCGAGGGGTCTGCTACAGGTCCCACGGTCAAACACGATGTTTGGCGAAAGGTCCTTCGCTGTGTCAGGACCCACTGCATGGAACAGTCTCCCTGACCATGTGAAGCATGCATCCTCGCTCGAAGGATTCAAATCGAGACTGAAGACATATTTGTTCAAACAATCGTATAATTAACAGTGACATGTGATCCCGTGTACAGCGCCCTTTCCTTCGGCCTCGGCTGAGCTACGGCGCTATATAAATCGTCTTATTATTATTATTTATTATTATTATTAATATTATGTTCTATTATAATTGCTATGAAATTATATTATTTTAGTCTAATCATTATTATTAGTCATAGTATCAGCATTGTATAATCATTATTATTAGTCATAGTATCGGCATTGTAAAATGTGAAACAATTATCATTATAATTAGTTTTAGCGTCATCACCGAGAAAATCAGTCATAATTATGGTTTATTATAATTTTTCATTATTACTACACAGAATCTGCCTAGGAATAAAATTGAAACAAATTAGGTGAACTGTAATCAACAAACCATGACCAGAAAATGACAGTCCTCAGCAGCTACTAACAGACCTTGTCTAAGAGTTCTCGAACAAGTCCATTCCACTCTCCTCTTTCTGGCACTCCATAATTACCATCAGGCACAAGATCCAATTTGTACGTAAAGCCAACAATTTTCGAGATTTCCTTCAGTAGATCAACGCAGAATCCTTCAAATTGGTCGTTCCCTGAGAACTGCTGTTCTTGCTGCTTCATCATAATGTACGGGGGCTCCTGCAACAGCAAATGCAACAAACGGTATTGTATTGTATTAAAACATTTATAAAGCACCTCTAATAGGGTGAACCGTTCAGAGGCGCTCCTAGTGTGCAGGGCCACGAGAAGATTTTTTTAAGAAAAGTCAATGAGGACTGACAGCTAGAATCTGACATCGAGTAGATGGGGACAGCATATTTCAAAAAGAGGGACCAATTGAGTAAAAGGAGCGGGACTGAGCCATAGCTGTTCTAGTGTGAGAAACTAGAAGAACATATTTGTTTCGGCCTAAAGGGTATAATATATATATTCAGTCTCCAATTGTACTTGTTTTCTGATCAATTTGTTTTCATCAAATATTCGATCAAGAGATGATTTCTTTTGAAAACAACTAAAAAAATTTCTATGCTATTACTACTAAAATAAAAAAACCACAAGATCATTATGCTGAAAAAAAGTTGAACAGTTTACAGACTACTCAGCCAAAATTAAAGCAACAGGAAACTGACATCCAGAGTTCCAGACCTTTAAATAAGCAGCATGTATTCATTGCATGCAAGATGTTAAATATCACAGCTGTAGAATATGTAAAGTTTTCGGAAACTGTCTTCATATCAACTTTCAGATATAATACAGGCACAGTTCACTAACAGATTATCATTTCACAGGAAGATATCACGACATCGGAAAATGTGTGCCTTACCAAAAGCGATGTGACAGTAAGAGTCCTGTTTGTTATGGGTTTACCAAGATGTGACAAGTCTGGAATGCCAGTAAAGTTCAAGTGAGTAAGAGGTTTCCATTGACCAACCTAATCAACAGACATCAATTCAGATTGCAAATCAGCTAGATCGCATGAAATAATATAATGTAGAATGCGATAAGTAGCAAAATGTAATGCAGCAATTTGGAAGGCATTCGGGTGGTGCTACTGCTACATAAATGTTTTGTTACATTATGCCGTTACACTATAAATTATATAACGTAATTAAGATGATCTCTAAATCATTGCAAGTAGCAATGAGGTGCATCACATTCCAAGTAACTAAAGACTTTAATAAAACCCAAGAATCGTCTGCATTGAGAATTTAGTGTCCTGTTCCCATCACTACCAGTGCCTAAAGTGTGGAAAAATAAGTGCCTGGGCGCCCCTTATCTTTCCAAAGGAAGTGCCTGGACGCCCCTTACCTTTCCAGTCATTGCTGGCCAGTAAGTAATTAATTGAACAGCGTTAAGATGGTAAAATAAGTGCATGGACGCCATCCATGACCGTCCAGCCACACTTTAAGCCCTGATCACTACATAATGAAAACCAGAGCGTTAAGTGAAAAGACAAGAATCAATTCATTCATTCCAGTATTTATTATAGCACCGACTCCAGCACACCCAAAACGAAAATTGTCATGTGCTATTGTGCTTATTGAATGTGTCAGAGAGTGACATAGGGAATAGGCGCAACTCAAGAGAGAGGCTATTCCACACTGCCGGTCCAAACCACAGAATTATTGCATTAAAGCAAACAACATCAGTAAAATCAGAATTTAACAGTTAACTTTAGTGAAATGTTTACAGAAACTGGAAATGGTTACAAAATGAATTACAAAATAATTATACAATTTCACATTCGTACTTTGATCAGTCCATTACTAGCGAGCTGTAGAACATCCAGCTGAAAGTGATCGCGTCTGCCACGGTCAAAAGAAACGAGACCAGTCAAACCCTCCATGTTCACCTGAACCAGACAGATGAGCAGTAACTGTTCATTCATTCATTCATTCGGACATTTATATAGCGCTCCTTCAAGAAAAACTACTCAGAGGCGCTCCCGACTCCAGTGCACCCAAAAAGAACAGTTGTAAGTTTAGTAAGGATCAGTTTCAAGTTTAGTAAGGAAGGATACTGGTAGAGTCCCACAGTGTAGTCACCCCATACAAAAAGGGTTGAGGGCCACTGGCACTGGCTCAACAAGTATTTTGCTACAGCTACTGAATGTTAATTTCAAACACACAATGAAACGTCTTGGTATTGTTCTTAATGACCTCGGCTTGACCTCTCGGATTTAGACCTGGCAGCAATCGACTTCTAGGGTGCATCACATTCCAAGTAACTGAAGAATTCAATAAAACCCTGGCACCGGAACGAACAGGGCTCTTTTGGCTATTACGACCTTGATATTGTGCAGTGGTGAAAAAGGTGTTCAAACTAACATGGTTTTGTTGGTGCTGAAAAATTCTAGAAGATTTACATTACGTCACATTAACATGACTTAGGCTTGCATAGGCATTGCTGTTGTAAAGTATTTATAATACATATACATCTATATAATAAATGTCTGGAAGCATATATACACACAAACACACACAAACATGGAATCTGCTACAGTTGACTACTTACCAGGTTCATGTAGCTGTAAAGGCTACTACCAAACGCCCACGCCTGATCCCCCTCACAACTGATGTTAACCACTGACAGTCGAGAATGGATGAGCATTTCATCAAGGGCAAATGCAAACGCATACACAGCATCATAGAACAAAGCCACATCCACCTGAACAAAGACACATGTATCTCAAACTGCACGCTGCCTATGGTGAATTTACCAGGTTATATGATCTCTACTAGTCCATCATATGCACACTTGTATGCATGTATGTAAGTATTATGAATGCATGCATGTACTGCTTTTTCCTATCTATCTATCTGTCTGTCTATTTTATCTGTCTGTCTGTCTGTCTGTCTGTCTGTCTGTCTGTCTATCTATCTATCTATCTATCTATCTATCTATCTATCTATCTATCTATCTATCTATCTATTCTTTTCTATTCTATTCTATTCTATTTATCTATTCTATTTATCTATCTATTCTATCTATAATATATATGTATATATTTGTATATATCTATTTATCTTTATATGTATTTAGTTCCTGTTTGGGACCTTTCAAATTTACAGATGAACTATTCCTATCAACTTTAGCTTCATTCAAGTTAGTAGTGAGTACCCTCAAGATATTCTTAGTTGTTACATGTAAAATCTAATAACATGTGAAGACACTTCAACATGGTACTTGAGTACAAGCATCAAGTACCACATTCATCTTCCTAAGTATCTAGGTCTCAAATCATGGCAAAATTGACACGCCGTGAACATTCAGAACACGTGTTTGGTGTTCCTCAGGGCTCTGTACTTGGCCCCTTATTATACCTTCTCTACACGGCTGATCTTTGTCCTCTACTTGAGTCCCGGGGTCTCCTTCACCAAATCTTTGCTGATGACACTCAAGCCTACATACATTCTAACCCATTGGATTCAGTTAGCACTGTGCGCCTAATGTGTCTGACTGTAGACGTCCTTTCCTCTTGGATGGCGTCAAATCGGCTTCTCCTAAATCCCAGTAAGACTCAATTCATTTGGCTGGGTGGCCGTCGGCAACTTGAGAAGATTGATTTGCCTCTGCTAGCCCAAATCTTTCCTGACATTAGTTTCTCTTCCACGGTTCGTGACCTGGGTGTTACCCTTGACTGTGAACTCAGTCTCAGCCAGCATGTCAATCTTGTTGCTCGAAGCTGTTACTACCAGCTTCGTCAACTTCGAGTGATTGCACGCTCTCTCTCTCATGATGCGCTGGTAGTTCTTGTTCATGCCTTCGTAACCAGTCGAATCGACCATTGTTGCTCAATCCTTGTTGGCCTCCCCCTTGGGGTTCTGGGTCGGTTAGATCGGGTTCTGCGCTCTGCTGCCCGGCTCATTGGACGAATCCCTAAGTTTTCCTCTGTTTCTACCTACATGCGTGATGTGCTGCATTGGTTGCCAATAGCCCAACGCATCCATTATCGAATTGCTGCCCTGGTCTCACGTTGTATCCTTGGTTGCGCTCCATCCTACCTGCGCATTCTTTGTCGCCCAGTCTCTGACATTGAAGCGCGTCGGGCCCTTCGCTCTGCTGCGAAGGGACAACTGCTTGTTCCACGGGCTCGCTTGGCTACCAGACAGTGTCGAGCCTTCTCAGTTGTGGGGCCGTCAATCTGGAATGACCTACCCCCTAACCTCCATCTCCTCCACCTGACCAGTCAATCCTTATTCCTTAAGTCCCTTAAATCTTTTTTGTTTTGCCGTGGCTGGGCTGGGAGCGCCTCTGAGTAGTTTCTTGAAGGGGCGCTATATAAATGCTAATAATGAATGAATGAATGAACGTGCAAATTGCAATTGTGCAATGTGCATGTTGGCAAACAGATTGCAACATCACTTTAGGCTGATGGCAAAAGGAATGACCTTGATTTACAATTCCACCATCATGTAAGTTTCCATACACCTGAACATTTATATAGCCCACTTAAGAACTTGTCAAAGTTTCAATGATAATTTCTGCCGTGACTTATATAACCATAAAGCTAGACGCAACTTCTAGTGCAGCGGAATAGCAAGAGCAAATTCACTCAAAGGTTGAACCTTAATAATTTTCGGAGTGATAGAGTGCAGAATCTCAACACCAGATGGTGCGTGGTAGTCTGCCATCTGCTGGAGAATGTCGTCTACTCGAGGGTCAGCATAGTTGATCAGGCGGAATCCAGTGATGTTGGCAAAGTTGTGGCCAAAGTCTTCCAGCATCAAAGTGTCCATGTCCTGTTGGAAAAGACCATTAGTACCGTAAAAGAATGTGCTCGGGCAAAATCAGTCATTCAAAAGTCATAAAATTATTTACAAAGATTATGGTTTTCGAATTAAATTATGTTCTTTCCTCCAATTAGAAAAGCTTAATCAACCACATACACAATTGTAACAGATGGTAGATGTAACACAGGCCCATGCGCCTGGAACAGTCTTCCAGCATCAATTCAAGAAATAAAAACTCAATCTGCTTTTAAAAAACAGCTAAAGCTGCACCTGCTTTGAGCTGTTTGCATTCATGCTGAACTTCGACAATTTTGTATTATGACATTGTGTGTAAAGCATCCTAGAAGTAGCTTGCTACTGACGATGCTATAGAAATTGTCTTGATTACAATTACAATTACAACACAACAGACGGTAACCATTTCCATGCCAGAATATACATGGGCATAAGATAAGACCAATCAATATGGGCTCTACTGTAACACAGGTCCCATATTGGCCACATGTGGGAATGCTTAGCACCTTTTTCGTTATTGTCTATCATTGCCACAATCATCATCCATTGTCTTCAGCATCCATTGTCATCAGCATCCATTTCCAAATCTGAAACTGTATGAAATAAATCTGTCTCCTTTGAAGTAGGCCTACTTTTCTTTTCATAAAAATGTGAACCATCATCACATCAGATTAAATTAGCCTTCGGAATCATAATCTCAAAATTTCTAAAGCGCCATTCGAAAGCCAAGCGCAGGGCACCAGCTTATTTATGAGCACCTTAGCACATGGTCACCAGCCTAGAGTGCATCTGACCAGGAACAATTAACAGATTGTTAAACAGAGCTGGTTCAATAATAGCCAAAGAGGAACATACAACAACTAAATGATTTAGTTGTCTGAATAACAAAGCAGGGCTGCTTTTAAGGAATTTGTAGAACTGCACAACCCTTCTTTTCTGTCCCATCTTACATGGTAAATTACTTCCAGTCGGAGGAAAATAGCCTTTTTCAACTAGTTTTAACTGCACAGAAGTGCTTCTACAACTGCAGAAATACATTTAGAACTGCACATTTTGTGTACAACTGCACGTTAAAAAAGCCCTGTAACAAAGAAAAGGACCTGTAAACTGACAAAGAAACTTACCAAAGTTGTCAAGATGTAGTGATAGCGTGAATCAATCATTCCTATCTGGAGTGCCTGATCAAATAAGAATCATAAAAAATGTGCATGTTGAATATGAGTGTATAATCCATGATAATAATAATAATAATAATAATCTTTTCTTTAATTAAACGCCTGCAAGACGCACTGCGCTTTACATTTACAAGTTATGCAGTAATCTTAATTAAACTTAACTACTAACTGAACAGACAGCTTTGTAATTACACGGCGCCGATGGCAGCCTACAAAGCAAATCCGCCCAACGGGGGCTCGAACTCAATAGGCCTACCTCTCGCACTCTTGGCCAGCGTGTTAACCACTACTCTACCGGGCCCCCCCCCAAAGATATATCAATTTCATAATTACCTGAATAGATTTTGCAAAATAGTCTGACACAAAACAATTAAATTTTCTTGCACTGCATCGCACATCAAGTTTCACACATTTATCTTAATGCGTATGTCAAACATTTCTAGCAGTCCACACTCTCAGGCAGATAGCAACATCAGGTCATCTGCATATACAGTAATGCAACCATATCATACATGCAACCTCATTATAAATTATGTGACCTCAGTATAATTTGATTAATTTTAATATAATGAATGATTAATAATAATTTATTCTCAATAATAATTTAATTATTATGCAACTTCATCATAATGTAACTTTATTTCAGTGTCCTTTCATTCGCACATTTCAAAAATTTGTGTAGCGCTCCTTCAAGAAAACTACTCAATGGCGCTCCCAGCCCAGCCACGGCAATCAAAAGAATCCCCACGGCATGTCCGAGTCAACACGCCAGAGCAGCGTGACCCCAGTATAATTTGACCTCATTATGATGCACTCTAGTGATAGAGCTACATCATTTTACAATGTGACCTTATCATAAATGTGACCTTATTACACTGTGCCTCAGTACAATGTTGCCTCATAATGAGACCTTATAATTATTACATTACAATAGCACTATTCAGCCACAGAATATACAGACCGACTTAAGAAGGTGAAAAGTGTCCGATGGACTGAGATGAGCGAGTACGTTCTGTATTCCACGCTTCCTCACATCCTTCAGTGTCTCTCGCATGCTGTCCGCACTGACCTCACGAAGTATCAACTCAATTCTATTGCTCATCGGACTCAGAAGAATGTCTTGCAACAAGACCAAATCTAAGAACAAAAAAATTCAAAAATTTATTTTAATATTACAGCAAACCTTGCTATATCAAATTTAAATGGACCATCGTCAACGTTTCGACATGTATGATGTATGAGCACTTGTTATAGGCTATAGCATCCTGCAAGATTACTACTCAGTGGCGCTCCTGACCAGTGGCGTAGCCAGGAATTTTTTATGGTGGGGCTGGGGGTTTTATGGCCTGGCCGGATACCCTTTCTGACACCAACCCACAACTGGTACAACAGTAAATAAAAAGGGAATAAAGTAGCAAAGGGTATAAAGTAAGAAAAACAATTGTTACTACAAGCAATTGTTTTGTTTTTTCTCATTTAAGTGAATAAATAACCTTTAAAAAGACCTTTTTCGTAGGTCAATGTGGGGTTTTAACCCCCGAAACCCCCTTGTCTACGCCACTGCTCCTGACTACAGCGGGGACACTGAATTGGAGTTTCATGCCGAAGCGCATAAGCAACTGCGAGTGAAGGACATGCTCAGGGTCCCTAAACAGCGGCTTGAGGTGGATTCGAATCTGCAACCTTCTGGCTCCAAGGCACCAAACATACCCCTACACCACCGTACCCACCGATTTATGTAAAATTCTATATAAATTCATGTTGTCATTTTAGCTCCACCACTGCCTGCACTTTGGCCTTGCCACTTCCAAGTTTGAATAAAGGAGGAGGGCAAAGCAGCACCAATGCTAATGATCTTTGCTGTCACACGGTGCCGTTTACCCATTAATGCCTGTGTGATCTTGATATATATACATGCAGTTCCCAAAAACAGAAGTCATGGCAACAGGCGAGCAGTCATGTTAGAGCTACATGTATCTATCTATCTGACTCTAAAGTAACTGAAGTCTGAAGTCAACAAAATGTTTAATATGTGTACTGAAAAATGTGTTTTTGCAAAAAATGTATAATGCATAATGTAAAAAACTTTAGAAAATTTAATAGTTTCATTCTTACACAACGAGCTGCAATGATTAACACCTGTCAGCTTTAGTGCATGCTCATCATTAAGGAGTTAAAACACTGTATTTAATTTTTAATGTAAAGCAAACTCAACAGGATTTTGAAAAAAAACTCAATCAGACGTTCTTAAAAGTTCACTAAAAATATATTGCATAACTGCTGAGTATATCTCATATCTAAAGCCATCGGACCAAAGAAATGCTCAAAACAATGTGCAATTGTGTATTGTAGTATTGTAGTTTCTGAAATCTCTAAAATTGAAAGGCTATATAGCTTTGAGAAGAAATGTAATATAACACACAGATCATGCTAGGCTACAATCATGATGTTGGTCAAAATATAAAAGTAAGCCTGTGCCTAACTGTTCCAAAATTGTCAACAAAAGCAGTCTGGCCAGTAGCCAAAATAATTAGGCATGCCCTTCTCATTATGCAACTTCAGCAGTAAGTCTGCCATAGTCCCATTTGCACCTCTGTGACATTCTGTTGACAGTCTCATAATCATTGGCGCAATCAGAGCGGCCCGCGGGTAATGGCACTGTGGTGTCATTGCCAGTAGTTCATCACACCACCTCTCACAAGCTTTGGAATTTCTCTTTGCAAAATGAGTGCAAGGTTCTGAAGTGAAATTGGATAACACCCAGCCCTAACAGACTGAGCACCTACCCCCACCCCCAGTGTTTTAATTATCCGATGATGATGATGATGAGGAGGAGGAGAAGGACGAGGACGAGGAGGTTGATGATGATGATGATGATGATGATGATGATGATGATGATGATGATGATGATGACGACGACGACGACGAAGATGATGATGACGACGACGACGACGACGATGATGATGATAATAATGATGATTGTGATTATGGTGAGGAGGAGAAGGAGGAGGAGGACGACGACGACGATGATGATGATGATTACCTTGTGCACTGCTGTACATCAAGCAGAATTTAGTCCACTTAAAGTGACCAATCACATCCAGGTAAGCCCGATTCAGCCGGGTTTGTTCCGGAAAGATGTTGATGGAGAACTGCTGTTGAGCCTTTCCAGCTGCTCTTCCAGGTCGCAGTTCCACGTGTGGAATCTCCAGCAGACTACAGATTGAGCCGACATGTGCTGCCATCTGCTCATTCTGAGGCCCAAAAACAATGGCCACTCCGAGACCAGCCTGATAACAAACTGAAATTCAGAGCCAAACAATGTCATCCAATGGTAAGGCAATGCACATGAAAAGGAAGTACCTTATCATACTTGCATCAGTTTAGGTAAGGCAAAATATGGTTAGAAAAGGTAAATTAAAGAATGGTATGGTATGGAAAGAGAGGGTAAGGGAAGGTCAGGCAAGGTTAGGTTTGCCCAGGCAAGGAAGGGTTAGGTGTGGCAATGGAAGGAAAGTTCTAGTAATAAAGTACAACCTCATATAGGCACATAATAAGGTAATGCATATATATATATATATTGTTACCTAGAGAGGTAACACGTGCCTTTACCTGCTGGATGACTGTGTCGGTGCGTCTGTCTGTCGGACTGTGTGCTGTCTGGACTAGGGATGATGAGAATGGAACACGTGGGGGTTTAGGGCACCTGTTTGTCATGGAGGTGTGCCGTCTGGTAGATTGGCGCTGGTTTGCACGTCTGTCTGTTTGGTTGCCTGACTGGTTAACGATGCCTTAAGATTGTACTGCATAACTGTCAATGGACTTGGGGATATTATTGAATGTATCTTGGAATAGGATGGTTTCATGTAGGAAAAGCCTATATAATACTGTGTGAAGAGAAAATAAAGAGAGCCGTTGTGAAATTATTCAATGTTGTGGTTGCTTGGGACTTCGAGAAGCGAGAATCATGGAGCAACACGCAACAGAATATATATATATATATATATATATATATATATATAGCATACATATATATATAGTTTTTTTATATGCAATATACCTATATAAATGTATAACATATATGTATAATTTTATACATTCTTCTTCTTTCGTTCTCTGCTCTGAGTACCGGTGTCCCTTCAAGATTCTACTCAGAGGCACTTCCGACTGCAGCACAGACACTGAATCTGAGTTTCAAGCCAAAGCGCATGAGCAATTGCGAGTGAAGGACTTGCTCAGGGTCCAAACGCGGCCGCTTGAGGTGGATTCGAACAACTGCAACCTTCTGGCTCCATTTCACCGAACATACCCCCCTTGCCTCTATGTGTGGGCACACATGCCTCATCTTCATCTGACTTATCTCTATTTTACAGAAAATAAACTGCCAGTGATCTCACCTCGTTTCCCAGCAACAAAGCTGCTATCCTGTGGCAGGTGCTGAATGTCGTAGAGAAGTTTCGTGTTTGGCAGAATCGATTCGTCTCGATTCAGTCGGAATATGGCGTAGTGAAAAACACTTTCGAGAACGGGATCGCTGCTTTCATCAAACAGACTGCCTATATAATAAAACCAGAAGATGACCAGTTAAGATTGTGCAATTGCAATTTGGATCATATAAAACTAAAAAATAATGTTGCACAATCAAGTGCTGTAAGACAATTATTTAAAATTTTAATAGTAATAGTAGTAACAAAATAATAATAATAATAATAATAATAATAATAATAATAACCCCTATGCATAATACTTATGATAATAATGATAATAATAATAATAATAATAATAATAATAATAATAATAATTAATAATAATAATAATAACAATAACAACAACATCAACAACAATTGCAACAATTTACATGGTGCCGTAACACAGCCCTGCCAATACAAAGGCACCTTACAAAGCATCTAAGGGATAAGCCCTAGCAAAGAAGCATGTTTTTAGCAAGATTTAAAAGATTTAACTCCAATAGCATATAGTTGAACAGTGGGTAAAATTGAGAATAATTGAGTATAGCAGTTGTGTGTTGTAAAATGTGTTGTAAGTCAAATAACGCTGGGACTGTCCATGGATGACTCATTCATCAAAATAAGAACATAAACATAAAGTTGATTATCCTAGCAGAGGCATATTATGAAACACAGGCCACCTGAACCTGTAAATTGGCCACGAACGTGATGAATGACCAAATTCAATTTTACAGTGCTACAGTCCCAATCAGATGGACAATTAGGTTAGGAACAGTGCAACGGAAATTCTATTAGGCTAAATTAGCACCAGTAGAGCTCCAGCATATTCCCAGCTCAGTCCAAACTTACTGTTTCAAACTAAACCGCACTTAACGGTTGAACAAGCCACAAATGAGAGCATAAAAATTGGTTATTCGTCCACTGGGTTTAGGCTTTTAGCTGATCTAATGATTTACATTGTGTTGTAACCCTACTACCCTAGTGTATCAGTAAATGGTTTGCTTCAAGCGAAACCATAGTTGCAGATGGCTATACGTTGCACAAGTCAACTCAACATCCAATATAACACAGCACCCAGTCATAGTATTCTAGTTAAAAGGATCCCAATCACATTGATTTGCATTCCTTAGAAGCAGACACTGAAATACTGCTGGGAGATACTCAGTACCAGATAATAAGTGTAGCTCAAAGACATCACCCCCCCCGGAGAATCATTAAAAACACAATCAAATACAAATGCATAAATTTAAGTCAACATAAATGGCAAGATGCTTGCATAAATAAACAAAAAGTTCGTTTAATGAATCCCAACTTCCATTTGAGCAATTATTTTCATCAATTCATTTCCTCAGCTAAAAATATATTTCCTCAGCTAAAAAGATATTTCCAGAGTCATCTTTTTTTAAACGATACAATTCAGGCCACACTTTTTGCTGCATTTTATCTGGACACTTACTTTAGGAGCATGTTCGCTTCCAACCCACAATTATTGCATTTCCAGTCATTTTGTCGAGCATTCTGCAACTGCATACCGGACTATGAATCTATGATGAATTCACATATCCACTTATCGGCTATAGGCTAATCCAGTTGATCCCATTCCCACCTAGACTGTCTAATAAAACCCATCTGTAAGGAAACAAGAAGACTTAACGCTTGAGCAATTTCTACTGTAATTAATAGCAATTCCCATCTTATCTGCCACTGTCCACACCCACACCAGGATTAATCACTCTACTATGGTACTGTTCTTCTTCTCCCTCTTCTTCCATCCATAAAAGCTGTAATGCTCAAGGCATGGTAATAAGATGCACAAAGGAAATGTATACATAAATCTACATGTTTGCAATATCAAGTATCATGGGGTGGTCTGGTAAATTTTACCCTCTGGGCCCCTTCTGTCTGTCTGTCTGTCTGTCTGTCTGTATGTATGTTCCTTGAGCCGTCTGACTGTCTCTCTTCTCCAATCCCGTAACTTAAGTCTCCAGAAGTCGCATCTGGTTGATCAAGTCCTATGCTTTTCAGTTGGCTTGTCAGACTTCTTGGTTATTTGATTAAAATGAAATTTTCAGGAAATCTAGTAGTATGGAATGGCTGAGTGTCCCAAAAAAATTGACATCTTTTCCGGCAAAAATTTCTGACGACCGGCGAAATCTCGAAAAAATGTCTATTTTCGCCGCCAAAAAAGTTGATGACCTTCCTCTTTTTTTAGTCATCCGGCCAAATCTCGCCGAAATTTTCCTATTTTCGCTGCCAAAAAAGTTGATGACCTTTTTTTAGTCTTCACTCTCAATGATTGGGGGGGGGACAAATGCATGGGCCGTCCCCCCAACACTTCCATTGGGGACCGTCCCCCTGTCTCTCCTAGGTCTCCGCCCATGAAGTGCTTGAAATAAAGAAATGTCAGACAGAGACGGACAGACAGACAGACAGACAGACAGACAGACAGACAGACAGACAGACAGACTACAACTATAGAAAGCAGTCAGGCATTGACACCGACTCATTGACAGCTAGACGGATACAGTTGAATGGAGCAAATGAGCAATGCAGGAAAGCATGGAGCAATGTCGGAAGGGACGTTAAGAGGGAGGCAATGAGGTAGGGGTGGCAATGAGGTAGTAGTGGCAATGAGTTAGGGCGGCAATGAGTTAGGGGTAGCAATGAAGTAGGGGTGGCAATGAGGTAGTGGTGGCAATGAGTTAGGGGTAGCAATGAGGTAGGGGTGGCAATGAGGTGGGGGAGGCAACGAGGTAGGGGTGGCAATGAGGTAAGGGTGGCACTGGCAATGAGGTAGGTGTGGCAATGGGCCTGAGGTAGGGTGGCAATGAGGTAGGGTGGCAATGAGGTAGGGGTGGCAATGAGGTAGGGGCGGCAATAAGGTAGGGGTTGCGAGTGGTAATCCTACGGAGGCAGAGAGGGATCAAGGGACGGAGGCAGAAAACGTAATTGGATCATTCGTTCAGCCGGAGTCCCGTGGCTTCGCATCGCAGCGGCCGCAAATGGGAGTGGCGGAGATATGGTCACAGTATGGACGACGGTAGAACGGAAACCGATGCGACCACCTGGCCTGACAGGAAATCGGTCGAAAGGGGGGGAGCGGGTCGACCAGTCGCCGTAAACATCTGTCACCTGGCCTTCTGAATAAGTGATGACACTTCAGCGACCGCAACATATAGTAAACAACGCAATGGCACTACTAAGCCAATCATAGGCGCAATCACGTCCTAAAAGTTTGGGGGGGGGGACCATAATGAATCACGTCCTACAAGTTGGAGGGGACCATAATAATAAAGCTAGGAGACCACTCAAAAGTTGGGGGGGACGCGTCCCGTGGGTCCCATAGGGTGGTTGCGCCCATGAAGCCAATCGCGTTTCTTGCCGTTTAAAGACGCTGCCATTGCAAAGTTGATTAGTGTCGCCCTCCTCCTTTATCCAGGCTTGGGACTGGCTCTGTCAGGATGCGAACAGTGGCGGAGTTACGGTACTAAGCCAATCATCTGAGAGGATATACTGCTCGTAATTGTACGTGATCGTAATCTGCAAATTGCTTATCGCGCAAGTTGAAAGTCAAGCGCAGGGCAGCAGCTTATTCACGAGCGATGTGCCTAGTCAGAGTGGCTGTCAAAAAATGAAGGCCTAGTCCAAAAAGGTCGCAGTCCCATTACCAAAGGATCAGAGGTGGCAGAGTATATGCTAGCTGCGCGGTCCCATGTAGGCTATACTTATAATCGAAGGACAATACAATTATACAACAACTTAGCTACATATAAATATAGGCCTTTAATTATAATATTGCGCATACATACATATATAGGGCCTACATTTAGGTCCACGTACACTGCCTGCAATGCAGAGAGATTTTGCATGCACTCGTATTTAAGTTAATTATGTCTATGTCTATATGTATGAGCCCTTGTTATAGCGCCTCTCCAGATTGCTACTCAGAGGCGCTCCCGACCAAAGTGCGGACACTGAATCGGAGTTTCACGCCGAAACTCATGAGTAATTGCGAGTGAAGGACTTGCTCAGAATCCTATGTATGTATGTATGTATGTATAATGTATGTATGTATGTGTGTATGTATGTATGTATGTATGTATGTATGTATGTATGTATGTATGTATGTATGTATGTATGTATGTATGTATGTATGTATGTATGTATGCATGCATGCATGCATGCATTTATGTTTTTTTTGTATGTGCACTTGTTATAGCGCCCCTTCAAGCACTCTACTCAGAAGCGCTCCCGACTGCAGAGTGGACACTGCATCGGAGTTTCACGCCGAAGCGCTGAGCAATTGCGAGTGAAGGACTTGCTATGTGTATGTATGTATGTATGTATGTATGTATGTATGTATGTATGTATGTATGTATGTATGTATGCATGTATGTATGTATGCATGTATGCAGGTATGCATGTATGCATGTATGCATGCATATTTTGCATGTTTAGGCCCTATACTTTATGCAGCTTTAGAGTACCCTCTCCTATTAAGTAAGTAGGTTATGTAACTCACCAATTCTGATCAAACGATCCGACTGTGCCACCAATCGCCGACAGCCAATTAATCCGAGAATCCCGCCTATCAACAGCACCCGCCACGCAGAAGAACGCACCTGCCGCGCCATTCTCAACTCCAGCAGATAGACATTCTTACGCTGTTAGTTTGTCTATACGCTGTTAGGATGCAGCAAAAGCTCAAGGAATAACAGCTGCTGCAGCAGCAACTGGTCCATCAGTGCAAATGCTCATCGCACTGGACTCGGACGAGCGCGTCTCCATATAGGGTGTCGTTTCTGCTCGCTTTGAGTACGCCCGGAGTGTGCTAGAGGCTGCTTAGGAACACAAGAACGTTACCGTTCGGGATTATTGTCACTTCGTGATCCTCTTGGTTTCACTTCTCTGCAGTGCCTAAAGTGTGGAAAAATAAGTGCCTGGACGCCCCTTACCTTTCCAGTCTGTGCTCGCCAATAAGTTGCTGGACGGCGTTCAGATTTTAAAACAAGTGCATGGACGCCATCCATGACCGTCCAGGCACACTTTAAGCCCTGCTTCTCTGGATGCAATCGACAGTGCTACTGAGGAAAGAAGCTTTTCGCCTGGCTCTGTAAAGTGCGTCGTGTCTAGATCTATAGACCTTTATCTCAGACCTTAGTCCTTCTCGTGCAGAACTGCCAATCGGGCAACGCAACTTCTCCTTCTGCGCTGTTTCTGTTGCTGAATTTGTTTTACCCGGGTGGGATGCAAGCCCACCGCAGAACCCTCCTCATTTATCCGGGCTTGGGACAGGCACTGACTACCCCTAGTGGTAGCCTGTGGTGGAGTTCGATCTATGCCATAGGCCTAGATATCCAGTCAAACCAAGCCCGCAATCAGAATTTATATAGCGACCCTTCAAGGTACCCACTCAGAGGCGCTCCCGGGAGCGCCTCTGAGTGGG
Source organism: Lumbricus terrestris (assembly GCA_949752735.1). NCBI lineage: Eukaryota > Metazoa > Annelida > Clitellata > Crassiclitellata > Lumbricidae > Lumbricus > Lumbricus terrestris. The sequence continues at coordinate 32,650,948 of OX457042.1, forward strand.
TACCTTGAAGGGTCGCTATATAAATTCTGATTGATTGATTACAAAGCAGAATGATGATGATAATTATAAAAATATAAATAATATTAATAATAATAAATTTCATGAGGGACCTGAGATATCTCAGAGCAAAGGAATAAAATGATGATGATAATGGTTCCACGCTGATGCAAGTCATATATTTGATGAATCTAGGGTGAATCTGTTAGCGGAAGCTTATGTTACTTTGGTTCTGCCCATTATACTCTTTCTCAGTGGCTGACCCTAGAACCTGGAGTGGGCTCCCTGTTGCTCTGCGCCTGGTGCCTAGAGGCCACACCACTATGTTTCTTTCTCACTTAAAAACTGCCTTATTTAGCCATTGTTGGACTGGGAGCACTTCTTAGTAGACTTGAAGGTGCACTATATAAAAAGTCAATAATAATATAATTGGGCATCACTACAGCATGATTTTCAAGTTCTAAGATCAGGCCTGAGCCTATACTATTACAATGCAAATGCTCAACTAACTTGGAGTAATCCTCAGTAAACAGTTACAAGTCCATTGGTGATTAAAGACAATTAATTGATGTATAAAGACTTGTCAATGGTCATTTAAAAAAAGGTTGGCCTTTAAATGGCCAAATTTTGGTCTATAATGAGAACTACGCACTTCACACAGCACTTTACCCTGACCAGAGGCGTAGCGACCGCCCTCCGACCGAAGGCGGGCCCCGCAAGAAACGGGGGCCCCTAACTGTCTCAAATATATAAGGTATAACTAAGTGACATTTAATGACGCTATTGCACGATCCATATTGGTTTTACTGACAATGCCGTGAAGGAAATACGCCGTATTTAATACGGAGTACATGCATATAGGCCTACTATACAGGCCTATGTATACATATATGAGCCCTGCATATTATATATAGTAGGCCTAAATATTGCTTCCATCTTCTGCATTGCAAAGGGCCCCACCGACCTGGACATAATAATTATGTTCGGAGGGGGCCACGTTCTTTGTTGCTACGACCCTGACCTTGACTTAGGTCAATGCAACTAATGTCGAATGAATTTTATCTAAATTCGCCGTAATACATGGAGCACAGCAGTGAAATGCATCAGTAATTTACATACTACCTAGGCTATTGAGTTTTGAAGAGTGTTGCAATGATCTAGATATCTAGATCTAAATATCTAGTTGGAAGGCAGCTCTGACACTACTCTACACCAATGCTATCCCAGAACGTGGTTTTATTGTGAACAATGCCTTGTTAGGCAAACAGAGTCTGTCTCTAACTGTTGTTGCTGCACAGGCTTTGAGACACACTGCTAGGATTTTTGGACCTGTTACTGAAATGCCTATAAATAAGAATATCATCGAAAATGTCCTGAAATTTGCCTAAAAATTGAAACCTGAAATTTCATTTTTTTAATGAGACCCATGATATTTAGATAAATTAATTTAAAACACATCATACATTAAACATGAAAACAGCAAATGTTTACTTCTCCAGCAATTTTAAATTTTCACCAAAACTTAAAAATAACCTCGCAAAGCAAGATAATTAAATAAATAAAAATTTCACACAACTTCATAAAAATGGAAACACATACGTCCGGTGAGAAGAGATCAGTAAGACAATGTCTACAGAGAATATTTTTGAAAAGAAATTTCTTATCTGCTTACAGATGACAATAAACATCAATACACACACACATTTAACACCAAAATGACACAAGCAAGGAAACACTTGTAAAACTTAAATAATTGATAGCTGCATTCAATATGGAATGTATTATGTATAGAAAGACAAAAATCAAAAACACCAAAACTTTAACAAGTAAAATACATACAAACCAAATATTCCAAGTAATATCAGGATCTTGGCAGATTGACTGCTGACTAGAGAACAACATTTGCCAATAAATAATGCAATAAATAATAAAGTCATCAAATGGTTAAGAACATCAAAGTAGCAATAATTAACAGACAAAGCTGTAAATTTAGCTGTACGCCATAAATTAATTGTAGTTTACATAGAATATAAGTAGGAGGTAACAATGAACTGCGTCATACACACGTCGTGGGCTTGCAACGGTAAAAATAAAATTAGAAAAGCACTGATCAGAAGCAGCTCATAAATGACGTTAAAATTCAATAACAACAGAACGTTCATCAACAAAAGCAATGAACAAATAATTATTGGAAATGTCACCAACAGAGCTCCCACATGCATGCGTAAAACCCACGCAATGGGATCACTTGAAGCTGCCAGTTCACACACCATGTTCAACACTCAAATAAAACATCTTCATATAATTATATATGTAGCTTAAATTTTGATATCAATCATCTTCGTTTAAGTTAGGAAAAGAGACAAATCCAGGTGACACACCGCACCCAGTTACACGTCAAAGCACATTAAAAATCAACAACGGCAAAAATATTGTGAACATAGCAATGTCTGTCATTAATTGGCGGCAAAGAGAACCCTTGGAATAAATTTCTATCATCTTTAAATGGTAGAACAAAGGGATGAAGTCTAGGGCGTAAAGTTATAGGTGTTTTTTGCTAGAGGTGGGAAAGGTTCCTCAGGACATGATTGACATTTAGCATTACATTACGAAGCAGCCCAGCATCAGTTCCAGCAGCTAACTTCTGTATGTTCGAGAACAACGAAGGAAAATATAAAATTGTCCTCTCAACTTGATCGATATAATATGCAGCTGTTAACAGGCGAGAGCACTGATAAGAATATTGATCAGATTCAGAATCTTTACTGGAAAATATTAAAACTGAAACCTGATAAGGTGGTAAGGAGATTTGCCATAGGCGAATGTTCAATTGTCCATTGTTTCAAAAATTAACACCTAGATATGCACCAATCCCAGATGAATAAAGCAAAAGTTTTGACATCGGAGAAACGTCATCAATTTGCTAGAAAAGGGCGCAAAATGGCAAGGCGTTTTCCTTATTTATTCCACACCTCACTCAATAAAACATTGCCAAAAACTATTTCAGCTAACGTGCAACTGTGCCTCCTGGAATAAATACATCAACTGTAAACATCTACCTATGGGAGTTGTCAACTGCTTCTGAAGTAAAAAAATTCAAAAACTCTTGCAAATAAAATATAAATAACCAACCATCAGACTTCAAAGGAATTCTAGGAACTGAGGCAAGTTCATCAGCAGGTCAGAAAGGAAAGTTCATCAGGTCAGAGATGAAAGTTCAATGTGTCTGAGATGAAATTCATTGCACCAGAGTTGAGAGTGCATGGGGTCAGAAATGAAAGTTCGTCAGATCAGAGATGAAAGTTCGTCAGATCAGAGATCAAAGTTCAATGAGTCTGAGATGAAAAAATTCATTGCATCAGAGTTGAGAGTTCGTGGGGTCAGAGATGAAAGTTCAACAACCATCAACTAAAAACAGTTTAGAGTTCATCACGCTTGTGTATCTTTTCGTGCCACTCATCATGTGTCTCTTTTTCGCCGAACTTTCGCACAGAAACGCGGCTGAGTATGAGATCGGCCGCCTTCTCGGCAATCATGATGACGGCTGCGTTGATGTTTCCGGACGGAAGATTTGGCATCACGGATGCATCGACTACGCGCAACTTCTTCACCCCACGAACCCTAAGAAACAACAAAACGCGGTCACATAACCTGGAAACTTCTGCATGGATCTGAATTGAATCTGTATATGTGCATGTATTATGACATTTAATAGAGTGCAACTTGAAATAATCTCATAAAAGTGCTTTCTCCAAATTGTCTATGATGTTAAATGTCATTTGCAACTAGACTATTACATTAGGTAGCAAAACAACGAAGTTAAAAATAAAGAGTCTCAAATAGTGGGGGGCACCCATGAATCTTCTGATCAACGTTTGACAGAAGGCAGCATGTAGTTGCTGGACAAGTTGCGTCATTAGGGCATTGAGACAATAGGTGGTGCAACTCGACAACCATCGACATTTATCTATCATAGCCACTAAGTCGGGACATCAAAGATGCCTGAGCAAAATGGAGTAGGGTCTGAGAGGGACTGGGCCAGCATGTCCCCAGATAATCTGTGCAAAACTAAATCATACAAGGGACAAACAGTCAAAATTAGGCTGCCAAAATCTTAATTCTTATCTCCCTTATCAGTCATGAGCATCACGTAAAACTCGTTAAGCATTAACATGGTACAAATTTGAACTTTTATACTCAAATTGTTTAGTCTTTCGTAGGCAAGGTGCCACAATTCAGAAAAACATCGTTGGTGCGCCACAAATCAGTTTTTTGACACCCACCTCTGCTCTAAGCACAGGGAAGTCTTGTGACAGCCACATTCATTGGGGCAATGCTGAGATATAGTTAACAACATGTGGCACAAATGAAGCGTACTCTGCTATGTGCATCAAAGGTTGCTGTCTTGACTGGACATTCAGCATCAATGTAACTTACAGCTCTGCGTTCCCGTCTCCAGCCAGTCAGGTCGTCGATCCTTGCGCTCTTCTACTCGTGGGGACCTGATGGTTCTTCGCGCTCGTACTTCGATGCGGTCTCGCCGTGCATTCTCAAGCATTGGCCATTCATACTGGAACTGTCTTCCATTGACAATTCGTGACATTGCACCGAATGCATCTCAGGAAACATTTTCTAAATTTCTTAAATCGCATCTGTTTAGATCTGATGGGTACCTACGTTAAGCGCCTTCGTGAGATTCTTGTTAAGGCGCTATATAAATGGTCATATACATACATACATACATACATACATACATACATACATACATACATACATACATACATACATACATACATACATACATACATACAACTGTGTAAGAGGTGATAAGTTCCTGCTTACCTCAGCTTTGGATCAACCACCGCAGTGTTGTCTCCCGCTGCTCCCATCTTGCACGTTCCCACTGCATGGTACATACTCATTGTGTTCTGCCGGATGAAACACTCCCAGTAGCTGTCGCTGTACTGCTCGTGGTAGGAGCAGTGTGGGTGAACACGCTTTGTGGGCTCTGCCCCCACACTCTTGAAAACGTTCGTGTCAATGAAACCATTGGCTAAGTGAATAGCTGCAAAATGACGAATTAAGTCTGATGAAATGCCATGTCCAAAAGAAACAAGTAATTTAAAAAAAGTATGTTTTATGTGGATGCATACAATGTGCATCTATGTGGGGTGCGGTGGTCTAGGAGTATGTTCGGTGCCTTGGAACTGAAGGCTGCAGGTTCGAATCCACCTCAAGCCACCATGTAGGGACCCTGAGGAAGTGCTTCACTCACAATTGCTCATGCGCTTCGGCGAGAAACTCCGATTAAGTGTCCGCACTGTAGTCAAGAGCGCCTCTGAGTAGAAATCGTGAAGGGGCGCTATAGCAAGTGCTTATACATACATACATACATACATAAAAATCATCTGGGTAAATTTCAATCATTACAGAAAATAATTAACAATAACAATTCCTTTCATTAACATTGGCACAGAAGAATAATAAGCACCAGGTAAGCTTCTAAATTTTGACTGCCAGACATCACCTATAAATCAAAATTAACCAGATATTCCAGATGAACGTGGCCGTGATAATTATATTCAAGCCACCAAGGAGAATCGTGTCTTGTCAGTAGTTGGCCCTTGCTTTGGAATGGGCTCCCTGTGACACTACGCTTATTCCACACGGTTCACAGACTCTTTTTATGCTCATAGATCTTAAAAACTGGTTTTCAGCCGTGCTTGTGTCGGAATGTCTCCTGAGCGATACTGGCGCTATACAAACCCTTGAAATGAATAAATTAAACAAATTCTAAACCTTTGAATAATACTTAATAATAACTCAGCTAGTTTTGTTTGAAAGCAATGGCATGTACCGTACCTTCCAGTAGAACCTTGAGGTCATCCGAATGGGCAAGGTAGTTTGGATCTATGAGTGGAGGATCCTGAGGGTTCTTGCTTCGAATCCTCAATGTACCACGACTCTTTGGATGAAGCAGGATGGGCATCAGGCTGAAGCCCTCGCTGAACTGCATATCTCCAAATAAAGCTGTAAAAACCTACAATGAAATACCACATAGCACAGTAGTACCGGGACCTAAGTGTTGCTTAACACATTGACCGCCACGACTATTATTACCGCTACGCCAAGCTAAAGACGCCAAATTATCAACATATGAGATTCATGAAAAAATTAATGTTTCACTTTATTTTCACACCGGTTCCACCTCACCACCACCCTAGATGCATCCCACCAAACCTCCCCATCCCCCACCTAACCCCCATTCCTCGCCACACCGCACCACCTCCCCACCCCACCTCGCCCCATACAGCCTCATCCGTTGGGGTAATTTAGTTGTTCGTCCAGGCCACCTCCTCACTTTGCCCCACCCAGCCAACTCCAACCCCATACCACAACAATCCAACCCTACCCAACCTCTACCCCAACTCTGCTCCACCCCACCCGTTCCCCAACCCTCCACCCCGTCCACCGTGTAAAATGATGAACATATGAAAATCATAAAATATAATATTTTTCACACCGGTCTCACCGCACCACCACTCTGGCCGAATCCTACTAAGCCCCACCCCATACCTGCTCCACCCGCCTCCACCCCACCCCGCTCCACCCAACCCAACCCATCCTCGCCAGCATACAGCCACATCGGACTGGAGCAAATTTTGATATTTTTCCAACCCTCCGTCTCACTTTGCCCCAATTGGCCCACTCGATTCCCATACCACAACCGTCCAACCCAACCCCACCTCCACCCAAAGTCCGGCCCACCCCATTCCCCACACTTCCACATCCCGCAAGACGCTCAACATGTGAAATTCATGAAGAAATATGCCACCTTGGTTTCACACCGGTCTCACCATGGACGCATTACACCAAACCCCACCCCTTCCCCCGCCTCGTTCCACTTTGCCCCACCCCGCCCAATCCCGCATTACCCCACACCACCCCGTCCCCAAACATCTCCGGCCTGGAGTAAATTTTGGTTTTTCGCCCAACCCTCCTCCCCACTTTGCCCCCACCCGACCCACTCCAACCCCAAACCCAACCGTTCAACCCACCCCACCCCACCCTACCCCAAATCCGTTCAACCCCACCCACCATTTCTCCACCCCAATTCGCCCCAACCCCACAAAATGATCATCTTACGCAAATCAAGGAAATGTATGTTTCACTGTTTTCGCCCTGGCCCTACCGCCCCCACCCCGGCCCAACCCCGGTTTCACCCATCCAACCCCCACCCCATCCACGCCCCACTGTACCTCACTCGACCCCACTCCTCTGGAAAAAGGCTAGACACCAAATATATCTGGTTCAAACATGACGTCATCATAATTATCGTGCGTGCGTCATCGTTCGCGTATTTCACCAAAAATTCACTATGGATCGTACTACGAGTTAACTCGTAGTAGGCGTGTGCGGGAGACTTTTCTACTACGAGTTAACTCGTAGTAGGCGGCCAATGTGTTAAATGTAAATGTAATCGGATATTTATATAGCGGGTGTCTTATGGCTTCGACCCTGAAGGTGAGATCCTTCACCACCGCTCGCCCGTTTGAATGGACGCCACGCCATTTATGTCCCCGTGGACGGACTGTGCTAGCCCGAGATTTTTGAATCTCTGAAATAGCCACCTCTTCGGGATTCGAACCACGGCCCGCACGGTCTCTTCCACAGACGCACGTCCGTCAGCTCTCTTACCGATGTAGCTAACGTGGGCCAGCATCAGGCTTAGAATCAGGCTAGGCATCATGATGGTCGGTTAGGCATCATGAGGGTTAGTTAGGGTTAGGTTTAGGGTCGTGAAGGTCAGTGTCACCGACATTGGTCCCTGACCAAGGAATATAAAGGACATAAATACAAACTGAAGGCCTAGACAGATGCTGCGGGTAACCTGAGGAAGATGTACTTATTTCATATCTCCCATATCTCATATTGGATTGCTGCTCTGATTTAACACTGCATCCTTCGCTGTGCTCCATCTTACCTATATGTGATCTTTGTCGCCCAGTTTCTGACGTTGAAGCAAGCTTTCTCAGTTGTAGGGTCGGCCATCTGGAATGACCTCCATTCAAAGCTGCGTTTATCACATCTGACCAATCAAACTTTGTTTCATAAACCTCTCAAGACTTTTCTTTCGCTGTGGCTGGGAGCGCTCCTGAGTAGCTTTCTTAAAGGGCACTATATAAGTTTTATAGGATGACTAAATTTCTAATTCTTGAGTTGAACCACAAACCTTGTTGTTCATGTTCAGCCGTGCACGATTTGCCCGCATCCGGTCTTCAGACATGGCGCTGCCAAGAAGCATCGTGTAGACGTGCAGCTGTATCATCGGAGATGTGACGTTCGGGGGTTGCACAGCAGAATGAAAAAACCCGGTTGCTTCTAAACCCGACGAAGTCAACACACCTGCAGATTAAAAAACACCAGAATGAACACCTAAATAAACATCTGAATAAAAGACTGAATGAACACCTGAGTTGAGAACTGATGGAACAACCGAATAAACATCCGAATGAACACCCAGTGGTTAAAGTGGTTTGGATGAGCAGTGGGAACGCTGAATGTGTGAAGAGAGTTTTATTTAACGCCGTTCCCACCCACTTCAAACCCTGTGAACACCTGAATAAAAGACTGCATGAACACCTGATTCAACACCTGAAAGAACACCTTTATAAACACCTGAATTGAAAATTGCAAATGTGAATCGAATGACTGCGAATAGAAAACCTGATGCATTCATAATAGAGAGACTTACATTTGTAACAAAATCAATCTAGCATGGCTGAACATTAAAGAACACAATGTAATTAATTAATCATGCTATTTGCCACAGCACTCGAACAATAATGCAATTAATCTAGTTGATTTCAGGAAGTAAGTTCACTGAGGCATATACCATAAATCAAAATCAATTGCCAAGATATCTAAAGCTGCACCGTGCAGATCAGCTTATTCACTGGTACCTAGACAAACCAGATCTTACCCTACACACAATATTTTTCACTCACAGTCACTCAATGGTAGTACATCCAAATAGCCTTTTTGCAGTAAGAACAAACGATGCATAAATATTATTGCATAGATGTACTGCCTGTTCTAAAATCTTCTATATCTGTTCACTGTCTGCAGGCATTTCTATTTCCTAGGGCTCCTGTATTAAGAGCACCTCTGAATAGTTTCTACTGCAAGACACACTTTACAAATATCTCAATACAATACAATGAAAAGAACGGAAGTTTAACATTGCGTCACAAGTCTGGCACCATTATCACCCTGTTGTCATCTCTGTTGCTGGCCCTGTTGTCTGGAATGGGCTACCTGCATACCTGCACCTGCTGCCAGGGGTCCCTCCAGTGGCGTAGACAAGGGCTTTCTGGGTTTGAACTCCCCCATTGGCTTAGGAAAAAAGTTTTTTAAAGGTTATTTATGCACTTAAATAAGAAAAACAAAACAATTGTTTGTAGTAACAATTGTTTTTCTTATTTTATTCTCTTTGTTACATTATTCCCTTTTCACTTACTGTAATACTGTTGGGTTGATGTCAGGAAGGGCATCCGGCAAGGCCATAAAACCCCCCAAATCCCTCCCCCCATCATAAATTCCTGGCTACGCCACTAGTCCCCTCTGACATGTTTTATTGCAATCTTAAAAACTCCTTAGCTGAGGTTGTGTCTGGAGCACTCCTGTGTAGTAACCATGAAGGGGTGCTATATAAATACTTGCAATGAATAAAGCAATCACCCAGTGAAATGGAATCTTACCTTTTCCGAAGACAAGGTAGTCGAATAGCGCCCAAAGAGACTTCGATTTCCTTTCCGTCGTAGAGATCTTTGTCTTGAGCGTGTACTCTAAGCCAGCGACCCACAGATGGTCCTGAAGGTTCAGACCAACGGGAAGATCCCTCACAACGGGAATCTAAATAGAAAAGAAAAATGGAAAAAATAATCACACAGTGCTCGGCTTGTTTCTGTTTAATGACAAGTGCCGTTACAAAGACGATTAGTTCACCCTCCTCCTCTGTCCAGGCTTGGGACTGGCACTGGCAGAGAACAACCAGTGGTGGAGTTAAAAATACTGATCACACCGATTAATATTGAAAGAACTTTCAGATTTGTATATCTGTGCGCAAGTGTGCTTGCGGTATATGCGTACAAACATACAAGGACACTTAATGTCTTTCTGTCCTTTTTTGCGAGTCTGTTTTTTGGAGTAAAAGTAAGTGAGTAATTAAGTATATTCTTTGTAGTATGTTGTTTGGAATTCCTAGTGGATAATCAAACCGGTGCTATAGAATCCTAAGATTAGATCGAAATAGATTTTAAAAAGTTCAAGAAATGTTTGTCAATAACAAACTTTAGTCTGTCACACTAACCAGACTGAGATAGCTGGAGGTGAAAGCAGCAGCAACCATGGGCGAAGTTGGTTTCCATTCTGGGGAGGGGCTAAAAATAACTTGGGCTTTGGGGTGGAGACTTGGTCCAGAATGAGCATTGCTGACAATATTTTCTCGGCCAAAAAGTTGATGACCTTTTTTTAGTCATTCGGTTGAAATCTCGTGAAAAGAGCCATTTTGCCCGAAAAATTTCTGAGTCTGGGACTTCTTGGGTGGGGGTTAAGCCGTGAAAAGATACCATTTTCATGGTGAAAAAGCTGATTCTGGGTCTCCTTGGGGGGCTTAGCCCCCTAGCCCTTGATAAACTCTGCCCATAGCCGCAACAGCAGCAGCAGTAGTAATAACAGCAACAACAACAATAGCAGCCGCAGTAGTAGTAACAGCAGCAGCAGTAGTAACAGTAACAGCAGCAGCAGTGGTAACAGTGCTCAACAACAGCAGTAGTAACAGTAACAGCAACAACAGTTTCACCATTTGGCACAATAAAACAATTAAAACAAATAAAACAGCACGTGCTGTTACAAACACGTCTTACAAACAAACATCTGACCATCAAAATAGACGCTAACCAGAGGCATGCACGAAACGCAAGTAGGTAAATCCTAACTTACATCGTGGCTTTCGAGGAGTCTGCGAGGACCAATGCCAGACAGCATCAGAAGATGAGGAGATTCCACTGTTCCAGCCGAGAGAATAACTTCTTTCTTCGCACGAACCTGTCTCACTGTATTGTTCCAAAGCATCTCAATGCCATACGCCTCATTGTCTCTAAATAGCACCTGTGAAAACAGCAACAATGAACGTATTGCAACTGGAAACTTATACAGCACCCTTATATTGTCACTTTAGAGTAGTATATCTTGGAAGCGTAGTGTACTGCATCTCTAATGTCATACGAAACCTATGTTAAAAGAATAACAGCATCTTAAGTTATCCATGGTCAATGGTCATCTTAAGACAATTTTATTTGGCCGTGCTGGGGGTTAGGAGCGCCTCTGAGTAGTCCCCTTGAAGAGGCGATATACAATTGCACTTAACGAGTGAATGAATGAATGAATGGCAACCATGTAGGAAGTGTTGATGACCACTTCCCTAACCTAAAACATGCAAGGGGAGGTGGTGGCAATGGCTAATCCTAGGGCTTCTTTGTTGCTAATCTCTTCACCAACAATGTATGGTCAAATGCAATAATTTTTAGCCTACTTTGCTAATGGAAAAGAGCAATGATGGGTTCCTAAAAAACACAGAAGAGCAGTCCCAAGATAACCCAGAGAAGGCTACAGTAGGTATCGAATGCTAGCGATTCCATCCATTGTCTAGACTGTCAACATATGATGGTGGACGGATAGTCCTCTATCCTGCCACCGTTATATTAAACCACTGACTAAGATCGGTAAATCATTTCAATATTGGAAATGAATTCGAGAGTTTCTTCAGAGGTGTTACTAAGCATCTGCCTGCACCTACATACCTGCCCTCAACGACAAAACAATACAGTTGCTAGGAAATTCATCTATGCGGATGCCTCTCTGGCTTGGCTTAAATAACACTACTAATCAGTAATTCAAAACGACTAGGACCTAGTAAAATTACACAATATAGTGGTAAACAGATGATAAAGAGTTTAACAGACGTTGAATTTAACTGTGTAGCAGCTTAGAGAGTGCCCATCTGTCTTACTGCTCATATTACAGTTGCCCCTATGGAGTTGAAGGGTTGGTCAACGGTATGGAGCTAGTGGGTATCGAACCTGCATCCCCCGACCTTTGCACCAGCGTGAACCGTATCCCTGCCGAGGACTGGATTAAGGCATGTTCAACATGTTCGGTCGAACAGGGACCCCCACACTTTGGGGGCCCTCACACATGTGCAAAAAAATTCCGACAATTTTTAGCTCTTTTAGCAAATTTCAACCAAACGACTAAAAAAGTCATCAACTTTTTGGAGGGATATAATCGGTATATTCTACGAAATTTTCGACCAAACGACTAAAAAAAGAAGGAAAAAAGTCATCAGAATTTTAGGTCGAAGATCCGTAAAAAATTTCCCGAACAGGGCCCTCACATTTCTTAATCCGGCCCTGTCCCTGCCCCTACGCACATATACATCTAAATCTACGGTGAGATCACAAATCGACACAAGATCACAGACCCTGGTTGCCAGAGCTTTAACAACCACGTGCAAATTGTCACGATTTAAGGACGGTAGAAGATAGGTCGACAGGATTCCCCAACGCTTTCCCCACGAAATAGTTGCCTGCGTGTGAGCGACACCTGCAAGCAAACAGCCCATAACATACCATGTACTCTCTATTACCAGGTAAATTAATCATCTATGATTTTACAAACAAAAATAACATTTACCTTACTAAATTAAATGTCCTTGATTTATATAAACACACACCCAAAATAATTAGATGCCTTCAATAACTTAGTATAATAAATACCAATAAATTCTGTACAAGTGAAAAAAATTAACTATAAACAATAAGAACTTTAACAGCAATTAAATTTCTGAATCCCTTAAAAATAACCATCAAGTAAGTAATGCGAGACAATGTAGATTACGATTTTTTATTGTAATGCTTAGTGGTAGAAGTAGTAGCAGTAGTTTAGCATCTGCTAGTTCCACTACTTGTAGCAAGAACAGGATATACATCAGTGGTTCCAAACTCGTGGCCCGTGGGCCAAAAGTGGCCTGCCAGGCTTAAACAAGTGGCCCTCATATATCAAAGAATCAGCAAAAAAATCAATGAAAAAATTGACAATTTGAACAGGATAGAACACATAATAATTTTCTATTACGAATTATGTTATTTTGACGTCTATAAATAACATAAAACATTCTTTTTTGATTCATCATAACTATTTTATATGCTTTTAGATAACTAAATTTTAGCCTTGTGGCCCCTAATGGCCCTCAACTAAGAAAACGTGGCCCTTGTGTCCTTCGACTTATAAAAAGTGGCCCTACGTCAAAAAAGGTTGGGAGCCACTGATATACATCAACTCATCTAAAACACACCAAGTTGTTTTGGGCCGTTGACATCAACATGTTCGTAGCCAAGTTCCTGTCCAGCAAGAACAAACTTATCGGCTAGTAGTGTACTGGTCATGTCGGATACAATCAAAGGACCGTCCTTCCCATGGTAATCTAAAACAATTTTAAATAAAAGAAATCTAACATTTTAAAACAAATATAAATCATTCAAGCTGGATCTGCATCTACAGATAATGCAATTCCTAAGTTAATTCAACTCTTGCTAAAAATATTTAAACGACCGCACGTTCCACATTAAAACTGGAACGAACACAATTTCTCAAAACTTTAAAGTGTACACCAGAGTGTAGAGCTGCTAGCAGTTGATGGATTGAATGATGTACTGTAGTCACTTACATTACTTAGCTAACTGGTGTAAAGTAATCAGGGCAATAAATTCCACTGTATAATTGGGAATTGTTGCATGACTTCACGGATAAAAAAGTCACTTTTCGACAGCGTTGAGTCTTCTCGGTTGTTGGCCCTTTGTTTGGAATGGATATCCACAGGTGCTACACCTACTGAACTAAATAATTTGTCTGCCTTTCACCAATTGCTCAAGTCCTTTCTCTTTAGCCATCACCAGACAGGGAGTGCCTCTGAGCAGACCTCTTGAAGAGGCGCTATATACAAATTTCTGCAATGAATGAATGAATGAATGAACGAACGAAACCGGAAAGGCAACATTTCTGTAACCTGGCTGATGACATAAATCCTTGTACATCTGAAAGATCAATGAAAGGTGCGATATAAATTCGTAGATACGCATGAAGATTCAGAAACACACTGACAAACTTTCCAGTCTCAAATCAGCATTCTGATAGAGTAACAACCCGCAAAGCGCTCACCCGACTTCTTAAAGAAATTGTTCTGATTAGTCTCAGACTTGATGAAGTACGGTAAAACATCCTCATAGCTCCATCCTGCACATCCACCGGATGCCCAGTCGTCATAGTCACGCGCATTTCCACGAACGTATACCATGTAGTTTAAGGAATCGGTTCCCCCGAGCATCTTTCCACGTGGCCAGAAGATTTGCTAACCATTTTCAGAAAACAACAGTAACGATAATTCTAAATATATTTCTGTAGTGCCACGTCAAGAGAGACTCAGTAGCAAGGCCGTAGCCAGGATTTGATTTGGGGGGGTGTTTCACCAATTTCCCTTCCTAAAAAACTGATGACCTTTTTTAGTCGTCCGGCCGAAATCTTCAAAAAAGTCACTAGTTTCCCTTACCAAAAACTGATGACCTTTTTTTATCCGGCATTCTGTTTTTTTTACATTTTCCCATTTCGGGGGGTGTTTTCATGGTTTTATTTCATGGTTTTTAATCATGTGCTCATAAATGCATTCTATTATTTTTCACATTTTCCATTTTGGGGGTTGTTCAAACACCCAAAACTACCCCCTAGCTACGGTCTTGCTCAATAGACACAGGAAGCTAATCAGAGGCCTTGTATACAACAGCCTAAACGAACATTCATCAGAAATCAAATGTTGAATAGATATCAGCAAGAGTCACCTTCACCAATGGCAATGTCATAACCTTAACAAAACTTCAATATTAAACACAATAATAAAATATTGCCAGAGACTGAACCTTGTTCTCGAAGCTCTGGCAAGCCGTGGTCTGCGGTTCCAAGACGTAGGACCAGTCGAGATACGTTCTCTGGTGCTCAGCGGCCATCGCAGGAATATTCAGGGCATCCTTCCGAAATTCCTCGTCGCCCGCCTCCACCAAAAGTACTTTTATCTTAGGATCTTCGGACAACCGACTTGCTAAGACACATCCAGCTGTTCCACCACCAACTAAAAACAACAAAGGATGCAAATCAGTAATCAACTAAACAATTATCTTCAATTGATTAGTTAAATCTATCACCATCTGAATGTAAGATACAAACCTTAATTAGAAGTCATTAACTAAACAATTATCTTTAACATGATTAGTAATCTACAACCATCTCACTGCAACATATACAGCTCGAGAGATAGATAGAATTATCTTTAACATGATCAGTTAATCCATCATCATCATCATCTGAATAAAACATGTTAAACTTAATCAACCGTATTTAACAAAACAAAACAATTATCTCCAGATCATCATTAGTTGCCACCTCAACGCAACACATGTCTACACTGTTGACCAGTCTCACTCCACCTTTCAAGCATTCATATGTTTTCAATGGACTCTGCATCAGAAGTTGCTCTGACTTTTCTCTCTGATCTCTTTGGCGACCGGAGTTGGACCTCTGCTGGACATCAATCTCTAGAACAGTCTAGATCAGTGGTTCCCCACCTTTTTGACTTGAGGGCCACTTTTTCTAAGTTGGAGGACACGAGGGACACTTTTTCTTAGTTGAAGGACATTAGGGGCCACAAGGCTAAAATTTATTTAATTAAAGGCATATAAAATTGTTTTAATTGAATCATAAAAAGAGTGTTTGATGTGATTTATTAACATCCAAATAAAATAATTTGTAATAGAAAAGAATTACATATTCTATCATGTCCAAATTGTCAATTTTTACATATATTTTTCTTAATTCATTGAGATGCTGCGGGCCATTTTTGTAGGCTAGGCAGGCCACTTTTGGCCCGCGGGCCACGGGTTGGGAACCGCTGGTCTAGATAATCCGTCTGATATGATGCAGTACTTGTGAACGAGCTGGTTCTTCTTGCTTAGCTTCAGAATTTTTGTGATTCCGATATGCAGCTTAATTAGTTTATCTAATTTTTATCTATGGCTGATGATTACAGTAATTGATCAAATTCAGTAAATTTTATATACTGCTTACCACAAAATGTAAACAATAACCTTTAACTGCAATTCGCTTATTCTATACAAAAGTAACTTAGTTTTGCTCAGCAATTTATATCGATATCAATTTAAGCAAACTATCTAATTATTATTCTTTCTTGCCCTGACTGATACTCTGGCCATCTATAAACCATCTTTAAAGACCCATCTTTAAAACCAGATAAATCAGATCCATTTTCATAATTCTCATAACCAAAGACAATCTGGGTTTGATTCATACCAATAATGTAGTCGTAGGCATACAGAACTTTATCACTGACGAGGGAGTTGTATGGCAAATTCTGCCACACTACAGCAACCATTGCAAATACGACAGTTATCAAGAGAAGCAAATGTGCAAACATCTCTCACTGAAAAAAACACACAATTAATATTCAGTAACCCTCTTACAAATCCAATATGTCTACCAGCATCCCACATTTTCTATGCACCATAATTAACTAAATAAAAGTCATTGGCTAGAAATCTGAAACTTTGGACTCTTGTGGACAATGAGTTATTATTATTATTGAGTATTTATATAGTGCACCTTCAAGACCTGTGTTCTACTCAGAAGCGCTCCCAGTCCACCCACAGCCAAATACGGCAGTGTGTAAGTTCAAAAGGAACATGGTTGTGCGACCCGTTGGCACTAGGTGCAACACAACAGGAGCCCACTCCAGGTTCTAGTGCCAGCAACCTAGAAAGAGCGCTGCTGTATTATTATAGTAGTGCGATAGCGAGGGACTAAGAGTTCACATTGATCAGCCAATCGCAATCGGAGAGAAGACCACCGCTGATGGCAGGGAGGTGGCAGCAGAGCTATATGGGAGCAGGTATATGGGAGCCAGACAATCCATGCTGCAACAGACCAATGCTGAAACCATATAAGTGATCCTCAGCGGATTGAAATAGGACGATTATAAATGTAAATTTAGCCAGGGCTTCATTACTTGTATTTAATCCTTGTATGTAATCATTGCAATGCAATGTGTGACACATTGTGTGTGTGCCGTTCATATAAAACAGTGGCTACTTACTTACTAACAATACCTAGTCATGCAATGCTTTATTATGATTGACTAATGCCGAATATTGGTGTGATTTTTCAAATGCACCACAAATTCCATCAACCTACTTCTACACAGATCTATGGATGGAACTACTGTGGAACTACTGGTGGATTATGGGTATATGGATAAGAGAAAGACGAACAGCCTAGTATCTCTTATAATGCCCACCTAACACAGATCGCTGATAACGGCAGCTGCGTCTATATTTCCAAAAGTTCCGGTATCAACTGCACCTTTCTTAAACAACACCACAATTTATAGATTATAGCGATTTACAAAATCCTTTTTTATTCGTTTACCATCCCTCTTCTAGGCACCTATTTAATTACAGCGTGTTTTCATTCATGATCATTATAATTATGAAACCGGAAGTACCTCGTAATCGACTGGTTCCCTTCTAATGATAGGAAAGTTGTATGTATTTCAGCGCAATCACTTTAGAACTTGTTTTCCCACATTTCAACTCAATTAATAGAGATAGATTGATTTGTGACTAAGTATATTTTGTAAACGAGAGCGAAGTCGTGCGCTGGCCTGTTTTAGCTACTGGCTGTTACATTCCTAGCAATAAGATGCAATTGTCAATATCTCATTAATATTTATTTCACGCGCTCTAAGATCTCTGAGTTAATAATAAGTTGCTTTCCACGTGCTAATCGAGCTGAAAGTCAACGAGGCTTATATAGTTTCTGTTCATAAATCATCAGTAATAGCTGTGCATAGTTGAAGTTGATCCACTTAAAAATAAAACAAGGCCTATTGTCTCACTTGAAAACTGCCACGTGGAACCAGCCTAGTTCCGCTGGGCGGTGTGTGGCAGTACGCAGAGAGTAGGTTGCCATGTTTACCTTTTTAAACTATAATTCTAGTCAACTAGTTTATGGCAAATAATTCCTTTTTCAAGTAGTTTGCATTTTGTTATGTTAGGCGTGATGATGAAGAATTATAATATTAGTTGTACTTGTTGCGTAAACTGTGCTATATATTTATGCAAGTGGCCTGTAGACACGGTCCGATCCACTCGCATTTTTTGTCGCCGTTCATTTATCGAACTTAGACCCTCTGCAGGTCCTAATGCGCAAAAACGTAGGGGCAGTACGTAATGACAGTAGTGTTTAACAATGTCCCATTGCTTAGCATCCAACCCTTATGGTTTTCTGTTATATGAACGTGTGAAACAGTGAGAAATTTATACAGAGCCGTTATATTTATATATCTCAGGGTAATTGTTATTCGTCTAATGCAATCATGTCTTGAAAGATAGAGGTTAAAATAATTATATTCACTGATGCTCAGCCTTGTATACCTACATTGTTAGGTCTCCTGGAAAAATATGGTTACATGGAATATGCTGCATTCTCTGAATTTCCCTTGTAATTAATGAATATTCCACTTATCCTCAATGCTAGCCAGTGAAATTGCTATATGAAAAATGCAGTACAATGAGAAGGATTTGTGAATTTTTATTGAAACATACTTCCTTGATGGATATGTAGAACCTATTCAACACTCTATTTCTTGACTAAAGTTATCATTGTTAATTTACAAAGAATATAAGTAATGATTGTTCATTACTCTCGTTTGCTGAAAGAATTCCTTCCAACGGTATTAATGGCACTTTTAAAATGTTTTTTGTTTTCAAGTACACCATACTTTCCTTCTTTTGAGATGTTTTAAAGCTGCATTCATTAAAATTTGGAGATCTATGTGTCATAAAGCTTTTTTAATTATGGAAATAAATTTCTTATTTTTGCTGTTTATCCAACAGCCCTGAAATTTAGCAAAGTGCTCATGCTGTTGCAAGGGATATTTTCTATATTTATTTTGCATTTTATATCGATAAATGTTTAACCTTTCCTTGCAGGTTGTTGAAGGTGACTTGACTATTCAACTGTCACTATGCGGGGAAATGCCATCACCATTCTCAAATACCTTGTCTTTGCCGCTTTCTTTCTCACACTTGGACCAATTCTCCTCAAATTCTTCTTTGACGATGACGTGGGCGCCGCTAAACGATCATTTAGACAACCGCATGTGCCTGTAGGATTGCCTCTTGATCCGGATGAAATACGACCAGATCCAGTTAGTCAATCCATGATATATATATATGTCTGCTTTTGCTCTTTTCTGGTCTGACCTGGTTGAGTTTTCCGAGTCTGGAGTCTTCCTGTATTGTCTGGTCTGGTTGGGTAAGGTTTATTGCAGTCACCTGCTTGATGTTCCAAGTTGCGGTGTGATCAATGACAACAACCTACATGATTAGTAATAAACGATTATAATTTAATTAATTATCAACTGCAGTGATCTAATAATTATTATTAAATGTCATCTTCTGGTATATGATCTGGTATTTGATCTGGACTCTTCTGGTCTGATCTCATTTGGTATGGTCTGGTGTGGTAAGGATGGCCTCGTGTGGTCTGGATGGCCTGGTGTGGTCTGGTATGAACTGGTGTGGTCTGGATGGTCTGGTGTGGTCTGGATGGTCTGGATGGCCTGGTGTGGTCTGGATGGCCTGGTGTGGTCTGGATGGCCTGGTGTGGTCTGGATGGCCTGGTGTGGTCTGGATGGCCTGGTGTGGTCTGGTATGAACTGGTGTGGTCTGGATGGTCTGGTGTGGTCTGGATGGTCTGGATGGCCTGGTGTGGTCTGGATGGCCTGGTGTGGTCTGGATGGCCTCGTGTGGTCTGGTATGGTCTGGTGTGGTCTTCTTGGCCTCGTGTGGTCTGGAATGGTCTCGTGTGGTCAGGATGGCCTCGTGTGGTCTGGTATGGCCCTTTCTAGTGTGCGATGTTTTTGTCTGATCTAACATAGAACTCTGAATCTGTGTTTGGTTCCAGGTAGCTAACCTTCCTCATCAGCAGAGGGCATCGGCAAAGCCTGCAGTCGAAGCAAAAGTCATTCCAGAGTACAAAGAGGGAGAAAAGATCGACTGGCATGACTATACAGCCATTGCCCTTGAGCTCCAGCGCACAGGTAAGACATCAAAATTACTTTCATATCTATGGTTTTGTCTCTTTCGTTGGTACGCTTGTCCTTTGATCTAATGATTGCAGGTTTGAGCCTGCTGAATGGACTCCATGTAATGACTCTGGACGAGTTTGTTTGATGTAACGGTTGAATTTTGAACTGATGTAATTGCGGAAAGTATCAGCATGGAATTCCTGCAATGCAGTGGCCCTTGTCCAGGCCCTGGCGTACATCTATGCTGGCTCAAGTAGTGAAAAGTGTTGAGTTAGCTCCTCGATATGTTCCAATAGGGACATTGGAATTTAGTTTAAAATCTACTCAAGATGTGCTCTATTAGCAGATGCAATCCGTGAATATATGTGAATTGTTTTGTCAGCTTCTCAGAGACTCAGACCATGGTGATGTATGTATGTTTTATTGTTTGTATGTATTTGTGTATGCATGTATCCACTTACTACATGTGTCATCCTCTAAGTGCCTTGCAATAATGCACCTCTGAGTGTGTTGTACTGGAAGGTGTGCTTCAGAAATCCTTATATACATCACTGGCTACACTAATCTGAATGGCATTAGAGTCACTAAATGTTGTCAGTTTATCAGTAAGCAAGTGAGACTTAGATAATTATAAAGTTGTTGGTTGTTGACTCCTTCAAATAAACAGCCCAAGAAACAGGTAGGTCTAACTATATATATTATCCAGAATTGAATATGTTTATTGGACTTCTAAGACCATGTTTTAGTGGGCTGAAATTCTCAATGCTTGTTAACATCATAGTTTTGGGCTGAAATTCGCAGTGCTTGTTTACATCATAGTTTTTGATTGTTTGAGGCTGTGGATGTATGAAATTGTGTCATCAGATAGTGTACATTGACATACATTTTGTGTTTTTGTTGTTGTAGGTCCTGGTGAGCAGGGATCCGCTGTGATTCTTTCTGCTGAAGAGGATCGAAAGAAGGAAGAATTGTACAAAGTGAATGGATTCAATGCGTTCGCCAGTGACAAAATTGCTCTGGATCGTGCCATCAAGGACATTCGTCATGCTGAGTAAGTACTACAAGTGGTTTCTTGTATTTCAGAGGTTTTCTGGTCATATTTCATTGGTCTTTTGTAATCAAAAGAAGGTTTTTTTTCTTCAACATATGATCAATTACCATCAATAATGTGCATTGCTTTGTAGTCATTTTGTTGCTAAGGTATTTTTTCTACTGTCTTATCTTTTTGCTATTGAGTCATACCATTTTGGTACTGAATCATATTTTTCTGTCGAGTCAAAGCTGTTGCTACCGAGTAAATTTATGTACACGTCTTATTACATGCATGTGGCAAGAACATAGCATTTATGGTTTGCTGTTTTATAAAGTTGCGTGATGAAAGTCTAATTGCCAGTACATAGGATTCCATTGTAATGGCAGGCAGGAAGCAATTTGTGATTGTCAGCAGCAGCTGTGAGAGCAACTTGACAGAAAGTTTACTGTGTGGAAATTTATATCTTCAGTGGGAGATTGTCACAAAGAACTACATGTGCTTTCCATCTTCCAACTTCCCCGGTTAAAAGTTGCACCATGACCACTTGTCGTGGGGCGCGGTGGTGTAGTGGTGTCGTCGTTGCCTTGAAGCTGGAAGGTTCGACGTTCGAATCCACCTCAAGTCGCCGCGTAGGGACCTTGGGCAAGTCCTTCACTCGCAATTGCTCAGTGCTTCGGCGTGAAACTTCGATGCAGTGTCCGCTCTGCAGTCGGGAGCGAATCCACCTCAATTCGCCACGTAGGGACCTTGGGCAAGTCCTTCACTCGCAATTGCTCAGCGCTTCGGCGTGAAACTCCGATGCAGTGTCCGCTCTGCAGTCGGGAGCGCCTCTGAGTAGAGTGCTTGAAGGGGCGCTATAACAAGTGTGCATACAAACAAACAAGCAAACACTTGACCAATTTTGTTTTGAAAAGAAACAGATGGGCACAATAATTTTCAACTTAAATTTACTAGGAAAACTGCACAACGTCCTAAAGTTGATTTGGATGGATGAATAACTTTTAGTTGTAAGCAGCAGAAGTACCTCGCTCATCTGCCAGACGTCAGCGTCATCATACCATTCCACAACGAGCACTGGTCGACGCTGTTGCGCTCGGTTGAGACCGTGCTCAAGCGCTCGCCAAAACATCTTATTCACGAGATTCTCCTGGTCGATGATTTCAGCTCAAAAGGTTAGACCTCTTCCATGATTGTCGTCGGTCCCTGGACTTCGGAGCATGACCCAATTGAGACTTTTAGGACCAAAATCACTTACATCCCGTCTTCTGCTGTATTCATCCATTCATTCATTCAAGTATATGTCACCTCTTCATGGAAACTACTCAGAGGTGCTCCTGACTCAGAGGCAGATAAAATCTACATGGTTACTTATCCAGCATTGGCTGATAGGGGAGTGCTCTTGGTCCCGTTTGCTTGTAAATCCTTCATGCAGAGTCATGCTTTTTCTGTGGTTGGCCCGGTGGTTATGGATGCCCTCTCACTTGAGCTGCGCCTGTTCCCTAGATCACTCTCTGACGCATTCTATGAGCACCTAAAAACTATTCTGTTTGGCCATGCTGGAGTCGGGAGCGCCTCTGAGTAGTTTTCTTGAAGAGGTGCTATATAAATACTTGAATGAATGAATGAATTTAGCTGAACGATTGTTGTGTTCAGTATTTATTATCTGTTTACATCCCGTCTTCTGCTGTATTCATTCATTCATTCATTCATTCATTCATTCAAGTATATGTCATCTCTTCATGGAAACTCAGAGGTGCTCCTGACTCAGAGACAGATAAAACCTACTTGGTTACTTATCCAGCGTGGGCTGTCTCTCTATCTCTGTCTCAGATATCGAGTCATCGACTTAATTATAGCTTTGGTTTGGTGTATTAGACACCCGTATTGGAGTCACTGATTAATAATATTACAAGTAATAATAATAATATTAATGATAATAATGATAGCTGACGTTAAAGTTACCAATTACGAACCCTTGCATGTGCTGAGGACTCGGCCAGGTGTAGTGCCGCCGTATAAATGTGACGTTCGTGGGTCTAACAGTAATCGTAACAAACAAAATTAATTTCTTCAATCATTCTGAGAGTTTTTATAGCAGCTCTTCACATATCTATGCAGAGGCACTCTCTGCTTACCTATAATATGACGTCAAATGACATGACAATGAATAATTACACTCGTTGGCTAAACGTAAATTATAGTCGCAAACAAACCATTGGACATTCGACATGGCATGAGACTTTTGTTTACCATGTGTGTGTGTGTGTCTGTGTGTGTGTCTGTGTGTGTGTCTAGCCATGTTTACTCTTTCATTTCCTGTTTGTGTATTTGAAAAGAACACTGCAAGAAGCCGCTCGACGATTATCTGTCAACACACTACGATGGCAAGGTGAAGGTGGTACGCCAGGAGAGGCGTGAAGGTCTCATCCGTACACGAATCACCGGGGCAAGAGTTGCTGGTGGCCAGGTCCTCATCTTTCTCGACTCACATGTCGAGGCCAACATTAACTGGTTGCCTCCGTTGCTAGGTTAGTCAACTGGGCAACATTTCATCGACTTGTGTCAAATGGTTGTGGATTAATTGTGGATTCAATGGCTGTCTCAGTTGTTTGTCATTTCGGTCCACACCGAAATCGGTGTTAAGTCGGAAATTACACTTCAGAGATATATAGGGAAATAGTATGTTTATGCTGTGATTCGTTGATTGAAAAGGGACTTATCACCAGAATGCTGTATAGATGACTTGTTTGACACTAATATTTTAGTCATTTCATTCAACGTGTGATTTGCTGCACACTTTTTAGTTACCAATTATTACTTCGTTAGTTACCAATTATTACTTCGGTGTGTCAGAATGATGTTTCATGCCCCATTGTGCATTTGCATATGGTGTACTAAAAAATACTTGCTTACATACTTTTTCTTGCTTGCTAGGAGTCACATGATTGTCTTATGATTCACAACATTTTCTCTGTGGCCATTTGAATCGCTTGTCTGATCTTTTCAGACCCTATCGCTGAAGACTACCGGACAGTCGTCTGTCCTTTCATCGACGTCGTTGACTACGAGAACTTTGCGTACCGAGCGCAGGACGAAGGAGCAAGAGGAGCGTTTGACTGGGAGTTCTTCTACAAGAGACTTCCACTCCTACCGGAAGATCTTAAGCATCCAGCGAGACCATTCAAGTAGTCTTGATTATTCAAGTATTCTAGATCATTCAAGTATGCTAGACCATTCAAGTTGATAGATCATTCAAGTATGCTAGACCACTCAAGTATGCTAGACCATTCAAGTACTCTAGATCATTCAAGCATTCTAGATCAGTCAAGTATGCTAGACCATTCTAGTATGCTAAACCATTCAAGTATGCTAAACCATTCAAGTATGCTAGACCATTCAAGTATTCAAGACCATTCAAGTATGCTATCTCTCAGATCCATAGCGTTGTTTATTTTGCCTTGAGAGTATCTGCTCAGTATGTCATTGGTTACTAGACTATCAGATCGGGAAGGCCAGGAAAGTAAAGTACTAACACTTATTTGTGGTAACAAGTTATTACCCAGGTCTACAGGGAGTAGGGATCTTGAAGAAGCGCTATAGAAATCTGATTTAATGATTTAGTGATTGATTGATTGACTGATTGATTGATTGATATCGCCGAAACGGTTTGGGTTCAACTCCTTGCCATGGCTTATTATTGTTTCGTGATTTCTGATCCACTTGCGAACTGGGTGAACTCAGCTATAGCAGTGAGTACATTGACTATAGCAGTGAGTACATTGACTATAGCAGTGAGTACATTGACTATAGCAGTGAGTACATTGACTATAGCAGTGAGTACATTGACTATAGCAGTGAGTACATTGACTATAGCAGTGAGTACATTGACTATAGCAGTGAGTACATTGACTATAGCAGTGAGTACATTGACTATAGCAGTGAGTACATTGACTATTGCAGTGAGTACATTGACTATAGCAGTGAGTACATTGACTATAGCAGTGAGTACATTGACTATAGCAGTGAGTACATTGACTATAGCAGTGAGTACATTGACTATAGCAGTGAGTACATTGATTATAGGAAGATCACTTTTTCCAATTCTTAATAAGATATCTGCGATGGTTTAATGGTTTTTTTGTGCTAAACTATAATCTCCTTGAGGTCAGGGATGCGATGGTTGTAAGACAAGATTCATATGCCATGGCCATGGAAGTCAAGCTGCTCTGCACTTAATTTGTGGTAGCAAGTTATTACCCGGGTAATTGCTTAATTGTGCTACTTGTAAATTGTGAAAAATTAATGTGTTTTCTATCAGTGTGTGTATTTTCGTTTTGCAGGAGTCCCGTTATGGCTGGAGGACTTTTTGCCATCAATGCAAAGTGGTTTTGGGAACTTGGTGGCTATGACCCAGGTCTCGACATATGGGGCGGAGAGCAGTATGAACTTTCATTCAAGGTGATATACAAAATGTCACTAATACCACATTTAAATTCCTTTTCTATGTAACTCAATATTAGAAAAATGATTTTGTGTCATTAGTTGCAGGAGTTTTAGCTTTCTGCTTCAAAATTTATGTACTATGAAGTCACAGGTCCCTGGAGAACTAAGACTAATTGAGGACTGTATGAGCTAATGGCTACAAATGGCCTGAATACTATGGTAGCCTTAGGCCTGTATAAGTCTAGGGACTAAGATGGACAAATTTTTACTAAAATTGTTAAAAGGTTAATATGGTTTACGGACTAATATTGTTTCAGGAGTGAACTGACTTAAGTTCTAAGACAGGCTGAGGACTAGGTTAGAATTTAAAAGATGTTCTGATCTAAGCACTTGAGTGTTCTAACGACTTAAGTGGTCTTATTACAGCAATGGTCAATGAGGGTCAGCTACCTAAGATTTTTGTAGGGCCTGTAGGCTTTATTAGTAAACGCTCTAATTTATTTTAGTCTGTGGTTGTCTAGAATAAAATGGTCTTAGAATTAAGATGGTCTAAAGACTCTGCTGGTTGTTGTCTGTTGTCTGTTGCTACTCTGGCTGTTGTCTGTTGCTTCTCTGGCTGTTGTCTGTTGCTACTCTGGCTGTTGTCTGTTGCTACTCTGGCTGTTGTCTGTTGCTACTCTGGCTGTTGTCTGTTGCTACTCTGGCTGTTGTCTGTTGCTACTTTGGCTGTTGTCTGTTGCTACTTTGGCTGTTGTGTCTGTTGCTACTCTGGCTGTTGTCTGTTGCTACTCTGGCTTTTGTCTGTTGCTACTCTGACTGTTGTCTGTTGCTACTCTGACTGTTGTCTGTTGCTACTATCCCCAATGCTTACATCTGTGCATTTATGAATATGAATGTCTGTTGTCAATCAATTCTAGCTTTGGCAGTGTGGAGGGCAGATGGTTGATGCACCTTGCTCACGAGTCGGTCACATCTACCGCAAATTTGCTCCATTTCCAAATCCTGGAGTTGGAGACTTTGTTGGTCGGGTGAGACCTTTTTTTAAGAAGTTGATTCAACAGTTTGTATTCGTTCTATTAAAAATAAATTTTACCGTCGAAGTGCTTGAGTCAGATTTGACCAATAGGAATTGAGTGATAATTAATTTTAAATCATTCCAAACTGTGACAGATTATAATTATTGCAGATATTGTGCTATAAAACTTGATTAGCCAAACAATCAATAAGTCAATGAATCTTTTGCCCATCTTGTCTAATGGCTCGGTTAATTTGTAATCTAGTGACTAATCAATAAAGACAACTGAGTCATAGAGTAGCGCCACTTTAATTACTTACCTAATACTTGGGACTATGCATTTATGAACTATGGTGCCAGACTTGTTTCATGTCCTTAGTCAACAGCTATTTTTGAGAAGACTCAAATTACTCACTGTTCACTTTAAAATGCTGTACTAAATAATTGAAAACTAACTAAGATATTTTGCACAGCTGTCATGAATGGCGTAAGAAGCAAATGAATACTCAACCATTTGCAGAAGTCTGGACCATGTATTTGTTGCCAATTAATTATTGTAAGCAATTCTGCCGCAAGTGATATAAAAGTGAATTTAAATACTTTTAGAATTATATTATCAACGATTTCTCAAAGTCCAGACCCAGTTATTGGGCATCAATTATGAAATTAAACACTGTTGTATGTCTAAGGTGCCATCCACTTATTAAGTACTCAGAAGTCTGGAAATTTAACCTTCTCCTCTCCTTGTATGTACATGTACTTTTTGGACCACAACATGCTTGACATACCCCCTTCCCCATTCCAAAGAACGGTATTCATGCAGAAATAATGAAACCAGACTGTGTTAGACTCAGTGAGCGGCATGTTGGTTAATAGCAGTCGGAGTAACATGTTAAATCTGCCACAGTTCTACTTCTGCTGGGTACTGGGTAGTATTCCTACTTCTGCTGGGTACTGGATGGTACTTGTCTGATTGCTGTTCAGTGGTACTTTTGAACAAGGCCTATTATAGATAACTTATAATCAGGGTTTCACACTTTCTGTTTCTTACACATATGTACATTATCATGTGATCCCATTCGCAAGCACATATATGCATTTGGGTTGACCTTCCCCTCCATGCTTACATACTTATATTTGAAGGCTTTTTCATTTAGATGACTTTGTCTGTCTTACTGACATTAACATCACAGGTTAGAATTATATGAGATGGGCACCATTGTTGCCTGTCAGCTTTGTCTTTGTATTTGTTTTGTTACTTGTCGTGTTTTTTATGCATGCAAAGCAGAGTGCCATTAGCAGCTGGTACAATAAAGAATCTGCTTAATTACTTACTTACTTACCTACTTAAATGGATGATGGTCCCTAATATATAATTGTGGGGCACGGTGGTGTAGTGGTGGCATCGTTGTCTTGAAGCCGGAAGGTTCGAGGTTCGAATCCATCTCAAGTCGCCGCGTAGGGACCTTGGGCAAGTCCTTCACTCGCAATTGCTCAGCGCTTCGGCGTGAAACTCCGAAGCAGTGACCACTCTGCAGTCGGGAGCGCCTCTGAATAGAAATCTCGAAGGGACGCTATTACAATTGCACATGCAAACATAATATGAAAGCTGAATGAACGCTTTTAGAATTTCAAACGAGTCGCTGAGGTGTGGATGGACGAATACAAGGAATATCTGTACAATCGTCGTCCGCACTATCGAGCGATCGATGCCGGCGATCTAAGCGAGCAGAAGGCGGTTCGAGAGAGGCTTAAGTGTAAGCCGTTTAAGTGGTTCATGGAGGAGATAGCATTCGATCTTCCAAAGAAGTATCCACCCGTGGAGCCGCCTATCACGGCACATGGAGAGGTACAAGCTATTCTTTGCAGTTCTTTAACATTTTCTTTGTGTGTGTTGCAATGTGATGTATTATCTTCTCTTCTTTAGGTCTGCTGTCTCCCGGCAGGTCCAGATGCCCAACGACGCCACTCTTTTCGGTGTCGTGCTTTTTCTTTGAGTTTTCCATATCCATCCTCCATCATCCAGTCCAAGAACTTTTCCTTAGGTCTTCCTCTTCCCCTCTTCCCTTCCATTTTGCCCTCCACTATGTCCCTTTGTAAGGAGTTGCCTCTCAGTACATGTCCTATCCAGTTCTTCTGCCTTGTTCTAATTGTATCATCAAGGATCTTTCCTCTTTGGAAAGGGGGGGGTGGACGATTGAGCATCGACACCACCTTCCTTCACTGCAACATCCATCACTGATTGAGATGTATTATAATGTATACATAATTGTGATCTCCAAACTTCTAAAGCGCCACTCGAAAGCCAAGCACGGGGCACCAACTTATTCGCGAGCTCTGCGTTGAGTCAGATGAGGGTTGTTCGTAAGAGTAATCCAAAGGAAGTCCGGGTCGGTTGAGGAAGTTCAGGTTGATTGGAATGTATTCTGTTGTCATGTACTGTATTTTGGTTCTAGCGTAATGTAATGTGGCGTATTCTGATGTATTGGTATGATCTGTATTCTAATGTATTGTGCTTATTGAAGTGTGACAGACTTTATGGTATTTTATTGAACCGTAATCTCTTGCATTTTACTCCAAAGTATTGTAACTAAGTATATTTTATATTCCGCTGTATATAATTGATTATGGGCTACTAAAAAGAACTATCACTGGAAGACTCTTTGTATTCATATATTCAATGTTCTGCAATAGTTTAACAAAAAATTCATCAAAATTGACATTGTCATCATCACCAGCAGGAGCATCATAATCCACTTCATCATTGTCATCACGATGAGCATCACCATCATCATTATCATCATCCCAGTCGTCATTATCGTCATCATCACTATCACTGTGGTCACTTCTTTTTTGATATTTTCACCGTTTTCCGTTAGTTTCACGAATGTTTCATTTGTTTCAGCTGCGCAATATCGCTGCAAACTTATGCATTGATACGAAATTTCGTGGTGGAAACCAGAGATTTGGTTTGGAGCCATGCACTAAAGACAATCCGGGTCTTGGAGGAGAGCAGGTACATAAGTTCTGGTTCAGTAAATCAGGGACTGTGTGGTTTGGCCTTGATTTATGTGTGTTTGTGTGTATGATATATATGTGCATGTGTGCAAGACACATGCATGCGTGCATGAGTGTGTGATTGTATGCTGGACTGTTGACTGAGAGGTCTGGGGTTCCAATCCCTGCTGGAGCAGAAATTTCTTTGGAGATTCCTGCTCAACCTGCACCCTTTACCAACGTTTTGCAAATGGAGTAATGAGGGCTATACTTACTTACTTACTTACTTACTTACTATGAGGTTCAAAACGGTTAGTCACAGTTGCTCTGTTTTTCTCTTTAGCAAATGGAGCTGACGTGGCATAAGGACTTGAGACCTCGGAACCGTGCGATGTGCTTTGACGTTTCACAGTACACGGAGAAGGCGCCCGTCATTCTCTACAACTGCCATGGCATGCGTGGTAACCAATGGTGGAAGTACAATGTGGTATGTAGACAATGTGGTAATGTAGACAGTAACTCTTCTAACTAACTTATGGTAGTTTCTAGCATTCTGTAAGATGTCTGTTGTTGGCGATTCCATGAACGGCTGAATTGAATTTGAATGACTACCACATTGTGGGACGCGGTGGTGTTGGGGTATGTTTGGTCCCTTTGAGCTGGAAGGTTGCAGGTTCGAATCCACCTCAAGCCGCCGCTTAGAGAGCCTGAGCAAGTCTTTCACTTGCAATTGCTCATACGCTTTGGTGTGGAACTTCGGTTCAGTGT
The DNA here is from genome assembly GCA_949752735.1 of Lumbricus terrestris. Classification (NCBI taxonomy): domain Eukaryota; kingdom Metazoa; phylum Annelida; class Clitellata; order Crassiclitellata; family Lumbricidae; genus Lumbricus; species Lumbricus terrestris. The sequence goes on from OX457042.1 coordinate 32,681,473, forward strand.
TCGTGCTGTAGTCGGGAGCACCTCTGAGCAGCACTTTTGATGGAGTACTATTACAAGTGCTCATACATGCATACATATTTCTTGCCTTCTTGCTTCACTGAAGTGTGGTGGATGTAGGCTACTATGGAGGTTTAAATGCCTGGAACTCCATATCCATATCTGTCACAACAACTCACGACGACTTACAGTGCATTATAATTACAGTGCCACACAGGTCATTGATTTGATTAGATTTTGTGGGGGTATGGTGGTGTAGTGGTGGGTTTGGTGCCTTGTAGACAGGGTCGAATCCACCTCGGATTGCCACGTAGGGACCTTGAACAAGTCCTTCACTCGCAGTTGCTCATGATGCTCTTCAGCGTGAAACTCCGATGCAGTATCTGCATTGTAATCGGAATCGCCTCTGAGTAGAGAGCTTGAAGGGGCGCTATAGCAAATGCGAGAAATAAATAAATAAATTTGAATCTAATTGACTCACTTCGATTGGATATCTGTAGGCCTACACTCTACTCTACAGCAAATGACTTGACATATAATTTGATGGCCAGGGCTACAAGTTATTGATGAGCTGCATTGATTTGTTATGAAACTTAAAATTAGGAGACTCTTGTCTTCATTAAAATGTTGGGACATGCAGTGTTTTAATTGAATCATTTCACTGAATAATTGAATAATGTCTGTGTGGGGCGCTGTTGGCACACTGGAAATTTGAAGTACATGCACTGGATGGGAAAGGGATTTTTAATTGAAGCATAGAGAAAGAAGACTTAGGTTATCGTATTTTTGCGAATATAACATGTGAGTTATACAAAGTTTTACAAACCACGCACCCTACCTGCGTGTTATACCTGTGTGCGTGTTATATTTGCGAAAATATGATACTTGATACTGAATCCAGAAACAGACTTTAGATCAAACGCTATTAGTGTGATCATATCTGTCAAAGTTTTTGTGATGTTGATTTCTTTTGCGATTTGTCTATTTAAAAAAATTCTTTTAAGATAGATAAAGACGATAATATTCTTTATTTTGCCAATAACTATCCACGCTGCTATTTGCATTTCTGTCATAAGAGAGTTTTAAGGGTGGTGCACCATTATTTGGATAGGGTGGTTGAGGACTTACTAGAGTTAACATAGTGCTGTGTTTTAATTTTTATAGCAGCCATTCTTTTAGCTTATTTTTTGATGAAAATTACTTAATTTTTGGGCATTTGTTTGAAAACTTGTTTTTTATCTTCAAATTGACCAATCATTTTAGTAAATTTTCTAAATTGTTGCTATTAAAATTAACCAATCATTTTAGTAAATTTTCTAAATTGTTGCTATTAAAATTAACCAATCATTTTAGTAACTTTTCTAAATTGTTGCTATTCTGTGTGAACAGGAGGAGCGGCAGTTGCTACATGTTCTATCGTCCCTATGTCTCGACTGTGATGTTGAACGTCGTGAACTGTTCATGATGCCTTGTTCACCCAGTTCAAAAACGCAGAAATGGAAATGGGAACACCTAAATACCACAGTTGCCCTAAACGAATGGAATTTGCAAAAGGGCGATTCATAGAATCTATTTAAGCGTTTTTTGCTTTCAAAAATGAACAACATGGTGGAATTATTTATTGTGTGGGATGTGTGGTTTGGTCGAAAGGTCTTTGATTGGTTACGGGACAATTCGACGCGTGACAAGAATTATTTTCATCTATCCAATTTCTATTGAAGCAAGAATTAATTTCATCAATCCAATTTCTATTGAAGCAAGAATTGTTTTTATCAATCCAATTTCTATTGAAGCAAGAATTAATTTCATCAATCCGATTTCTATTGAAGCAAGACTTATTTTCATCAGTCCAATCTCTATTGAAGCAAGAATTAATTTCATCAATCCAATTTCTATTGAAGCAGCGATGAATTTCATCAATCCATCTTCTATTTGAGCTGCAGTTGCTTTCGTAAATCCAACTTTCATTTAACCAACTTCTATTTAAAGCTTTAAGCAACAATATTTTTTTTATCAATCCAAGTTCTATATTAACAAAATTTATATTCATGAATCCAACTTCTATTTGGGAAGCAACATTTTCATCAATTCAACGTCTGTTGAAGCAAGAATTATTTTAATCAATCCAACTTCTATTTAAGCAACAATTGCTTCCATAAATCCAACTTTTATTGATGCAGGAATCATTTCCTTCAAGCTAACTTCTATTTAGGCAACAATGTTTTCATCAATCCCATTTCTATTTATGCAAAAAATTTCTTCGATCCACTCCGAGTTGTCCGCTCCGAATTGTCCGGCTCCGAATAGTCCAGGCACCATTTGATTGGATACATGGCTGTGCAAACCATTTGAAATGTTCTGTTTTATTTATGTAGCTTTCAGAGAGGTTGTTGGAACTGGAGGTTAATTATTTCTGTATTTGTAATGGGTTTTATGACTGGTATTAATCGGAACTTGATATTCAGTGTTTTTTAAATTGTATGTAGATTATTCATGAGAAATGTATGCCAGATGTCTTATGCGCAATGCATTAACGCGTGTTGTCCCAAGACCAAGCCAAAGCATAGTTCGCAAGGTATTACATTGAAATCAAACGTCATATCCCTGCACTGCGATTGGTGTATGTTACAACTGTGCTACTGATGGTCTATACTTGCCTCTCTGTCTTCTACTTACTGTATCACAAAGATTGTTTAATGATATTGGCTTTTATTCTATCTGCATGACACTTCGTTCTGCTGCTTCTGCTAATGGGAAACTTCTGGTTCCCTGTGCTTGCACCTCAACTAGGCAGCATTGCGCATTCTCGATACTTGGATGGGCCAACAATCGTATTCCGTTAGAGATGCTCCTACTCTCTAGAAATAATGAAATACTGTTACAAGTTGCTGAAATCTAATTTATATTTTGCTGTGTTTGGGCTGGGAGTACCTCCGATTGGGTTTGTTAAAGGGGCGCTAGGTAAATTTTAAAAATTAATGAATGAATAAGTATTGTATTATGTGTAAAGCAGTTAGGCACAGCCAGGGTTGTAATTGAGAGTGTACACGGGTGTACAGCGTGTACTCGTCTCACATATATATGTGTGTAATATATGGGAAATGACCTGCGGACAGGTCTAGGCAAATGCGGCGTGTACTCGCCTCTTAATTTGCCAGTACAACCCTGGGCACAGTTCTGGTTTTGTGATATTGATGAAAAGGGTAGGAGTTTTTATCTGAGAGGATAAGATATTATCTAAAAATGAAGGTGATGATTATGTAAAAATGAAGGTGACTGTTCATCCTTTCCAATTGGCTTGTTCCGCGTTTTAACCTTTGACTTTCAGTATCCGCTATGTGCTATGCAGCCAAATTTCTTCAGCTAGCCTATACTTTACCAGCCGTCTTGCTGGTACAATGCATATGCGTTACATCATTTCTGATAACAGCGTATGTTAATGTGATGAAAGCAATATCGTGCTTATGTTGTGTGGCAATATGGCTATTGTATAGCAACTAGAAACTATTAGTTTGTCTCGAGTTGGATTAATTATCACTTATATTTTGGGTTTTGATTGGCAGCAATGATTGATTGACGCTTGGTGCATTGTTACAATTAGGGCTGTACCGAACATTAGTATTTGCTTTGGGGCCGAACAGCGGGCCAAATAGCTATTCGGTATTCGGTCGCATAGTAGCGGTCGGACCGAAAACGAAAACTTAGTGGTCACTTGATATCTGTTTCAACATATGCGGTTGCTATAGCCAGTGGTTCCCAACCTTTTTTGACTTGAGGGCCACTTTTTCTAAGTTTGAGGACACGAGGGCGCCTTTTTCTTAGTTGAAGGACATTAGGGGTCCACAAGGCAAAAATTTAATTACTAAAAGCATATAAAATTATTATAATTGAATCAAGGCAAAAATTTAATTACTAAAAGCATATAAAATTATTATAATTGAATCAAAATAGAATGTTTTATGTTATTTTTAGACGTCAAAATAAAATGATTTGTAATGGAAAATAACTATGTGTTATATCCTGTCTAAATTGTCAATTTTGTCATATATTTTTATTAATTCTTTGAGCAATGAGGGCCATTTTTGTAGGCCTGGCGGGCCACTTTTGGCCCACGTGCCACGGGTTGGGAACCACTGCTATAGCGAGTGGACTGAAGTATCTCTCTAATTAACATAATAAATATATGCTGTGGTTGCAGCCAGACTTTGCCTAGGCTACTGCCTGGATCGTGGTGTTGCTCGACCAACTAGTGATTGTCACCTATGTGGTACAGCCCTAATTACAAAACCGCTATGGAAGTTGCTGATATTAGGTATTTGTTTTTTATCATGTTGGTCAGGCACGTGGAAGCGTGCAAATGCAAATTGACCATATCATCAGTTTCTGAAACCAATCAGTTTTGTGTTGTTTGAAGAGATCGTTGTACAAATCTGTGATTAGCTCCTTTGAGTGACATTGTTTTCTGATCTATTGTTGTTGAGGCGGTTGCAATCAGCCATGACGCTTACAGCGGATACAGCCTTTACAGGACGACATATATTTTGAATTCTCCTACGCGTGGCTCGATTTCTATGAACTTTGTAATGTACCTGACTATCGCTGTGAATTTTGTAAGTTTTATAGTTTTTAATTATTGCAATGTAGGTTATTCGGATAAATTAAACTTTACAACAGCCAATGAGTTAAATGTATGAACTTTTCTTTTGACGTAGTCAACCAGCATAGAGAGAACATGCAGACATGGGGGCCCGCAGATTTTTGTTTTTCAAGAGAAGGGAAAACACAATGGTCATGGTTGCATTTTTTGTTGGAGCTTCAGAAATGCAAAGCACGATATTTTACCGTATTTTTCAAAGGGGTTTCCAAATTTAAATTTCTCAGTTTCACATTGTATATAATCATTTTTTTATATCAGTGTTTTAGTGCACTTTTCTTTAAACATACCGAAAGGTGTAGGCCTAGTTAAAAATGGCCCAAATGGGTGCCGATTTTCCGATACTGATATGTCAGACACTATAGAGCCATTAGCCTACAATGTAGTATGTACACACACGTATGTGTATACCTAAGTAGGTAAGCAAGTAAGAAAGAACCGAAGTTCTGATTATATATAGACCTGGCAGTAGGCCTAGTCTGTAGCTTGCAGACTGAAAAATCTAGCCTATGTCCTATGACGCAGCTTAAAACAATTTGCGGGAAAGCATTCTTTCACATTCCCTCCCCAGACTTATCAGTGAGGAAGTAATTCATCCTTTCCCTCCCCAGGATTTACAAACATTGTTCTCTCTTTGCAGAATTGTAGGAACTTATAATATTATTAAGAACTATTGTTCAATTGTCATGATCATTAGGCCTACGTACCTGCTCGCGTCGCGATGTGGTTTTTTGGGTTCCTATGGGGCCCTTGTTGCGCGGGTCCTAGACGCGTGCCTCGAGTGCCCGTATAGCGGTATAGGCTACACGGGAACCTTGAACCAAATGGAGGCCTTCAAATCAAATCAAATCAAATTTTTATTGAATCGATTCAGTATAAACATACTATTATCACAATGCTTTAGTAGCCTATCTTAGTACGGTACATGGAATGAAACGAGAAAGTAAACAGACAAGATTTGAGGTATGCATTGGGCAGTAGATAATAGGGCAGTGTAGCAAAGAGAATCGACTCGTGGAGAGAAGAAGCTAACGCCTTAAAACGGCACTGCCCGTATAGGCTACACGGAAACCTTAGACTGAGTGGCATTCATTTAAATTCGGTAGTGCAGGCCTCAGGGAAATGGCTCTGGCATCCATGAGATTCTGTTAGATGTCGGAGACTGCATAGAGGGCAGGTGCGGTAAAGAATCTCACCCGACTGATTCATTGAAGCACAAATCGGGGCCACGCGTACATAGCTACGATACCCATACAAGGGCGGATACAGAAATTTTCAAAGGGGGGCCAAAGTCCTACAGAACCACTCATGGGGGGGGGCACGTCTACTTTCCGAGAAAAATAGCTGGTCAAAAATAAAGAAATTTCTAAATGGGGGGGCCATGGCCGGATTGGCCCCCCCCTGGATCCGCCCCTGTACCCATAATAATGTAAACGCCTGAAGGTAATCTGTTGTCGAACTTCGACACTGGAACGAAACAACTAAATTCTGCATCGTCTGCTTTGCATTTGTAAATAGGCCATAAATAGGTCGGAAGTATCCTATAACGGGACCAAGCATTCTCAAATGGCCTAACGGACCGTTATTGAGCTGTGAAACGTAACGCGGGCTAAACTTAATTCAATTCAATATCTATATACAGGGTGCGGCCAAAAAAATTAACCCATTACAAAAATCGCGATTTCTCAAAAACCGCTAAATATTTTGTTATAAAACTTCGTCTATTTGACACATAGCCTATCTATCTACAACTTGGCGAAATCTAATGAAATTCTATTCATGAACACCAAAATGGTGCAACCCTAAAGTGAAACAATGTTATTTTCGTTTCAACAGACAGCAATAACGGCAATAAGTAACAAAGTAACGACGTAAACAGAAATGTAACAAAGTTCAAGGTTACTTTTTGTTATTGACAAGATTAGGCCAAACTGTTAAGCTTTGTGCAATGGATGTTCGAAATGAACACCGTTTGCTTTTACGCAAGCTTATACAGACATTTTCGAAAGTCCAGAACAGTCTTCTGAATGGTCTCAATTGACAAAAGTCATTCCAGATGATTTGTAGCGTATTTTTCAGTTCAGAAATGTTCTTTGGCTTTGTGGGAAGTTTGTTGTAGGCTAAGTCTCAAGCATTGCACCCCAGACAGCATAGTCGAGTGGGTTCATATCTGGGGAATTTGGCGGCCATGAATCCTTGTCGATGAAGTCCGGACAGTGACTTGTTAACCAATCTTGGGCTAGCTTGGCGCCGTGAGCGGGTGCTCCATCTTGCTGAAAAGTGAACTGATTTCCCAATAACAATAAGTAACCTTGTGACAGTCATCGACAAGCTTAGGCAAAAGATTCTCCACGTAGTACTTAGCGTTGACTTTGGCCTTCTCGTCAATGAAATGCAAGCGTCGTTTGCCCTCATAGCTGACACCTGCAGAAACCATGATGCTGGGAGAGAACTTGGCTCTCTCGACCAACAGGCGGCTTGGATGGATATCGACTTTTTTCTTCGCCCAGACGCGGTTGTTTTGAGTATTAATGGGTGGATTGATGTAAAAGATCTTTTCATCGGTGAAGAAAACCTTATTATGGCATACTGCAGGCTACTTTGTGTAAAATTATGATTTCCTATTTCGTGAATGCCGTGTTAAATTGAAAAAATGCAGTTCTTTCTTCTGCCTGATGTCATGATCACAAATATAAAGATACTGACATAAAATTTTCGAATAATATGCAGAAATATGTTACGAATAAAAATGAAAATATTTGTAAGAAAACATTCAGCGGTTTTCGAGAAATCGCAATTTTCGTAATGGGCCATTTTTTTTGGCCGCACCCTGTACATTATACATGTAAATAAAGAGGAAACTACATGTGTGTGTCTGTTTGACCGGGATGCATTTCCACAGTTTTTGAGCTCTTCACTCCAAACCTTCACTACTGCGTCGGTCTCGGCATGGGACACCCGTTGGGGGGGGGGATCTCTTCCACCATGGGGGTCATGGTGGTGGAGCGAAAGCCAAAATTTTTGAGGACATAGGGCGGGAGGGACGGACGGAGGGGGAGGGAAGGGAGGGAGGGAGGAAGGGAGGGAAGGGCATGGCGGGGGAGGGAGGGAACGGGACGGTGGGAGGTAGAGGGAGGAGGGAGGGACGGGGGGAGGGACGGAGGGAGGGCTCGGATGGGCCGAAGTGAGCGTGCATGGGAAAGTATGGGATTGGCCGGGAACAAGGCGAATCCTAAAATTCCCGGGCAACGCCGCGCACCGCAGCTAGTTATTCATAAGCTTTATTGATCACCAAAAATATGAGTAGGCCTACATGTTCATGTCACAGTTCATGGTGTCTAAAGGTAAACCCAAAAGCAACTATATCGATCCGCTAGCAGGGCCGCCCCTTTCTCATTTTCTAGTTTAAAATGTTGGACCTATACGACCTATAGGCCTACAATGACACTAACCAGTGCTTAAAGTGTGCATGGAAAAATAAGTTCCTGGACGCCCCTTACTTTTCCAAAAGAAGTGCCTGACCGCCCCTTACCTTTTCCATGCTGTGCTGGTCAACAAGTGGTAGGACGGCGTTCAGATTTTAAAATAAGTGCATGGACGCCAATGCCATACATGGCCGTCCAGCCACACTTTAAGCCCTGACACTAACCATTAAAACATGAACCAGAATAAGTAAAACTACGAAGGTGAAGAAGAGAGCAATTATTGCATACAAATAAGTTAAATAACCTAACATAACATAACATAACAGATCAGATGAATTATATGCATATCAACCGTTCACCATAATAAATTAATTATATTTATTACGTTATAGCCTAGGCCTACACGCAGTGACTCAATCAAATACCGTTTAAGTGTTATAAAATGATTTACATAAGCCGGGAAGTTACATGTAACTCAGTGAGCAAAGAATTCCACTGAGCATGCAGGCCCACGAACTAGAACAGAAAACGGCCTTATATCTGTGCGAACGTAACATATGCGGTATTTAGAGCCTATACTACTGTAGCGAACCAGGTTGCTACAAGCTACCTTACTTATTTACTTAAGTAAGGCCGCTATTTCTATTACGAATTCATGGGTGCTATGCTTAGCACTGATCGATGCGGTCATCGCTATATTTAGCTTCCCATGCATTTTTTCAATGGAACTTTCCGCCACGTGCGATTTTTGATTGGTTAGACATCACGCGATGTTTTAGGCGCTAAAAAGCGCTCTCTTGCGGCAAATTAACGCGCAAACCTTCAGTCGGGCTGCAGAATTGAATCGGGAAGGACCTATGCTGGTGGAAATCGTGAATCGTGGTCAAATTGATGGTATTTTCGATTCTGGCAAGTTTCTCAGTGCAGAAGACGAGGTTCTTCCGATGTCTTGTGAATCGATGTGTAATTACGAAGATTTCCGGCAACGATTAAATTAATAATACGCTTCCTACGGAGAAATTCTGGCATCGGCCGACGACTCAATAACTTTCTACAGGACGGAAAACGGTGGATCGGCTGTCCTAAAATATCAATGGGAACAGGGAAGTATAGGCAACCTAATCTATAGAGCTCGAACCTGAACTAAGTGTAATTAGATAAAACTTGTATCGCTATTTTGGTGTAAATATTAGTTGTGGTGTATTCAGTCTGTGAACTGATCGGATAGGTGTGAAATAGTCAGTCTGTGAACTGATCTGATAAAACTTAAGCTAGTCAAGGGACGTAGGCGTTTCAGGAAGGCCTTAACAGTGAATCTTTAATATTGTTTCTATTTTATCGGCTGTGTAAATAATTGCTAATGAACGACAGACAGTCGCTTGATTAATTCTACAATAAATGAAACTTAAATAGAGAACTGTGAAGTGATTTCTGCTATCGAATTATAATGGACTCAGACAGGGAAACGGACAGTGTCTTAGGGACAGGACAAGAGGAAGATGAGTTATGTCCGAGAGAAACCCTTGAGTTGGGGACTACAGACAATACTGATGACTTAGACCCTGCTGTATTACAGAAGCAAATGACTACAATAGAACAGTTTATGGAGCGCCAGAGTAGCATTTTAATCGGTCTAGCCGAAGAGCTGAATCTAGTTTCCATGCAGCAAGCCCAATTAAGTTCCCGCCAGAAAGAATGTGAAACAATGGTGAAGTCGGTAGCTGAAGGTAAAGTGGGTGATGGAGCTTGGGGAAAAGTTGAGGAATCGAACCCAGATAAGCACCCATTTAGTGGGGCTGTTGTGAGCTTAACAGCCACCGCTGACATAGGCCTATGTCCAATATCGGCTCATCCTGAGGAATTTGGTAACCAGAGAAGCTCACACCCTAGGTTAGGATTCGAACCCGCTACCATTGACACCAAAACCCTTGACCTAGGACCCAGCTTTCCTCAACCGCGCTTAAGGGGGCGCGCAACAGTAGAGCCCATTAATTTGGGGGTGGAAACGGTAGGACAGGCGGCGCCCCCGCGCGTCACACTACAAGATCTGATACAATGGTCATGTATTTCCAGATTCAGACAAAAAATACCTATGAAAACTTGCAGGTAGCAGGTTCCTTCAAAATCGAAACATAAATATACAAATCTGCAGTTTCTCGATCAATTCAAATGACAGCAGGCCTATTCCTAGAATGGTAAACAAGGACTCTGCCTCTTTCTTTAGGGGCCCACCTATCTTACAGTGAGATAGGTAAGGAAATACCGGGTACTAAGAAGAAATAGAGCGCAACTGGTACAATTAGGGTAGGACATAAGTTCACATAACTAATGCGTCATAATAGGCCAATATTTTCGACAATTTTTTGCTTATGATATCGATAGGCCTATGTTCTTTTCATGTTATAGATAGCATATTCATCAACATACATGTAGAGTGTAGACTCCTACTCATGGGCGGAGTTTGGTTTCTCTTCTTGGAGGGGCTAAATTTATTGACGAGCGGCGCCGAAAAATATTTTCTCGGGCCCAAAAAAGTTGATGACCTTTTTTAGTCCTCGGTCTGAAATCTCGGAGAAAAAGACACTAATTTTCGCGGCCAAAAGTGGTTATTGTGACTAACCGCTCGGTAGGAAGTAAACAGTATGGCGGTCACAGATACACGCAAAATAGAGCGGCCTCAACTCCGGCGATCGATAGCCCAATGTTTCCGCGCGAAACATTGGGGTCCCGCTTCAGTCAGTGATGTTGTGTGAAGTAAGTAAGTAAGTGATGAAGGTATTTCTAGATCTGAAATAGAAGTCGGATTGATGAAAAAACGCTTAAGTAATGGAAGCTGGATGATGGTATTCTTATATTTGAAATAGAAGCTGGGTTGACGAAAATAACAGGCGAGAAACAGAAGCTGGGTTAATAAAAATATTATAGCTTAGATTGGAGCAGGATTGATGAAAATGTTCTTGATTAAATTAGAGCTGGATGGATAAGGATATTGTTAATTAAATAGGAGCTGGATTGATTAAAATGTTTCCGATTAAATTGGAGTTGGATTGATGAAAAATAATCATTATTGAAACAGAAGTTGTATTCATAAAACAGCTGATGCAATTGAAAAGCTGGACTTTTACTTACTTACTTATTTTTGCCTGCTGTCTTATTGCACCATTGACTATTAAGCGGAAAATTGGGCTATCGATCGCCGGAGTTGAGGCCGCTCTATTTTGCGTGTATCTGTGACCGCCATACTGTTTACTTCCTACCGAGCGGTTAGTCACAATAACCCCAAAAGTTTAAAAGTTTATGACCTTTTTTAAAAGCTTCGCGTTCGTTAAAAGAACCATTTTCAGAACAAATTCCTGAGTCTGCGCCTTCTTGGTGATGGGGGGGGGGGGACAAGAAAAGATACCATTTACACGGTAAAAAAAATGATGGGTCTTCTGGGGGGGGGGGCTTAGCCCCCCTAACCTCTGATAAACTCCGTCCATGCTCCTACTAATTTTGCACAGTGCTGTGGCAATATTATCAATGCAAATGCTGAGCCTGAGGTTACAAATAGAGAGTAATTTACGACGAGATCTGAATGATATAAAGTTCGTTTAACCAAGTTCCCAGATACCGGATACAAGTTTCTGTTCTACATTTACCTTATTGACTAACACATCATTCGATTTATCAAACACAAAGTTCATACCATGCAGTCGGTAGGCTACTGCGAACGAACTATAGGTTGAAGTCTGACTCGCGCATTCATTTAACACAACATAACAAGGGTGTGGTTCAGAAGAGGCTGGTTCTGTGTTTGAAGATAGAACCACTGGAAATTAATCTAGAACACGTAACTGAATTTTCCTAGCTTCTTCTTAAACGCGTTTACTGTGTCCGCTGAAACAGTACTGCCATCCAAACGGTTACACAAGTCTGAAACTCTATAGCACTGAAGAATTTATGTCCTAATGCTCCATTCGTTTTCTTAAACAATTTGAACCTGTGACCCCCAAGCAAAAAAGCATATACAAACCCGCTCGTATGTAATTTTTGAAAGTAATCGGTGAAGAAGGATCACGCTATTCGAATGAAGCCCACTCTGAAAGCAATCGGTGAAGACGCTTTGAAAGAAGAAACCGTTTATTTGAAAGGGATTTGCATTGTGTACGCGCGCCTTCGAATGGAACGTGCAAAAGATGGCGCTATAATCGCAAAATTGTGCACGGATACGAATGAAAATTGTTGGCGAAAACGGCCGCACTCGGGTGAAAAAATTGAAATCGGAATTAGAAATTGTGTTTTTTGGTTTGGACCCGCTCGTATTTTTGTGTGAAAAGGAAATAAATAGACACGAAACTAATATTTCATTGCTTGATATCGAATGGAACGGTTTGCGAAAATTTTAGAAAGAAAGAAAGAAATAGATACAAAACTAATAATACGAAACTAAATGCGAGTGATGAACAACACTACGCTCTGAAGAAATAAATAAAATGGCGGACTGCGTGAAAGTTGAAATCGGATTGGAATTTAAAGTTGTGTTTTTTGGGTCGTGAAGATTGCGCTTTTTCCCAAAAGGCATAAAAAAAACCGGAGGTGTTCGAATGGAACGGTTTGCGAAAATTTTCAATGCAATCGGTTCAGAACTCTCCGAGAACCGATGTAACAAACTGTAACTTTTTACATTTTTATTTATATAGATTGTATATTACATATTGTATATTATATACTATATATTATAATATAATATATTATATAGGCCTATAGGCTAGGCCCATATAATTTTATATGAAGCCTTCATCGGAAGAACCACTAGAGTCCATTTTTGACATTTTTTAGTTATCATTGTCCGATGATTCTTAATACTATAGAGCATGTATTGGCAAGTTCCTTTTTCAGAAAACTAACGTCAGTCCAAAGTTATAATGAAAAGAAAATATAGTGTTCATGCAATAACCACTTAAGTCCAGGACTTCAGTGGTTCTTCCATGAATTCACGTGGAACTACTTTCGGTGGGCTATAGATGTTTCGCCTTAGCAACCGTTGATAAGCATCCTTAGTAGCACGCAAGATGCTTCTTAACAATTAAAGCAAAGGTCAAATAACAGCGAGTATATCTTCTAGAAGAATCAAGCATGAAAAAGATGTTTGCTATGTACAAATAGAAGTAGGCCTATCCAGCAAAACATCATTATGGGGTTTACAACAAGATCTTCAACATAGAATTAAATTTTCGGCTTGGTTACCCACGTGCTGATAAGTGCAGCATATCTGATGAAATATCAGATAAAATAAAAGATATTAAAATTCAGTTGAAGAATGCAAAGGATGAAGGAGCTAATAATAATTATGCCTCAATCTTGGATGATTTCAATAACGTCATCAGAAACTTAGCAATTTTTGTGATTAATGTGCTTAACAGAATGATAATATTATACAACACCCTTCACTACCTTCACAGCCTTATTGCAACCAGAGAGATATTTGACCATGTCACAAAAACATTTCCTGTTCGATCGAGGTCATTTTTATCTTGAATATGATTGGAACATATATGTCTGCTTAACAAGAAACAGCTGTGGAATCACCCAATGGTTCGTGCTCAGGGATTGCTGGTGCACGACACAATTCTTCAGTTAAAGAGTAGCTTAGGTCGATCAACATGCGAACTTCAATGATGCTTTCAATAGACTGTAGAAGACACTAAAGGGGAAGGGAGAAAGTTGCACAGTCCGTGATGCTCCTCCAACAGTGTAATATTCCACCGCAGTAGGCAAAGTATGACGATTTGCAGCAGTTGTTCAAATTATGCTCTAAAACAGCTGCACTCTACCATCTTGTTCTACTGGGAGCGCTCCTGAGTAGTTAACCTTGAAGGAGCGCTCTATCAAATTACCAGTAAATAAAATCATGACTCTGCCTCATCCATGCAGTCACCAAACGGAAACCTGACAATGACGACGAAAATAGCAACATATTAGCATTAGCCTAAGCGATACACAATGCACAGACAATCCACTAAAATAATGTGTTTCACTTTATAAAATTTAATTCTGTTTCTTATTGGTTATATTATTATTTTGCTACTGAAAAACAATTTCGTAATTATTCTAGGACAATTCTTGAATGTCTTGTATGCACACTGACAAATTGGCAAATTTTTCCTAAGAAATTGCCATATGTAGCATGTTTAAAAAAATTTATTATGTGGCGCCACCTAGCTAGTCAGCCAATATTAGTTTAACATGTTGCAGACACAACGCATATCAACACATGTGCCAAATATTATTTCCATTTTTTCATAAGTGAAGCACTTGCAGAGTTTCAAAGTTTATTTTGTGAATATCTCAAAATCGCAAAAATGGACTCTAGTGGTTCTTCCGTTAGTTGCTCAGTACTGTTGTTGTTTATCGACAATAACTATACAACAAGGACTGAATATTCAGCATCGCTCTCCGTCTTCCTCCAGGCATGGGACGGGTAGGTCAGAGGCGGATCCAGGGGGCCAATCCGGCCATGACCCCCCCCCCATTGAGTAACGTGCACATTTGTCACCAGCAATTCTCGCGGTTTAAATGGACGTGCTCCCCTTCTATACAGAGAAAAGTACTGTACGACTTCAAAAGGTCATCAGCTCTTTCGACGGGGAAATAATATTATGGCCTACTACTTTTTTGGAGAAATTGTCTCTTTTTGTTCTCTTTTGCAAATATTTTTGCGAAATGACGGGTAAAAAAAGGTCATCGATTTTTTCGACCAAAGCACACCAACGAAAAAATTTAAGCGAAGACCCTAAATTTTGCCCCACCGCCCTCTTCGAAAATTTCTGTATCCGCTCCTGGGGTAGGCTATGTCTATTACAAGAGTGCGGGCAATGGTATTGTTAAGTAGGCTATAGTACTGTTATGAACTTCTTAATCGTTGTTTATAAACGGAAAAGTTTTGACAGCGAGTTGATTGAACGCAGATGTGTTAGCTATCCGACAGAATACCACTTGCAAAGTGATCCTCTTGAGTGGGGTCATAAATATCAATTTAGAACTTAATTTAGGGAAGATTGAATGTGACGCTTGCGTTGAAATGTCTTGATAAGCCAGGCGCCATAGAAGAAGAACTTAGACTTTAGGCTATAGCACACCACGGCTCGCTTAGCTGCCAGACAACGCCGTGCCTTCTCGGTTGTATAGGGCCGTCAATCTGGAATGAATTTCCTTCCAAGGTTCATTTACTACATCTGGCCAGTCAAACTTTGTTTCATAAATCTCTCAAGTCTTTTTTCTTTCGCTGTGACTGGGCAACCTGGGCTGGGAGCGCCTCTGAGAAGATTTATTGAAGAGGCGCTATATAAATCCATATAATGAATGAATGAATGGATGAATGAATGAACAATAGGCATTCAATGGCAGTAGGTCTAGGACCATACCTATAGGTGTCCTCTTGCATTCGTAGAACTCCAGCTTTGCATTAGAGCTTTCATATTTATAAGCGCATGCTTTGGTCAGTCCGGTCCATCCCTTAGGTTACAAAACAACCTGCCACATGAACTCCTCGTGAATCCGCCTTTTGCCTCTTTTCCGAAAACTATTGAAGACCGTGTTCTAACTGATTGTGGTTTAATTGTGTAATGTCGATGGTAAATCTGCCTCAAAATGGTGCTGTGTAAATCTGCAATTGGGCTACAATTGCAATCTATGACGTCGCACTTAAAAGCATGACTTAATTATCAGCCATGAAAGTCTAAATAAATTTGAAACACGACGTAAGAGGCCTATTGGCCAGTGTTTAATCTAGGCGTCTCTGGGGGTGGGGAAGTTCCCCACAGAAATAACATTTCCTCCAAGAAAAATGAACTGTTGTTCACATGTACATATTTATGTAGGCTACCGTCTTTTCTCTTTCTTTTTGATGAGTTTTTTTGTTAACTTTCCTGTGTTTTTCCCTATTGTGTTTGCTTCTGTTCCTAAAAATTGTCTTTTTGTTTCTTTGTTTCATAGCTTATTAAATTTTGATGCATTCAAATGTTCACTGTTCATTGTCTTATTGTATTTCCCAATGGTATTTAGGCCCCCTACCTAGCGGGACTTGTCCCTTTTGGTGTGCCTATTGCTCCCACGTTGTTATTCTGCCTACTCTTTATGTGAATTTGCTTAATTCTGATTATGTTTATACTTATTTACATGCATGTATGATTGTAATGGGACCAACAAAATGTCTATGTCTATGTCCCTCCAGAAAAAGCATAGACTAACTCGAGAGCGTAGTATTGAAGTACTAAAAAAGGTCGTCTGATAGAAAAGAGGATTTGCAAACGGACAATTTGACACAAAAACACAAAAAGAGGCAGTCAGAAAAACATGTCTGGTCAAAGGTGTCAAAGGGTGTCAAAGGGTGTCAGAGGGTTCAAAGGGCGTCAAAGGGTGTCAAAGGGTGCCAAATGGTGTCAAAGGGTGTCGTCGCTGTCTCGGCTCAGCGGTTGCCGTCCGCCTAGTATGGCTGGTTTCCCCGCCAGGTCCTCTATAGCAGTGGCGGCGACGGGGGGATAGGGAGGCTAAGTCCCTCCCCTAAAAAAATGCCATCCGGGTTTTTTGCCATGAAAAAATGAAGTTTTCGACCAAATGACTAAAAAAGTCGTCAGATATAAGAAAAGGTCGTCAGAAATTAATTTTGACGGATGAAAATAAAACTTTTCTCCGCGGAGATTCAGCCCCCGCCCCCAAACTTAAATCCTGGCGCCGCCACTGCTCTATTGAGACCGGAATTCCCCTCTCTAAGCAGAGGGACTAGATTAAACACTGCCAATTGGCTACGCAGTTAGAACATTGACTTTGATGTGTAAGTTCTGTGTATTCACAATGGTATGTGATGCATGACATAATACAACTTCGTCATAGTTATACTCAACACTGTCAACAGATTGCATCAAGTGGACTAGGCCTATTTATTTTCTTGGACCGTTGTGCACATAAAATATGCACATATAGGCCTACGTTTGTACTATGTATGAGTGCAGCTACCCGAACTGAAAGTTGAGTTATTACATATAGGCCTAATTATAGTCTACTGAACGCTGAAATGCATTACAAAAGAGCACTATGATAATGAAATAATGATTATAATAACAATAATAATCCTGAGGGATCCTTGATACCTCGGGTAAAAACAATAATAATAATAGAAAGAACAGTAATAATAATAATTGATAATAATTATAACAACAACAATAACAACAACAATGACAACAGTGACAATCTCTATGGCGCCGTAACACAGCCACTTGCGGTTCAAATACAATTGACAGCAGGCCTTACAAAATGAATAGGCTAAGCTTTGAGTCCTGATTTGAACTGAATCAGCCGCTAGTCGGGCTGGAGGAAGACTGTTTCAGAATCTGGGTCTGGTGTCACTGGATATTCTATCCACCCTTAAAGCTATCCGGGGGGATGGAATATAAAGGGCATAGAGTAGCCGATCCAGGGGGAATAGACCATTCTATAATTTATTCTGTAGACCTAAACAAAATTTAAAATGACTCTGATTGCTTTTAATGTCCCAAGCAATGTTCAAAGCAAGGCAACTCGATTTTTTAGTGTCGCTAGATGTTCTTAAGTGTTCTAAATGTTCTAAGTGTTCTAAAAGAAAAGCAAACAAAGTTAATTGGCAGCAATACACACACATGGGCGGAGTTTATCAGGGGCTAGGGGGGCTAATCCCCCCCCCCGAGAAGACCCAGATTCATTTTTTTACCGTGTAAATGGCATCTTTTCCCGGGCTTAGCCTCCCCCACGAAGGCTTTAACCCCTCCAAGAACGGAAACCAAACTCCGCCCATGTACACACACCTTTTAGGGGCAATGTTCACTGTATACAAAGCAAATGGAAGTTAATATGCAAATATCTACACACGCGGAAGTGACTTCAACTTCTCTTCATCTGAGGGAAAGCTATTACTATAGGAGGCAATAGACTATGCCTCCTAACAATATAGTTTCAATGTAGGCCTATATCCATGCATATAGATTAAAAAAGCGATCTTCACGTATAGGCGTAGCCTACAGCGGATGAGAACCCACTTCGGTGACCGCTCTTTCTCAGTGGCCGGTGTCATTAAAATTGACGCAAGTGATTTCAAATTAACATCTCTTCATCTGGGGAAAAAACTATTACTAGGAGGCATAATCTATAAATAGATTATGCCTCCTAATAATGATTATTATAGGATGCATAATCTATAAATCTATAAAAGATTACGCCTCCTAATAATGGTTTCCCTCATGAATATCGCTTTTTTAATGTATATCCATGAATACAGGCCTACATTAAATCTGTTTGCGTAGGCCTAGTTATGAAGGAAGTACCTTATCATTACTCAAACAATTGGACGACCTCTGCACATGGAGGCATAAGCAAACACTCAAGAAAATGGATTTGCATGCAAATTTGTTTGTGCAATGTGCAGGTATGAATCGAATGCATTATAAGCTATTATTCATCTTCAGGATCTTATGAAAACATGCTGTACATTACTTGATAATGTCAGTCCAAGATGGGTAAGACGGTGACTCAATTTGACGTGCGCTTGTCACAGACATAGCGGTACCAATACATCAGTGACTAAATATCACATTTACTTTTGGCCATGTTAAATAAGGTTCACATCAAGTATCGCCCGAGGCCACGGTCTCGTTGCTCCCTTACAAATTCTCCGATGATCGTATTAAATTGTTTTGTCAATATTATTCAAAGATCTCTAATGAATTTTCTGGAATAGACGCTGTAGCCTATAATCTTAATAATTGCAGACACACATTTCTGTGGGTTGATTCATCCATCCATCCATCCATCCATCCATCCATCCATCCATCCATCCATCCATCCATCCATCCATCCATCCATCCATCCATCCATCCATCCATCCATCCATCCATCCATCCATCCATCCATCCATCCATCCATCCATCCATCCATCCATCCATCCATCCATACATCCATACATCCATCCATCCATCCATCCATCCATCCATCCATCCATCCATCCATCCATCCATCCATCCATCCATCCATCCATCCATCCATACATCCATTCATCCATTCATTCATTCATTCATTCATTCATTCATTCATTCATTCATTCATTCATTCAATCATTTATTCTTGACTTTATATATCGCCATTCTATGAAACTACTAAATACAGGCATATGATTGTACTCCATTTGCAGTCAGCCCCCGTAACATAAGTCCTATGAGCGATATGATAGAATAATTGGTGTCTCGTTACACACAGTACACACGCACGCACACATGCACCCACCCACACACACACACACCCTACACGCACACACACACATGCGCACACGCACGCAAGCACACACACGCACGCAACTGACGCAACAATAAGGAACGTGTACTTAACCATAACCATAACCATAAATTTTATTGAAACCAAGTAACAGTATTGACATTGAAAAAACCCACAAGTTCAGTTTAAAACAAGCTATCTACAAGGGATCAAAAGGACATGACCATAAGGAACCTGGCTAGTGGGCGAGCTGTAACAACGAAATAAAGTTTTGGCAGATCTAGTAGCCTATTGAAACATAATATTGAGAATGGTATTGAGTTTTATCGGAGGTACACCCATCCAAATGGTCTAGAACTCTAGATGGAGTTGTTGGACATATTCCAGACCTGGTTCATGTAGACCTAACTGGCGGATACTTCATCCTGAATAATGAGAAAGAGAGGGACATATTCGTCCAGATCAAAATTCCAACCACTTTGAATAGGTGGTCTCATTTAATTAATTCATGCTGAATTTTATTCAACTCGATCGTAATATTTTCTCCCATAAGGCGTATAGACCTAGTCGCCTAATCTATAAAATCAAGTGAAACAGGAAATCAATGGCACTTCTGAATGGATAGAGCTCAATGTCACTAGTACTCGGTTGGAGAACTTGAGAACAGTCACTACTCATCTCAAGTTCTCCAACCGAGTCATTTCAAGCACTGCCCCACGTCTTTGGAATGATCTGCCTCCTGAATTCCACTACTTTTCTGTTCTTCCTCCAACTTTTCCGGTCACCCTAAGGATCCTCTATCCATCACTCCTCAGGCTTTCCATTCGAAACTAAAGTCTCACCTCTTTAGGCACTCATATCGCGACTCACCTGATCTTCCTCCTCGTCACCCTTCTTTTCCTCGTCCTTCTTCTCCTCCTGATTCTTCTACTTCTACTTCTCCTCCTCTTTCTCTTCTCGATATCGTTCTCCTTTTTCTTCTTCTTTTTCTCCTTCTACTCCTCCTTCTCTTCTCCTTCTCCGTTTCCTCCTTTTAGTTGTCTCCTCCTCCTTCTCCTCCTTCTATTTTTTCTTCTTCTCCTTTTCTTCTTCTCCTTCTTCTCCTCTTCCCTCTCTTCTCCTTCGCCTTCTTCTCTCCTTGTTCTTCTTCTCTTTATCCTCCTTCTCCATCTCCTTATTCTTTCCTCCTCCTTCTCTTTTTCTTTCTCTTTCTCTTCTATTCCTTCTTCTCCTCCTGCTCCTCCTCCTCCTTTTCTTGCTCCTTCTCCTTCTCCTCTTCCAATTCCTGTCGCTGCCCATAACAGATCGAGTGCATAAGCCTCGACATTAAGCCCTCAGCGCATCCGAGCATCCTCGTAACCCAACCACCGCCCCTCCTTCCGCCCCTCCTTACTCGTCATCGCTCTATCGAGTCTACGAAGTCTCGTCGTTCATTACTGCAGTGTCGTCCGTGCTTTGGATACACGCAGACAAACTTAAGATGGACAGAGGTAAGTAAAAGAATGCAGACATACGACGAAAGGTTAAAATAATAGAATCCGGTCTTAGCTTATCAGGCTTTGAAGACTTTTTACTTCTTAGAAGTAAAACAGACGTTTAACAGCAATAAAAAACCGATTAAAGTGCAAGAGAAAGTAGGGCAATAATACGCAGAGAAGTAGCAGTTGCGACCTCTTTATGGGTTTCAAACTGCACTTTATGGACTTAAAAACTGACGCTTTCAATATCCAAGTCTCTTTCTTGTCAAAAACTGGGACAATTCTTGCCTTTTGCCGAAGTAGCCGGGACACCGGGACGCTCCACAAAAAATCGGGACGTATGGTCACACTAATGTAAACATATAGGCAATTAGGCATATGCCTAAGTACATTATATTCACATACATTTTATAGAATACATAGACCTATATGCGTGCACAGACAATTAGACATGTATAGTTGCACACATACATATAAACAAACACAGTACATATACACACACATGTTAGAGATTAATTGCTTTGCAACTGTTTAAGAATTGTTTTTACCCCATTGGGAAATGCATTTTCTCTTCTTAAGATTGGTCTTTGGTCGTCGTTCTGGTGCTTGCATTGTGGTCGGTGGCACCCATTGCATGTCGTCTGTCGAAAGATATTCTAGATCAGATCGAATTCAGTCGAGGTACGTCAGGCAAGGGTTAAAAAGGAGTCCTTCTGTTGTCTTCATCTGAGCTTCTTGAACAGGGTTCGAATTGTAATAGGGCAGGGCTGCATTGAGGCCAGTATGGGCCCGGGTGCTGTGATTTTCCCGCCAATGGCTCCTTTTGCTGTAGTCCCCACGGTTGATACGCATATTTTAAAGCAGCGGTCCCCTCAAAACTGCGACCAATCTGAAACTCCACCCCTGGCAGTCCACTGCTCGTACATTGGCAGTGCCAGTCCCAAGCCTGGAGAAAGGAGGAGGGCAACACTAATCATCCGTTGCATGGCACAGCGTCGTTAAAAGCGCTCTGCAGGCCTGAGTGCTGCAGCACCCCTAACACCAACCTTAATGCGGGCCTCACTATAGGGGAAGATGAACTTCTTCTCACTAGATCAGGTTTTCTCTTGTTAAAGATATCCTGCATTAATTCACACACCGTCGCCAGAACTGATGAAGATCTCTTTCCCATCCACTTCTGTCTTTCCCGCAAGTCTCTCCCTGCCTCCAGTTGAAGATATGTTTCATTTGGCTTTTCCAATGATGATTGATGAGTCTAGATTACGAATTCACTCTATGCGACATTTAGGCTATTATTTTGAACTTTTTGTAATGGCACTACAGATGTTAATAGATAAGATTCTCGCATGTTTTGCTCTTGTTGATATACTATAGTCTTTCCCAACCTCTTCAGACTAATCCCATGGGAGATACATTTTCCAATACATATCAGTTCTGCTAATAGGTCCAGCACCACTGTGGCTTGGGTGCAAACAAGAGCTGCAGCATCCATTTGCAATGTGCGTATGTAACAGGATCTATCTGGGAAACTGATGGGTTAGCAGAGATAGCTGTTATCTTGTCGCTATGCGTTGCTCTTACCATGAAGCATATTTTCAACTGGATTCTCTGGTCAAAAGCAGTGTTGCCATTATAAAAAATGAAAAAAAAACAAAATTGGAAGGGCCAAAAACCCAAGAAAACCAAGTTCAGCAATTCAGCATTCTGGACATTTTCTTTCGAAAATGTCCAGAATTTCTCGTCCGAAAATTCTGATGACTTTTTAGTCATCCGGCACAAATCTTTCGAAAATAATTTATCAATTACCCTCCGGAAATTCTGATATTTTTAGTCATCCGATACAAATCTGTCGAAAAATGTCCAAAATTTTCCGAAAATGTAAAAATGTCCCGTTTTTTCCGTCCAAGAAAAAACGGAGCAAAAAACCCAGGCTCTTTCCGAAAAAAAACCCATTTCCCAAGTTCTTATCGAAAAACTCAAGATCTTCTGAAAAAACCCAAGGAGTGGCAAAGCTGCTCAAAAGAAAGCTAGTGAAAGGATTGTCCCATTGGAGGATTTAGCTGTTGATATTTATTGCTTTCACTTATAGCCTGAAGCATTTGTGGGGCTAATTGGTGCATATAAAAATTGTTGTCCTAATTGCCACGCCGGTGTGCAGATGAAAGGTATAGTTCATACTGGCCAAAGCAATTTTGCAAGTGCAGACTTATAAGTACCGAGCCAAAATGATTATTATTATCCTAAAATAATTACAACTAAAGAGCAATTAGTTGAGCGGCGCCATGACAGGTTGATGCGTCTAGATTAAAATGAATAATTTATTATTTGTATCCGATTAGGCCGACTTTATTAATGACACATGTTTAATATATTCAAGGGGATATAAAAATGAATTTGCTGACACTTCGTGCCAATAGCTGCCTATCTTGATCAGCAAAAGACTTCTCCTTGTCCTCTTCCTCATCAGTGGCAGCGCCAGGATTTCATTTTGGGGGGTGGGGGGGGGGGGGGCTGAATCCTCGCGGAAGAAATTTTCCATTTCCATCCGCAAAAATTTCTGACGGCCTTTTTTATTTATGGCCATTCGGTCGAATTCTCATGTATGCCTTTCATTTTTAAATCTTTCAGTTTTACATGTCCAAAAACCGGATGGCCTTTTTTAGGGGGCTTAGCCCCACGGTTGCCTTTTATACGGGGGCTTAGCCCCTCTAGCCCACCCCTAGCGCCGCCACTGTTCCTCATCTTCTGCTTATTGTTTGACTGGGAGCGCTTCTGAGTAGATTACCCTGAAGGCGCGCTATATAAAAAGTCAATAATAATATTGAGACTCAATGTGCACATGCAAGAAGCATTCATCTAGCTACTGCAAGCCAGGGTTCCTGATGCCTTTTAATTTGTACTTAATCGAGATGCCATTGATAACCTTCAATGAATGTTTCCAGCTGGAGTCAATCAGATAAAAAACGAGGTTCTATATGGTGACCGGAAGCACAAGACCTTCAACAGACTGGCCGAGCTGGGCGATAGATTTTCACGAAGACTGTCTGGAAGTAAAGCACTGGAAGATTCAATCGGTTAGCAAGTCTACTCGGTCATTGGCTGAGCTGTCACTATTTCAACATCCTTGCTTCAGTGGCGTAGCCAGCAATTTATGATGGGAGGTTTGGGGGGTTTTATGGCCTGACCGGATGCCCTTCCTGACACCAACCCAACAGTATTACAGTAAATAAAAAGGGAATTAAGTAACAAAGGGAATAAAGTAAGAAAAACAATTGTTAGGCTACTACTGACAATTATTGTTTAGCTTTTCTGATTTAAATGGACAAATAAACTTTACAAAAACTTTTTCCTAAGCCAATGGGGGGGGGGGTTAACCTCTGAAACCCCCGCTTTGTCTACGCCACTGTCTGGCTTATTTACTTATTTTATTATTTTTTAAATTTATTCATCGCATCTGCTATATAGCGCCCCTTCATGCTCTCTACTCATTCATTGCAAGTGCGCTGAACTGTCAAGACTAAAATCCAAGGAAGGATGACATTTGTTACACGATTTAAACTCAATAATATAATTACATGCCACTAATTATCATTGATGAAATAAGTGAATGAAATTATCGAGTACATCGATCAGTGGAAAAAAATGAAGAGAGAGCGAGGGAACATTGGCCATAATAACATTCCGAGGTTAAAGATTAATGAAGGCTTCAATTTAGGCCAATTTCAAGCCCGATCCTTTGCCATCATCGAGGCCTTCTCATGGACATTCAACATTTTATATCAACTACCAGACAGATCGACGCCTGTTTATGGCTGCCGCTACTTTATTTTTTAACTTTATTAGTAATATCCTTTATTATTATTATTTTTTTACATTTTGACATGTAACCGGTCAGGACTTTTTTTTAACCTGCAGCTGTACACAAAATGTGCAGTTGTAGAAGCACTTCTGTACAATTAAAGATAGCAAAATAGGCCATTGTCCTCCGATTGGAAGTAATTTACCATGGAAGATGGGAAAGGAAAGAAGGAGTTGTTCAGTTCTTAATATTCCTTAAAAACAGCCCTGGACCGGGTGCGGTGTGTCACCAGGAATTGTCTGATTTTAAATTTTAAAACGAATATACAATGATGGAATGCTCTCCATCGACCGGCAGAAATTCCTCTGGCAAACTACAACAAGGCCTATTATAGATAGCGTCTGGTGATCAAATTTCTGCATTCAGCTATAGTCTAACTGAAAACACAATGATTGCCGCCACGAACAAAAGTAGACAGACAGAATAGGATAGCGAAAACAATGGTTTAGGCCTAAAACCAAAGTGTCCCTCCCTATTATTATTATTTTAAATTTCCGCACTGTAATAGTAGCACTTTAAGCTGTCCACTGTACAAAACTACTCGATCATGATGTCAGTGCTCATGGGCGTGGTTTAAGATTTCAATAAAAAAATTCAATCCTCATTGTTTAAAATTTAAATGTTTTAATTTGCACACGATAGCTATAGGATTTTATGCTGACATCTTAGAAAATTTCTTATCGTGGACAAACAGCGGATAAAATTGTATAAATTTATAATGATATCAATGAAATATTTCTGCAATATTGGGGAGAGTATATAAATGCAGCTCGGTCCCCAAAACAATTTTCTGGAGACCGTCCTCCCTGTCTCAAAATTCTCTACCCATATTATAAGCTAGGCTTTGCTGGCGGACAGCGTAGATTCTCTGAGTAAAACGAATACAAAATATTACAATCATTATAAATATTAAAATATGATTATTGTTTTATTTGTTTATAAGAATGGTAAAGTGGAATTTGCAGAACTAAAATGGCAAAAATTAAATTAGCTTCCGCAATCTATATAATGGTTCATAGACAAAGTATAGGCTAAGTAAAATTTTACGTTGCTATTATAGTGTAGTAGACAATTGTGAAATTGCTACTACATGTCGGTCTACATCTTTTGCAAATTTCTGAAGGGCTCAGGCGACCCCTGGCAAATCGTCAGGCGACCCCCGTGGGGGTCGCGACCCACAGGTTGAGAACCGCTGATATAGAGGAATGGAGATGCGTCGCCCGCAGTGGCGGCGCCAGCCACTTTTTGTAGCCAGGGCATAGCCAGGGCAGTCACACAAGTGACCAGGGCAGAGGGCGAGTCGAGTGCTCCGTAGTACGGGCTTACATAGGCCCATAATTTTTGCGCTACCGTGCTTGCCATAATTCATACGTCTTACACTATTAGGGTTGGCTGATCAGAGGATCAGATGGGCGAAGCCATAAAACCGAACACTTTTTGACATTTGGAAAGCAAATCTTATAAATCTTATACAGGGTGGGCCCCACGGTTTTTGTCAAATATCTTGGCCAGAATTTTTTTTAAATATATCAAATTTTACAGGCCTAAAGACAATTCATATATACGCACAGTGGCCAGATTTCACCACAATATTCAAACAGAACAAAAGTTAGGCCTACATCATTTTTAGTGAGACCGTCACTGATTATATATCAGAGCAAGCGGCGATTATAGCTCCAGGACCTTGCTCATGTAGTGTATCAATACAAATTTTGTCTGCCATTGACACATTGGGCGTTTTAATTTGATAGAATTTTCGATTTGATTATTTTAATAACAAAATTATGAAACTGAAAAATTCTTTTATAATTTACCAACCGACAATCATCTTGCTAAATGATGCCACAGCGACGTGCAGCTATGCTGGTAGGCCTACCTGTTTTTCCTAAATAATAATAATAATATTGCTTTTTCTGTCAATAACAAGTTTATTTTACACAATTGATTTGAGATGTTACTTAATAATATCGTTTTTGTTACTTTTTACTGGGTCGTGTTTCTGAATCGTAAAAAACAGTAGGCGGTATATAGCTCGCTAAAGGTGATACAACTTTTATTATGTTTAAAATAGTTTAATAAAATCTGGACATAATGTGTAAATATGAATTGGCCTTAAGCCTGTAAAATTTAATTTAAAATTTCCTAATTTTGGCCAAGGTGTTGGTAAGAAACCTAGGGATCTTTTTTATGGCCTACGCTGTAACTAATCTCACTGACTTAGTGAAGCACCGTAAATCCTCTTTCGAGTAGCATTTCCTAAGCAAAAAGTTCAGCAAATAAAGTTACTGAGTCAGGTATATACTATATAGGTCTATTGGTTTGAAGCAAATGCTTACGCTTCATTTGAAAAACAATAAAGCGACAGTTGGGCCTATGCTGTTATATTATGCGGTTGTAAACGCAATGTTGGGTAAACAGCCACAGAATTGTTCCCTTCCAGAACTTTTGCCCTACCAGAATTTTTGCCCAGCCAGAATTTTTGCCTGCCAGAACTTTTTCCCTGTCAAAATGTTGCCCTCTCAGAATTTTGCCCTGTCAAAATGTTTGCACTGCCAGAGCTTTCTCTCCCAGAACTTTTGCCCTGCCAGAATTTTGCCCTGCCAGAACTTTTGCCCTGCCAGAACTTTTGCCCTGCCAGAATTTTGCTCTGCCAGAGAGCGGACGGACGGACGTGAACAGTAAGAAGCAATATGTCCGAACAAATTCTGGCATGGTAAAATTTCTGGCAGGGCAACGACCAGGGCAACGACCAGGGCAAAGGCTTTTTTGGCAGGGCATTTGCCCTGCCATGCCCTGGCGTAGCGCCGCCACTGGTCGCCCGATGTGCAGGCATGCACAGGAAGGAATAAGTACTAAGTTATATTCCGAATTAGGTTAAACAGACATTATTCTAATGACATGTACCGCACTCGACCGCTGGAGTCTAAGACTTTTATGCGAAGAATATCTGACTTGCGATGTTGACCGCAAGAGAATAGCCTACGCGATGAAACCATTTAAAGTCTAAATAAAATTAAACTATTTTTACCGATAATTAACCGAGAAAGTGATTATCCACCGAGGAAGATAATATCAACATATAGCTAACTGTCTACAACAGATAAAGAGCAAAAGCCTGCATTCTTAGAGGCGACGCATGTAGCCTAACTAATAATTACCATTATAATAGTAGCCTACAACTGTATAATAATTATGACCACGTGTTATGAGACAATGTTTAATCATATGGAGCTGTGGAATGTGCAACAATCCTGTTGTGATGTGAATAATTCTTGATGAAGTAGGCCTACGTTTACTTTTCGCTGTAGATTATGTCATGGATGAGATGCGAAAAGAAGGTCTTGAAAATGTGCACGGAGAAAATGTAATGGTAAGTAGAAGTGTTTGATTCAAAATGTTCGGATTGCAATGACGTCGTCATATTCATCGATAGTGGGCAGGGCCGGATTTAGGCATGGGCTACACGGGCTCCAGCCCAGGGGCCCCCACCACTTAGGGGCCCCCACCAGTTGCAGTTTTTTTTATCCCTTTAGAGCGTACTCGATCAATTTTGATTGAGGAAGGGATTCTAAGGGTTTTGAGATCAGTGAGTAGCATGCCGCTGCTTTGACCACTGTATAATTATGCTCGTTAATTTTGTTTACCAGTAGGCCGCTCTAAGCGTGACATCTTCAGCAGCTGCTGCTGTTGACAGATTATCGTCCTTTTAACTCAAGCTCAGATAGCGTATACTGATGTAGGCAGATGCAGTGTCAGAGGTGTTTCCCTCGACTTGGTCCACATGCCGCAGACAGACAGACAGATCGAGACCTCGTTCTCTGGTCAGCTCAGGACGATGACCTCCACGGCCCTCACCATGGGTATGGTGTTACGGAGACAGTGGGTATTTTGTCTTAGCTTCCGCGTTCGGCTGGCACTTTGACCCTGCTCGAGTGACCCAATGTTCACACTTGTGGCAGCGCACAGCTGTTTACTGTCATTTCTGTGCTGTCAAGAGTGGTTGAGACTGCAGTCCTACATAGGACTCCACGCTTATAATATACAGTGTTTATATATATTTATATATATATATTATATGCACGGTTTATAATGCCAACACAGTGTGAGTTTTGAATCAGCATTACTTAATATAATTTGAAGATTCTAAGTAATTTCAACCAATAGACATGAATCGAATTTAAGATCAGTATAAGGGCACTAGGCCTAACAGGCACAGATTGGCTCTCAAAAGCACAAGTTCAGTAAAGAAAAAGGATCTCAAAATGAGAAAGTATATTATAGGCTACTTGCAAAGACAAGTCGTGTTACTTCAGGCAACAGCTCTAAGTAAATATGCTGTCACCGTGGATGGCAAAAGACTAGCATCAAAGAACTGCTCTGCTCAGGGTTTGGTTTTCTTTCTAATCTTAAATTGTGTAGGCCCCCTAGTGATGAAGAAATACTCAAGTTTGCGAAAACTATGTACCAGTATAATGATGATGAACTCGATGAATGCCCTCGCAATGAGCTAATGCAGTTTTATTATCTTGTCAAAATGTTTTAAGACGAGACACGAAGAACAGCCTAGGCATCAGTCAGGAGCAGTTCACGAACCAATATTAAAAGCCCATTAGCCTACCTTGACACAGGTGATGAAAGTTCATTTCCAAAATGTGGAAATAATGCTAACAATGTAGGCTACTTGGTGCTCATGGTCACACACTGTAGTGCTAGACGCTCATTTTCCAGGACAACGATAATTAAAAACAGGCTTGGCACAAATATGACACACGAGTTACGTAGCCACCTTGGAGTGTTCAGCATTGAGTGATATTCTACAGGCCTACCAACTGGATTTTAATCAGTTAATTTATGACTTTGCCAATAGAAAAATGCGCAAAGTCTCTACTGGACCCATAGGCGTAGGAGGCGAGGGTCCAGGTGGAGGCAAATGCCCCCCTAAATTTCGGGCAAACGTGTTTTTCGGGCAAAAGAGACACGGATGGGAAAAAATTCGGATATGTTTGTCAGGCAAACAGGTACAGGCTGATATTTTTCGTGCACACAGGGGTAACAAGCAAAATTTTATGAAGATTTACAGGAAATGACTAAAAAGGTCGTCAGATTTTTCGGGCAAAAATTAAATTTTTGCCCCCCAATTCCGAAATGTCTCCTACGCTTATGACTGGGCCTACTCAAATTGAGATCTATGGGCCTACTGTGGCCTAACCAAGATATTTAACTGAGTATAGGTATTGTTTTTCCCGGAGGTCTCTCTTATCACTATTTTTACTTTCTTTTTTTTCTGCATAGCCTACATGCAGTAATTTACAGCCTACTAAAACTGGATAAAAGGCTCGACGCTTATTCTTGAACATTGTATTTGAGAAAGGAGTTGATACCAAATAATACAATAGCAAAATAAGAGCAAAATGATCATCTCAATGTGTATTCATTTATAATTAGGTATTTATTTTTTATCAACAATATAAACATTTCTTTCAGCACCTTTGCTTGTGATCGATATGCTATGACTGTACACACGTACAGGGCTTGTCTCTGTCGGAGACTGTGCATCAAAAAGCAAAATACCGATTGCAAAAAGGGCCCCCACCTTAATGGGCGCCCATGGGCCCCCACCACCCTAAATCCGGCCCTGATAGTGGGCAGTGGCCTATATTATAACAGAGTTGAATCTTGTCTAAGAATAACTTAAATCTATGAATTACAGACCATGCATTAATGTGCTGCATAATAGCCTAGTATCTACAAGTGGGAGGACACGTAGACCTACAAGATCATTGATCATGCAACTTATTTTTCTTACGTCATATTATTTCTGCATCCAACACAAGTTTACAGTAAAAAGTCAGGAAATATCAATTAATGTATGAGGGTTTCACAATTTAACAGCTGTAGGCCTGCTTCTTCGTATTAGGCCTATACAGAATGAACTGTCTAGCGAAAACTTGAATAGGCCTACGTCTATCTGCAGACGGATTGGTATTCAGTTGCAGTTGACAAAAATTTAATAATAGAAGAATTAGGATTTAAACCAAGGTCTACGAAGGATTCGGAAAATACTGATTAATCCTACATTCATGAGAAACAGACAAATGACTCGGTCGGTCTTAATTAAAACCACAGCTTAATATCTCACGCGTAACGAAAATGAGAAGACCTGGATTCTTAATAATGCGACGTTCTGATGCCTGTTGTGACACGTACTACGTGGAATATTCCCCCCTAGGACCTAAGATCATACATATATACGTTCGTATACACTCAGACCGCGACCGCATGTCTTTGATTTGCCAACTAAAGGCAATAGGAATTTCATGATTTTCATCCCAAGGGTTTCACACAAGAACATGTACTATAGACTAGTTCTCTGTGCTTTGTATGATCATTTCTAACAACGCCTTTTTGCCAAACAAACTTATTTCTTATGTTTTGTACTGCATAACTGTATATTGGTTGCGGTCTGTCAACCAGATTATCGTTCAAAAGAAAATTAGACCTACACTACTATCTATTAGCCTACTAATCTTGGGTAGCCTATATGATGTCAATTCCAACGACATTTGCCTAATTCCCGTGAGTTAGAAATGCGCGAATTCCAGGCATTGGGTGATATTCCTTCAAGAAATTTCGGAATCTCTGTTCGTCGTGTGAATTTATAAATCGTTGTAGGTTCCGAAATGGACTCGTGGAAAAGAGTACGCTGAGATTCTGACTCCAGTGCCACGCCAAATGTCTATCATGGCTCTTGGTACTTCGATCGGTACGAATGGAACTCTAACCGGAAGGGTCATCGTAGTAAAGTCATTTGAGGAACTGGAACAGAAGAAGGATCAGGTAGGATAGATGAGGGAAAGGATGACAAAATGGATGGGTAAACGGATGGGTGGTGTGAATGCTGGATAGATGGGTGGATGGAAATATCAGAGTGGGTGATTTGGACGGATGAATGAATGTGATTTGTTCCAATCTCATCTTAGCTTACCGGAAGTCTAAAATAATTGTTGTATTATAATGGAGAATATCAGTGATACGTGACAAAGATTCAATTTTGAGGAACTGGAACAGAAGAAGGATCAGGTAGGATGGATGAGGGGAAGATGATTGGCATGACAAAATGGATGGGTAAACGGATGGGTGGGTGTGAATGCTGGATAGATGGGTGGATGGAAATATCAGAGTGGGTGATTTGGATGGATGGATAGATGTGATTTGATCTAATCTCATCTAAGCTTAGTCGAAAATAATTGTTGTTTAAATAATACATGAGAAAATCAATGATCCGTGACAAAGTTTCAAATTGATTGACATGAGAGGGTTTTAAAAAGCAGACACCTATGAAAACGATATGGCGTTTTTCGATTATGATGACGACGATGATGATGGTCAAGATGCTGCTGCTGATGATGATCAGTGGTGGTGCTAGGGGTTAGGGGGGGGGCTGAGTCCCCTATAAAAGGCTAAGTCCCCCATAAAGGCCATCCGGGGTTATTTACATGCAAAACTGAACTATTTTCCACGATTTTCGATCGGATGACTAAAAAAATGAAAAAAGGTCGTCAGACACTTAGGCGGACGAAGATGGAAAATTTTCATGAGATTTCGGCCGGGTGACTAAAACAAGGTCGTCAGAAATTTTGGCGGATGAAAAATGGAAAATTTCCTCCGAAAACTCAAATCCTGGTGCCGCCACTGCTGATGATGAGGATAACGATGATGATGATGGTATGATGATGATGATCAGTGGTTAAAGTGGTTTGGGTGAGCAGTGGGAACGCCAACTGTGAGCAGTGGGAACGCTGATGAAGTTTTATTGGGAACGCCCATGTTTCCAGTGTTCCATACATGGTGAACAGTGGGAACGCAAGGCAAGAAATTCGAGAGCAGTGGAAACGCCGTTCCCATGCGTTCGCACCCACTTTAAACCCTGATGATGATGATGATGATGATGATGATGATGATGACATATGGTGATGGTGATAAATTGAATATCTTAGAGACTGGAAGCGCATTAGTGTGATTAGTGTCGTGTCTGGTAGGTTCCTGGCAAGATAGTTGTCTATAATCAGCCATGGAAGGGCTACCATGCAACAGTTAAGTACAGATCTGGTGGCGCAACAGAAGCCTCAAAACGAGGAGCCATCGCAGCGTTGGTCAGAAGCATCACCGACTTCTCCATTTACAGTCCTCACACAGGAGCTCAGGCAAGTCGATCGCACTTTGCTAGCTGCTTACTTTATGTAGGCCTAATGGGTCGGACGATCGGTCGTGTTTTATAATAATAAATAACTATAATAATAAATAACAATAATAATAATAACAATAATAATTGCAATAATAATAATTTGCACGTTGGAGACGAGAACCTATAAACTAGGCTAATTTTAATCTTTTACAGCCTGAGGGATCTTTAATACCTTTGGCGACAACAAATTGTAATAATAACAAGAAGAAGAGTAGGGCCGTTCCAGACTGTTGATTTTATATTAGGCGCTAGTGAAGTCCCTGAGGGATCCTGTATACCTCGGGGCAAAAAAAAAGAAGAAGAATAATATAATAATAATAATAATAATAATAATAGTAATAATAACAATAATAATAATAATAATAATAATGACAATAGGATTATAGTCTTTTCCAGCTTATTGCCTTCCAAGGCAACTTTGCTCCACCGGATCTTGACGCGTTCTAGCAGTCCCAGAGTGAATTTTCACGCCTCCTGAGAATTTTTCAAATCCCGGGGGAGGAATTTGAGGTACCTCGGGTAAAAATAATAATCTTCGTTTAATTTCAAACTGAAGCAGTGCAGTATGATTGGAATTCATGGTATGAACGGTTGATTACAAGTTATCCTGAGTCGAATTTAGCTGTATACGGCAGCCATGCAAGGAGTTTATCATGCCCTACTGCTCAGTTTACAGACGCCATCTGCCCAATGGAAGGTCCAGTGAACTTTTCGACTAGACCATTAAAGAACATAACTGTGAACAAATGGGATGGTTCAATTTGCTACAAATCAAACAATGCCATTTTCAATAAGCTTCAATCGAGATTTTCTAATTCGCAAATTAGGGAAGACATGCAATAGTTGGATGGTTTCGTATGAATTTTGCAATAGTTAATATATATATTTAATGAATATTTAATATATTTAATATATATTTAATTTATCTATATGTATTTAGCTATTTATTATTTATTTATTTGCTTATATGTATTTGGTATATATTTAATTATTGGGTTCAGTTCGATGAGTCTTAATCAATAATTTAATTATTTATTATTTAAATTGCTGACCGTCAGGTTCTACATGTTGTTTTAGACGTACAATACAAGTTTTCCGAAGATTCCGGTGGCTTGCATTACAGTCGAAGATGCGGAATTACTTCAACGCTACTATGACCGAAGTAAATGAAAATTAAGAAAATGATAAGAAGAGAATAAACCTCTGATAATGGATGAGTAATACATACCTTCCTCTTCTATTTGATACAACCGAACCACTTTGTGTGTTTAAACCACCTGTCGACTGCTTTGTGAGCTTCAAGATCCACGTTGTCATTCTTGCAGACTTTATCTCATGGTTTAAATTTAATTAATCTTGCTGGAACAATCAACTACAGAGACAGAAGACCTCTGCACTGTCTGCAGCGCTGTAGACAACCTCGCTTTGGATTCGAACAGTTTGCATCGGTTCAAATTAGATTAGGCGATCTCTAGGCTACTTATAATTCTCTATGATTTCCTCCCTTCTATGCGTTTTGGTATCTCTGTTGGTCTGTCTGTTTGTCTCTCTCCCTCTTTATCCGTCTCTATTTAAATCTCTGTCTCTGTCTCACTGTCTCTCTCTTTGTGTCTCAATGTGTCTGTCTCTGGTCTCTGTC
Organism: Lumbricus terrestris; assembly: GCA_949752735.1. Lineage (NCBI taxonomy): Eukaryota > Metazoa > Annelida > Clitellata > Crassiclitellata > Lumbricidae > Lumbricus > Lumbricus terrestris. Next base: position 32,716,050 of record OX457042.1, read on the forward strand.
TCTGTCTGTTTCTCTCTATCTTTTTGCCTCTCTGTCTGTCTGTCTCTCTCTATTATTTCATTTACCACACACAAAGTCGTGGCTTCTTGCAGACGAAGCCATCACCGTGTCGATATATAGCGAGGCCCAGAACTACCCAGATGCAATCTCAAGGAACGTCGTCGCTGAAATTAAAGGATCAGAATTTCCCGATCAGGTTAAGGAGAACTTCTCAGAAATTATTGCTTAAATGTACACGCCTACCTTACTTTACACCAACATTTTTCAATTCTTTAATTTCTTCCTCGATGAGTTATCGCTAGAAACGAATTGCTTTTTTACACATATATTTATTTATATATAATTTATCTAATTGCTATTATATCGAGCATTTGATTAGATTCAATTATTAGTAAGCTTAGACTTTATACAGTAATTGAAGCAACCTGCGAAACTACCGTAATCATATAGTTGCTTGAGAAAGAATAAGTGCTTAGAGTGTGGGAAAATGCCCCTTACCTTTCCAATAGAAGTGCCTGGACGCCCCTTACCTTTTCAGGCTGTGTTGGCCAATAAGTAGCAGGACGACGTTCGTATTTTAAAATAAGTGCATGGACGCCGTTCATGTCAGACCGTCCTGCAACACTTTAAGCCCAGGAAAAAATGACTAGGCCTATATGAAGCGAATCATTCATAGAAATGAATGTCCGTTGACAAGAATGGCTTTTTTATCGACGAATAGACTTGAGAAATAATTTATTAGGCCTAATAATTGGCTGAAGATTCTTAATTAGGTCAGTATCCTCTTGTAAACGTTTCAGGTGGTCATATTTGGAGGACACATCGACACATGGGACGTTGGAACTGGTTCAATGGATGACGGGGCAGGTGTTATGATTGCATGGGAGGTAGGACTATGTAATATAATTATATGATAATGTGTGCGCATAAATTATAATAGGTCTACTTTTCTTATTTAATATGCGTCTGCTAATGTACGTCTTACGCCCGTTCGTATGCATGTTCCTAACCTGTGCAGTGCATATTGTATTGTATGTATGTATGTATGTATGATTGTATGTATGTATGTATGTATGTATGTATGTATGTATGTATGTATGTATGTATGTATGTATGTATGTATGTATGTATGCATGCATGTATGTTTGTATGTATGCATGTATGTCGATGTTTGTCATTGTCTGTGTGTACGTATTTTTCACCGTTGCCTGAAATATCATAATCAGAAATGTCACGTGCTGATGCTGACCTGCCTGTGGCTTGGTTTCAATGTGCCAGTGACATGAAACGGAGTATCTTCCCTGAAAGCTATCCGGGGGGGATGAATTAATCAATCCTCCCGGATGGAATTAACCGGTCTATACTATCCGGGGGGGGGGGTAAACCATTCTATCCTCTGTTTTGAAAAATGCGCATAATAAAACAATTTATGCTGTAATCAAAATTTAAAGTGACTCTAATTGTTTTAAGTGTCCTAGGCAATGCTCAGATAAAGGCGATTCGAATTTATTTAGTGACTTTGAGTAGTCTTAAGTGTTTTAAATGTTTTAAGTGCTCTAAAACAGGGCAAAACAAATTATCTAGTAGGAATAAACATGCCTGTTAGTGTCATTGTTCAAAACAAAGCAGATGAAAATTAATTTGCCAAAAAATACAGGCGGAAGCGGTTTTTTCGACAATTAATACGGGGGATACTCTATTTCGTGACACCGTCACTTGATGTAGTTTGCATTTGCCGTCGACGCTACGGACTAAAGTTGTAGGTCTTTAATCTATACTAGTTGTCTTATACACCCAGCTAATGAAGTGGTATGATTACATGGTCACGCCGACATGTCGACGCTTATCAGCCAAAAACACATTTCGACTTAAGCATGACTGTACTTTGATGATTCACAGACATTATCTGTGATTAAGAAGTTGAATCTAAGACCGAAGCGGACCATACGAGTCGTTCTGTGGACAAGTGAGGTAGGTCTACGTTACACCCGGTGTTGATCATACTTACAACAATATCACTGAGTCTACAAGCATGCCGTGAACAATTGATTGGCCAATATAAGGCTCTCTTGTGAATTTGGGTCCTATATGGGCTCCATATGGGCATGCTGGAGAGTTGCAGCCACAAAGTGCTAAATTAAACTTATTATCGCCATATAATTATGGCGTTGTCACTATGGTTCGTAGTTTTTACTGGCTTGGATGTGCTTGGGAAGGTTTTGCCTGTTGAATTCATATCGACTCTGTGGTCATTATGAACTATATTCCTAATAAAAAGGTACAATTTGTATCTTGTCATTTGTATCTTGTCATTGTCATTTTGCTCATTTTTATGGGAATCTATCCTTTTTAAAGAAAAAGATTGCATTTAGATTGGACTCGTTTTTCAATATTGGTAGGCCTAATAGGCATCAACATCTCCTTGACGCAAATTAATTTTATTACTACAGTAAATCTGGGCAGAATGGTAGCCTAGCTATAAGTCGATGATTTTCAGAATTGTTAGAACTCAGAGAAGTTCTACTACCTGCGTTATAGCAACTAAGCCGAGTATGTTGAAATGTGCATATTATAGGAGTTTGGTCTTTATGGAGGAAAGGCTTACTACGAAGCACATAAGGTAATGTAATCTACATTGCGCTACGTAATGTTCGCTCTACAATTTCTACAATTCGATATAGCAGTTTGCCTTTTCACTTCTCTTTCTCGAAACCAGCTTATATTTGATTTCTATTATATATGCATGCATTTACATTTTTGTTCACCTACTACTTATTGTTTAACATTTTGCTCAACTTATTGTTGTGGTTTTCTCCATTTTTTTCCATGTCTTGAGAATGTATACATTGTCTGCTTGGGTTACGGGGATTCTACCTCCATTACTGAATGTATTGGGGTTGGAGCCTTTGCGTTCTAATCTGAAGTCATAGCCTCTAAACTATATACTCTCTACTATTACTTGTCTCAATCACCTTTTCTTCTCTTTCCTAGCTCTACACTTGTTTCCTCCCCTTTCTATTCTGTTTATTTAGTGCTTTCCACCATCTTGATTCAAAATCTCTGTCTATGCATGGTCACCCAGGTTTAGCGGGATCACTCCCTTTCTGGGTTACCCATTCTCAGGGATCTCGTACTTAATAGTTATGTTATTCTGACTTCTATTTTCTATATTGCACACTATTTGCTGTCATTTTTTTATGTCGTTCTGGGTTTTTTCTTGATCTCTGTGAATAAACAAGTTTTGATTTAATTTGATTTGATTTGATTTGATCTTCTTCTCGCTGGGCCTTACGCACTGGGAGCGCTTTTCATGGGTGGAGTTTGGTTTCCGTTCTTGTAGGGGCTAAAGCCTTCTTGGGGGCTAAGCCCTGGAAAAGATACCATTTACACGGTAAAAAAGAATCTGGGTACTCAAGGGGGGGCTTAGCCCCTCCCATAGCCCCTGACAAACTCCGCCCATGGCGCTTATAAACGGTGCGCTCCACCAGAGGCGCGTTTCAAAATAATAGGCCTACTCAGATGCAATACATTAGGCTACAATTGGCCTATTAGATAATGTGCTACAGAATGCTATAGTTTTCTGTTAGAATGTTCTAGTATTTCTGTTAGATTGTTCTAGTTTTTATGTTAGAAGGTTCTAGTTTTTCTGTTAGAATGTTCTAGTTTTCTGTTTGAAGGTTCTAGTCTTTCTGTTAGAAGGTTCTAGTTTTTCCGCTGGCGATAAATAGGCCTAAGCTGACGTTGTTCGAGCCGGTTTAAAGGCCGTTATAAGTGAACAGAGAAAAATTGCTGTACAGTTGTTTAACAGAAAACAAATTGCTGTGAGGTTTGAAGGGAAGACGTTATCGTTGTTTCTTCAGAATGAATCCGACAAAGTCTCGCTGATCATGGAGTCTGACCACGGCGTTTTCAGTCCCAAGGGACTTAATTTCTCAGGTAAGGCCACGTCAGATTTCGTCTCAACTGCTTCTTCCGGCTTCTGCGGTGTCTTATCCGACCACAATGAAAGAAACAAACATGGTGACTTCGCTGCGTTTGGCCGCAACGTTCGAGCCTGAAACACAGGCATAATTATCTTCTTCTGTTCCCTTTGAACCCTATTTTCATTGTATCAGGTCATAAGCCGACTTGTTACATGTTTAACGACACTGCCATTTAAAAGATGACTAGTGTCGCCCTTCCACTTTATCCAGGATTGGGACTGGCACTGGCACTGGCAGAGAACAACCACACGTGAAGAACTTTTAATAGGGACGCTAAATCAGTATGCAGTTGTAGCCGGGGCGGTGCAGGCAAAACTAGAGGTGAGTAGGCTACACACCAGCGGCGCCCGCAGGCGTACGCACTTACGCAAGTGCGTACAGCAGCGGCACCCGGAGACGTACGCACATACGTAAGTGCGTACAGCAGCGGCACCCGGAGACGTACGCACATACGTAAGTGCGTACAGCGCGATGACCCAAAAGGTATGTTTTTGAAAAATTCTAGGTTGATGACTAAAAAAAAAGTCATCCGTTTTTTCGGCGACCTAACGAACATTTTTTTTCTGTGCGTACAAGAAAAAAATCCTGCGGGCGCCTCTGCTACACACTACAGTTGTCTAGGCTGCAGGTCACATTTCCCGTATTATACTGCACACAAATATTTGTGTGGTCAGTACACGCTGTATGCCCGCGTACCGTATACTTTCGATTAATTACAGCGCTGGTTGCAGCAGTTATTGCGATAGCGAAGCTCTCAGTCGGCCTATTGAGTTACCCATGTTTCCAAAATTAGGGTATTCTACCTAGGACTAGTCCAGTGATTCCCAACCTTTTTTGGGTTAGGGCCACTTTGTCTAAGTTGGAGGACACGAGGGCCACTTCTTCTTAGTTGAAAAACATTAGGGGCCACAAGGCTAAAATTTAATTAGCTAAAAGCATGTAAAATTGTTAAAATTGAATCAAAAATAGAATTTTGATGTTATTTATAGATGTCAAAATAAAATAATTGTTAATATAAAATAATTGTTTGTTCTATCCTGTCCAAATTGTGAATTTTTTCATGTAGGCCTATTTTTTATTAATTCTTTGTATGACGCTCGTTATCTTTTGCATTTTTAGGCCACTTTTGGCCCGCGGGCCATGGATTGGGAACCACTGACCAGTCAATCAATTAGAGATCAGTCAAACAACAGAGCAAGTCTATTATTTAAAAAGTGTAGCCTAAATTCCTATTTTCACAGGAAGCGGCTACGCGCGAGCGATCATGGAAGAGATTGTGAAGAGGGTGAGCGACATAAACGCCTCGACCGTCATCGATGGTCAGGGAGAATCCTCAGACACCGCATGGTGGTGGACGGAGAAAAAGGTTCCAGCGGTAGAGCTGTACAGCGCTAACGAAAACTACTTCTTCTTCCATCACAGTCATGGTAGCCTATAGCTTGCTATTAGACTCAGCATATAATATGTTCTGCTTTTTAGTTAAGATACAAAATAATTTCACAAACTGTTGACGACTTTTTTTCGCTTGATCTCGGTCGGGAGCGCCTCTGAGTAGGTGCCTTGAAGGGGCGCTATATAAATTACGATTGATTGATTGATGAACAGTGGGCAGTAAATGAATTAAGACGGTGAGCTGTTGTATAGGTGCAAATCCGGATGTTTATTCTAGTTAGGCCTACAGATTGTCAACGAATATAATTATGCGACCTAAGTATGCATGGAAATCATTCTCCCATTCAGTCTGCTATTCTTACCAAATTGCGAAAGTGACCCAACTATTCCAAAATTCTCCATTCAAATTGATATTTTTTCTGTCGTTTCCTAACTTTTCTTCACTGTACACTGTTAAGTTGCTTTTGTCTCCTAGAATCGGATCATCATACTCGTTTGGGTGTTGCTTATTTATATATCCTTCTCTATTTTATTTCCCGTTTCTTTCTGTACCAATTAGCACTTCCTAACGACACTCTACTTTACTAATCTGTATGATTGACCTTACCGTAGTCATGTCTAGCCTGACATTACGTGATATTGCTTAAATTATTCCATCACCATTCCTCCCCTTCTAGTTTTTCTCTACTTTACCTGGCTCGCATAGCTACCTTGGTAAGAGAGCTGGCGGCCGCGCGTCTGTGGAAGAGAGCGTGCGGACCGCGGTTCGATTCCCGAAGGTGGCTATTTCAGAGATTTAAAATCTCGGGCTAGCACGGTCCGTCCACGGGGACCCAAATGGCGTGGCGTCCATTCAAACGGGCGAGCGGTGGTGAAGGATCTCACCCTCAGGGTCGAGGCCATAAGCAGCCGCTATATAAAAATCCGATTACATTTACATTTACATTTTACATTTTATTTTGTTGCCTGCAGGTGATTCGATGTCTATGCTGAACAAGGACCACTTAGATCGTGCGACTGTTCTCTGGGCGACAACCGTCTACTCCGTTGCCAACCTCAACGACATCCTCCCACGCACCGGCGCCTATCCATTCGCATCCACATCGACCAGAGTAGCACCTCATCTGCTGCTGACTATCATCCCTTCCTTGGCTGCTGCGGCTGCTGCTGCTGTTCGCACCATCAGACCCAACAGACTCTAAGGGTTAATGCATAGCATGAGCATATAAATAGTCCTATGTATATAGCCTAGCTTTAGTGCGGGTTCAAGATTTTGTTAGTTTTTGCCAATGGCAGTATATAATTGCCTTAGTTAAGCCTGCTTACGAAAATGTATTTTAAACAGATTTAGAATTATTTAGCCTACTAGGCTAACACTCCTGTTAAAGCGGTCAGTCTCATTTTAACGCCGGTTTCCACTATCCATCAGGCTTTTTAAACGATGTGCAAAAACGATCCCCAACCTTAAGGAACGACGCTTTCGTTTAAAGCTGCGTCTGTCTGTCTGTCTCTCTATCTGTCTCTATCTAGCCTATGTCCATGGACCCCCTTCTGCTCAACTCCTTCTTGCAAGTCGAATCGACGCTCTATCTCAAGATCTTCACCTGTGGATGTCGTCCAATCGTCTTTCTTTGAACTCTTCCAAAACCCAGTTGATTTGGTTTGGCACTCCTAAGCAGCTTCAAAAACTCGACTATTCACTGCTCTCTCAAACTTTTCCTCACTTTAACTTCTCCTCCAGTGTTCGAGACCTAGGTGTCACCCTTGATAGTTCTCTCACCTTCACTGAGCACATTGCCAATCTTACTCGCTCTTCCTATTTCCAGCTAAGGCGTCTCAAGGCTATTCGCAAATCTGTCTCATCATCGATCTTTACCTCAATTGTGCATGCTTTTGTATGTTCTCGGATCGACTATTGCAACTCTGTCCTTATTGGACTGCCTAAGGTTCGCCTAGCTCCTCTGCAATCTGTACTCAATTGCCCGTCTTCCTCGATTCTCCCACAGTTCTACATTCATGACTGAACAACTTCACTGGCTTCCACTCTCGGCCCGTATTCAATTTAAAGTCATGATTTTGGTCCTTAAGTCTCAAATGGGTCTTGCTCCGAAGTATCTAAGTATCTGTGTGATCAGATACATCGCCCACTTTCTGCCACTTCACTGCGTCCTCTTAGGTCCTCTGATCGGCTTGACCTCTTTGTCCCCCGAGTCAGGACTGCCATGGCTCAATCCAGATCATTTGCCTGCATTGGTCCCTCCCTATGGAATGGGCTTCCCCCATCAGTTCGCTCTGCCATTCTCTCTGGTAGTGTATCCTCGTCTTTCTCTCGTCTAAAAACTTGTCTTTTTTCTCGGGGTTAAACGCACTGGGAGCGCTTCTGAAAGGCTCTTGCTGCGAGAAGCGCTTTATAAATGGTCAGATAAGATAAGATAAGATAAGATATCTGTCTGTCTGTCTCTGTTTCTGTTACTCTGTCTCTGTTTTCGTCTCCGTCTGTCTCTGTCTCTGTAAACTGTATTGATAAAAAATAATTGTTGCTTCAATGGAAGTTGAATTGATGAAAATGATCCAAGCCAAGGCAGAAGTCGGATTAATGAAAATATTAATTAGGGCCTATGCACTGGGCTAATACAGTCCGTTTTTGGCCAGCGTCAAAACGGCGGCGCAAAACGGTGACGCCAAAACGTTACGTAGGCCTATCGGAATAATTTGCTAGTACAATAGTAATACGATGCCGTTATATTACAATGAGTGCAATTTACAGTTAATATCTGTATCTAGTGTGCACTGCGACAGGCGCTATGTAAATTTATGGATACAATAGACTACACACTCAATAAACATCGCCAATTGTATAACTAGCTTCACTCCATTGCTACATGTATCTTTCAAAACTAGCTTTCATTCGAACGTTTCATTTGAACTGTCAGATTTCCTGTTAATTATTCTCTTCTTCCACTTCCCTCTCTCTCATCCCCGTTCTCTCTCTCCCTCTTCCTCCTCCTTAACTGTCTGCTCCTGATCTTTATCCTCTTTCTCCTCCTCCTCCTCCTCCTCGTCCTCGTCCTCCTCCTCCCCTCCTCCTCCAGCTCTTGTCGCTGCCCATAACCGATCGAGTGCATAAGCCTTGACATTAGGCCCTCAGCGCAGCCAAACATAATCGTAACCCAATCAGTCCTTTGACCGCCCCTTCTTCCTTCCCTCCTTACTCGTCAACGCTCTATAGAGTCTACGAAGTCTCGTCGTTCATTACTGCAGTGTCGTCCGTGCTTTGGATACACGCAGACAAACTTAAGATGGACAGAGGTAAGTAAAAGAATGTAGACATACGATGGACAGGTTAAATAGAATCCGGTCTTAGCTTATCAGGCTTTGAAGACTTTTTACTTCATGGAAGCAAGGTAGACGTTTTAAAAGCTATAAAAACCGATTAAAGTGCAAGAGAAAGTATATAGGTCAATACAACGCAGAGAAGTACTATAGCCGTGGGTTTAAAGCGTCATCGACAGAGAGACTTAAGTATACTTGGCCTATAATAATAATTATTATTTATTGGACGGAGTTTACTGATCGTGTACTTTGTTGTATATCAATGAGTTTACATAACGCCTCTCGCATTGCACATTTAATCAAAGGCGACAGAGAGACATAAGTATACTTTGCCTGTCTCCTCGGCTTGACCTCCTCGGATTTTGACCTGGCATTGGAACGAAAACGGCAGCTCTGGCTATTGCGGACTTGATTTGATATAGCGCCGGTGCATAAGCTGGTCTCCCTGACGTGGCTTTTGTGGGCGCTGAGAAATTCTCGAAGATTTACATTGCCAGTGGCGTAGCTAGCTTTTCATGGGCCCGTGTGCAGAGGTCCCGTGTGGGCCTCTGTTTCACCTTGTAAGGCCGGTATCCTTGAGTTCTTGCGATCGAGATCACAAAAACTAATCAATGGCATTTTCTATTAGGCCTAACACGTAGGGCCTACATGTTATACAACTCACAAAATAAACATTAATGCTGCACGAATGGAACAGATAAAGTAATTATAACTGCAGTGATTTCTCAGTCGAATTTAAAATCTATAAGTTTGCATGCAGACTTATCCACTTATTATTAGAAGTCTCAATTAAAACAATGTCAGGGCATCATGAAGTTTTTCTAGCATTTTGTTCCGTAAAATGTCAATAATCTATCAATTCTGGTTGATGATTTGCAATTTGCACAAAAAACGACATGATCGTCAATGTTCGATCATAGTAGCCTACCTAAAAATAATTTTAGCAATATTCTCTGCAAGTGCAAAAATATAGTCAAACACGTGATTACTTAAGCCTTATATTATTTGGTGTCTCCCGGATTTTGACTGAGAGCTGAGAGGAGTTGAGAGCAGAATGTAGAAAAATAAAGAGTTTGGCTGTGAAAGGTGAAATGATGACCTTAAGGAAAACTTAATTGCGAGTTTTGAATCACCTTAAACCCCCAGCAGTTCTCATCCTGGTTGAGGGAGGTGTCGGATCACAACCGTTACCATATTCTGTAAATGACCGGAATAACTCCGCCACTGGTTGTACTCTGCCAGTGCCAGTCCCAAGACTGGATAAAGGAGGAGGGCGTCGCTAATGGTCTTTGTTACCACACAGTGACGCTGAACTGCAAATACCACCACCGGAATACATGAACATATCTGAAACAACCATGAGGTTTCTGCGGCGCATTGTTTAACGTTAGTTACAATACACGAACGTGACAGATGGAAGGACATAACATAGCTTAATTATCACACCTATAGGCATGCCCTTACCCTTTGCACAGGAAAGCGATTCAGCGAAGTGAAAATCTTATGCTGTATGATTCATATGATGTTTTCAAATGAGTAGTTCTGTATTAGACTTATTATTGTTCACACATGTACCACTAACGTGACCTTGCAATTTGACCGTCGATGGCTGGAATTTGCCTGCCAACAGCACGGAGGTTGACATAATTATGTCAGTAAATTAAGTTACGAATAAAGTAGGCATACCGTGGTCTAATCTAATGCAGATTTGTTCGCAAAAACCACATCTGTCACAAATTAATGTGAATTTCTTATTAGAAAGTTAGAAAGTTATATTAACAATCTCCGTGGGCCCCTGGAGGTCGTGGGCCCGTGTGCTTTGCACACATTGCACACATGGTAGCTACGCCACTGTACATTGCATTGCATTACATTACATTACAAGGCGCTCAATATTGGTTGTGTAAGTGGATGAGAAAGGAATTCTTCGTTTTTTTTCATTGATTCGAACCAACCACTTTGGCTGGCAGCAACAACTAAGCATTCGAATAGTCAGACGGATGATGAAGAAAGTCAGTCGTTTAAGCTAGCCCTGCAACAGTCATGGATATGAAGTGTTGGCGACTTCAATTTCTTTGCCTCGGCACATGAGGGCGGGTGGCCATCACTCTCCCTCGCCATCCCATCTTACCACCGACAGAGTAGGCCTACGATAAGTGTAGACCTGCAAACATTTCTTTTGTTGGATCTGTGAGAAACACATTTCCTTGTAGCAAATGCGTGTATTATTCGAACAACTAGATGTCAATTCGAGCCTATCAATGTCAACCGGCTGTCTGCAGCGTTAGCTAATGTTAGGGATGAATTTCTTTGCCAACTACAGTGTATATAAGAATCGTTTTGCACCTATTTTGGAGATGCATTTTCTCTTCTTCAGGTTGGTCGTTGGTCGTCTTTCTGGTGGTTTTATTGTGGTCGGTGGCACCCATTGCGTGCCGTCTTTCGAAAGATATTCTAAATCAGATCGAATTCAGCCGAGGTACGTCAGACAAGGGTTAACAACGAGTCCTTCTGTTGTCTAACCCTGTCTTCATCTGAGCTTCTTGAACAGGGTTCGAATAGTAATAGGGCAGGGCTGTATTGAGGCTGGTGTGGGCCCGGGTGCTGTGATTTTCCCGCCAATGGCCACCTTCTGACAACTCGCTATTCCACCATGGTCTACACACATATTTCTAACAGCAGGATGGGTACCGTTCTCGATTGTAAAGCGACAGGTTTGGGGTTTAAATCCCTGCCAGGGAAGACATTTCAGAAGTTCTTCTGTCTTACTCCCAGCAGCTGTTAAAATGAGTCAAAAAATCGCACACTGTAAATATTTGGCTCAGACAGCACGGAACGTGATTGACCAATAACCATAGTCGCCTTCATCAATCCAAGAAAAATGAATTTGCTGACACTGCTTACACACAGTCGGATATCGTGGTCAGCACAGGACTAGACAACTCTTCCTCTTCTTCTTATTCTCGTTCTTCTTGTTCTTGTTCTTGTTCTTTCTCTTTCTCCTTCTCTTTCTCTTCCACTTCCTCTTCCTCCTCCTCTTCTTCTTCTTCTTCTTCTTCTTCTTCTTCTTCTTCTTCTTCTTCTTCTTCTTCTTCTTCTGCTTTTGGGACGCAGTGAACACATGCATTCCTGAGAGAATTTCTGAAACTTTCATCTAGCCACTGCATGCCAGAGTTTTTTTGATGCCTTTTACTTTATACTTTGAGATGCCATTGATAACCTTCAATGAATTTTTCCAGCTGGAGTCAATCAGATAAAAAACGAGGTTCTAAATGGTGACCGGAAGCACAAGACCTTCAACAGACTGGCCGAGCTGGGCGATAGATTTTCACGAAGACTGTCTGGAAGTAAAGCTCTGGAAGATTCAATCGGTTAGCAAGTCTACTCGGTCATTGGCTGAACAGTCCTTTTTTCAACATTCTTGCTTATCTATTTATCTATATTTTTCATCGCATTTGCTATAGCGCCCCTTGAAGTTCGCTGCTCAGAAGCGCTCCCGATTGCAGCGTGGACACTGCATAGGAGCTTCACGCCTAAGCGCACGAGCAATTCTTGCGAGTGAAGGACTTGCTCGAGGTCCATACGGGGCGGATTGAGGTGGATTCGAACCTGGAATCCTCCAATCCCTCTGGCTCCAAGGCACCAAACCCATCATTACACCACCGCACCCCACGGCCGTCGCGCTGTAGTCCGAGCATAAAGGCAATGTGCTGTAGTGCGAACCAACATTTTTTAACACTAACCTAGGTATCACTGAACTCAATGGTGGGATCCTTGAGGGAGGTATAGACCGTAAACATATAGCCTTTACTACGCACACTTCTGAAGAGGAAGTTTTCATCCCCCACTTCCAGAAACAGATTTACGACCCCGGCCATAAAGATCAACTGTGCATGACCTCATTATGCGACAATACCGTATAATTATAAGCTTGGTCATTTAACAGTGTATAGTCGAGCATAAATGAACCAACTTAGTTTGCATGCCTATAACTCCGCCAATGTCGGGAATTTATTTATAGCCTACTTTATGCGTCAAATTAAATATATGTCTCTCTAGTATTAGCCTTAAAACATTCGACCAGGTGCTAGTTTAGGTGTTGCTTATGCTTGGGACAACTCTATAGCTTTGGCTCGCATGCAAGCGATGATAATATTATTGAGCGACAAATTGCCACGATGATAGTCTACTCGAATTCTTTCTTGCTTGGAATATTTGCAAAGAATGTAGGCTATCACTAGCTTTAAATACGAGCTTTCCGTTTAAAACGATTTTTTTCTGCATTTAAATTTTAATCAGATCTAATGCGTTAAAAATGTTAATCGCAAATTTTTGGCGCGTTAATCGTACGCGTTAAGGGGCCGTCCATAAAGTACGTCACGCTATTTTGACCATTTTTGACCCCCCCTCCCCCTGTCACAAACTGTCACAAATCTCGGACCCCCCCCTAAAGTACGTCACACTTTCGAACAAATTTTTTTAGACATGACCATTTACCTAACCCTCTAAACCCTAGGATACTATCCCTAATCCCTCTGATAGTGACGTGTGTCCCTAAACGCTTTGATAGTGACGGAAAATCAACTTTTATCCCGCCAGGCCAGGTTTTAGACACACCTGGCCGGGCCGGGTCGGATTTTAGGTACTAAAAACAACAAAAATATAAAAGAATTTAAAAAATAAATGTGTGACGTCACACATGGCCTGACCCCTCCCCCCTGTCACAAACTGTCACACTTTCCTAGACCCCCTCCCCCCCCTGGAGCGTGACGTACTTTATGGACGGCCCCTAATTGCGATTAATCAACAGCCCTAATTTAAACTAGAACCAGTATAGGCCTACGACTTTTACAGAGCAAAATACTAGAGGGAAATATCTTTACTTTGACGCATTAAGCATGAATATATTAAAAAAAGATTCGCGGAGTTAGGCCTATGTGCATGCAAAGTTGTTTCATTTATGTTGGACCACCGTGTAGATGACATAATTTTAAAGGCTACAATAATCGTGTTGTGGTGTATATATAATATTATAGGCTATTATTCAATGAAATACGTTTACGTTTCGCTGTAGATTATGTCATGGATGAGATGCGAAAGGAAAGTCTTGAAAATGTGCACGGAGAAAATGTAATGGTAAGTAGAAATGTTTGATCCGAAATGTTATGATTACACTTCAGACGTCGGCATATTAATTTTATCGATGCCTGCTCGAAATTGAGAACAAATTACAGACAATGGACTTGTGTTTAAATAGCCTACTATAAAAAAGTGGGAGGACATTTAGGCCTGCAAGATCAGTTTAGCCCTTTCACGTAATTTAGATTATGTCTGCATCTAACACAAGTTTACAATACCAGTAGATCTAGAAAATCGGAAAATATTAAGTAGATATACTGCACAGGGTTTCACAGTTGTGGGCTTACTTCTTCTTAATTAAGCTTACTATAGGCCCCGCTTACACCATGCTATAGGCGTACAAAATAAACGGTCCAGTGAAAACCTGAAAACGTCTATAGCTACAAACCGCATGACGTTCAGTTACAGTTAAAGAAATTTAAAAATAGAAGAGTAAAGCATTGAACCAAGGTCTAAGTAGGATTTCGGCTCCCAGGAAAGTAGGCCTATATATACGACTTCGAAAGTAACTGATTGCATTCAGGATGGTTGAACTATGTTTTAAATAAAACTGCAATCTAAGATATTACGTGTAACGAAAATGTACGGAGTGAATAGCCTATATAATTCACTCAAGGGAAATAGAGAATTCGATTCTTTTAAATAGTCTAATTGCCTATATTGTGTTTAATGTTAATTACAAAGACTTTCTGAACAGCATCAATTCCTGCGAGTTAGAAATGACGGGATCGTAATAATCTCGAGACTTCTACAGCGCCCACAAAAGCCAAGTCGCGGGAACTAGCTTATTCACAGGCGCTTAATCAAAACAAAATCGATAGGCAGCGGGCCAAGTCCGAAGAGTCAGGCAGGCAGATATGCAGTTATGCACGAATTCCATTTCCAGGCACCTGGTGATATTCCTCCAAGAAATTCCGGAATGAATGTCTGTGCGTCGTGTGAATTTATAAAACGTTGTACATCTAGGTTCCGAAGTGGACTCGTGGAAAAGAGTACGCTGAGATTCTGACTCCAGTGCCACGCCAAATGTCTATCATGGCTCTCGGTACTTCGATCGGTACGAATGGAACTCTAACCGGAAGGGTTATCGTGGTAAAGTCATTTGAGGAGCTGGAACAGAAGAAGGATCAGGTAAGGTGGATGAGAGAAAGGATGACAAAATGGATGGGTAAACGGATGGGTGGGTGAATATTGCATTATATTGGATGGATGGGTGAATTGATGAATGATGGATGGAAATATCAGAGTGGGCGATTTGGATGGATGAATGGATGTGATTTGTTCTAATCTCATCTAAGCTTAGTCTAAAATAATTGTTGTTATAATGGAGAATAATTATCAGTGATCCGTGACAAAGATACAAATTGAAAGCAGACACCTATGAAAACGATATTGCCTCTTTCGATGAAGATGATGATGATGGTGAAGATGCTGCTGCTGCTGCTGCTGCTGATGGTATGATGATGATGAAGATGATGACGATGATAATGGTATGATGAAGATGATGACGATGATAATGGTATGATGACGATGATAAAAATGCTGCTGCTGCTGGTATGATGATGATGGTATGATGATGATAAAGATGATGACGATGATGACGATGATGATGGTATGATGATGGGGATGATGATGATGACGATGATGAAGCTGATGCTGCTGCTAATGATGATGGTATGATGATGATGATGATGAAGATGATGACGATGATAATGATGATGGTATGATGATGATGATGATGATGATGATGATGATGATGATGATGATGATGATTATAATGAAGATGCTGCTGTTGATGGTATGATGATGATAATGACAGATAGTGATGATGAATTGAGGACTATCTTAGAGACTAGAGGTGCATCTGTGTCGTGTCTGGTAGGTTCCTGGTAAGATAGTTGTCTACAATCAGCCATGGAAGGGTTACCTTGCAACATATCCGTACAGATCTCTTGGCGCAACTGAAGCCTCAAAGCGAGGAGCCATCGCAGCGTTGGTCAGAAGCATCACCGACTTCTCCATTTACAGTCCTCACACCGGACACCAGGCAAGACGATCGCACTTTGCTTTACGAGCGATCGAGCGTATAATAATATAATTATAATGTATAATAATTAAACAAATTTTGGCTAGAACATTAAGGAACACATGAGCAAATGAGATGGTTCCATTGTACTACAATAAAAATTGGTATTTTCAACAAACTTAAATCTGGCTTGTTCTAATTCCCAAATTAGGAAAGACATGAACTACATTGTATATTGAGGCGTTCTGCAAGGCCTCATCTGCATGCGCAATCTAAATGACACTTTGTTCTGTGTTCTACTTTTCATCCGGACACTGTGTATAATGCAATTTATGTATTTAATAAAAAAAATTAAATTTACAAGTATTCACTTATTTATATGTATTTGGTATATATTTAATTAATGAGTTCAGTTCGTTGTGTCTTAATCAATAATTTAACTTTTTATTGAAATTGCTGACCTCAGGTTCTATGTTTGTTTTAGACGTACAATACAAGCTTTCCAAAGATTCCAGTGGCTTGTATTACAGTTGAAGATGCAGAACTACTTCAACGCTACTATGACCGAAGTAAATGAAATTAATAGAAATCAGTTGATAATAAAAAGTAAAATATCTAGAAATGGATGTCTGCTTGTCTGTTTGTCTATATCTTTCTCTATGTCTCTTTATCTCTCTGTCTATCTATCACTGTCTCTCTGTGCCTCTGTCTCTATGTCTATCTATCTCTGTCTTTCTTGTCTCTCTGTCTCTGTCGGTTTCTCTCTAACTTTTTAACTCTATGTCTCTTTCTGTCTTTCATCTGTCATCCAAAGTCGTGATGTCTTTCAGACGAGTCCATCACCGTGTCGATGTATAGTGAGGCCCAGAACTACCCAGACACCATCTCAAGGAACGTCGTCGCTGAAATTAAAGGATCAGAATTTCCCGATCAGGTTAATGCAAACTTCTCAGAAATCATCTTAAGATATGAATGGCCGTAAAAATAGAACGGTTTTTAGCGACGAATAAACTTTCATAAATGAATCTCCTTTATTAGGCCTATCGCCTACCACAGTGGTTTAAATACCGTTTAATTATTTATTCCCCCTCTTCCTCACGGCCTGCACGCAAACATTTCAGGTGGTGATATTTGGTGGACACATCGACACTTGGGATGTTGGAACTGGTTCAGTGGATGATGGAGCAGGTGTTATGATTGCGTGGGAGGTAGGACTACGTAATACATTGTATATATTATATAATCCTATTGGTATAGGCATGACTATATATATAGATATGCGCACGCATAAATTATTATCTTATAATTCAGTATTTATCACACATACTTACGTAAGTCTGACTCATTGAACGTTCGTATGCATGTATATAATCTCCATCGTTATCATAGCAATGTGTTATGATGCATCATAATGTTTGTCTACTTGGTGCGCCAAAAAAAACCCCTTAGGTTTTTTGCCAATATCTTGGCCAAAAGTAAGAATTTCAAAATGAAATTTTACAGTCTTGAAGACAATTCATATTTACATATGATGGCCAGATTTCATCAAAATATTTCACACAATCCAAAAGTTATGCCACTTTTAGGGAGGTCACCCACCGTTTTTTGACGATTCAAAAACGTAACGCAACAAAAAGTAGGTTTTTGCCAATATTTTGGCCAAAAGTAAGAATTTCAAAATGAAATTTTACAGTTTTAAAGACAATTCATATTTACATATGATGGCCAGATTTCATCAAAATATTTCACACAAACCAAAAGTTATGCCACTTTTAGGGAGGTCACCCACCGTTTTTTGACGATTCAAAAACGTAACGCAACAAAAAGTAGGTTTTTGCCAATATTTTGGCCAAAAGTAAGAATTTCAAAATGAAATTTTTACAGGCTGATAGACAATTCATATTTACACATGATGACCGAAATTTCATCAAAATATTTAAAACAGAACAAAAGTTATATCGCTTTTAGTGAGACCACCCTCGGTTTTTTGGATGATTCAAAAACGTAAAAAAACCGAGGGTGGTCTCACTAAAAGTGATGTAACTTTTGTTCTTTTTTTGGCGCACCCTGGATATTAAGCCACTCATCACGCATACTTTTTTCACTTATTATTTCGCTAGTCTTTTCTATTTAGTTTAGAGTTTCCTCTGTCTAATTTAGTTACGATAGCCTATCTTAAGTAAATATCTTAAGTAAACGGCTTTGCGTTATACTACACAGATTAAACTTGCCACCGTTTGATGTGTTTTGCGTTAGCCACCGACTACTACGGACTACTGTTGTTGCAGCCTATAATTATTATGCACGTGTGCGCGCGCGCGCACACACACACACATATATATATATACAGCAGAGCTAACTGAAGCGGTAGGATTACACGTCTACGGTCACAAAGTCATGGCAACGCTTTGTAGCTATATGGTCATTTCGACTTAGGCATGACTGCATTTGGATGATTTACAGGCATTATCTGTGATGAAAAAGTTGAATCTAAGACCGAAACGGACCATACGACTCGTTCTGTGGACAAGTGAGGTATGTA
Source organism: Lumbricus terrestris (assembly GCA_949752735.1). Classification (NCBI taxonomy): domain Eukaryota; kingdom Metazoa; phylum Annelida; class Clitellata; order Crassiclitellata; family Lumbricidae; genus Lumbricus; species Lumbricus terrestris. The sequence continues at coordinate 32,734,465 of OX457042.1, forward strand.
ACATCATATACACTTCGCTTTGTACACCACTACATGTGGGTAGGCCTATTGATCACTCTTTACGACGCTCCGCCAGTATGCCCGTGATCAATCGTGATGGGTCCATAATATAAGGCAGCGGCGCCCGCAGGATTTTTTTCTTGTAGGCCTACGCACAGAAATTTTCGATGGAGGGGAACAGGGACAAAATTTTCGTCAAAGTCGCCGAAAATTCTCCCAAAAAAACCTTTCCATCCGCCGAAAAACCTGATGACTTTTTTTTTCGTCACCAGCCAAAATTTTCCCCAAAACATACCTTTTCCATCCGCCGAAAAAACTGATGACCTTTTTTTAGTCATCGCGCTGTACGCACTTGCGTACGTGCGTACGCCTGCGGGCGCCGCTGATATAAGGGTATCATATTATGAGAATTTGGGTTCCATAATTATGGTCGGCATGTGGGCATGCTGGATAGTTGCAACCGCAAAGTGTTGAATTAAATTTATCATCGCCATAGCGTTTTCACTTTGGTTCGAAGTTTCGGGTGGTTTGTCTCTGCTTGAATGGATTTCCTTGTTGAATATTGACTCGTCTGTCATTAGGCTACGAAGTATACTTCTAATAAAAATATAATTTTTATCTTGTCATTATTTGGATCATCTTAACGAACATCTCTCTTTTGTAAGGAAGAAATTACATTTAGATTTGATTTTTGAACTCTGTTGAATGTAGGTAGGTAGGCTAAAGACCTAGACCTAGCATCGTCGCCGTCATCAGCATTATTTTGCTTGACGCATTAATTTTATTATGACTATAGGCAGAATGGTAGCCTAGCCTATAATTCGATGACTTTCAGAATGTTTAGAATAACTGTTAGAACACAAAGAACGTCCTACAACCTAGAAACTAAGCAAGCAGCTTATCTTTCATGTGATGAGAATGTTGAAATATGAATATTATAGGAGTTTGGTTTTTCCGGAGGAAAGGCATACTACGAAGCACATAAGGTAATCCATAATTATGCGTTTCGATATTTAAAACTCCGCCACAGTACACCCCTAAGGGTGGCCTGTGCCTGTCACAAGCCAGTGTAAAGGAGGAGGGTTCTGCGGTGGGCTTGCAACCCATCCAGGTAAAACATCTTGCGCAACAGAAACAATACAAAGTCGATATTTAATATGCTCTCTCATTCTGTGCGCTCGACAATTCTATCTAGTAGTTCTCAAAACCTCTTTCTCGCGGAGCCTTAGGCAGTGGGAGCGCTTATGAACGGTCCACCTCACCAGAGGCGCGCTACAAATTGGCCTAGTCAAATGCAATGTATAGGCCTATCATAAAATTGACCTACATGTAGGCTACTACATGTAGATCACGGTGCTAGAATGATCTAGGTTTTTTTTAGAACGTTCTAGTTTTTCCGTTAGAAGTTCTAGTTTTTCCGTTGTTGCGATGGATAACGTTATTCGAGTCGGTTTAAGTTAAAGGCCGTTTTAATTGAACACAGAAAAATTGCTGTTGAGGATCAAGAGAAAGCAAATTATTGTGCTGGTTGGATAGAACAGTACGTTATCGTTGTATCTTCAGAACGAATCCGACAAAGTTTCGATGATCATGGAGTCCGATAGCGGAGTTTTCAGTCCCAAGGGAATTCGTTTCTCAGGTAAATCCACGCCAGACTTCGCTTCAAATTACTTCCTCTGGCATCTTCTTTGCATGGCGCCCGCAGAAATTTTAGGGGGCAAAACACAATGGCAAATTGGTTTTAATTTAGTAACAAGAGCTTGAAAAATTCAACGCAGGAAATTTAGACTAGAGTCTATGTGTGTATTTCGCCCAGGTTATTTAATTTTAATTTCTCGACTTCACTTCGTGTTTCCTTAGATTTAGAATATTATTATTATCATTTGTGCATTAGTGCGAAGCAATCAAGAGTTAGCCTAGTGGTTGAAAAAGTGTATCAATTTTCCAGTAGAGGGGCAAGCGCTTAACCCATCCATGCTTCTGCGGGGTCTTATCCGGCCACAATGAAAACACAGTATAGGCTACATGTAGGCCTACTATAGCCCCGCTATGTAAGGCTTCGGATGATTATATTGGCCACCTAAACTCAGTTTGAGACACGAACAGCGGGGCTTTTTAACGTGCAGTTGTACACAAAATGTGCAATTCAAATTGGATTTGTGCAGTTGTAGAAGCACTTCTATACAGTTAAAACTAGCTAAAAGATCATTGTCCTCCGATTGGAAGTAATTTACCATGGAAGATTGGAATAGAAAGGAGTTGTGCAGTTTTAAAAATTCCTTAAGAACAGCCGTGACGAACAGCCCGTCGAGCTCTTCGCTCTGCGGGAACGGAGGAGCCTTTGGTTCCGTGATCTTCCACTTCTATTAGATAGCGCCGAGCCTTTTCGATTGTGGGTCCTGTTATCTTTATCTGGAATGGCTTCTCATCAGCCTTGCGATTGATGCCTATGCTAAACTCATCTGCTTTTTATAAGTCGCACAAATCGATCCTACCTTTATTAGCTGTTACTGGGATGGGAGCGCCTCTGACTAGGTCTCTTTATTTGCTATATCTATTTATTTGTTATATCTACTTATTTATCAGATCTATTTATTTATTAGGCTATATACATTTATTTGTTACATTTATTTATTTATTATACCTATTTATATATTATATCTATTTATTTATTATATCTATGGTAGCACCGACTCCGCCACAGGCTACCTCTTCTGAGGTAGCCTGTGCCTGTCCCAAGCCAGGATAAAGGAGGAGGGTTCTGCGGTGGGCTTGCAACCCACCCAGGTAAAACAAACGCACGCAACAGAAACAACGCAGAAAATAACATCATCAGAAAGAAGAGACTGAACTGGATGGGACACGTGGCACGAATGAGCAGCGACAGAAGAGCCAATCAGGTGATGAACTGGACTCCAGAGGGAAAGCGTGGAAGAGGAAGTCCAAGAAAGAACTGGATGGGAACTGTTCGAGAAGATCTGAAGTGCTTGGAGATGACGGTGGAGGATGCTGTTCGGATGGCGATGGACCGGGAGGAGTGGAGAGACTGCGTTGCCCGATGTGCAGTTCTGCACGGGAGGGACTAAGTAGCCTACTAAGTAAGTAAGCACCGACCGATAGGGTTTCGACCCTTTGCGCACGCGCACTCAACATTATCGATTTCGCTTATTTAAAAGGAAGCGGATACGCTCGAGCGATCCTGGAAGAGATTCTGAGGACGATGAGCGACACTAACGCCTCTACCGTCATCGATGGATTGGGTTTTTCCTCAGATACCGCGTTATGGTGGATATTCAGAAATGTTCCTGCGGTAGAGCTGTACAGCGCTAACGAAAACTACTACTTCTTCCATCACAGTCATGGTAGCTTGTTATTACTTAGCATGCTAGTTATGCCCGACAATGTTCTGCTTTCTAATTAAGATATAAAATACTAGCAATAAGCAGTAGGCCTAAATAAAGTAAGTCGTTCAACGGTGTTTTGGTGCAAATCTGGATAATTATTTTTAGTTGCAGTTTGTCAAGGAATGTAGCGTACGTATGCGACCTATTATGTAGTATCATTCATCGAAGGAATTGTTCGAACGCCTAGACTAGTTAGTAGCCTAGTATATGGCTATATGCTAGCCTATGCTGCATAGAGGCTTCGCCAGTGGCGTAGACAAGGGGGAGGTGTCGGGATCTATATGAAAAAGTTTTTAAAAGGTTATTAATTTTATCCACTTAAATAAGAAAAACAAAACAATTGCTTGTAGTAACACTTGTTTTTCTCACTTTATTCCATTTGTTACTTTATTCCCTTCTTATTATTTTACTGTAATACAGTTGGGTTGGTGTCAGAAAGGGCTACCGGCCAGGCCACAAAACCCTCAACCTGCCCCCCCATCAAAAATTCTTGGCTACGCCACTGGGCTTCGCTACTATGGTCGGTCTATCGGTCTATATTTCTGGATTAGTCAATCTATAGCAGTCTCCATAATGAACGTCTTTGTTTTTTATTTGCCCCTTTCCACAATCGTTTTAAAACGGTTCTGCTTGTGGTTTGGTGCTGTCAGGTCGGGAGCGCCTTTGAGGAGTTTTTCTTGAAGGGGCGCTAAATGAATTCCTCATTACGACCAAGGGCGGAAACAGAAATTTTCGATGGGGGGGGGGCCAAAATTTAGGGTCTTGGTCCGGGAAACCGGGAAAAAATTTCGTCTTCTATCCGCCGAAAAAACTGATGACCTTTTTTTTAGTCGTCAGCCTGAAATTTCCCCAAAAAGATACCTTTACGGGGAGGGGGGGCCAAGTCAACTTTTCGGGCCAGAATAGCTGGTAAAAAATAAACAAATTTCTAAATGGGGGGGACCATGGCCGGATTGGCCCCCCTGGATCCGCCCCTGATTACGACTATAGATTCAACATAAGATGTTCTTACCAACAGTACTTGCGAAAAGGGATGAAAAACTATTCCAAAATTCACCGTTCCATTTATTTGTTTTCTTTCGATCGTTTCCTAGCTCTTCTTCTCTGTTCTGTTTAATTGCTCCTTCTTCTCAATTTTTATTCCCATTCTGTTTTCTTTTGATATTTATATCCGTTATATATCCTAACTTTTCTCCATTTTAGGCTATAACCTTTTCTTTCAATACCAATCAGCACTTTCTAACGACACTCTACTTTACTAATCTATATTTTTTTTTACCTTACTGTAATCTCCATGTGTAGCTTCACATTGCGTGATATTGCTTAACTTCATCGATCACCATTCCTTCCCCTTATAGTTTTTCTCTACTTTACCTTTCATTTTGCTACCTGCAGGTGATTCGATGTGTATGCTGAACAAGGACCACTTAGATCGTGCGACTGTTCTCTGGGCGACAACCGTCTACTCCGTTGCCAACCTCAACGACATCCTCCCACGCACCGGCGACTATCCATTCACATCCACATCGACCAGAGTAGCACCTCATCTCTTCACTCTCATCCCTTCCTTGGCTGCTGCGGCTGCTGCTGTTCGCACCATCAGACCCAACTGACTCTAAGGGTTAATGCATAGCATACGCATAGAAATAGTAGGCTACTATAATTAGGGAGTGCGGGTTCAAGATCGCGTCAGTTCTCGCGGATAGTAAGTAGGCCTGCTTGCCTTAGTTATTCACGACATTGTATTTTTAAAAAAATTTAGAATTGTGATAGAACGTCTTTTAAAGCGGTCTGTCTCAATTAAACGCCGGTTTCCAATATCCCTCAGGAGTTTATGACGATATAAACAAACGAAGCTCAGCCTTAGGGAACGACGGTTTCGAGTCCAGTATAATCGTGATCATAATCTATACAGACGTCGCTTGAAAACCAAACGCAGGGCATCATCTTATTCACGAGCGCTGCGTCGAAACAGAAGAGTTGCCCAAAAGGTAGTTCTATGGAGGTCCGAGTTCGGTTTCCAGAGGTACAAAGAGGCAGGGTTGATATATATAGCCTATATATATATATATATATATATATATATTATCTGATCACGCACGAATATATAAATTATAGTATAATATATAGCCTAGGGTCAAACTTAACGCCATATATCTCAGTGATAGGCCTATCTGGACGTCCTTTCGGCTCAGTAGACCATGATCATGACTTTCTAGCACATGTGCACGATCTTGGACTGCCACAGCACAGCTTCGTATACCTATACATGTACCTCTGGTGGTTCAATGACCTTCAATGACCTTCCTGACCTGGCATAACCCTAACTGGAGGCGCTGTACACACGTGCTCCTAAGACCTTAAAACACGTGCTTCTAAGACCTTCCTTTATCGAGGACTTCTTCGCATTGCATGGGACTGCCTCTGAATGGATTGAACTGTGAGAGTCGCTTTTTAAGTCCGTGTATTATACGGTATATATAGGACCTATATAGTATATGTATAATTTATATATATACACTATATATAATTATATACATGCATGCACTTCTCCGTTTGTGCATAGCCTACGTACAAGTAAGGGCCTATACTTGCACACATACACGTGTGCGCAGATCAGCAGTAATGTGTTAGTATTGTTTTTCTTTCAACAACAACAACAACAACAACAACAACAACAACAACAACAACAACAACAACAACAACAACAACAACAACAGCAACAGCAACAGCAACAGCAACAGCAACAGCAACAGCAACAGCAACAGCAACAGCAACAGCAACAGCAACAGCAACAGCAACAGCAACAGCAACAGCAACAGCAACAGCAACAGCAACAGCAACAGCAACAGCAACAGCAACAGAAACAGCAACAGCAGCAGCAGCAGCAACAGCAACAGCAACAGCAACAACAACAACAGTAAGTTGCACTTTGCAAAGCGTCAGCGGAACTGGATAAAATTGTGTAGACTTATCCATTCGTTTTTATATCGGTATTCGTTTTTTATAACAAAAACTGATAGACACGCCGCTAACAGGCAACAGAAAGCAAGCGATCAAATCGAAGTAGGCCTATATAGATGTCTGAAAACGTCCACAAAAGCCACGTCAGGGAGACCAGCATATTCACGGCGCTATATCAAATCAAGTCCGCTCTAGCCTGAGCTGCCTTTTTCGTTCTACACAACACTACACTACACTACACTACACTACACTACACTACACTACGCTGCACAACGTTACACGGAGTGTTCTCACTGCAACCCACATCACAAAATATTTTGTGATGTGGGTTGCAGTGAGAACACTCCGTGTAGGCCTATACCCTCGATTATACAGCCCTGTCTGTGTTCGTGTCCAGGTTCAAATCCACCTCAAGCCGCCGCTTGGGGATCCTGGGCAAGTCCCTCACTCGCAATTACTCATGCGCTTCGGCGTGAAACTCCGATGAAGTGTCCGCGCTGTAGTCGGTAGCGCCTAGACATAGACATAGACATAGACATATTTTTATTGATCCCATCAATTCAATTGTACATGTATGTTTAACAAAGTATAGACATAATTCGCAATAAGAAAATACTCAAAGTGAATAGGTATTATAAGAGTGAGGGAGCAAATAGGCACACCAAAAGGGACAAGTCCCGCTAAGCAGGGGCCTAATTAACAAAGTGAAGTGAGAAAGTGAAAGCTGAAGGGAGTATTGGAATGCAGAGATATTACTTAACTAGAGAAAGAAAAAAATTATTATAAAAACAAGACTAATGTAGTTAACACTACATGAAAAACTCAGAGAAAGAACAAAATAAAAGCAAAAGCAATCAAACAATCAAATAAATCAGCATTAGCATGGGTAACCCCTCATGCTATATTAACAGAAAACATTACATAATGTATACACACGTAACAGGTGTTTAAAGTGAGTTAAGTTAGTAGCCTTACGAATGTGAATCGGAATTTTATTCCATGTGACAGGGCCTTGGAATTTAATAGAAAATTTCCGAACATTTGTTTTTGCAAAAATAATACTGAAGTCTCTATTACCTCTAGTGAGTCCAGGATGCAATGCAGGAGAGAAGTAAGATGCAAAGGAAGAAGGGAGGAGGTTATTGATGTATTGATACATAAATTGAGATGTCTGTTCAAATCTAATCTGCTTAATATTTAGGAGTTTATGCTCAGCAAATAAGGGACCAGTATGACAGTTAACAGTGGATTTAGTGATAACTCGTATGGCTTTTTTTGCAAGGTCCTTAAAACATGGAGATGGGTATCATAGGTTGAAGTCCAAATTAAATTAGAGTAAGTAAGGTATGGATAGACTAGGGTGAAATATAGATTGATAAGCACATGAGAGGGAAGCAAGTAAGAGACTCTCTTAATAATGCTTATGCTTTTTGAATTTTTTTTACTTATTTCGTCTATATGAACTTTCCATTTTAGGTGCTGATCAATATGAACGCCAAGGAATTTTGTCGTGTAAACTTGAGGAATTACTTTATTGTCAATAAGCAGCTCATTATTTGTTATAGGTATTGGTTTTTTATTTGAGCGAAATATGATATAATTAGTTTTAGATAGATTTAATGAAAGTTTATTTGCCTTGAACCAATCACTAGCTGATATTAATTCATTATTGACTAACTGAAGAAGCTGATCATAGGAGACATGCGATAAAAATACATTAGAGTCATCTGCAAATAGAATATAGTGTAAGATGGATGATGAATTTGGGAGGTCATTGATATAGATTAAAAACAGGAGAGGACCAAGGATAGAGCCTTGAGGTACTCCAAATTCTATAGTTTGAAAGTTAGACAATTTTCCATTACAAAGCACCTGCTGTAGACGATTGTCCAAATAACTACTAAGCCATCGAAGTGCATTATCTCTAATACCATAGTGTTCAAGTTTATACAAAAGTATTTTGTGGTCCACAGTATCAAACGCCTTTGCAAGGTCAAGGAAGATACCAATTGAGTACTCATTATTGTCCATGGCCTTGGTAATTTTGTCCTGTATATCAATCAGTGACATGGAGGTAGAGTGACCCTTGCCTTGAACCAACCTCTGAGTATAGAAGCTTGAAAGGGCGCTATAGCAAACACAAGAAATTAAAATTAAAATTAAATAATTCACGAGGATAAGAATAAATTATGTCAAATGTTTAGCTTTTAAAATACGCTGTCTCTGTTCTATAAATACTATAATTGTCACGTGATCTCTAGCAGTCTAGCCTACAGGCTATACATGCATGTATAATTGTATATACAGGGTGCGGCCAAAAAAATAACCCATTACGAAAATCGCGATTTCTCAAAAACCGCTGAATATTTTGTTATAAAACTTTGCCAGTCTATTTGACACATATTTATCTACAACTTGGCTAAATCTAATGAAATTCGATTCATGAACACCAAAATGGTGCAACCCTGAAGTGAAACAATGTTATTTTCGTTTCAACAGACATTTAGTGATAGCAATAACAGCAATAAGTAGCCTAACAAAGTAGCGACGCAAACAGAAATGTAACAAAGCGCAAGGTTACTTATTGTTATTGACAACATTAGGCCAAACTGTTAAGTTTTGTGCAGTGAATGTTCGAAGTGACCACCGTTTGCTTTTACGCAAGCTTGCAGACGTTTTCGAAAGCCCAGAACAGGCTTCTGAATGGTCTCAAGTGGCAAGTCATTCCAGATAATTTGCAGCGTAGTTTTCAGTTCAAAAATGTTCTTTGGCTTTGTGGGAAGTTTGTTGTATTTCTCAAGCATTGCACCCCAGACAGCAAAGTCGAGTGGGTTCATATCTGGGGAATTTGGCGGCCATGAATCTTTGTCGATGAAGTCCGGACAGTGACTTGTTAACCAATCTTGGGCCAGCTTGGCGCTGTGAGCGGACGCTCCATCTTGCTGAAAAGTGAGCTGATTTCCCAAGACAGTGTGACAGTCATCGACAAGCTTAGGCAAAAGATTCTCCACGTATAATACCTATAGCTATAGCATTTACTTTGGCCTTCTCGTCAATGAAATGCAAGCGTCCCTTCCCTCATAGCTGACACCTGCAGAAACCATGATGTTGGGAGAGAACTTGGCTCTCTTGACCAACAGGCGGCTTGGATGGATATCGGCCTTTTTCTTCTTCACCCAGACGCGGTTGTTTTGAATATTAATGGGTGGATTGATGTAAAAGATCTTTTCATCGGTGAAGAAAACCTTATTATGGCACACTGCAGGCTACTTTATGTAAAATTATGCTTTCCTATTACGCGAATGCCGTGTAAAATTGAAAATATGCAGTTCCTTCTTCTGCCTGATGTCATGATCACAAATATAACGATACTGACATAAAATTTTCAAATAATATGCAGAAATATGTTACGAATAAGAATGAAAATATTTGTAAGAAAATATTCAGCGGTTTTCGAGAAATCGCAATTTTCGTAATGGGTTATTTTTTTTGGCCGCACCCTGTAGGCCTAGGCATATAGTTCCCGTCTCTGAATTTCTGCCTATTTCCATGGGCGGGGTTTATCAGGGGCTAGGATCGAGTCTTCCTAAACGGTATATTTCTCGGGTTTAGCCCCCAAGAAGGTGCAGACTCAGAGATTTGTCGAATGACTAAAAAAGGTCATCGACCTTTTTGGGCCCGAGAAAAATATTTCTCGGCGTCGCTCGTCAGCAAATTTAGCCCCTCCAAGAACGGAAGCCAAACTTCGTCCATGTCTATCTCTCCCTGTCTGTCTCCGTCTTTCTTTTTCTCTCAATTGTCTCTCCATTTTTCTCTCCATTTTGTTATTAATATAATTCTCTCTTCATTTCTCTCTTAATTCGCTCTCTATCTCTTAGTAATTATTCTCTCTATTCTCGCTCTATGCTCTCTGTCTCTCCCTGCCTGTCTGTCTGCCTGCCTGTCTGTCTGCTTGACATGGAAATAAGCGGGACTACATAAGCATTTATCCCAGAACCAACACACGCAAATTTTCTATCAAATACCAAGGACCCTTAATATGGAACAGTCTACCTCCTTGTCTAAAGATCGACATGGCATTCACTCACTTCAAACGTCTGATACGTGCGCATGCAGGGGAAAATGTTATATAAATTGTTATAATGTTATATAAAACTAATTATTGATGTTGGCTGTTGGTTAAATAGTGGCTTTTTGATTCTTTTCTCTCTTTTCTTCTTCTTCTTCCTCTTCTGTCTTCTCTTTTATGTTTCGTTGTGGTTATAGTTTATTCCCTCGTGTCACCACCATGACCCACTCAACTACATCCAAATCTCCCACCTGTTCTATCAACAAACGTCATTTATCCATCATCTTTGCAATGAATAATCATGCACATAGGGCCCCTACCTAGCGGGATCTTCCCTTCTGGGGCTCCTATTGTTTCCCTCTAATACTAATCCTATAACTTGTAATTATAAAAATTATCTACTTTTTTTTTCTTCTCTACATATGCATGACAAAATGTGTAACTTGTATTTTTCTTTTGTGGGAACAATAAACTTGACTTGACTTGACTTGACTGCCTGTCTGTCTCCCTGCCTGCCTGTCTGTCTGCCTGCCTGTCTGTCTGCTTGACTGCCTGTCTGTCTCCCTGCCTGCCTGCCTGCCTGCCTGTCTGTCTGCCTTCCTGTCGGTTTGTCTATTAATGTAAACTGCAGCCCAATATTTTATGCGCCTCTGCGTAGGTTCCATCGTATGGCGCTATATAAACTTCAAAATGAATGATTGAGAATGACAATGACAAAATATTTGAACTTTTGTAAAGGTCAAACGTGACGCAATAATTATCATTACGTCATCCAATTATGTCGATCCACTCATTCCACTGTTACGTCATCTCACTGATGACGTCATCTCATTCTCTAGACCGGTTGACCTCCGCAGTCGCAGGTCAAGTCCCAAATTGAAAAGACGAATTTCGACATTTTGCTCATTTTGTCGTTATTTCGTCGAATAACTTCCGATTTCTGCTGAACCAACTGCTGTTACGATCGCATCCTCAATGAAAGGCATGATATCAATCAAAATATTTCGAAAACTTCGAATTTTTATCGAAATTTTCAACGTTCAGATCGAGTAAACGACTCGTTGACCTTGACCTAAGCCAGAAATCTTGAAGAAACTAGCATTTTCGACTAAACCCAATAACTTCTTTGACGCCACGATATAATTTATGCTTTGCATTTGTTTAAATTCGATTTTTTGAAATTCGTTGTAAAATCTTCTGTTATAATTTTGATGGGTTTCAATTTGACTTGGCCTAAGCTAATCAGGCCGATGCTTTGATAGTGCCATAATAAAAGCTAATTGTTTTTTAAAATTTGGATTTCGTTTTCGTCTTTTTGCTCTTTTCACACTTGAGCTTTTATTTTAGAATGCATTAATTTTGAGTAAGAATCATTTACTTCTGTGGTAGACCTACCGCTGCGTAATTTATTTTTATTAAAGCAATTTGAGTTAATGACGTACATAATTATTTAGATCTAGGCTAATTAGATTTACTAGTTTTCTTGAAGTGTTATTTACACTTTCGATTTGTCGCTTGCACAGAAAGGCGGTTGGCTTCTCTCGAGCCCAGTGGACGGTTGCCTGGAAACAAGAGCAGGGCAGGAGGAGCAGGAGGAGCAAGAGGAGGAGCAAGAGAACGACAAGAAGGAGGAGGTGAATGTTTGATTATTTCATTGATTTTTGCTCATGGCTGCCTATGATCATTGAGATCGAATTAAATTAGGCTAAAGACCATGATAGTTCCGGTTCACAGTCCAAATAAGATTTTAATTAATTAATTTAAATTCAATTTTATTCGATTAAAATAAAATAAATTTTAAATTAAATTAAATTTAAAATCTAAAATTTAGGTTAATTTCAGTTAGACTAAATAACTGATATTGCGCCACATTGTATTCCAAACTGTGTTTGTTTGTTTGTCTGTGTTACCGAGAAGCATTAAATTTTGCCATTACACACGAGACACACTGAGTAAGTAAGTAGGCTAGGTCTGAGACGCATTGGACAGTGGAGTTCTCATCTATAATTTTATTTAATAGATTTCTTGATTTGTAATTTGCACATTTGATTTGTCGTTTAATTGCACAGGAAGACGGCTAACTTCTATCGAGTCGAAAGGAAGAAGGAGAAGGAGGAGGAAGAGCAGAAGGAGCAAGAGCAGGAGGAGGAGGAGGAGCAGAGGGAGGAAAAGGTAGGCTATACGCTAACTTCGCTAAGTGTTCTATTATTCTATGGATATTGCACATTAGCTGGCCGGATGCCTTCCTGACACCAACCCAACAGTACCATTGTTTTGTTTTTCTTATTTAAGTGGATAAATAACCTTTTAAACAACTTTTTCCTAAACCAATGGGGGTGGGGGTGGGGGTGGTTTAACCCCCGAACCCCCTTGTCTACGCCACTGAGCCTCCGATAGTCACCTATGTATGAGCACTAAGTCTTGTTATTGCGCCCATTTGGGATTCTACTCAGAGGTGTTCCTGACTGCAGCACCGACACTTAATCAGAGTTTCACGCCGAAGTGCATAGGCTAAGCAATTGCGATTTGCGAGTGAATGACTTGCTCAGGGTCTTTACACGGCGGCTTGAGATGAATTCGAACCTGCAACCTTCCGGCTCCAAGGCACTGAACCAACCCTTACACCACCATAGGCGCAACCACCCTATGGGACCCACGGGACGCGTCCCCCAACTTTTGAGTGGTCCCATTGACTTTATCATTATGGTCCCCCCAACTTTTAGGACGTGATTCATTTGGTCCCCCCCCCCAACTTTTAGGACGTGATTGCACCTATGTACACCACCGTGCTTCACTTCTCGACAGTGAGCACTGTTATCCAAGCCGTTCCTAAAGTCTACAGCTCTAGCACTGAAGGATTTCTGTCTTATTATTTTTCTTTCGGTGACCACGAGTTGCTACTTGCTTTGCTTGGTGCTAAATCAAAAATAACCTTTCCCTATGTAGCCTAGTGCATCCCTTCCAGTAAGGATCTTATATGCTTCAATTGGATCTACTCTTATAGCGCAGTTTTTAATCTGTCTGTTCTTTCTCGTTGTTGGTAGAGTGAGTTCTGCCGCTGCAAGAAAGAAGCTGTCCAGGAAATCGACATCAATCGGCAGGTGGCGTCTCTCGTGACTGCAACAACGCACGTCATCTGGCGCCAGCAATGCGGCGTCTGTGTTGACTGGAGCGCAATCGTGAGAGTATCGAAATGGTTCTTATTTTGTTTATTTTATACTTATTAATTTCTCCATTATACTGCGCACCTTCAAGTTCACTACTCAGAGGCACTCCCGACTACAGCGCGCACTGCATCTGAAAATTCACGCCGATGTACCCGAGCAATTGCGAGTGAAGGACTTGTTCAAGGCCCTTACGCTATGGCTTGAGGTGGATTCGAACCTTCATCCCTCCGGCTGCAAGGCAACGAACATGCCCACTATACCATCACGCCCCGTAAGTAGTTACATAACTGTTTTCTGCAATTCAGTGTTTATTACAGCGAATTGATGTAGCGCCCCTTCAAGGGTTACTATTTGGAAGCACCCCCAGTTCAACCTCGGTCAAAATTTAATATGATGGTCTTCTAGCTGGTCATAGGCAAAGCAGGCAGTTGCACGGGGTGCCAAATTCTGAGGGGAGGGGAGGTGCCTCAGTATTATGTTTAACCGCATGTCATGCTTTTCACTTAAGTTAGAGCCATTTTTCAAGTATACCATGATTATTTTCATTTGAATAAAAAACTTTTGCTTTGGAACAATTTAGAAGTAATTAATAATTTCATTGCACTTTCTGAAGTGGGGTGCACCGTAGAGCAGTGTGTTATTGAGTCCCCTCCTTGAAACAGAGGAAATCCAGGTTGGGGGGGGGGAATGACAAACGTCGGTGGCATTTTCAGTGATGATAAGAGTGGTCTAAGACTTCAATAAATATGGAGCCTACATGCAATGATAGCAATTTCTTTTTCAGTTTCCACATTGAAGATGTCATCTTTTGCAAGGTTACTCTATTATTTCAGTGCAGGTTTAAGATATTTTCAATAAATATAATTGCAATAATACTTTCTTTACGTATCAAGTCCAGTAACCCAGTTTGGCTGCTTCTGGCTCATTATAATGAATAGCTGCAGATGATCTAGTGTAATTATAACAAGCTAACTTTGTAGCAATGTGCCAACTACCTGCTTTGCCTAGGTGCCAAATGGGTTTGGGTCGGAGACAGATGTGCACCTGGGTTAAAATACATAAATGACGTGAAGATTGGTTGGTAGACCCCTATGTTCTCCACTCAAAGTTTCGCCATTCCCATTCCAACACGAATAGGAGAATGAAATATTGAGGCGAGAAGCCGCAAATGATAACCATAGGGAAAGATCGATGATGTCAGCCGAAGGCGCATCAATAATCTAATCTGCCAATCGTTACTGCGACATTATGTGACTGTGGTGCACGCCTTAAACTGAATTCAAAACATCGTGACGCTTAGAACAGAATCAGAAGAGGCGACGGTTTTCTAGAGAATTGTAGACATGGACAGTGAAAGCAGCGAATTTCAGGTCTTGAAGAACAGACGAGAAGATCTTGGAAGAACTGAGAGTCGCTCGGAGACAATGCAAATGCAGTCAGAGGTTGTGTAAGAGAAACAGTGAGACAAGCAGAGTCTCAAAGCAGGTCCCACCGCTAAACTCAACATGTCTGGTTATCTGTTTCTCAGACTGCATGTGCTTCCCACATGAGTTTCTCTTTGTCTGTGTCTGACTGTATATCGGTCTGCTTATCGCTGTCTGACACTTTAGAGTTCTGACCATAGATTTCTCCAACTGTCATTGTCTGACTGTAGATTTGTATGTTTATCTTTCTCTCACAGTCTGACTGTCTGTCCGTGTCTGACTGTAGATTTGTCTGCTTATTACTTTCTGTCCCTATCAGTGTCTGACTGTAGATTTGTCGGCTTATCTCTTTCTGTCGTTATCTGTCTGTGACTGTAGATCTGTCTGCTTATCCCTTTCTGTCGCAATCTGTGTCTGTCTGTAGATTTGTCTGCCTATCTCTTTCAGTCGCTATCTGTGTCTGACTGTAGATCTGTCTGCTTATCTCTTTCTGTCGCTATCTGTGTCTGACTGTGGATTTGTCTGCTTATCTCTTTCGGTCGCTATCTATATATATATATATATGTGTCTGACTGTGGATTTGTCTGCTTATCTCTTTCTGTCGCTATCTGTGTCTGACTATAGATTTGTCTGCTTATCTCTTTCTCTCGCTGTCTGTGTCTGACTGTAGATTTGTCTTCTTATCTCTTTCGGTCGCTATCTGTGTCTGACTGTAGATTTGTCTGCCTATCTCTCTGTTTCTGTCGCTATCTGTGTCTGACTGTAGATTTGTCTGCTTATCTGTTTCTGTCGCTGTGTGTGTCTGACTGTAGATTTGTCTGCTTATCTCTTTCGGTCGCTATCTGTGTCTGACTGTAGATTTGTCTGCCTATCTCTGTTTCTGTCACTATCTGTGTCTGACTCTAGATTTGTCTGCCTATCTCTTTCTGTTGCTATCTGTGTCTGACTGTAGATCTGTCTGCTTATCTCTTTCTGTCGCTCTCTGTGTCTGACTGTAGATTTGTCTGCTTATCTCTTTCTGTCGCTATCTGTGTCTGACTGTAGATTTGTCTGCTTATCTCTTTCGGTAGCTATCTGTGTCTGACTGTAGATCTGTCTGCTTATCACTTTCTGTCGCTATCTGTGTCTGACTGTTGATTTGTCTGCTTATCTGTTTCTGTCGCTCTCTGTGTCTGACTGTCGATTTGTCTGCCTATCTCTGTTTCTGTCGCTATCTGTGTCTGACTGTAGATTTGTCTGCCTATCTCTGTTTCTGTCGCTATCTGTGTTTAACTGTAGATCTGTCTGCCTTTCCCTTTTTCTGTCGCTATCTGTGTCTAACTGTAGATTTGTCTGCTTGTCTCTTTCTGTCGCTCTCTGTGTCTGACTGTCGATTTGTCTGCCTATCTCTGTTTCTGTCGCTATCTGTGTCTGACTGTAGATTTGTCTGCTTACCTATTTTTGTCGCTGTCTGTGTCTGACTGTAGATCTGTCTGCTTATCTCTTTCGGTCGCTATCTGTGTCTGACTGTAGATTTGTCTGCTTATCTCTTTCGGTCGCTATCTGTGTCTGACTGTAGATCTGTCTGCTTATCTCTTTCGGTCGCTATCTGTGTCTGACTGTAGATTTGTCTGCTTATCTCTTTCTGTCGCTCTCTGTGTCTGACTGTCGATTTGTCTGCCTATCTCTGTTTCTGTCGCTATCTGTGTCTGACTGTAGATTTGTCTGCCTATCTCTGTTTCTGTCGCTATCTGTGTCTAACTGTAGATCTGTCTGCCTTTCCCTTTTTCTGTCGCTATCTGTGTCTAACTGTAGATCTGTCTGCCTTTCTCTGTTTCTGTCACTCTCTGTGTCTGACTAGATTTGTCTGCTTATCTCTTTCTGTCACTCTCTGTGTCTGACTAGATTTGTCTGCTTATCCCTTTCTGTCGCTATCTGTGTCTGACTGTAGATCTCTCTATCTCTGTTTCTGTCGCTATCTGTGTCTGACTGTAGATTTGTCTGCCTATCTCTCTGTTTCTGTCGCTCTCTGTGTCTGACTGTAGATCTGTCTTCTTATCTCTTTCTGTCGCTATCTGTGTCTGACTGTAGATCTGTCTGCCTATCTCTTTCGTTCGCTATCTGTGTCTGACTGTCGATTTGTCTGCCTATATCTTTCTGTCGCTATCTGTGTCTGACTGTAGATTTGTCTGCCTATCTCTGTTTCTGTCGCTATGTGTGTCTATCTCTGTTTCTGTCGCTTTGTGTGTCTGACTGTAGATTTGTCTGCTTATCTCTTTCGGTCGCTATCTGTGTCTGACTGTAGATTTGTCTGCCTATCTCTGTTTCTGTCGCTATCTGTGTCTGACTCTAGATTTGTCTGCCTATCTCTTTCTGTTGCTATCTGTGTCTGACTGTAGATTTGTCTGCCTATCTCTGTTTCTGTCGCTATCTGTGTCTGACTGTAGATTTGTCTGCTTATCTTTTTCTGTCGATATCTGTGTCTGACTGTAGATTTGTCTGCTTATCTCTTTCGGTCGCTATCTGTGTCTGACTGTAGATCTGTCTGCTTATCTCTTTCTGTCGCTCTCTGTGTCTGACTGTAGATTTGTCTGCTTATCTCTTTCTGTCGCTATCTGTGTCTGACTGTAGATTTGTCTGCTTATCTCTTTTTGTCGCTATCTGTGTCTGACTGTAGATCTGTCTGCTTATCACTTTCTGTCGCTATCTGTGTCTGACTGTTGATTTGTCTGCTTATCTGTTTCTGTCGCTCTCTGTGTCTGACTGTCGATTTGTCTGCCTATCTCTGTTTCTGTCGCTATCTGTGTCTGACTGTAGATTTGTCTGCCTATCTCTTTCTGTCGCTATCTGTGTCTGACTGTAGATTTGTCTGCCTATCTCTGTTTCTGTCGCTATGTGTGTCTATCTCTGTTTCTGTCGCTTTGTGTGTCTGACTGTAGATTTGTCTGCTTATCTCTTTCGGTCGCTATCTGTGTCTGACTGTAGATTTGTCTGCCTATCTCTGTTTCTGTCGCTATCTGTGTCTGACTCTAGATTTGTCTGCCTATCTCTTTCTGTCACTCTCTGTGTCTGACTAGATTTGTCTGCTTATCTCTTTCTGTCACTCTCTGTGTCTGACTGTAGATTTGTCTGCTTATCTCTTTCGGTCGCTATCTGTGTCTGACTGTAGATTTGTCTGCTTATCTCTTTCGGTCGCTATCTGTGTCTGACTGTATATCTGTGTCTTATCTCTTTCGGTCGCTATCTGTGTCTGACTGTAGATCTTTCTGCTTATCTCTTTCTGTCGCTATCTGTGTCTGACTGTAGATGTGTCTGCATATCTCTTTCGGTCGCTATCTGTGTCTGACTGTAGATCTGTCTGCTTATCTCTTTCGGTCGCTATCTGTGTCTGACTGTAGATCTGTCTGTTTATCTCTTTCTGTCGCTATCTGTGTCTGACTGTAGATCTGTCTGCTTATCTCTTTCTGTCGCTATCTGTGTCTAACTGTAGATCTGTCTGCCTTTCCCTTTTTCTGTCGCTATCTGTGTCTAACTGTAGATCTGTCTGCCTTTCTCTGTTTCTGTCACTCTCTGTGTCTGACTAGATTTGTCTGCTTATCTCTTTCTGTCACTCTCTGTGTCTGACTAGATTTGTCTGCTTTTCCCTTTCTGTCGCTATCTGTGTCTGACTGTAGATCTCTCTATCTCTGTTTCTGTCGCTATCTGTGTCTGACTGTAGATTTGTCTGCCTATCTCTCTGTTTCTGTCGCTATCTGTGTCTGACTGTAGATTTGTCAGCTTATCTCTTTCGGTCGCTATCTGTGTCTGACTGTAGATTTGTCTGCTTATCTCTGTTTCTGTCGCTGTGTCTGACTGTAGATTTGTCTGCTTATCTCTTTCTGTCGCTCTCTGTGTCTGATTGTAGATCTGTCTGCCTATCTCTGTTTCTGTCGCTATCTGTGTCTGACTGTAGATTTGTCTGCTTATCTCTTTCGGTCGCTATCTGTGTCTGACTGTAGATCTGTCTGCTTATCTCTTTCGGTCGCTATCTGTGTCTGACTGTAGATTTGTCTGCCTACCTTAGTTTCTGTCGCTATCTGTGTCTGACTGTACATCTGTCTGCCTATCTATCTCTGTCGCTATCTGTGTCTGACTGTGGATTTGTCTGCCTATCTCTTTCGGTCGCTATCTGTGTCTGACTGTTGATTTGTCTGCTTATCTCTTTCGGTCGCTATCTGTGTTACTGTAGATTTGTCTGCTTATGTCTTTGGGTCGATATCTGTGTCTGACTGCAGATCTGTCTGCTTATCTCGTTCTGTCGCTATCTGTGTCTGACTGTAGATCTGTCTGCTTATCTCGTTCTGTCGCTATCTGTGTCTGACTGTAGATCTGTCTGCCTATCCTTTTCTGTCGCTATCTGTGTCTGACTGTAGATTTGTCTGCTTACCTATTTTTGTCGCTGTCTGTGTCTGACTGTAGATTTGTCTGCTTATCCCTTTCTGTCGCTATCTGTGTCTGACTGTAGATCTCTCTGCCTATCTCTGTTTCTGTCGCTATCTGTGTCTGACTGTAGATTTGTCAGCTTATCTCTGTTTCTGTCGCTCTCTATGTCTGACTAGATTTGTCTGCCTATCTCTTTCTGTCGCTCTCTGTGTCTGACTGTAGATTTGTCTGCCTATCTCTGTTTCTGTCGCTATCTGTGTCTGACTGTAGATTTGTCTGCTTATCTCTTTCGGTCGCTATCTGTGTCTGACTGTAGATCTGTCTGCCTATCCTTTTCTGTCGCTATCTGTGTCTGACTGTAGATTTGTCTGCTTACCTATTTTTGTCGCTGTCTGTGTCTGACTGTAGATTTGTCTGCTTATCTCTTTCTGTCACTCTCTGTGTCTGACTAGATTTGTCTGCTTATCCCTTTCTGTTGCTATCTGTGTCTGACTGTAGATCTCTCTGCCTATCTCTGTTTCTGTCCCTATCTGTGTCTGACTGTAGATTTGTCTGCCTATCTCTGTTTCTGTCGCCATCTGTGTCTGACTGTAGATTTGTCAGCTTGTCTCTTTCGGTCGCTATCTGTGTCTGACTGTAGATTTGTCTGCTTATCTCTTTCGGTCGCTATCGGTGTCTGACTGTAGATTTGTCTGCTTATCTCTGTTTCTGTCGCTATCTGTGTCTGACTGTAGATTTGTCTGCTTATCTCTTTCTGTCGCTCTCTGTGTCTGACTGTAGATTTGTCTGCCTATCTCTGTTTCTGTCGCTATCTGTGTGTGACTGTAGATTTGTCTGCTTACCTATTTTTGTCGCTGTCTGTGTCTGACTGTAGATTTGTCTGCTTATCTCTTTCGGTCGCTATCTGTGTCTGACTGTAGATTTGTCTGCCTACCTTAGTTTCTGTCGCTATCTGTGTCTGACTGTGGATTTGTCTGCCTATCTCTTTCTGTCGCTCTCTGTGTCTGACTGTAGATTTGTCTGCCTATCTCTGTTTCTGTCGCTATCTGTGTCTGACTGTAGATTTGTCTGCTTACCTATTTTTGTCGCTGTCTGTGTCTGACTGTAGATTTGTCTGCTTATCTCTTTCGGTCGCTATCTGTGTCTGACTGTAGATTTGTCTGCCTACCTTAGTTTCTGTCGCTATCTGTGTCTGACTGTGGATTTGTCTGCCTATCTCTTTGGGTCGCTATCTGTGTCTGACTGTAGATTTTTCTGCTTATCTCTGTTTCTGTCGCTCACTGTGTCTGACTGTACATCTGTCTGCCTATCTATCTCTGTCGCTATCTGTGTCTGACTGTGGATTTGTCTGCCTATCTCTTTCGGTCGCTATCTGTGTCTGACTGTAGATTTGTCTGCCTATCTCTGTTTCTGTCGCTATCTGTGTCTGGCTGTTGATTTGTCTGCTTATCTCTTTCGGTCGCTATCTGTGTCTGACTGTAGATTTGTCTGCCTATCTCTGTTTCTGTCGCTATCTGTGTCTGACTGTTGATTTGTCTGCTTATCTCTTTCGGTCGCTATCTGTGTCTGACTGTCGATTTGTCTGCCTATCTCTGTTTCTGTTGCTATCTGTGTCTTAGTGTAGATTTGTCTGCTTATGTCTTTGGGTCGCTATCTGTGTCTGACTGCAGATCTGTCTGCTTATCTCGTTCTGTCGCTATCTGTGTCTGACTGTAGATCTGTCTGACTATCTCTTTCGATCGCTGTCTGTGTCTGACTGTAGATTTTTCTGCTTATCTCTGTTTCTGTCGGTCTCTGTGTCTGACTGTACATCTGTCTGCCTATGTATCTCTGTCGCTATCTGTGTCTGACTGTAGATCTGTCTGCCTATCTCTTTCGGTCGCTATCTGTGTCTGACTGTGGATTTTTCTGCTTATCTCTTTCGGTCGCTATCTGTGTCTGACTGTAGATCTGTCTGCCTATCTCTTTTTGTCGCTATCTGTGTCTGACTGTAGATCTGTCTGCCTATCTCTGTTTATGTCGCTATCTGTGTCTGACTGTAGATCTGTCTGCCTATCCTTTTCTGTCGCTATCTGTGTCTGACTGTAGATTTGTCTGCTTATCTCTTTCTGTCACTCTCTGTGTCTGACTAGATTTGTCTGCTTATCCCTTTCTGTTGCTATCTGTGTCTGACTGTAGATCTCTCTGCCTATCTCTGTTTCTGTCCCTATCTGTGTCTGACTGTAGATTTTTCTGCTTATCTCTGTTTCTGTCGGTCTCTGTGTCTGACTGTACATCTGTCTGCCTATGTATCTCTGTCGCTATCTGTGTCTGACTGTAGATCTGTCTGCCTATCTCTTTCGGTCGCTATCTGTGTCTGACTGTGGATTTTTCTGCTTATCTCTTTTGGTCGCTATCTGTGTCTGACTGTAGATCTGTCTGCCTATCTCTTTTTGTCGCTATCTGTGTCTGACTGTAGATCTGTCTGCCTATCTCTGTTTATGTCGCTATCTGTGTCTGACTGTAGATCTGTCTGCTTATCTCTTTCGGTCGCTATCTGTGTCTGACTGTAGATCTGTCTGCCTATCTCTTTTTGTCGCTATCTGTGTCTGACTGTAGATCTGTTTGCCTATCTCTGTTTCTGTCGCTATCTGTGTCTGACTGTAGATCTGTCTGCCTATCTCTTTCGGTCGCTATCTGTGTCTGACTGTAGATTTGTCTGCTTACCTATTTTTGTCGCTGTCTGTGTCTGACTGTAGATTTGTCTGCTTATCTCTTTCTGTCAGTCTCTGTGTCTGACTAGATTTGTCTGCTTATCCCTTTCTGTTGCTATCTGTGTCTGACTGTAGATCTCTCTGCCTATCTCTGTTTCTGTCGCTATCTGTGTCTGACTGTAGATTTGTCTGCCTATCTCTGTTTCTGTCGCTATCTGTGTCTGACTGTAGATTTGTCAGCTTGTCTCTTTCGGTCGCTATCTGTGTCTGACTGTAAATTTGTCTGCTTATCTCTTTCGGTCGCTATCGGTGTCTGACTGTAGATTTGTCTGCTTATCTCTGTTTCTGTCGCTATCTGTGTCTGACTGTAGATTTGTCTGCTTATCTCTTTCTGTCGCTCTCTGTGTCTGACTGTAGATTTGTCTGCCTATCTCTGTTTCTGTCGCTATCTGTGTCTGACTGTAGATTTGTCTGCTTACCTATTTTTGTCGCTGTCTGTGTCTGACTGTAGATTTGTCTGCTTATCTCTTTCGGTCGCTATCTGTGTCTGACTGTAGATTTGTCTGCCTACCTTAGTTTCTGTCGCTATCTGTGTCTGACTGTGGATTTGTCTGCCTATCTCTTTCTGTCGCTCTCTGTGTCTGACTGTAGATTTGTCTGCCTATCTCTGTTTCTGTCGCTATCTGTGTCTGACTGTAGATTTGTCTGCTTACCTATTTTTGTCGCTGTCTGTGTCTGACTGTAGATTTGTCTGCTTATCTCTTTCGGTCGCTATCTGTGTCTGACTGTAGATTTGTCTGCCTATCTCTTTCGGTCGCTATCTGTGTCTGACTGTAGATTTGTCTGCCTATTTCTGTTTCTGTCGCTATCTGTGTCTGGCTGTTGATTTGTCTGCTTATCTCTTTCGGTCGCTATCTGTGTCTGACTAGATTTGTCTGCCTATCTCTGTTTCTGTCGCTATCTGTGTCTGACTGTTGATTTGTCTGCTTATCTCTTTCGGTCGCTATCTGTGTCTGACTGTAGATTTGTCTGCCTATTTCTGTTTCTGTCGCTATCTGTGTCTGGCTGTTGATTTGTCTGCTTATCTCTTTCGGTCGCTATCTGTGTCTGACTAGATTTGTCTGCCTATCTCTGTTTCTGTCGCTATCTGTGTCTGACTGTTGATTTGTCTGCTTATCTCTTTCGGTCGCTATCTGTGTCTGACTGTAGATTTGTCTGCCTATCTCTGTTTCTGTTGCTATCTGTGTCTTAGTGTAGATTTGTCTGCTTATGTCTTCGGGTCGCTATCTGTGTCTGACTGCAGATCTGTCTGCTTATCTCGTTCTGTCGCTATCTGTGTCTGACTGTAGATCTGTCTGACTATCTGTTTCGATCGCTGTCTGTGTCTGACTGTAGATTTTTCTGCTTATCTCTGTTTCTGTCGGTCTCTGTGTCTGACTGTACATCTGTCTGCCTATGTATCTCTGTCGCTATCTGTGTCTGACTGTAGATCTGTCTGCCTATCTCTTTCGGTCGCTATCTGTGTCTGACTGTGGATTTTTCTGCTTATCTCTTTCGGTCGCTATCGGTGTCTGACTGTAGATCTGTCTGCGTATCTCTTTTTGTCGCTATCTGTGTCTGACTGTAGATCTGTCTGCCTATCTCTGTTTATGTCGCTATCTGTGTCTGACTGTAGATCTGTCTGCTTATCTCTTTCTGTCGCTATCTGTGTCTGACTGTAGATTTTTCTGCCTATCTCTGTTACTGTTGCTATCTGTGTCTGACTGTAGATCTGTCTGCCTATCTCTTTCGGTCGCTATCTGTGTCTGACTGTTGATTTGTCTGCTTATCTCTTTCGGTCGCTATCTGTGTCTGACTGTAGATTTGTCTGCCTATCTCTGTTTCTGTCGCTCTCTGTGTCTGACTGTACATCTGTCTGCCCATCTTTCTCTGTCACTATCTTTGTCTGACTGTAGATTTGTCTGCCTATCTCTGTTTCTGTCGCTCTCTGTGTCTGACTGTACATCTGTCTGCCCATCTTTCTCTGTCACTATCTTTGTCTGACTGTAGATTTGTCTGCCTATCTCTGTTTCTGTCGCTCTCTGTGTCTGACTGTACATCTGTCTGCCCATCTTTCTCTGTCACTATCTTTGTCTGACTGTAGATTTTGTCTGCTTACCTATTTCTATCGCTGTCTGTGTCTGACTGTTGATTTGTCTGCTTATCTCTTTCGGTCGCTATCTGTGTCTGACTGTAGATTTGTCTGCTTATCTCGTTCTGTCGCTCTCTGTGTCTGACTGTAGATTTGTCTGCATATCTCTGTTTCTGTCGCTCTCTGTGTCTGACTGTACATCTGTCTGCCCATCTTTCTCTGTCACTATCTTTGTCTGACTGTGGATTTGTCTGCCTATCTCTTTGGGTCGCTATCTGTGTCTGACTGTAGATTTTTTTTGCCTATCTCTGTTTCTGTCGCTCTCTGTGTCTGACTGTACATCTGTCTGCCTATCTATCTCTGTCGCTATCTGTGTCTGACTGTGGATTTGTCTGCCTATCTCTTTCGGTCGCTATCTGTGTCTGACTGTAGATTTTTCTGCTTATCTTTTTCTGTCGCTATCTGGATCTGACTGTAGATTTGTCTGCCCATCTCTGTTTCTGTCACTCTCTGTGTCTGACTGTAAATTTGTGTGCTTATTTCTTTCGGTCGCTATCTGTGTCTGACTGTAGATTTGTCTGGCTATCTCTCTTTCGGTCGCTATCTGTGTCTGACTGTAGATTTGTCTGCCTATCTCTGTTTCTGTCGCTATCTGTGTCTGACCGTAGATTTGTCTGCTTATCTCTTTCGGTCGCTCTCTGTGTCTGACTGTAGATTTGTCTGCTTATCTCTTTCTGTCGCTCTCTCTGTCTGACTGTTGATTTGTCTGCTTATCTCTTTCGGTCGCTATCTGTGTCTGACTGTAGATTTGTCTGCCTATCTCTGTTTCTGTCGCTATCTGTGTCTGACTGTAGATTTGTCTGCCTATCTCTGTTTCTGTCGCTATCTGTGTCTGACTGTTGATTTGTCTGCTTATCTCTTTCGGTCGCTATCTGTGTCTGACTGTAGATTTGTCTGCCTATCTCTGTTTCTGTCGCTATCTGTGTCTGACTGTTGTTTTGTCTGCTTATCTCTTTCGGTCGCTATCTGTGTCTGACTGTAGATTTGTCTGCCTATCTCTGTTTCTGTCGCTATCTGTGTCTGACTGTTGATTTGTCTGCTTATCTCTTTCGGTCGCTATCTGTGTCTGACTGTAGATTTGTCTGCCTATCTCTGTTTCTGTCGCTATCTGTGTCTGACTGTAGATTTGTCTGCTTACCTATTTCTGTCGCTGTCTGTGTCTGACTGTAGATTTGTCTGCTTATCTCTTTCGGTTGCTATCTGTGTCTGACTGTAGATTTGTCTGCTTATCTCTTTCGGTCGCTATCTGTGTCTGACTGTTGATTTGTCTGCTTATCTCTTTCGGTCGCTATCTGTGTCTTTCTGTAGATTTGTCTGCTTATGTCTTTGGGTCGCTATCTGTGTCTGACTGTAGATCTGTCTGCTTATCTCGTTCTGTCGCTATCTGTGTCTGACTGTAGATCTGTCTGCTTATCTCGTTCTGTCGCTATCTGTGTCTGACTGTAGATTTGTCTGCCTATCTCTGTTTCTGTCGCTCTCTGTGTCTGACTGTAGATTTGTCTGCCTATCTCTGTTTCTGTCGCTATCTGTGTCTGACTGTAGATTTGTCTGCTTATCTCTTTCGGTCGCTATCTGTGTCTGACTGTAGATTTGTCTGCTTATCTCTTTCTGTCGCTATCTGTGTCTGACTGTAGATTTGTCTGCCTATCTATCTCTGTCGCTATCTGTGTCTATCTGTTGATTTGTCTGCCTATCTCTTTCGGTCGCTATCTGTGTCTGACTGTTGATTTGTCTGCTTATCTCTTTCGGTCGTTATCTGTGTCTGACTGTAGATTTGTCTGCTTATCTCTTTCGGTCGCTCTCTGTGTCTGACTGTTGATTTGTCTGCTTATCTCTTTCGGTCGCTATCTGTGTCTGACTGTGGATTTGTTTGCCTATATCTGTTTCTGTCGCTATCTGTGTCTGACTGTAGATCTGTCTGCCTATCTCTTTCTGTCGCTATCTGTGTCTGACTGTAGATTTGTCTGCTTATCTCTTTGGGTCGCTATCTGTGTCTGACTGTAGATCTGTCTGCTTATCTCATTCTGTCGCTTTCTGTGTCTGACTGTAGTTTTGTCTGCCTATCTCTTTCTGTCGCTATCTGTGTCTGACTGTAGATTTGTCTGCTTACCTATTTCTGTCGCTGTCTGTGTCTGACTGTAGATTTGTCTGCTTATCTCTTTCGGTTGCTATCTGTGTCTGACTGTTGATTTGTCTGCTTATCTCTTTCGGTCGCTATCTGTGTCTGACTGTAGATTTGTCTGCCTATCTCTGTTTCTGTCGCTATCTGTGTCTGACTGTAGATCTTTCTGCTTATCTCTTTCGGTCGCTATCTGTGTCTGACTGTAGATCTGTCTGCCTATCTCTTTCGCTATCTGTGTCTGACTGTTGATTTGTCTGCTTATCTCTTTCGGTCCCTATGTGTGTCTGAATGTAGATTTTTCTGCTTATCTCTTTCGGTCGCTATCTGTGTCTGACTGTAGATTTGTCTGCTTATCTCTTTCGGTCGCTATCTGTGTCTTACTGTAGATTTGTCTGCTTATCTCTTTCGGTCGCTATCTGTGTCTGACTGTAGATTTGTCTGCTTATCTCTGTTTCTGTCGCTCTCTGTGTCTGACTGTAGATTTGTCTGCATATCTCTGTTTCTGTCGCTCTCTGTGTCTGACTGTACATCTGTCTGCCCATCTTTCTCTGTCACTATCTTTGTCTGACTGTTGTTTTGTCTGCTTATCTCTTTCGGTCGCTATCTGTGTCTGACTGTAGATTTGTCTGCTTATCTCTGTTTCTGTCGCTATCTGTGTCTGACTGTTGATTTGTCTGCTTATCTCTTTCGGTCGCTATCTGTGTCTGACTGTTGATTTGTCTGCTTATCTCTTTCGGTCGCTATCTGTGTCTGACTGTAGATTTGTCTGCCTATCTCTGTTTCTGTCGCTATCTGTGTCTGACTGTAGATTTGTCTGCTTACCTATTTCTGTCGCTGTCTGTGTCTGACTGTAGATTTGTCTGCTTATCTCTTTCGGTTGCTATCTGTGTATGACTGTAGATTTGTCTGCTTATCTCTTTCGGTCGCTATCTGTGTCTGACTGTTGATTTGTCTGCTTATCTCTTTCGGTCGCTATCTGTGTCTTTCTGTAGATTTGTCTGCTTATGTCTTTGGGTCGCTATCTGTGTCTGACTGTAGATCTGTCTGCTTATCTCGTTCTGTCGCTATCTGTGTCTGACTGTAGATCTGTCTGCTTATCTCGTTCTGTCGCTATCTGTGTCTGACTGTAGATTTGTCTGCCTATCTCTGTTTCTGTCGCTCTCTGTGTCTGACTGTAGATTTGTCTGCCTATCTCTGTTTCTGTCGCTATCTGTGTCTGACTGTAGATTTGTCTGCTTATCTCTTTCGGTCGCTATCTGTGTCTGACTGTAGATTTGTCTGCTTATCTCTTTCTGTCGCTATCTGTGTCTGACTGTAGATTTGTCTGCCTATCTATCTCTGTCGCTATCTGTGTCAAACTGTTGATTTGTCTGCCTATCTCTTTCGGTCGCTATCTGTGTCTGACTGTATATCTGTGTCTTATCTCTTTCGGTCGCTATCTGTGTCTGACTGTAGATCTTTCTGCTTATCTCTTTCTGTCGCTATCTGTGTCTGACTGTAGATGTGTCTGCATATCTCTTTCGGTCGCTATCTGTGTCTGACTGTAGATCTGTCTGCTTATCTCTTTCGGTCGCTATCTGTGTCTGACTGTAGATCTGTCTGTTTATCTCTTTCTGTCGCTATCTGTGTCTGACTGTAGATCTGTCTGCTTATCTCTTTCTGTCGCTATCTGTGTCTAACTGTAGATCTGTCTGCCTTTCCCTTTTTCTGTCGCTATCTGTGTCTAACTGTAGATCTGTCTGCCTTTCTCTGTTTCTGTCACTCTCTGTGTCTGACTAGATTTGTCTGCTTATCTCTTTCTGTCACTCTCTGTGTCTGACTAGATTTGTCTGCTTTTCCCTTTCTGTCGCTATCTGTGTCTGACTGTAGATCTCTCTATCTCTGTTTCTGTCGCTATCTGTGTCTGACTGTAGATTTGTCTGCCTATCTCTCTGTTTCTGTCGCTATCTGTGTCTGACTGTAGATTTGTCAGCTTATCTCTTTCGGTCGCTATCTGTGTCTGACTGTAGATTTGTCTGCTTATCTCTGTTTCTGTCGCTGTGTCTGACTGTAGATTTGTCTGCTTATCTCTTTCTGTCGCTCTCTGTGTCTGATTGTAGATCTGTCTGCCTATCTCTGTTTCTGTCGCTATCTGTGTCTGACTGTAGATTTGTCTGCTTATCTCTTTCGGTCGCTATCTGTGTCTGACTGTAGATCTGTCTGCTTATCTCTTTCGGTCGCTATCTGTGTCTGACTGTAGATTTGTCTGCCTACCTTAGTTTCTGTCGCTATCTGTGTCTGACTGTACATCTGTCTGCCTATCTATCTCTGTCGCTATCTGTGTCTGACTGTGGATTTGTCTGCCTATCTCTTTCGGTCGCTATCTGTGTCTGACTGTTGATTTGTCTGCTTATCTCTTTCGGTCGCTATCTGTGTTACTGTAGATTTGTCTGCTTATGTCTTTGGGTCGATATCTGTGTCTGACTGCAGATCTGTCTGCTTATCTCGTTCTGTCGCTATCTGTGTCTGACTGTAGATCTGTCTGCTTATCTCGTTCTGTCGCTATCTGTGTCTGACTGTAGATCTGTCTGCCTATCCTTTTCTGTCGCTATCTGTGTCTGACTGTAGATTTGTCTGCTTACCTATTTTTGTCGCTGTCTGTGTCTGACTGTAGATTTGTCTGCTTATCCCTTTCTGTCGCTATCTGTGTCTGACTGTAGATCTCTCTGCCTATCTCTGTTTCTGTCGCTATCTGTGTCTGACTGTAGATTTGTCAGCTTATCTCTGTTTCTGTCGCTCTCTATGTCTGACTAGATTTGTCTGCCTATCTCTTTCTGTCGCTCTCTGTGTCTGACTGTAGATTTGTCTGCCTATCTCTGTTTCTGTCGCTATCTGTGTCTGACTGTAGATTTGTCTGCTTATCTCTTTCGGTCGCTATCTGTGTCTGACTGTAGATCTGTCTGCCTATCCTTTTCTGTCGCTATCTGTGTCTGACTGTAGATTTGTCTGCTTACCTATTTTTGTCGCTGTCTGTGTCTGACTGTAGATTTGTCTGCTTATCTCTTTCTGTCACTCTCTGTGTCTGACTAGATTTGTCTGCTTATCCCTTTCTGTTGCTATCTGTGTCTGACTGTAGATCTCTCTGCCTATCTCTGTTTCTGTCCCTATCTGTGTCTGACTGTAGATTTGTCTGCCTATCTCTGTTTCTGTCGCCATCTGTGTCTGACTGTAGATTTGTCAGCTTGTCTCTTTCGGTCGCTATCTGTGTCTGACTGTAGATTTGTCTGCTTATCTCTTTCGGTCGCTATCGGTGTCTGACTGTAGATTTGTCTGCTTATCTCTGTTTCTGTCGCTATCTGTGTCTGACTGTAGATTTGTCTGCTTATCTCTTTCTGTCGCTCTCTGTGTCTGACTGTAGATTTGTCTGCCTATCTCTGTTTCTGTCGCTATCTGTGTGTGACTGTAGATTTGTCTGCTTACCTATTTTTGTCGCTGTCTGTGTCTGACTGTAGATTTGTCTGCTTATCTCTTTCTGTCAGTCTCTGTGTCTGACTAGATTTGTCTGCTTATCCCTTTCTGTTGCTATCTGTGTCTGACTGTAGATCTCTCTGCCTATCTCTGTTTCTGTCGCTATCTGTGTCTGACTGTAGATTTGTCTGCCTATCTCTGTTTCTGTCGCTATCTGTGTCTGACTGTAGATTTGTCAGCTTGTCTCTTTCGGTCGCTATCTGTGTCTGACTGTAAATTTGTCTGCTTATCTCTTTCGGTCGCTATCGGTGTCTGACTGTAGATTTGTCTGCTTATCTCTGTTTCTGTCGCTATCTGTGTCTGACTGTAGATTTGTCTGCTTATCTCTTTCTGTCGCTCTCTGTGTCTGACTGTAGATTTGTCTGCCTATCTCTGTTTCTGTCGCTATCTGTGTCTGACTGTAGATTTGTCTGCTTACCTATTTTTGTCGCTGTCTGTGTCTGACTGTAGATTTGTCTGCTTATCTCTTTCGGTCGCTATCTGTGTCTGACTGTAGATTTGTCTGCCTACCTTAGTTTCTGTCGCTATCTGTGTCTGACTGTGGATTTGTCTGCCTATCTCTTTCTGTCGCTCTCTGTGTCTGACTGTAGATTTGTCTGCCTATCTCTGTTTCTGTCGCTATCTGTGTCTGACTGTAGATTTGTCTGCTTACCTATTTTTGTCGCTGTCTGTGTCTGACTGTAGATTTGTCTGCTTATCTCTTTCGGTCGCTATCTGTGTCTGACTGTAGATTTGTCTGCCTATCTCTTTCGGTCGCTATCTGTGTCTGACTGTAGATTTGTCTGCCTATTTCTGTTTCTGTCGCTATCTGTGTCTGGCTGTTGATTTGTCTGCTTATCTCTTTCGGTCGCTATCTGTGTCTGACTAGATTTGTCTGCCTATCTCTGTTTCTGTCGCTATCTGTGTCTGACTGTTGATTTGTCTGCTTATCTCTTTCGGTCGCTATCTGTGTCTGACTGTAGATTTGTCTGCCTATTTCTGTTTCTGTCGCTATCTGTGTCTGGCTGTTGATTTGTCTGCTTATCTCTTTCGGTCGCTATCTGTGTCTGACTAGATTTGTCTGCCTATCTCTGTTTCTGTCGCTATCTGTGTCTGACTGTTGATTTGTCTGCTTATCTCTTTCGGTCGCTATCTGTGTCTGACTGTAGATTTGTCTGCCTATCTCTGTTTCTGTTGCTATCTGTGTCTTAGTGTAGATTTGTCTGCTTATGTCTTCGGGTCGCTATCTGTGTCTGACTGCAGATCTGTCTGCTTATCTCGTTCTGTCGCTATCTGTGTCTGACTGTAGATCTGTCTGACTATCTGTTTCGATCGCTGTCTGTGTCTGACTGTAGATTTTTCTGCTTATCTCTGTTTCTGTCGGTCTCTGTGTCTGACTGTACATCTGTCTGCCTATGTATCTCTGTCGCTATCTGTGTCTGACTGTAGATCTGTCTGCCTATCTCTTTCGGTCGCTATCTGTGTCTGACTTTGGATTTTTCTGCTTATCTCTTTCGGTCGCTATCGGTGTCTGACTGTAGATCTGTCTGCGTATCTCTTTTTGTCGCTATCTGTGTCTGACTGTAGATCTGTCTGCCTATCTCTGTTTATGTCGCTATCTGTGTCTGACTGTAGATCTGTCTGCTTATCTCTTTCTGTCGCTATCTGTGTCTGACTGTAGATTTTTCTGCCTATCTCTGTTACTGTTGCTATCTGTGTCTGACTGTAGATTTGTCTGCCTATCTCTGTTTCTGTCGCTATCTGTGTGTGACTGTAGATTTGTCTGCTTACCTATTTTTGTCGCTGTCTGTGTCTGACTGTAGATTTGTCTGCTTATCTCTTTCTGTCAGTCTCTGTGTCTGACTAGATTTGTCTGCTTATCCCTTTCTGTTGCTATCTGTGTCTGACTGTAGATCTCTCTGCCTATCTCTGTTTCTGTCGCTATCTGTGTCTGACTGTAGATTTGTCTGCCTATCTCTGTTTCTGTCGCTATCTGTGTCTGACTGTAGATTTGTCAGCTTGTCTCTTTCGGTCGCTATCTGTGTCTGACTGTAAATTTGTCTGCTTATCTCTTTCGGTCGCTATCGGTGTCTGACTGTAGATTTGTCTGCTTATCTCTGTTTCTGTCGCTATCTGTGTCTGACTGTAGATTTGTCTGCTTATCTCTTTCTGTCGCTCTCTGTGTCTGACTGTAGATTTGTCTGCCTATCTCTGTTTCTGTCGCTATCTGTGTCTGACTGTAGATTTGTCTGCTTACCTATTTTTGTCGCTGTCTGTGTCTGACTGTAGATTTGTCTGCTTATCTCTTTCGGTCGCTATCTGTGTCTGACTGTAGATTTGTCTGCCTACCTTAGTTTCTGTCGCTATCTGTGTCTGACTGTGGATTTGTCTGCCTATCTCTTTCTGTCGCTCTCTGTGTCTGACTGTAGATTTGTCTGCCTATCTCTGTTTCTGTCGCTATCTGTGTCTGACTGTAGATTTGTCTGCTTACCTATTTTTGTCGCTGTCTGTGTCTGACTGTAGATTTGTCTGCTTATCTCTTTCGGTCGCTATCTGTGTCTGACTGTAGATTTGTCTGCCTATCTCTTTCGGTCGCTATCTGTGTCTGACTGTAGATTTGTCTGCCTATTTCTGTTTCTGTCGCTATCTGTGTCTGGCTGTTGATTTGTCTGCTTATCTCTTTCGGTCGCTATCTGTGTCTGACTAGATTTGTCTGCCTATCTCTGTTTCTGTCGCTATCTGTGTCTGACTGTTGATTTGTCTGCTTATCTCTTTCGGTCGCTATCTGTGTCTGACTGTAGATTTGTCTGCCTATTTCTGTTTCTGTCGCTATCTGTGTCTGGCTGTTGATTTGTCTGCTTATCTCTTTCGGTCGCTATCTGTGTCTGACTAGATTTGTCTGCCTATCTCTGTTTCTGTCGCTATCTGTGTCTGACTGTTGATTTGTCTGCTTATCTCTTTCGGTCGCTATCTGTGTCTGACTGTAGATTTGTCTGCCTATCTCTGTTTCTGTTGCTATCTGTGTCTTAGTGTAGATTTGTCTGCTTATGTCTTCGGGTCGCTATCTGTGTCTGACTGCAGATCTGTCTGCTTATCTCGTTCTGTCGCTATCTGTGTCTGACTGTAGATCTGTCTGACTATCTGTTTCGATCGCTGTCTGTGTCTGACTGTAGATTTTTCTGCTTATCTCTGTTTCTGTCGGTCTCTGTGTCTGACTGTACATCTGTCTGCCTATGTATCTCTGTCGCTATCTGTGTCTGACTGTAGATCTGTCTGCCTATCTCTTTCGGTCGCTATCTGTGTCTGACTGTGGATTTTTCTGCTTATCTCTTTCGGTCGCTATCGGTGTCTGACTGTAGATCTGTCTGCGTATCTCTTTTTGTCGCTATCTGTGTCTGACTGTAGATCTGTCTGCCTATCTCTGTTTATGTCGCTATCTGTGTCTGACTGTAGATCTGTCTGCTTATCTCTTTCTGTCGCTATCTGTGTCTGACTGTAGATTTTTCTGCCTATCTCTGTTACTGTTGCTATCTGTGTCTGACTGTAGATCTGTCTGCCTATCTCTTTCGGTCGCTATCTGTGTCTGACTGTTGATTTGTCTGCTTATCTCTTTCGGTCGCTATCTGTGTCTGACTGTAGATTTGTCTGCCTATCTCTGTTTCTGTCGCTCTCTGTGTCTGACTGTACATCTGTCTGCCCATCTTTCTCTGTCACTATCTTTGTCTGACTGTAGATTTGTCTGCCTATCTCTGTTTCTGTCGCTCTCTGTGTCTGACTGTACATCTGTCTGCCCATCTTTCTCTGTCACTATCTTTGTCTGACTGTAGATTTGTCTGCCTATCTCTGTTTCTGTCGCTCTCTGTGTCTGACTGTACATCTGTCTGCCCATCTTTCTCTGTCACTATCTTTGTCTGACTGTAGATTTTGTCTGCTTACCTATTTCTATCGCTGTCTGTGTCTGACTGTTGATTTGTCTGCTTATCTCTTTCGGTCGCTATCTGTGTCTGACTGTAGATTTGTCTGCTTATCTCGTTCTGTCGCTCTCTGTGTCTGACTGTAGATTTGTCTGCATATCTCTGTTTCTGTCGCTCTCTGTGTCTGACTGTACATCTGTCTGCCCATCTTTCTCTGTCACTATCTTTGTCTGACTGTGGATTTGTCTGCCTATCTCTTTGGGTCGCTATCTGTGTCTGACTGTAGATTTTTTTGCCTATCTCTGTTTCTGTCGCTCTCTGTGTCTGACTGTACATCTGTCTGCCTATCTATCTCTGTCGCTATCTGTGTCTGACTGTGGATTTGTCTGCCTATCTCTTTCGGTCGCTATCTGTGTCTGACTGTAGATTTTTCTGCTTATCTTTTTCTGTCGCTATCTGGATCTGACTGTAGATTTGTCTGCCCATCTCTGTTTCTGTCACTCTCTGTGTCTGACTGTAAATTTGTGTGCTTATTTCTTTCGGTCGCTATCTGTGTCTGACTGTAGATTTGTCTGGCTATCTCTCTTTCGGTCGCTATCTGTGTCTGACTGTAGATTTGTCTGCCTATCTCTGTTTCTGTCGCTATCTGTGTCTGACCGTAGATTTGTCTGCTTATCTCTTTCGGTCGCTCTCTGTGTCTGACTGTAGATTTGTCTGCTTATCTCTTTCTGTCGCTCTCTGTGTCTGACTGTTGATTTGTCTGCTTATCTCTTTCGGTCGCTATCTGTGTCTGACTGTAGATTTGTCTGCCTATCTCTGTTTCTGTCGCTATCTGTGTCTGACTGTAGATTTGTCTGCCTATCTCTGTTTCTGTCGCTATCTGTGTCTGACTGTTGATTTGTCTGCTTATCTCTTTCGGTCGCTATCTGTGTCTGACTGTAGATTTGTCTGCCTATCTCTGTTTCTTTCGCTATCTGTGTCTGACTGTTGTTTTGTCTGCTTATCTCTTTCGGTCGCTATCTGTGTCTGACTGTAGATTTGTCTGCCTATCTCTGTTTCTGTCGCTATCTGTGTCTGACTGTTGATTTGTCTGCTTATCTCTTTCGGTCGCTATCTGTGTCTGACTGTAGATTTGTCTGCCTATCTCTGTTTCTGTCGCTATCTGTGTCTGACTGTAGATTTGTCTGCTTACCTATTTCTGTCGCTGTCTGTGTCTGACTGTAGATTTGTCTGCTTATCTCTTTCGGTTGCTATCTGTGTCTGACTGTAGATTTGTCTGCTTATCTCTTTCGGTCGCTATCTGTGTCTGACTGTTGATTTGTCTGCTTATCTCTTTCGGTCGCTATCTGTGTCTTTCTGTAGATTTGTCTGCTTATGTCTTTGGGTCGCTATCTGTGTCTGACTGTAGATCTGTCTGCTTATCTCGTTCTGTCGCTATCTGTGTCTGACTGTAGATCTGTCTGCTTATCTCGTTCTGTCGCTATCTGTGTCTGACTGTAGATTTGTCTGCCTATCTCTGTTTCTGTCGCTCTCTGTGTCTGACTGTAGATTTGTCTGCCTATCTCTGTTTCTGTCGCTATCTGTGTCTGACTGTAGATTTGTCTGCTTATCTCTTTCGGTCGCTATCTGTGTCTGACTGTAGATTTGTCTGCTTATCTCTTTCTGTCGCTATCTGTGTCTGACTGTAGATTTGTCTGCCTATCTATCTCTGTCGCTATCTGTGTCTATCTGTTGATTTGTCTGCCTATCTCTTTCGGTCGCTATCTGTGTCTGACTGTTGATTTGTCTGC
Source organism: Lumbricus terrestris (assembly GCA_949752735.1). Taxonomy (NCBI): domain Eukaryota; kingdom Metazoa; phylum Annelida; class Clitellata; order Crassiclitellata; family Lumbricidae; genus Lumbricus; species Lumbricus terrestris. Next base: position 32,770,090 of record OX457042.1, read on the forward strand.
TTATCTCTTTCGGTCGTTATCTGTGTCTGACTGTAGATTTGTCTGCTTATCTCTTTCGGTCGCTCTCTGTGTCTGACTGTTGATTTGTCTGCTTATCTCTTTCGGTCGCTATCTGTGTCTGACTGTGGATTTGTTTGCCTATATCTGTTTCTGTCGCTATCTGTGTCTGACTGTAGATCTGTCTGCCTATCTCTTTCTGTCGCTATCTGTGTCTGACTGTAGATTTGTCTGCTTATCTCTTTGGGTCGCTATCTGTGTCTGACTGTAGATCTGTCTGCTTATCTCATTCTGTCGCTTTCTGTGTCTGACTGTAGTTTTGTCTGCCTATCTCTTTCTGTCGCTATCTGTGTCTGACTGTAGATTTGTCTGCTTACCTATTTCTGTCGCTGTCTGTGTCTGACTGTAGATTTGTCTGCTTATCTCTTTCGGTTGCTATCTGTGTCTGACTGTTGATTTGTCTGCTTATCTCTTTCGGTCGCTATCTGTGTCTGACTGTAGATTTGTCTGCCTATCTCTGTTTCTGTCGCTATCTGTGTCTGACTGTAGATCTTTCTGCTTATCTCTTTCGGTCGCTATCTGTGTCTGACTGTAGATCTGTCTGCCTATCTCTTTCGCTATCTGTGTCTGACTGTTGATTTGTCTGCTTATCTCTTTCGGTCCCTATGTGTGTCTGAATGTAGATTTTTCTGCTTATCTCTTTCGGTCGCTATCTGTGTCTGACTGTAGATTTGTCTGCTTATCTCTTTCGGTCGCTATCTGTGTCTTACTGTAGATTTGTCTGCTTATCTCTTTCGGTCGCTATCTGTGTCTGACTGTAGATTTGTCTGCTTATCTCTGTTTCTGTCGCTCTCTGTGTCTGACTGTAGATTTGTCTGCATATCTCTGTTTCTGTCGCTCTCTGTGTCTGACTGTACATCTGTCTGCCCATCTTTCTCTGTCACTATCTTTGTCTGACTGTTGTTTTGTCTGCTTATCTCTTTCGGTCGCTATCTGTGTCTGACTGTAGATTTGTCTGCTTATCTCTGTTTCTGTCGCTATCTGTGTCTGACTGTTGATTTGTCTGCTTATCTCTTTCGGTCGCTATCTGTGTCTGACTGTTGATTTGTCTGCTTATCTCTTTCGGTCGCTATCTGTGTCTGACTGTAGATTTGTCTGCCTATCTCTGTTTCTGTCGCTATCTGTGTCTGACTGTAGATTTGTCTGCTTACCTATTTCTGTCGCTGTCTGTGTCTGACTGTAGATTTGTCTGCTTATCTCTTTCGGTTGCTATCTGTGTATGACTGTAGATTTGTCTGCTTATCTCTTTCGGTCGCTATCTGTGTCTGACTGTTGATTTGTCTGCTTATCTCTTTCGGTCGCTATCTGTGTCTTTCTGTAGATTTGTCTGCTTATGTCTTTGGGTCGCTATCTGTGTCTGACTGTAGATCTGTCTGCTTATCTCGTTCTGTCGCTATCTGTGTCTGACTGTAGATCTGTCTGCTTATCTCGTTCTGTCGCTATCTGTGTCTGACTGTAGATTTGTCTGCCTATCTCTGTTTCTGTCGCTCTCTGTGTCTGACTGTAGATTTGTCTGCCTATCTCTGTTTCTGTCGCTATCTGTGTCTGACTGTAGATTTGTCTGCTTATCTCTTTCGGTCGCTATCTGTGTCTGACTGTAGATTTGTCTGCTTATCTCTTTCTGTCGCTATCTGTGTCTGACTGTAGATTTGTCTGCCTATCTATCTCTGTCGCTATCTGTGTCAAACTGTTGATTTGTCTGCCTATCTCTTTCGGTCGCTATCTGTGTCTGACTGTATATCTGTGTCTTATCTCTTTCGGTCGCTATCTGTGTCTGACTGTAGATCTTTCTGCTTATCTCTTTCTGTCGCTATCTGTGTCTGACTGTAGATGTGTCTGCATATCTCTTTCGGTCGCTATCTGTGTCTGACTGTAGATCTGTCTGCTTATCTCTTTCGGTCGCTATCTGTGTCTGACTGTAGATCTGTCTGTTTATCTCTTTCTGTCGCTATCTGTGTCTGACTGTAGATCTGTCTGCTTATCTCTTTCTGTCGCTATCTGTGTCTAACTGTAGATCTGTCTGCCTTTCCCTTTTTCTGTCGCTATCTGTGTCTAACTGTAGATCTGTCTGCCTTTCTCTGTTTCTGTCACTCTCTGTGTCTGACTAGATTTGTCTGCTTATCTCTTTCTGTCACTCTCTGTGTCTGACTAGATTTGTCTGCTTTTCCCTTTCTGTCGCTATCTGTGTCTGACTGTAGATCTCTCTATCTCTGTTTCTGTCGCTATCTGTGTCTGACTGTAGATTTGTCTGCCTATCTCTCTGTTTCTGTCGCTATCTGTGTCTGACTGTAGATTTGTCAGCTTATCTCTTTCGGTCGCTATCTGTGTCTGACTGTAGATTTGTCTGCTTATCTCTGTTTCTGTCGCTGTGTCTGACTGTAGATTTGTCTGCTTATCTCTTTCTGTCGCTCTCTGTGTCTGATTGTAGATCTGTCTGCCTATCTCTGTTTCTGTCGCTATCTGTGTCTGACTGTAGATTTGTCTGCTTATCTCTTTCGGTCGCTATCTGTGTCTGACTGTAGATCTGTCTGCTTATCTCTTTCGGTCGCTATCTGTGTCTGACTGTAGATTTGTCTGCCTACCTTAGTTTCTGTCGCTATCTGTGTCTGACTGTACATCTGTCTGCCTATCTATCTCTGTCGCTATCTGTGTCTGACTGTGGATTTGTCTGCCTATCTCTTTCGGTCGCTATCTGTGTCTGACTGTTGATTTGTCTGCTTATCTCTTTCGGTCGCTATCTGTGTTACTGTAGATTTGTCTGCTTATGTCTTTGGGTCGATATCTGTGTCTGACTGCAGATCTGTCTGCTTATCTCGTTCTGTCGCTATCTGTGTCTGACTGTAGATCTGTCTGCTTATCTCGTTCTGTCGCTATCTGTGTCTGACTGTAGATCTGTCTGCCTATCCTTTTCTGTCGCTATCTGTGTCTGACTGTAGATTTGTCTGCTTACCTATTTTTGTCGCTGTCTGTGTCTGACTGTAGATTTGTCTGCTTATCCCTTTCTGTCGCTATCTGTGTCTGACTGTAGATCTCTCTGCCTATCTCTGTTTCTGTCGCTATCTGTGTCTGACTGTAGATTTGTCAGCTTATCTCTGTTTCTGTCGCTCTCTATGTCTGACTAGATTTGTCTGCCTATCTCTTTCTGTCGCTCTCTGTGTCTGACTGTAGATTTGTCTGCCTATCTCTGTTTCTGTCGCTATCTGTGTCTGACTGTAGATTTGTCTGCTTATCTCTTTCGGTCGCTATCTGTGTCTGACTGTAGATCTGTCTGCCTATCCTTTTCTGTCGCTATCTGTGTCTGACTGTAGATTTGTCTGCTTACCTATTTTTGTCGCTGTCTGTGTCTGACTGTAGATTTGTCTGCTTATCTCTTTCTGTCACTCTCTGTGTCTGACTAGATTTGTCTGCTTATCCCTTTCTGTTGCTATCTGTGTCTGACTGTAGATCTCTCTGCCTATCTCTGTTTCTGTCCCTATCTGTGTCTGACTGTAGATTTGTCTGCCTATCTCTGTTTCTGTCGCCATCTGTGTCTGACTGTAGATTTGTCAGCTTGTCTCTTTCGGTCGCTATCTGTGTCTGACTGTAGATTTGTCTGCTTATCTCTTTCGGTCGCTATCGGTGTCTGACTGTAGATTTGTCTGCTTATCTCTGTTTCTGTCGCTATCTGTGTCTGACTGTAGATTTGTCTGCTTATCTCTTTCTGTCGCTCTCTGTGTCTGACTGTAGATTTGTCTGCCTATCTCTGTTTCTGTCGCTATCTGTGTGTGACTGTAGATTTGTCTGCTTACCTATTTTTGTCGCTGTCTGTGTCTGACTGTAGATTTGTCTGCTTATCTCTTTCGGTCGCTATCTGTGTCTGACTGTAGATTTGTCTGCCTACCTTAGTTTCTGTCGCTATCTGTGTCTGACTGTGGATTTGTCTGCCTATCTCTTTCTGTCGCTCTCTGTGTCTGACTGTAGATTTGTCTGCCTATCTCTGTTTCTGTCGCTATCTGTGTCTGACTGTAGATTTGTCTGCTTACCTATTTTTGTCGCTGTCTGTGTCTGACTGTAGATTTGTCTGCTTATCTCTTTCGGTCGCTATCTGTGTCTGACTGTAGATTTGTCTGCCTACCTTAGTTTCTGTCGCTATCTGTGTCTGACTGTGGATTTGTCTGCCTATCTCTTTGGGTCGCTATCTGTGTCTGACTGTAGATTTTTCTGCTTATCTCTGTTTCTGTCGCTCACTGTGTCTGACTGTACATCTGTCTGCCTATCTATCTCTGTCGCTATCTGTGTCTGACTGTGGATTTGTCTGCCTATCTCTTTCGGTCGCTATCTGTGTCTGACTGTAGATTTGTCTGCCTATCTCTGTTTCTGTCGCTATCTGTGTCTGGCTGTTGATTTGTCTGCTTATCTCTTTCGGTCGCTATCTGTGTCTGACTAGATTTGTCTGCCTATCTCTGTTTCTGTCGCTATCTGTGTCTGACTGTTGATTTGTCTGCTTATCTCTTTCGGTCGCTATCTGTGTCTGACTGTCGATTTGTCTGCCTATCTCTGTTTCTGTTGCTATCTGTGTCTTAGTGTAGATTTGTCTGCTTATGTCTTTGGGTCGCTATCTGTGTCTGACTGCAGATCTGTCTGCTTATCTCGTTCTGTCGCTATCTGTGTCTGACTGTAGATCTGTCTGACTATCTCTTTCGATCGCTGTCTGTGTCTGACTGTAGATTTTTCTGCTTATCTCTGTTTCTGTCGGTCTCTGTGTCTGACTGTACATCTGTCTGCCTATGTATCTCTGTCGCTATCTGTGTCTGACTGTAGATCTGTCTGCCTATCTCTTTCGGTCGCTATCTGTGTCTGACTGTGGATTTTTCTGCTTATCTCTTTCGGTCGCTATCTGTGTCTGACTGTAGATCTGTCTGCCTATCTCTTTTTGTCGCTATCTGTGTCTGACTGTAGATCTGTCTGCCTATCTCTGTTTATGTCGCTATCTGTGTCTGACTGTAGATCTGTCTGCCTATCCTTTTCTGTCGCTATCTGTGTCTGACTGTAGATTTGTCTGCTTATCTCTTTCTGTCACTCTCTGTGTCTGACTAGATTTGTCTGCTTATCCCTTTCTGTTGCTATCTGTGTCTGACTGTAGATCTCTCTGCCTATCTCTGTTTCTGTCCCTATCTGTGTCTGACTGTAGATTTTTCTGCTTATCTCTGTTTCTGTCGGTCTCTGTGTCTGACTGTACATCTGTCTGCCTATGTATCTCTGTCGCTATCTGTGTCTGACTGTAGATCTGTCTGCCTATCTCTTTCGGTCGCTATCTGTGTCTGACTGTGGATTTTTCTGCTTATCTCTTTTGGTCGCTATCTGTGTCTGACTGTAGATCTGTCTGCCTATCTCTTTTTGTCGCTATCTGTGTCTGACTGTAGATCTGTCTGCCTATCTCTGTTTATGTCGCTATCTGTGTCTGACTGTAGATCTGTCTGCTTATCTCTTTCGGTCGCTATCTGTGTCTGACTGTAGATCTGTCTGCCTATCTCTTTTTGTCGCTATCTGTGTCTGACTGTAGATCTGTTTGCCTATCTCTGTTTCTGTCGCTATCTGTGTCTGACTGTAGATCTGTCTGCCTATCTCTTTCGGTCGCTATCTGTGTCTGACTGTAGATTTGTCTGCTTACCTATTTTTGTCGCTGTCTGTGTCTGACTGTAGATTTGTCTGCTTATCTCTTTCTGTCAGTCTCTGTGTCTGACTAGATTTGTCTGCTTATCCCTTTCTGTTGCTATCTGTGTCTGACTGTAGATCTCTCTGCCTATCTCTGTTTCTGTCGCTATCTGTGTCTGACTGTAGATTTGTCTGCCTATCTCTGTTTCTGTCGCTATCTGTGTCTGACTGTAGATTTGTCAGCTTGTCTCTTTCGGTCGCTATCTGTGTCTGACTGTAAATTTGTCTGCTTATCTCTTTCGGTCGCTATCGGTGTCTGACTGTAGATTTGTCTGCTTATCTCTGTTTCTGTCGCTATCTGTGTCTGACTGTAGATTTGTCTGCTTATCTCTTTCTGTCGCTCTCTGTGTCTGACTGTAGATTTGTCTGCCTATCTCTGTTTCTGTCGCTATCTGTGTCTGACTGTAGATTTGTCTGCTTACCTATTTTTGTCGCTGTCTGTGTCTGACTGTAGATTTGTCTGCTTATCTCTTTCGGTCGCTATCTGTGTCTGACTGTAGATTTGTCTGCCTACCTTAGTTTCTGTCGCTATCTGTGTCTGACTGTGGATTTGTCTGCCTATCTCTTTCTGTCGCTCTCTGTGTCTGACTGTAGATTTGTCTGCCTATCTCTGTTTCTGTCGCTATCTGTGTCTGACTGTAGATTTGTCTGCTTACCTATTTTTGTCGCTGTCTGTGTCTGACTGTAGATTTGTCTGCTTATCTCTTTCGGTCGCTATCTGTGTCTGACTGTAGATTTGTCTGCCTATCTCTTTCGGTCGCTATCTGTGTCTGACTGTAGATTTGTCTGCCTATTTCTGTTTCTGTCGCTATCTGTGTCTGGCTGTTGATTTGTCTGCTTATCTCTTTCGGTCGCTATCTGTGTCTGACTAGATTTGTCTGCCTATCTCTGTTTCTGTCGCTATCTGTGTCTGACTGTTGATTTGTCTGCTTATCTCTTTCGGTCGCTATCTGTGTCTGACTGTAGATTTGTCTGCCTATTTCTGTTTCTGTCGCTATCTGTGTCTGGCTGTTGATTTGTCTGCTTATCTCTTTCGGTCGCTATCTGTGTCTGACTAGATTTGTCTGCCTATCTCTGTTTCTGTCGCTATCTGTGTCTGACTGTTGATTTGTCTGCTTATCTCTTTCGGTCGCTATCTGTGTCTGACTGTAGATTTGTCTGCCTATCTCTGTTTCTGTTGCTATCTGTGTCTTAGTGTAGATTTGTCTGCTTATGTCTTCGGGTCGCTATCTGTGTCTGACTGCAGATCTGTCTGCTTATCTCGTTCTGTCGCTATCTGTGTCTGACTGTAGATCTGTCTGACTATCTGTTTCGATCGCTGTCTGTGTCTGACTGTAGATTTTTCTGCTTATCTCTGTTTCTGTCGGTCTCTGTGTCTGACTGTACATCTGTCTGCCTATGTATCTCTGTCGCTATCTGTGTCTGACTGTAGATCTGTCTGCCTATCTCTTTCGGTCGCTATCTGTGTCTGACTGTGGATTTTTCTGCTTATCTCTTTCGGTCGCTATCGGTGTCTGACTGTAGATTTGTCTGCATATCTCTGTTACTGTTGCTATCTGTGTCTGACTGTAGATCTGTCTGCGTATCTCTTTTTGTCGCTATCTGTGTCTGACTGTAGTTCTGTCTGCTTATCTCTTTCTGTCGCTATCTGTGTCTGACTGTAGATTTTTCTGCCTATCTCTGTTACTGTTGCTATCTGTGTCTGACTGTAGATCTGTCTGCCTATCTCTTTCGGTCGCTATCTGTGTCTGACTGTTGATTTGTCTGCTTATCTCTTTCGGTCGCTATCTGTGTCTGACTGTAGATTTGTCTGCCTATCTCTGTTTCTGTCGCTCTCTGTGTATGACTGTACATCTGTCTGCCCATCTTTCTCTGTCACTATCTTTGTCTGACTGTAGATTTGTCTGCCTATCTCTGTTTCTGTCGCTCTCTGTGTCTGACTGTACATCTGTCTGCCCATCTTTCTCTGTCACTATCTTTGTCTGACTGTAGATTTGTCTGCCTATCTCTGTTTCTGTCGCTCTCTGTGTCTGACTGTACATCTGTCTGCCCATCTTTCTCTGTCACTATCTTTGTCTGACTGTAGATTTTGTCTGCTTACCTATTTCTATCGCTGTCTGTGTCTGACTGTTGATTTGTCTGCTTATCTCTTTCGGTCGCTATCTGTGTCTGACTGTAGATTTGTCTGCTTATCTCGTTCTGTCGCTCTCTGTGTCTGACTGTAGATTTGTCTGCATATCTCTGTTTCTGTCGCTCTCTGTGTCTGACTGTACATCTGTCTGCCCATCTTTCTCTGTCACTATCTTTGTCTGACTGTGGATTTGTCTGCCTATCTCTTTGGGTCGCTATCTGTGTCTGACTGTAGATTTTTTTTGCCTATCTCTGTTTCTGTCGCTCTCTGTGTCTGACTGTACATCTGTCTGCCTATCTATCTCTGTCGCTATCTGTGTCTGACTGTGGATTTGTCTGCCTATCTCTTTCGGTCGCTATCTGTGTCTGACTGTAGATTTTTCTGCTTATCTTTTTCTGTCGCTATCTGGATCTGACTGTAGATTTGTCTGCCCATCTCTGTTTCTGTCACTCTCTGTGTCTGACTGTAAATTTGTGTGCTTATTTCTTTCGGTCGCTATCTGTGTCTGACTGTAGATTTGTCTGGCTATCTCTCTTTCGGTCGCTATCTGTGTCTGACTGTAGATTTGTCTGCCTATCTCTGTTTCTGTCGCTATCTGTGTCTGACCGTAGATTTGTCTGCTTATCTCTTTCGGTCGCTCTCTGTGTCTGACTGTAGATTTGTCTGCTTATCTCTTTCTGTCGCTCTCTGTGTCTGACTGTTGATTTGTCTGCTTATCTCTTTCGGTCGCTATCTGTGTCTGACTGTAGATTTGTCTGCCTATCTCTGTTTCTGTCGCTATCTGTGTCTGACTGTAGATTTGTCTGCCTATCTCTGTTTCTGTCGCTATCTGTGTCTGACTGTTGATTTGTCTGCTTATCTCTTTCGGTCGCTATCTGTGTCTGACTGTAGATTTGTCTGCCTATCTCTGTTTCTGTCGCTATCTGTGTCTGACTGTTGTTTTGTCTGCTTATCTCTTTCGGTCGCTATCTGTGTCTGACTGTAGATTTGTCTGCCTATCTCTGTTTCTGTCGCTATCTGTGTCTGACTGTTGATTTGTCTGCTTATCTCTTTCGGTCGCTATCTGTGTCTGACTGTAGATTTGTCTGCCTATCTCTGTTTCTGTCGCTATCTGTGTCTGACTGTAGATTTGTCTGCTTACCTATTTCTGTCGCTGTCTGTGTCTGACTGTAGATTTGTCTGCTTATCTCTTTCGGTTGCTATCTGTGTCTGACTGTAGATTTGTCTGCTTATCTCTTTCGGTCGCTATCTGTGTCTGACTGTTGATTTGTCTGCTTATCTCTTTCGGTCGCTATCTGTGTCTTTCTGTAGATTTGTCTGCTTATGTCTTTGGGTCGCTATCTGTGTCTGACTGTAGATCTGTCTGCTTATCTCGTTCTGTCGCTATCTGTGTCTGACTGTAGATCTGTCTGCTTATCTCGTTCTGTCGCTATCTGTGTCTGACTGTAGATTTGTCTGCCTATCTCTGTTTCTGTCGCTCTCTGTGTCTGACTGTAGATTTGTCTGCCTATCTCTGTTTCTGTCGCTATCTGTGTCTGACTGTAGATTTGTCTGCTTATCTCTTTCGGTCGCTATCTGTGTCTGACTGTAGATTTGTCTGCTTATCTCTTTCTGTCGCTATCTGTGTCTGACTGTAGATTTGTCTGCCTATCTATCTCTGTCGCTATCTGTGTCTATCTGTTGATTTGTCTGCCTATCTCTTTCGGTCGCTATCTGTGTCTGACTGTTGATTTGTCTGCTTATCTCTTTCGGTCGTTATCTGTGTCTGACTGTAGATTTGTCTGCTTATCTCTTTCGGTCGCTCTCTGTGTCTGACTGTTGATTTGTCTGCTTATCTCTTTCGGTCGCTATCTGTGTCTGACTGTGGATTTGTTTGCCTATATCTGTTTCTGTCGCTATCTGTGTCTGACTGTAGATCTGTCTGCCTATCTCTTTCTGTCGCTATCTGTGTCTGACTGTAGATTTGTCTGCTTATCTCTTTGGGTCGCTATCTGTGTCTGACTGTAGATCTGTCTGCTTATCTCATTCTGTCGCTTTCTGTGTCTGACTGTAGTTTTGTCTGCCTATCTCTTTCTGTCGCTATCTGTGTCTGACTGTAGATTTGTCTGCTTACCTATTTCTGTCGCTGTCTGTGTCTGACTGTAGATTTGTCTGCTTATCTCTTTCGGTTGCTATCTGTGTCTGACTGTTGATTTGTCTGCTTATCTCTTTCGGTCGCTATCTGTGTCTGACTGTAGATTTGTCTGCCTATCTCTGTTTCTGTCGCTATCTGTGTCTGACTGTAGATCTTTCTGCTTATCTCTTTCGGTCGCTATCTGTGTCTGACTGTAGATCTGTCTGCCTATCTCTTTCGCTATCTGTGTCTGACTGTTGATTTGTCTGCTTATCTCTTTCGGTCCCTATGTGTGTCTGAATGTAGATTTTTCTGCTTATCTCTTTCGGTCGCTATCTGTGTCTGACTGTAGATTTGTCTGCTTATCTCTTTCGGTCGCTATCTGTGTCTTACTGTAGATTTGTCTGCTTATCTCTTTCGGTCGCTATCTGTGTCTGACTGTAGATTTGTCTGCTTATCTCTGTTTCTGTCGCTCTCTGTGTCTGACTGTAGATTTGTCTGCATATCTCTGTTTCTGTCGCTCTCTGTGTCTCTACTGTACATCTGTCTGCCCATCTTTCTCTGTCACTATCTTTGTCTGACTGTTGTTTTGTCTGCTTATCTCTTTCGGTCGCTATCTGTGTCTGACTGTAGATTTGTCTGCTTATCTCTGTTTCTGTCGCTATCTGTGTCTGACTGTTGATTTGTCTGCTTATCTCTTTCGGTCGCTATCTGTGTCTGACTGTTGATTTGTCTGCTTATCTCTTTCGGTCGCTATCTGTGTCTGACTGTAGATTTGTCTGCCTATCTCTGTTTCTGTCGCTATCTGTGTCTGACTGTAGATTTGTCTGCTTACCTATTTCTGTCGCTGTCTGTGTCTGACTGTAGATTTGTCTGCTTATCTCTTTCGGTTGCTATCTGTGTATGACTGTAGATTTGTCTGCTTATCTCTTTCGGTCGCTATCTGTGTCTGACTGTTGATTTGTCTGCTTATCTCTTTCGGTCGCTATCTGTGTCTTTCTGTAGATTTGTCTGCTTATGTCTTTGGGTCGCTATCTGTGTCTGACTGTAGATCTGTCTGCTTATCTCGTTCTGTCGCTATCTGTGTCTGACTGTAGATCTGTCTGCTTATCTCGTTCTGTCGCTATCTGTGTCTGACTGTAGATTTGTCTGCCTATCTCTGTTTCTGTCGCTCTCTGTGTCTGACTGTAGATTTGTCTGCCTATCTCTGTTTCTGTCGCTATCTGTGTCTGACTGTAGATTTGTCTGCTTATCTCTTTCGGTCGCTATCTGTGTCTGACTGTAGATTTGTCTGCTTATCTCTTTCTGTCGCTATCTGTGTCTGACTGTAGATTTGTCTGCCTATCTATCTCTGTCGCTATCTGTGTCAAACTGTTGATTTGTCTGCCTATCTCTTTCGGTCGCTATCTGTGTCTGACTGTTGATTTGTCTGCTTATCTCTTTCGGTCGTTATCTGTGTCTGACTGTAGATTTGTCTGCTTATCTCTTTCGGTCGCTCTCTGTGTCTGACTGTTGATTTGTCTGCTTATCTCTTTCGGTCGCTATCTGTGTCTGACTGTGGATTTGTCTGCCTATATCTGTTTCTGTCGCTATCTGTGTCTGACTGTAGATCTGTCTGCCTATCTCTTTCTGTCGCTATCTGTGTCTGACTGTAGATTTGTCTGCTTATCTCTTTGGGTCGCTATCTGTGTCTGACTGTAGATCTGTCTGCTTATCTCATTCTGTCGCTTTCTGTGTCTGACTGTAGTTTTGTCTGCCTATCTCTTTCTGTCGCTATCTGTGTCTGACTGTAGATTTGTCTGCTTACCTATTTCTGTCGCTGTCTGTGTCTGACTGTAGATTTGTCTGCTTATCTCTTTCGGTTGCTATCTGTGTCTGACTGTTGATTTGTCTGCTTATCTCTTTCGGTCGCTATCTGTGTCTGACTGTAGATTTGTCTGCCTATCTCTGTTTCTGTCGCTATCTGTGTCTGACTGTAGATCTTTCTGCTTATCTCTTTCGGTCGCTATCTGTGTCTGACTGTAGATCTGTCTGCCTATCTCTTTCGCTATCTGTGTCTGACTGTTGATTTGTCTGCTTATCTCTTTCGGTCCCTATGTGTGTCTGAATGTAGATTTTTCTGCTTATCTTTTTCGGTCGCTATCTGTGTCTGACTGTAGATTTGTCTGCTTATCTCTTTCGGTCGCTATCTGTGTCTGACTGTTGATTTGTCTGCTTATCTCTTTCGGTCGCTATCTGTGTCTGACTGTAGATTTGTCTGCCTATCTCTGTTTCTTTCGCTATCTGTGTCTGACTGTAGATTTGTCTGCCTATCTCTTTCGCTATCTGTGTCTGACTGTAGATCTGTCTGCCTATCTCTTGTCTGACTGTAGATTTGTCTGCTTATCTCTTTCGGTCGCTACCTGTGTCTGACTGTAGATTTGTCTGCTTATCTCTTTCGGTCGCTACCTGTGTCTGACTGTAGATTTGTCTGCTTATCTCTTTCGGTCGCTATCTGTGTCTGACTGTAGATTTGTCTGCTTATCTCTTTCGGTCGCTATCTGTGTCTGACTGTTGATTTGTCTGCTTATCTCTGTTGTCTGTCACTCTCTGTGTCTGACTAGATTTGTCTGTTTATCTCTTTCGGTCGCTCTCTGTGTCTGACTGTAGATTTGTCTGCCTATCTCTGTTTCTGTCGCTATCTGTGTCTGACTGTAGATCTGTCTGCCTATCTCTTTCTGTCGCTATCTGTGTCTGACTGTAGATCTGTCTGCTTACCTATTTTTGTCGCTGTCTGTGTCTGACTGTAGATCTGTCTGCCTATCTCTGTTTCTGTCGCTATCTGTGTCTGACTGTAGATTTGTCTGCTTATGTCTTTGGGTCGCTATCGGTGTCTGACTGTAGATTTTGTCTGCTTACCTATTTCTATCGCTGTCTGTGTCTGACTGTTGATTTGTCTGCTTATCTCTTTCGGTCGCTATCTGTGTCTGACTGTAGATTTGTCTGCTTATCTCGTTCTGTCGCTCTCTGTGTCTGACTGTAGATTTGTCTGCATATCTCTGTTTCTGTCGCTCTCTGTGTCTGACTGTACATCTGTCTGCCCTTCTTTCTCTGTCACTATCTTTGTCTGACTGTGGATTTGTCTGGCTATCTCTCTTTCGGTCGCTATCTGTGTCTGACTGTAGATTTGTCTGCTTATCTCTTTCGGTCGCTATCTGTGTCTGACTGTTGATTTGTCTGCTTATCTCTGTTGTCTGTCGCTCTCTGTGTCTGACTAGATTTGTCTGTTTATCTCTTTCGGTCGCTCTCTGTGTCTGACTGTAGATTTGTCTGCCTATCTCTGTTTCTGTCGCTATCTGTGTCTGACTGTAGATCTGTATGCCTATCTCTTTCTGTCGCTATCTGTGTCTGACTGTAGATCTGTCTGCTTACCTATTTTTGTCGCTGTCTGTGTCTGACTGTAGATCTCTCTGCCTATCTCTGTTTCTGTCGCTATCTGTGTCTGACTGTAGATTTGTCTGCTTATGTCTTTGGGTCGCTATCGGTGTCTGACTGTAGATTTTGTCTGCTTACCTATTTCTATCGCTGTCTGTGTCTGACTGTTGATTTGTCTGCTTATCTCTTTCGGTCGCTATCTTTGTCTGACTGTGGATTTGTCTGCCTATCTCTTTGGGTCGCTATCTGTGTCTGACTGTAGATTTTTTTTGCTTATCTCTGTTTCTGTCGCTCTCTGTGTCTGACTGTACATCTGTCTGCTTATCTCGTTCTGTCGCTATCTGTGTCTGACTGTAGATTTGTCTGCCTATCCTTTTCTGTCGCTATCTGTGTCTGACTGTAGATTTGTCTTCTTACCTATTTTTGTCGCTGTCTGTGTCTGACTGTAGATTTGTCTGCTTATCTCTTTCTGTCACTCTCTGTGTCTGACTAGATTTGTCTGCTTATCCCTTTCTGTCGCTATCTGTGTCTGACTGTAGATCTCTCTGCCTATCTCTGTTTCTGTCGCTATCTGTGTCTGACTGTAGAATTGTCTGCCTATCTCTCTGTTTCTGTCGCTATCTGTGTCTGACTGTAGATTTGTCAGCTTATCTCTGTTTCTGTCGCTCTCTATGTCTGACTAGATTTGTCTGCCTATCTCTTTCTGTCGCTCTCTGTGTCTGACTGTAGATTTGTCTGCCTATCTCTGTTTCTGTCGCTATCTGTGTCTGACTGTAGATTTGTCTGCTTATCTCTTTCGGTCGCTATCTGTGTCTGACTGTAGATCTGTCTGCCTATCCTTTTCTGTCGCTATCTGTGTCTGACTGTAGATTTGTCTGCTTACCTATTTTTGTCGCTGTCTGTGTCTGTCTGTAGATTTGTCTGCTTATCTCTTTCTGTCACTCTCTGTGTCTGACTAGATTTGTCTGCTTATCCCTTTCTGTTGCTATCTGTGTCTGACTGTAGATCTCTCTGCCTATCTCTGTTTCTGTCGCTATCTGTGTCTGACTGTAGATTTGTCTGCCTATCTCTGTTTCTGTCGCTATCTGTGTCTGACTGTAGATTTGTCAGCTTGTCTCTTTCGGTCGCTATCTGTGTCTGACTGTAGATTTGTCTGCTTATCTCTTTCGGTCGCTATCTGTGTCTGACTGTAGATTTGTCTGCCTATCTCTGTTTCTTTCGCTATCTGTGTCTGACTGTAGATTTGTCTGCCTATCTCTTTCGCTATCTGTGTCTGACTGTAGATCTGTCTGCCTATCTCTTGTCTGACTGTAGATTTGTCTGCTTATCTCTTTCGGTCGCTACCTGTGTCTGACTGTAGATTTGTCTGCTTATCTCTTTCGGTCGCTACCTGTGTCTGACTGTAGATTTGTCTGCTTATCTCTTTCGGTCGCTATCTGTGTCTGACTGTAGATTTGTCTGCTTATCTCTTTCGGTCGCTATCTGTGTCTGACTGTTGATTTGTCTGCTTATCTCTGTTGTCTGTCGCTCTCTGTGTCTGACTAGATTTGTCTGTTTATCTCTTTCGGTCGCTCTCTGTGTCTGACTGTAGATTTGTCTGCCTATCTCTGTTTCTGTCGCTATCTGTGTCTGACTGTAGATCTGTCTGCCTATCTCTTTCTGTCGCTATCTGTGTCTGACTGTAGATCTGTCTGCTTACCTATTTTTGTCGCTGTCTGTGTCTGACTGTAGATCTGTCTGCCTATCTCTGTTTCTGTCGCTATCTGTGTCTGACTGTAGATTTGTCTGCTTATGTCTTTGGGTCGCTATCGGTGTCTGACTGTAGATTTTGTCTGCTTACCTATTTCTATCGCTGTCTGTGTCTGACTGTTGATTTGTCTGCTTATCTCTTTCGGTCGCTATCTGTGTCTGACTGTAGATTTGTCTGCTTATCTCGTTCTGTCGCTCTCTGTGTCTGACTGTAGATTTGTCTGCATATCTCTGTTTCTGTCGCTCTCTGTGTCTGACTGTACATCTGTCTGCCCTTCTTTCTCTGTCACTATCTTTGTCTGACTGTGGATTTGTCTGGCTATCTCTCTTTCGGTCGCTATCTGTGTCTGACTGTAGATTTGTCTGCTTATCTCTTTCGGTCGCTATCTGTGTCTGACTGTTGATTTGTCTGCTTATCTCTGTTGTCTGTCGCTCTCTGTGTCTGACTAGATTTGTCTGTTTATCTCTTTCGGTCGATCTCTGTGTCTGACTGTAGATTTGTCTGCCTATCTCTGTTTCTGTCGCTATCTGTGTCTGACTGTAGATCTGTCTGCCTATCTCTTTCTGTCGCTATCTGTGTCTGACTGTAGATCTGTCTGCTTACCTATTTTTGTCGCTGTCTGTGTCTGACTGTAGATCTCTCTGCCTATCTCTGTTTCTGTCGCTATCTGTGTCTGACTGTAGATTTGTCTGCTTATGTCTTTGGGTCGCTATCGGTGTCTGACTGTAGATTTTGTCTGCTTACCTATTTCTATCGCTGTCTGTGTCTGACTGTTGATTTGTCTGCTTATCTCTTTCGGTCGCTATCTTTGTCTGACTGTGGATTTGTCTGCCTATCTCTTTGGGTCGCTATCTGTGTCTGACTGTAGATTTTTTTTGCTTATCTCTGTTTCTGTCGCTCTCTGTGTCTGACTGTACATCTGTCTGCTTATCTCGTTCTGTCGCTATCTGTGTCTGACTGTAGATTTGTCTGCCTATCCTTTTCTGTCGCTATCTGTGTCTGACTGTAGATTTGTCTGCTTACCTATTTTTGTCGCTGTCTGTGTCTGACTGTAGATTTGTCTGCTTATCTCTTTCTGTCACTCTCTGTGTCTGACTAGATTTGTCTGCTTATCCCTTTCTGTCGCTATCTGTGTCTGACTGTAGATCTCTCTGCCTATCTCTGTTTCTGTCGCTATCTGTGTCTGACTGTAGAATTGTCTGCCTATCTCTCTGTTTCTGTCGCTATCTGTGTCTGACTGTAGATTTGTCAGCTTATCTCTGTTTCTGTCGCTCTCTATGTCTGACTAGATTTGTCTGCCTATCTCTTTCTGTCGCTCTCTGTGTCTGACTGTAGATTTGTCTGCCTATCTCTGTTTCTGTCGCTATCTGTGTCTGACTGTAGATTTGTCTGCTTATCTCTTTCGGTCGCTATCTGTGTCTGACTGTAGATCTGTCTGCCTATCCTTTTCTGTCGCTATCTGTGTCTGACTGTAGATTTGTCTGCTTACCTATTTTTGTCGCTGTCTGTGTCTGTCTGTAGATTTGTCTGCTTATCTCTTTCTGTCACTCTCTGTGTCTGACTAGATTTGTCTGCTTATCCCTTTCTGTTGCTATCTGTGTCTGACTGTAGATCTCTCTGCCTATCTCTGTTTCTGTCGCTATCTGTGTCTGACTGTAGATTTGTCTGCCTATCTCTGTTTCTGTCGCTATCTGTGTCTGACTGTAGATTTGTCAGCTTGTCTCTTTCGGTCGCTATCTGTGTCTGACTGTAGATTTGTCTGCTTATCTCTTTCGGTCGCTATCGGTGTCTGACTGTAGATTTGTCTGCTTATCTCTGTTTCTGTCGCTATCTGTGTCTGACTGTATATTTGTCTGCTTATCTCTTTCTTTCGCTCTCTGTGTCTGACTGTAGATTTGTCTGCCTATCTCTGTTTCTGTCGCTATCTGTGTCTGACTGTAGATTTGTCTGCTTACCTATTTTTGTCGCTGTCTGTGTCTGACTGTAGATTTGTCTGCTTATCTCTTTCGGTCGCTATCTGTGTCTGACTGTAGATTTGTCTGCCTACCTTAGTTTCTGTCGCTATCTGTGTCTGACTGTGGATTTGTCTGAATATCTCTTTGGGTCGCTATCTGTGTCTGACTGTAGATTTTTCTGCTTATCTCTGTTTCTGTCGCTCACTGTGTCTGACTGTACATCTGTCTGCCTATCTATCTCTGTCGCTATCTGTGTCTGACTGTGGATTTGTCTGCCTATTTCTTTCGGTCGCTATCTGTGTCTGACTGTAGATTTGTCTGCCTATCTCTGTTTCTGTCGCTATCTGTGTCTGGCTGTTGATTTGTCTGCTTATCTCTTTCGGTCGCTATCTGTGTCTGACTAGATTTGTCTGCCTATCTCTGTTTCTGTCGCTATCTGTGTCTGACTGTTGATTTGTCTGCTTATCTCTTTCGGTCGCTATCTGTGTCTGACTGTAGATTTGTCTGCCTATCTCTGTTTCTGTTGCTATCTGTGTCTTAGTGTAGATTTGTCTGCTTATGTCTTTGGGTCGCTATCTGTGTCTGACTGCAGATCTGTCTGCTTATCTCGTTCTGTCGCTATCTGTGTCTGACTGTAGATCTGTCTGACTATCTGTTTCGATCGCTGTCTGTGTCTGACTGTAGATTTTTCTGCTTATCTCTGTTTCTGTCGGTCTCTGTGTCTGACTGTACATCTGTCTGCCTATGTATCTCTGTCGCTATCTGTGTCTGACTGTAGATCTGTCTGCCTATCTCTTTCGGTCGCTATCTGTGTCTGACTGTGGATTTTTCTGCTTATCTCTTTCGGTCGCTATCTGTGTCTGACTGTAGATCTGTCTGCCTATCTCTTTTTGTCGCTATCTGTGTCTGACTGTAGATCTGTCTGCCTATCTCTGTTTATGTCGCTATCTGTGTCTGACTGTAGATCTGTCTGCTTATCTCTTTCGGTCGCTATCTGTGTCTGACTGTAGATCTGTCTGCCTATCTCTTTTTGTCGCTATCTGTGTCTGACTGTAGATCTGTCTGCCTATCTCTGTTTCTGTCGCTATCTGTGTCTGACTGTAGATCTGTCTGCTTATCTCTTTCTGTCGCTATCTGTGTCTGACTGTAGATTTTTCTGCCTATCTCTGTTACTGTTGCTATCTGTGTCTGACTGTAGATCTGTCTGCCTATCTCTTTCGGTCGCTATCTGTGTCTGACTGTAGATCTGTCTGCCTATCTCTTTCGGTCGCTATCTGTGTCTGACTGTAGATTTGTCTGCTTACCTATTTTTGTCGCTGTCTGTGTATGACTGTAGATTTGTCTGCTTATCTCTTTCTGTCACTCTCTGTGTCTGACTAGATTTGTCTGCTTATCCCTTTCTGTTGCTATCTGTGTCTGACTGTAGATCTCTCTGCCTATCTCTGTTTCTGTCGCTATCTGTGTCTGACTGTAGATTTGTCTGCCTATCTCTGTTTCTGTCGCTATCTGTGTCTGACTGTAGATTTGTCAGCTTGTCTCTTTCGGTCGCTATCTGTGTCTGACTGTAGATTTGTCTGCTTATCTCTTTCGGTCGCTATCGGTGTCTGACTGTAGATTTGTCTGCTTATCTCTGTTTCTGTCGCTATCTGTGTCTGACTGTAGATTTGTCTGCTTATCTCTTTCGGTCGCTCTCTGTGTCTGACTGTAGATTTGTCTGCTTATCTCTTTCTGTCGCTCTCTGTGTCTGACTGTTGATTTGTCTGCTTATCTCTTTCGGTCGCTATCTGTGTCTGACTGTAGATTTGTCTGCCTATCTCTGTTTCTGTCGCTATCTGTGTCTGACTGTAGATTTGTCTGCCTATCTCTGTTTCTGTCGCTATCTGTGTCTGACTGTTGATTTGTCTGCTTATCTCTTTCGGTCGCTATCTGTGTCTGACTGTAGATTTGTCTGCCTATCTCTGTTTCTGTCGCTATCTGTGTCTGACTGTTGTTTTGTCTGCTTATCTCTTTCGGTCGCTATCTGTGTCTGACTGTAGATTTGTCTGCCTATCTCTGTTTCTGTCGCTATCTGTGTCTGACTGTTGATTTGTCTGCTTATCTCTTTCGGTCGCTATCTGTGTCTGACTGTTGATTTGTCTGCTTATCTCTTTCGGTCGCTATCTGTGTCTGACTGTAGATTTGTCTGCCTATCTCTGTTTCTGTCGCTATCTGTGTCTGACTGTAGATTTGTCTGCTTACCTATTTCTGTCGCTGTCTGTGTCTGACTGTAGATTTGTCTGCTTATCTCTTTCGGTTGCTATCTGTGTCTGACTGTAGATTTGTCTGCTTATCTCTTTCGGTCGCTATCTGTGTCTGACTGTTGATTTGTCTGCTTATCTCTTTCGGTCGCTATCTGTGTCTTTCTGTAGATTTGTCTGCTTATGTCTTTGGGTCGCTATCTGTGTCTGACTGTAGATCTGTCTGCTTATCTCGTTCTGTCGCTATCTGTGTCTGACTGTAGATCTGTCTGCTTATCTCGTTCTGTCGCTATCTGTGTCTGACTGTAGATTTGTCTGCCTATCTCTGTTTCTGTCGCTCTCTGTGTCTGACTGTAGATTTGTCTGCCTATCTCTCTTTCGGTCGCTATCTGTGTCTGACTGTTGATTTGTCTGCTTATCTCTTTCGGTCGCTATCTGTGTCTTTCTGTAGATTTGTCTGCTTATGTCTTTGGGTCGCTATCTGTGTCTGACTGTAGATCTGTCTGCTTATCTCGTTTTGTCGCTATCTGTGTCTGACTGTAGATCTGTCTGCTTATCTCGTTCTGTCGCTATCTGTGTCTGACTGTAGATTTGTCTGCCTATCTCTGTTTCTGTCGCTCTCTGTGTCTGACTGTAGATTTGTCTGCCTATCTCTGTTTCTGTCGCTATCTGTGTCTGACTGTAGATTTGTCTGCTTATCTTTTTCTGTCGCTATCTGGATCTGACTGTAGATTTGTCTGCCCATCTCTGTTTCTGTCACTCTCTGTGTCTGACTGTAAATTTGTGTGCTTATTTCTTTCGGTCGCTATCTGTGTCTGACTGTAGATTTGTCTGGCTATCTCTCTTTCGGTCGCTATCTGTGTCTGACTGTAGATTTGTCTGCCTATCTATCTCTGTCGCTATCTGTGTCTATCTGTTGATTTGTCTGCCTATCTCTTTCGGTCGCTATCTGTGTCTGACTGTTGATTTGTCTGCTTATCTCTTTCGGTCGTTATCTGTGTCTGACTGTAGATTTGTCTGCTTATCTCTTTCGGTCGCTCTCTGTGTCTGACTGTTGATTTGTCTGCTTATCTCTTTCGGTCGCTATCTGTGTCTGACTGTGGATTTGTTTGCCTATATCTGTTTCTGTCGCTATCTGTGTCTGACTGTAGATCTGTCTGCCTATCTCTTTCTGTCGCTATCTGTGTCTGACTGTAGATTTGTCTGCTTATCTCTTTGGGTCGCTATCTGTGTCTGACTGTAGATCTGTCTGCTTATCTCATTCTGTCGCTTTCTGTGTCTGACTGTAGTTTTGTCTGCCTATCTCTTTCTGTCGCTATCTGTGTCTGACTGTAGATTTGTCTGCTTACCTATTTCTGTCGCTGTCTGTGTCTGACTGTAGATTTGTCTGCTTATCTCTTTCGGTTGCTATCTGTGTCTGACTGTTGATTTGTCTGCTTATCTCTTTCGGTCGCTATCTGTGTCTGACTGTAGATTTGTCTGCCTATCTCTGTTTCTGTCGCTATCTGTGTCTGACTGTAGATCTTTCTGCTTATCTCTTTCGGTCGCTATCTGTGTCTGACTGTAGATCTGTCTGCCTATCTCTTTCGCTATCTGTGTCTGACTGTTGATTTGTCTGCTTATCTCTTTCGGTCCCTATGTGTGTCTGAATGTAGATTTTTCTGCTTATCTCTTTCGGTCGCTATCTGTGTCTGACTGTAGATTTGTCTGCTTATCTCTTTCGGTCGCTATCTGTGTCTTACTGTAGATTT
This sequence comes from Lumbricus terrestris, assembly GCA_949752735.1. NCBI lineage: Eukaryota > Metazoa > Annelida > Clitellata > Crassiclitellata > Lumbricidae > Lumbricus > Lumbricus terrestris. The sequence continues at coordinate 32,791,192 of OX457042.1, forward strand.
GTCTGCTTATCTCTTTCGGTCGCTATCTGTGTCTGACTGTAGATTTGTCTGCTTATCTCTGTTTCTGTCGCTCTCTGTGTCTGACTGTAGATTTGTCTGCATATCTCTGTTTCTGTCGCTCTCTGTGTCTGACTGTACATCTGTCTGCCCATCTTTCTCTGTCACTATCTTTGTCTGACTGTTGTTTTGTCTGCTTATCTCTTTCGGTCGCTATCTGTGTCTGACTGTAGATTTGTCTGCTTATCTCTGTTTCTGTCGCTATCTGTGTCTGACTGTTGATTTGTCTGCTTATCTCTTTCGGTCGCTATCTGTGTCTGACTGTTGATTTGTCTGCTTATCTCTTTCGGTCGCTATCTGTGTCTGACTGTAGATTTGTCTGCCTATCTCTGTTTCTGTCGCTATCTGTGTCTGACTGTAGATTTGTCTGCTTACCTATTTCTGTCGCTGTCTGTGTCTGACTGTAGATTTGTCTGCTTATCTCTTTCGGTTGCTATCTGTGTATGACTGTAGATTTGTCTGCTTATCTCTTTCGGTCGCTATCTGTGTCTGACTGTTGATTTGTCTGCTTATCTCTTTCGGTCGCTATCTGTGTCTTTCTGTAGATTTGTCTGCTTATGTCTTTGGGTCGCTATCTGTGTCTGACTGTAGATCTGTCTGCTTATCTCGTTCTGTCGCTATCTGTGTCTGACTGTAGATCTGTCTGCTTATCTCGTTCTGTCGCTATCTGTGTCTGACTGTAGATTTGTCTGCCTATCTCTGTTTCTGTCGCTCTCTGTGTCTGACTGTAGATTTGTCTGCCTATCTCTGTTTCTGTCGCTATCTGTGTCTGACTGTAGATTTGTCTGCTTATCTCTTTCGGTCGCTATCTGTGTCTGACTGTAGATTTGTCTGCTTATCTCTTTCTGTCGCTATCTGTGTCTGACTGTAGATTTGTCTGCCTATCTATCTCTGTCGCTATCTGTGTCAAACTGTTGATTTGTCTGCCTATCTCTTTCGGTCGCTATCTGTGTCTGACTGTATATCTGTGTCTTATCTCTTTCGGTCGCTATCTGTGTCTGACTGTAGATCTTTCTGCTTATCTCTTTCTGTCGCTATCTGTGTCTGACTGTAGATGTGTCTGCATATCTCTTTCGGTCGCTATCTGTGTCTGACTGTAGATCTGTCTGCTTATCTCTTTCGGTCGCTATCTGTGTCTGACTGTAGATCTGTCTGTTTATCTCTTTCTGTCGCTATCTGTGTCTGACTGTAGATCTGTCTGCTTATCTCTTTCTGTCGCTATCTGTGTCTAACTGTAGATCTGTCTGCCTTTCCCTTTTTCTGTCGCTATCTGTGTCTAACTGTAGATCTGTCTGCCTTTCTCTGTTTCTGTCACTCTCTGTGTCTGACTAGATTTGTCTGCTTATCTCTTTCTGTCACTCTCTGTGTCTGACTAGATTTGTCTGCTTTTCCCTTTCTGTCGCTATCTGTGTCTGACTGTAGATCTCTCTATCTCTGTTTCTGTCGCTATCTGTGTCTGACTGTAGATTTGTCTGCCTATCTCTCTGTTTCTGTCGCTATCTGTGTCTGACTGTAGATTTGTCAGCTTATCTCTTTCGGTCGCTATCTGTGTCTGACTGTAGATTTGTCTGCTTATCTCTGTTTCTGTCGCTGTGTCTGACTGTAGATTTGTCTGCTTATCTCTTTCTGTCGCTCTCTGTGTCTGATTGTAGATCTGTCTGCCTATCTCTGTTTCTGTCGCTATCTGTGTCTGACTGTAGATTTGTCTGCTTATCTCTTTCGGTCGCTATCTGTGTCTGACTGTAGATCTGTCTGCTTATCTCTTTCGGTCGCTATCTGTGTCTGACTGTAGATTTGTCTGCCTACCTTAGTTTCTGTCGCTATCTGTGTCTGACTGTACATCTGTCTGCCTATCTATCTCTGTCGCTATCTGTGTCTGACTGTGGATTTGTCTGCCTATCTCTTTCGGTCGCTATCTGTGTCTGACTGTTGATTTGTCTGCTTATCTCTTTCGGTCGCTATCTGTGTTACTGTAGATTTGTCTGCTTATGTCTTTGGGTCGATATCTGTGTCTGACTGCAGATCTGTCTGCTTATCTCGTTCTGTCGCTATCTGTGTCTGACTGTAGATCTGTCTGCTTATCTCGTTCTGTCGCTATCTGTGTCTGACTGTAGATCTGTCTGCCTATCCTTTTCTGTCGCTATCTGTGTCTGACTGTAGATTTGTCTGCTTACCTATTTTTGTCGCTGTCTGTGTCTGACTGTAGATTTGTCTGCTTATCCCTTTCTGTCGCTATCTGTGTCTGACTGTAGATCTCTCTGCCTATCTCTGTTTCTGTCGCTATCTGTGTCTGACTGTAGATTTGTCAGCTTATCTCTGTTTCTGTCGCTCTCTATGTCTGACTAGATTTGTCTGCCTATCTCTTTCTGTCGCTCTCTGTGTCTGACTGTAGATTTGTCTGCCTATCTCTGTTTCTGTCGCTATCTGTGTCTGACTGTAGATTTGTCTGCTTATCTCTTTCGGTCGCTATCTGTGTCTGACTGTAGATCTGTCTGCCTATCCTTTTCTGTCGCTATCTGTGTCTGACTGTAGATTTGTCTGCTTACCTATTTTTGTCGCTGTCTGTGTCTGACTGTAGATTTGTCTGCTTATCTCTTTCTGTCACTCTCTGTGTCTGACTAGATTTGTCTGCTTATCCCTTTCTGTTGCTATCTGTGTCTGACTGTAGATCTCTCTGCCTATCTCTGTTTCTGTCCCTATCTGTGTCTGACTGTAGATTTGTCTGCCTATCTCTGTTTCTGTCGCCATCTGTGTCTGACTGTAGATTTGTCAGCTTGTCTCTTTCGGTCGCTATCGGTGTCTGACTGTAGATTTGTCTGCTTATCTCTGTTTCTGTCGCTATCTGTGTCTGACTGTAGATTTGTCTGCTTATCTCTTTCTGTCGCTCTCTGTGTCTGACTGTAGATTTGTCTGCCTATCTCTGTTTCTGTCGCTATCTGTGTGTGACTGTAGATTTGTCTGCTTACCTATTTTTGTCGCTGTCTGTGTCTGACTGTAGATTTGTCTGCTTATCTCTTTCGGTCGCTATCTGTGTCTGACTGTAGATTTGTCTGCCTACCTTAGTTTCTGTCGCTATCTGTGTCTGACTGTGGATTTGTCTGCCTATCTCTTTCTGTCGCTCTCTGTGTCTGACTGTAGATTTGTCTGCCTATCTCTGTTTCTGTCGCTATCTGTGTCTGACTGTAGATTTGTCTGCTTACCTATTTTTGTCGCTGTCTGTGTCTGACTGTAGATTTGTCTGCTTATCTCTTTCGGTCGCTATCTGTGTCTGACTGTAGATTTGTCTGCCTACCTTAGTTTCTGTCGCTATCTGTGTCTGACTGTGGATTTGTCTGCCTATCTCTTTGGGTCGCTATCTGTGTCTGACTGTAGATTTTTCTGCTTATCTCTGTTTCTGTCGCTCACTGTGTCTGACTGTACATCTGTCTGCCTATCTATCTCTGTCGCTATCTGTGTCTGACTGTGGATTTGTCTGCCTATCTCTTTCGGTCGCTATCTGTGTCTGACTGTAGATTTGTCTGCCTATCTCTGTTTCTGTCGCTATCTGTGTCTGGCTGTTGATTTGTCTGCTTATCTCTTTCGGTCGCTATCTGTGTCTGACTAGATTTGTCTGCCTATCTCTGTTTCTGTCGCTATCTGTGTCTGACTGTTGATTTGTCTGCTTATCTCTTTCGGTCGCTATCTGTGTCTGACTGTCGATTTGTCTGCCTATCTCTGTTTCTGTTGCTATCTGTGTCTTAGTGTAGATTTGTCTGCTTATGTCTTTGGGTCGCTATCTGTGTCTGACTGCAGATCTGTCTGCTTATCTCGTTCTGTCGCTATCTGTGTCTGACTGTAGATCTGTCTGACTATCTCTTTCGATCGCTGTCTGTGTCTGACTGTAGATTTTTCTGCTTATCCCTTTCTGTTGCTATCTGTGTCTGACTGTAGATCTCTCTGCCTATCTCTGTTTCTGTCCCTATCTGTGTCTGACTGTAGATTTGTCTGCCTATCTCTGTTTCTGTCGCCATCTGTGTCTGACTGTAGATTTGTCAGCTTGTCTCTTTCGGTCGCTATCGGTGTCTGACTGTAGATTTGTCTGCTTATCTCTGTTTCTGTCGCTATCTGTGTCTGACTGTAGATTTGTCTGCTTATCTCTTTCTGTCGCTCTCTGTGTCTGACTGTAGATTTGTCTGCCTATCTCTGTTTCTGTCGCTATCTGTGTGTGACTGTAGATTTGTCTGCTTACCTATTTTTGTCGCTGTCTGTGTCTGACTGTAGATTTGTCTGCTTATCTCTTTCGGTCGCTATCTGTGTCTGACTGTAGATTTGTCTGCCTACCTTAGTTTCTGTCGCTATCTGTGTCTGACTGTGGATTTGTCTGCCTATCTCTTTCTGTCGCTCTCTGTGTCTGACTGTAGATTTGTCTGCCTATCTCTGTTTCTGTCGCTATCTGTGTCTGACTGTAGATTTGTCTGCTTACCTATTTTTGTCGCTGTCTGTGTCTGACTGTAGATTTGTCTGCTTATCTCTTTCGGTCGCTATCTGTGTCTGACTGTAGATTTGTCTGCCTACCTTAGTTTCTGTCGCTATCTGTGTCTGACTGTGGATTTGTCTGCCTATCTCTTTGGGTCGCTATCTGTGTCTGACTGTAGATTTTTCTGCTTATCTCTGTTTCTGTCGCTCACTGTGTCTGACTGTACATCTGTCTGCCTATCTATCTCTGTCGCTATCTGTGTCTGACTGTGGATTTGTCTGCCTATCTCTTTCGGTCGCTATCTGTGTCTGACTGTAGATTTGTCTGCCTATCTCTGTTTCTGTCGCTATCTGTGTCTGGCTGTTGATTTGTCTGCTTATCTCTTTCGGTCGCTATCTGTGTCTGACTAGATTTGTCTGCCTATCTCTGTTTCTGTCGCTATCTGTGTCTGACTGTTGATTTGTCTGCTTATCTCTTTCGGTCGCTATCTGTGTCTGACTGTCGATTTGTCTGCCTATCTCTGTTTCTGTTGCTATCTGTGTCTTAGTGTAGATTTGTCTGCTTATGTCTTTGGGTCGCTATCTGTGTCTGACTGCAGATCTGTCTGCTTATCTCGTTCTGTCGCTATCTGTGTCTGACTGTAGATCTGTCTGACTATCTCTTTCGATCGCTGTCTGTGTCTGACTGTAGATTTTTCTGCTTATCTCTGTTTCTGTCGGTCTCTGTGTCTGACTGTACATCTGTCTGCCTATGTATCTCTGTCGCTATCTGTGTCTGACTGTAGATCTGTCTGCCTATCTCTTTCGGTCGCTATCTGTGTCTGACTGTGGATTTTTCTGCTTATCTCTTTCGGTCGCTATCTGTGTCTGACTGTAGATCTGTCTGCCTATCTCTTTTTGTCGCTATCTGTGTCTGACTGTAGATCTGTCTGCCTATCTCTGTTTATGTCGCTATCTGTGTCTGACTGTAGATCTGTCTGCCTATCCTTTTCTGTCGCTATCTGTGTCTGACTGTAGATTTGTCTGCTTATCTCTTTCTGTCACTCTCTGTGTCTGACTAGATTTGTCTGCTTATCCCTTTCTGTTGCTATCTGTGTCTGACTGTAGATCTCTCTGCCTATCTCTGTTTCTGTCCCTATCTGTGTCTGACTGTAGATTTTTCTGCTTATCTCTGTTTCTGTCGGTCTCTGTGTCTGACTGTACATCTGTCTGCCTATGTATCTCTGTCGCTATCTGTGTCTGACTGTAGATCTGTCTGCCTATCTCTTTCGGTCGCTATCTGTGTCTGACTGTGGATTTTTCTGCTTATCTCTTTTGGTCGCTATCTGTGTCTGACTGTAGATCTGTCTGCCTATCTCTTTTTGTCGCTATCTGTGTCTGACTGTAGATCTGTCTGCCTATCTCTGTTTATGTCGCTATCTGTGTCTGACTGTAGATCTGTCTGCTTATCTCTTTCGGTCGCTATCTGTGTCTGACTGTAGATCTGTCTGCCTATCTCTTTTTGTCGCTATCTGTGTCTGACTGTAGATCTGTTTGCCTATCTCTGTTTCTGTCGCTATCTGTGTCTGACTGTAGATCTGTCTGCCTATCTCTTTCGGTCGCTATCTGTGTCTGACTGTAGATTTGTCTGCTTACCTATTTTTGTCGCTGTCTGTGTCTGACTGTAGATTTGTCTGCTTATCTCTTTCTGTCAGTCTCTGTGTCTGACTAGATTTGTCTGCTTATCCCTTTCTGTTGCTATCTGTGTCTGACTGTAGATCTCTCTGCCTATCTCTGTTTCTGTCGCTATCTGTGTCTGACTGTAGATTTGTCTGCCTATCTCTGTTTCTGTCGCTATCTGTGTCTGACTGTAGATTTGTCAGCTTGTCTCTTTCGGTCGCTATCTGTGTCTGACTGTAAATTTGTCTGCTTATCTCTTTCGGTCGCTATCGGTGTCTGACTGTAGATTTGTCTGCTTATCTCTGTTTCTGTCGCTATCTGTGTCTGACTGTAGATTTGTCTGCTTATCTCTTTCTGTCGCTCTCTGTGTCTGACTGTAGATTTGTCTGCCTATCTCTGTTTCTGTCGCTATCTGTGTCTGACTGTAGATTTGTCTGCTTACCTATTTTTGTCGCTGTCTGTGTCTGACTGTAGATTTGTCTGCTTATCTCTTTCGGTCGCTATCTGTGTCTGACTGTAGATTTGTCTGCCTACCTTAGTTTCTGTCGCTATCTGTGTCTGACTGTGGATTTGTCTGCCTATCTCTTTCTGTCGCTCTCTGTGTCTGACTGTAGATTTGTCTGCCTATCTCTGTTTCTGTCGCTATCTGTGTCTGACTGTAGATTTGTCTGCTTACCTATTTTTGTCGCTGTCTGTGTCTGACTGTAGATTTGTCTGCTTATCTCTTTCGGTCGCTATCTGTGTCTGACTGTAGATTTGTCTGCCTATCTCTTTCGGTCGCTATCTGTGTCTGACTGTAGATTTGTCTGCCTATTTCTGTTTCTGTCGCTATCTGTGTCTGGCTGTTGATTTGTCTGCTTATCTCTTTCGGTCGCTATCTGTGTCTGACTAGATTTGTCTGCCTATCTCTGTTTCTGTCGCTATCTGTGTCTGACTGTTGATTTGTCTGCTTATCTCTTTCGGTCGCTATCTGTGTCTGACTGTAGATTTGTCTGCCTATTTCTGTTTCTGTCGCTATCTGTGTCTGGCTGTTGATTTGTCTGCTTATCTCTTTCGGTCGCTATCTGTGTCTGACTAGATTTGTCTGCCTATCTCTGTTTCTGTCGCTATCTGTGTCTGACTGTTGATTTGTCTGCTTATCTCTTTCGGTCGCTATCTGTGTCTGACTGTAGATTTGTCTGCCTATCTCTGTTTCTGTTGCTATCTGTGTCTTAGTGTAGATTTGTCTGCTTATGTCTTCGGGTCGCTATCTGTGTCTGACTGCAGATCTGTCTGCTTATCTCGTTCTGTCGCTATCTGTGTCTGACTGTAGATCTGTCTGACTATCTGTTTCGATCGCTGTCTGTGTCTGACTGTAGATTTTTCTGCTTATCTCTGTTTCTGTCGGTCTCTGTGTCTGACTGTACATCTGTCTGCCTATGTATCTCTGTCGCTATCTGTGTCTGACTGTAGATCTGTCTGCCTATCTCTTTCGGTCGCTATCTGTGTCTGACTGTGGATTTTTCTGCTTATCTCTTTCGGTCGCTATCGGTGTCTGACTGTAGATTTGTCTGCATATCTCTGTTACTGTTGCTATCTGTGTCTGACTGTAGATCTGTCTGCGTATCTCTTTTTGTCGCTATCTGTGTCTGACTGTAGTTCTGTCTGCTTATCTCTTTCTGTCGCTATCTGTGTCTGACTGTAGATTTTTCTGCCTATCTCTGTTACTGTTGCTATCTGTGTCTGACTGTAGATCTGTCTGCCTATCTCTTTCGGTCGCTATCTGTGTCTGACTGTTGATTTGTCTGCTTATCTCTTTCGGTCGCTATCTGTGTCTGACTGTAGATTTGTCTGCCTATCTCTGTTTCTGTCGCTCTCTGTGTATGACTGTACATCTGTCTGCCCATCTTTCTCTGTCACTATCTTTGTCTGACTGTAGATTTGTCTGCCTATCTCTGTTTCTGTCGCTCTCTGTGTCTGACTGTACATCTGTCTGCCCATCTTTCTCTGTCACTATCTTTGTCTGACTGTAGATTTGTCTGCCTATCTCTGTTTCTGTCGCTCTCTGTGTCTGACTGTACATCTGTCTGCCCATCTTTCTCTGTCACTATCTTTGTCTGACTGTAGATTTTGTCTGCTTACCTATTTCTATCGCTGTCTGTGTCTGACTGTTGATTTGTCTGCTTATCTCTTTCGGTCGCTATCTGTGTCTGACTGTAGATTTGTCTGCTTATCTCGTTCTGTCGCTCTCTGTGTCTGACTGTAGATTTGTCTGCATATCTCTGTTTCTGTCGCTCTCTGTGTCTGACTGTACATCTGTCTGCCCATCTTTCTCTGTCACTATCTTTGTCTGACTGTGGATTTGTCTGCCTATCTCTTTGGGTCGCTATCTGTGTCTGACTGTAGATTTTTTTTGCCTATCTCTGTTTCTGTCGCTCTCTGTGTCTGACTGTACATCTGTCTGCCTATCTATCTCTGTCGCTATCTGTGTCTGACTGTGGATTTGTCTGCCTATCTCTTTCGGTCGCTATCTGTGTCTGACTGTAGATTTTTCTGCTTATCTTTTTCTGTCGCTATCTGGATCTGACTGTAGATTTGTCTGCCCATCTCTGTTTCTGTCACTCTCTGTGTCTGACTGTAAATTTGTGTGCTTATTTCTTTCGGTCGCTATCTGTGTCTGACTGTAGATTTGTCTGGCTATCTCTCTTTCGGTCGCTATCTGTGTCTGACTGTAGATTTGTCTGCCTATCTCTGTTTCTGTCGCTATCTGTGTCTGACCGTAGATTTGTCTGCTTATCTCTTTCGGTCGCTCTCTGTGTCTGACTGTAGATTTGTCTGCTTATCTCTTTCTGTCGCTCTCTGTGTCTGACTGTTGATTTGTCTGCTTATCTCTTTCGGTCGCTATCTGTGTCTGACTGTAGATTTGTCTGCCTATCTCTGTTTCTGTCGCTATCTGTGTCTGACTGTAGATTTGTCTGCCTATCTCTGTTTCTGTCGCTATCTGTGTCTGACTGTTGATTTGTCTGCTTATCTCTTTCGGTCGCTATCTGTGTCTGACTGTAGATTTGTCTGCCTATCTCTGTTTCTGTCGCTATCTGTGTCTGACTGTTGTTTTGTCTGCTTATCTCTTTCGGTCGCTATCTGTGTCTGACTGTAGATTTGTCTGCCTATCTCTGTTTCTGTCGCTATCTGTGTCTGACTGTTGATTTGTCTGCTTATCTCTTTCGGTCGCTATCTGTGTCTGACTGTAGATTTGTCTGCCTATCTCTGTTTCTGTCGCTATCTGTGTCTGACTGTAGATTTGTCTGCTTACCTATTTCTGTCGCTGTCTGTGTCTGACTGTAGATTTGTCTGCTTATCTCTTTCGGTTGCTATCTGTGTCTGACTGTAGATTTGTCTGCTTATCTCTTTCGGTCGCTATCTGTGTCTGACTGTTGATTTGTCTGCTTATCTCTTTCGGTCGCTATCTGTGTCTTTCTGTAGATTTGTCTGCTTATGTCTTTGGGTCGCTATCTGTGTCTGACTGTAGATCTGTCTGCTTATCTCGTTCTGTCGCTATCTGTGTCTGACTGTAGATCTGTCTGCTTATCTCGTTCTGTCGCTATCTGTGTCTGACTGTAGATTTGTCTGCCTATCTCTGTTTCTGTCGCTCTCTGTGTCTGACTGTAGATTTGTCTGCCTATCTCTGTTTCTGTCGCTATCTGTGTCTGACTGTAGATTTGTCTGCTTATCTCTTTCGGTCGCTATCTGTGTCTGACTGTAGATTTGTCTGCTTATCTCTTTCTGTCGCTATCTGTGTCTGACTGTAGATTTGTCTGCCTATCTATCTCTGTCGCTATCTGTGTCTATCTGTTGATTTGTCTGCCTATCTCTTTCGGTCGCTATCTGTGTCTGACTGTTGATTTGTCTGCTTATCTCTTTCGGTCGTTATCTGTGTCTGACTGTAGATTTGTCTGCTTATCTCTTTCGGTCGCTCTCTGTGTCTGACTGTTGATTTGTCTGCTTATCTCTTTCGGTCGCTATCTGTGTCTGACTGTGGATTTGTTTGCCTATATCTGTTTCTGTCGCTATCTGTGTCTGACTGTAGATCTGTCTGCCTATCTCTTTCTGTCGCTATCTGTGTCTGACTGTAGATTTGTCTGCTTATCTCTTTGGGTCGCTATCTGTGTCTGACTGTAGATCTGTCTGCTTATCTCATTCTGTCGCTTTCTGTGTCTGACTGTAGTTTTGTCTGCCTATCTCTTTCTGTCGCTATCTGTGTCTGACTGTAGATTTGTCTGCTTACCTATTTCTGTCGCTGTCTGTGTCTGACTGTAGATTTGTCTGCTTATCTCTTTCGGTTGCTATCTGTGTCTGACTGTTGATTTGTCTGCTTATCTCTTTCGGTCGCTATCTGTGTCTGACTGTAGATTTGTCTGCCTATCTCTGTTTCTGTCGCTATCTGTGTCTGACTGTAGATCTTTCTGCTTATCTCTTTCGGTCGCTATCTGTGTCTGACTGTAGATCTGTCTGCCTATCTCTTTCGCTATCTGTGTCTGACTGTTGATTTGTCTGCTTATCTCTTTCGGTCCCTATGTGTGTCTGAATGTAGATTTTTCTGCTTATCTCTTTCGGTCGCTATCTGTGTCTGACTGTAGATTTGTCTGCTTATCTCTTTCGGTCGCTATCTGTGTCTTACTGTAGATTTGTCTGCTTATCTCTTTCGGTCGCTATCTGTGTCTGACTGTAGATTTGTCTGCTTATCTCTGTTTCTGTCGCTCTCTGTGTCTGACTGTAGATTTGTCTGCATATCTCTGTTTCTGTCGCTCTCTGTGTCTCTACTGTACATCTGTCTGCCCATCTTTCTCTGTCACTATCTTTGTCTGACTGTTGTTTTGTCTGCTTATCTCTTTCGGTCGCTATCTGTGTCTGACTGTAGATTTGTCTGCTTATCTCTGTTTCTGTCGCTATCTGTGTCTGACTGTTGATTTGTCTGCTTATCTCTTTCGGTCGCTATCTGTGTCTGACTGTTGATTTGTCTGCTTATCTCTTTCGGTCGCTATCTGTGTCTGACTGTAGATTTGTCTGCCTATCTCTGTTTCTGTCGCTATCTGTGTCTGACTGTAGATTTGTCTGCTTACCTATTTCTGTCGCTGTCTGTGTCTGACTGTAGATTTGTCTGCTTATCTCTTTCGGTTGCTATCTGTGTATGACTGTAGATTTGTCTGCTTATCTCTTTCGGTCGCTATCTGTGTCTGACTGTTGATTTGTCTGCTTATCTCTTTCGGTCGCTATCTGTGTCTTTCTGTAGATTTGTCTGCTTATGTCTTTGGGTCGCTATCTGTGTCTGACTGTAGATCTGTCTGCTTATCTCGTTCTGTCGCTATCTGTGTCTGACTGTAGATCTGTCTGCTTATCTCGTTCTGTCGCTATCTGTGTCTGACTGTAGATTTGTCTGCCTATCTCTGTTTCTGTCGCTCTCTGTGTCTGACTGTAGATTTGTCTGCCTATCTCTGTTTCTGTCGCTATCTGTGTCTGACTGTAGATTTGTCTGCTTATCTCTTTCGGTCGCTATCTGTGTCTGACTGTAGATTTGTCTGCTTATCTCTTTCTGTCGCTATCTGTGTCTGACTGTAGATTTGTCTGCCTATCTATCTCTGTCGCTATCTGTGTCAAACTGTTGATTTGTCTGCCTATCTCTTTCGGTCGCTATCTGTGTCTGACTGTTGATTTGTCTGCTTATCTCTTTCGGTCGTTATCTGTGTCTGACTGTAGATTTGTCTGCTTATCTCTTTCGGTCGCTCTCTGTGTCTGACTGTTGATTTGTCTGCTTATCTCTTTCGGTCGCTATCTGTGTCTGACTGTGGATTTGTCTGCCTATATCTGTTTCTGTCGCTATCTGTGTCTGACTGTAGATCTGTCTGCCTATCTCTTTCTGTCGCTATCTGTGTCTGACTGTAGATTTGTCTGCTTATCTCTTTGGGTCGCTATCTGTGTCTGACTGTAGATCTGTCTGCTTATCTCATTCTGTCGCTTTCTGTGTCTGACTGTAGTTTTGTCTGCCTATCTCTTTCTGTCGCTATCTGTGTCTGACTGTAGATTTGTCTGCTTACCTATTTCTGTCGCTGTCTGTGTCTGACTGTAGATTTGTCTGCTTATCTCTTTCGGTTGCTATCTGTGTCTGACTGTTGATTTGTCTGCTTATCTCTTTCGGTCGCTATCTGTGTCTGACTGTAGATTTGTCTGCCTATCTCTGTTTCTGTCGCTATCTGTGTCTGACTGTAGATCTTTCTGCTTATCTCTTTCGGTCGCTATCTGTGTCTGACTGTAGATCTGTCTGCCTATCTCTTTCGCTATCTGTGTCTGACTGTTGATTTGTCTGCTTATCTCTTTCGGTCCCTATGTGTGTCTGAATGTAGATTTTTCTGCTTATCTTTTTCGGTCGCTATCTGTGTCTGACTGTAGATTTGTCTGCTTATCTCTTTCGGTCGCTATCTGTGTCTGACTGTTGATTTGTCTGCTTATCTCTTTCGGTCGCTATCTGTGTCTGACTGTAGATTTGTCTGCCTATCTCTGTTTCTTTCGCTATCTGTGTCTGACTGTAGATTTGTCTGCCTATCTCTTTCGCTATCTGTGTCTGACTGTAGATCTGTCTGCCTATCTCTTGTCTGACTGTAGATTTGTCTGCTTATCTCTTTCGGTCGCTACCTGTGTCTGACTGTAGATTTGTCTGCTTATCTCTTTCGGTCGCTACCTGTGTCTGACTGTAGATTTGTCTGCTTATCTCTTTCGGTCGCTATCTGTGTCTGACTGTAGATTTGTCTGCTTATCTCTTTCGGTCGCTATCTGTGTCTGACTGTTGATTTGTCTGCTTATCTCTGTTGTCTGTCACTCTCTGTGTCTGACTAGATTTGTCTGTTTATCTCTTTCGGTCGCTCTCTGTGTCTGACTGTAGATTTGTCTGCCTATCTCTGTTTCTGTCGCTATCTGTGTCTGACTGTAGATCTGTCTGCCTATCTCTTTCTGTCGCTATCTGTGTCTGACTGTAGATCTGTCTGCTTACCTATTTTTGTCGCTGTCTGTGTCTGACTGTAGATCTGTCTGCCTATCTCTGTTTCTGTCGCTATCTGTGTCTGACTGTAGATTTGTCTGCTTATGTCTTTGGGTCGCTATCGGTGTCTGACTGTAGATTTTGTCTGCTTACCTATTTCTATCGCTGTCTGTGTCTGACTGTTGATTTGTCTGCTTATCTCTTTCGGTCGCTATCTGTGTCTGACTGTAGATTTGTCTGCTTATCTCGTTCTGTCGCTCTCTGTGTCTGACTGTAGATTTGTCTGCATATCTCTGTTTCTGTCGCTCTCTGTGTCTGACTGTACATCTGTCTGCCCTTCTTTCTCTGTCACTATCTTTGTCTGACTGTGGATTTGTCTGGCTATCTCTCTTTCGGTCGCTATCTGTGTCTGACTGTAGATTTGTCTGCTTATCTCTTTCGGTCGCTATCTGTGTCTGACTGTTGATTTGTCTGCTTATCTCTGTTGTCTGTCGCTCTCTGTGTCTGACTAGATTTGTCTGTTTATCTCTTTCGGTCGCTCTCTGTGTCTGACTGTAGATTTGTCTGCCTATCTCTGTTTCTGTCGCTATCTGTGTCTGACTGTAGATCTGTATGCCTATCTCTTTCTGTCGCTATCTGTGTCTGACTGTAGATCTGTCTGCTTACCTATTTTTGTCGCTGTCTGTGTCTGACTGTAGATCTCTCTGCCTATCTCTGTTTCTGTCGCTATCTGTGTCTGACTGTAGATTTGTCTGCTTATGTCTTTGGGTCGCTATCGGTGTCTGACTGTAGATTTTGTCTGCTTACCTATTTCTATCGCTGTCTGTGTCTGACTGTTGATTTGTCTGCTTATCTCTTTCGGTCGCTATCTTTGTCTGACTGTGGATTTGTCTGCCTATCTCTTTGGGTCGCTATCTGTGTCTGACTGTAGATTTTTTTTGCTTATCTCTGTTTCTGTCGCTCTCTGTGTCTGACTGTACATCTGTCTGCTTATCTCGTTCTGTCGCTATCTGTGTCTGACTGTAGATTTGTCTGCCTATCCTTTTCTGTCGCTATCTGTGTCTGACTGTAGATTTGTCTTCTTACCTATTTTTGTCGCTGTCTGTGTCTGACTGTAGATTTGTCTGCTTATCTCTTTCTGTCACTCTCTGTGTCTGACTAGATTTGTCTGCTTATCCCTTTCTGTCGCTATCTGTGTCTGACTGTAGATCTCTCTGCCTATCTCTGTTTCTGTCGCTATCTGTGTCTGACTGTAGAATTGTCTGCCTATCTCTCTGTTTCTGTCGCTATCTGTGTCTGACTGTAGATTTGTCAGCTTATCTCTGTTTCTGTCGCTCTCTATGTCTGACTAGATTTGTCTGCCTATCTCTTTCTGTCGCTCTCTGTGTCTGACTGTAGATTTGTCTGCCTATCTCTGTTTCTGTCGCTATCTGTGTCTGACTGTAGATTTGTCTGCTTATCTCTTTCGGTCGCTATCTGTGTCTGACTGTAGATCTGTCTGCCTATCCTTTTCTGTCGCTATCTGTGTCTGACTGTAGATTTGTCTGCTTACCTATTTTTGTCGCTGTCTGTGTCTGTCTGTAGATTTGTCTGCTTATCTCTTTCTGTCACTCTCTGTGTCTGACTAGATTTGTCTGCTTATCCCTTTCTGTTGCTATCTGTGTCTGACTGTAGATCTCTCTGCCTATCTCTGTTTCTGTCGCTATCTGTGTCTGACTGTAGATTTGTCTGCCTATCTCTGTTTCTGTCGCTATCTGTGTCTGACTGTAGATTTGTCAGCTTGTCTCTTTCGGTCGCTATCTGTGTCTGACTGTAGATTTGTCTGCTTATCTCTTTCGGTCGCTATCTGTGTCTGACTGTAGATTTGTCTGCCTATCTCTGTTTCTTTCGCTATCTGTGTCTGACTGTAGATTTGTCTGCCTATCTCTTTCGCTATCTGTGTCTGACTGTAGATCTGTCTGCCTATCTCTTGTCTGACTGTAGATTTGTCTGCTTATCTCTTTCGGTCGCTACCTGTGTCTGACTGTAGATTTGTCTGCTTATCTCTTTCGGTCGCTACCTGTGTCTGACTGTAGATTTGTCTGCTTATCTCTTTCGGTCGCTATCTGTGTCTGACTGTAGATTTGTCTGCTTATCTCTTTCGGTCGCTATCTGTGTCTGACTGTTGATTTGTCTGCTTATCTCTGTTGTCTGTCGCTCTCTGTGTCTGACTAGATTTGTCTGTTTATCTCTTTCGGTCGCTCTCTGTGTCTGACTGTAGATTTGTCTGCCTATCTCTGTTTCTGTCGCTATCTGTGTCTGACTGTAGATCTGTCTGCCTATCTCTTTCTGTCGCTATCTGTGTCTGACTGTAGATCTGTCTGCTTACCTATTTTTGTCGCTGTCTGTGTCTGACTGTAGATCTGTCTGCCTATCTCTGTTTCTGTCGCTATCTGTGTCTGACTGTAGATTTGTCTGCTTATGTCTTTGGGTCGCTATCGGTGTCTGACTGTAGATTTTGTCTGCTTACCTATTTCTATCGCTGTCTGTGTCTGACTGTTGATTTGTCTGCTTATCTCTTTCGGTCGCTATCTGTGTCTGACTGTAGATTTGTCTGCTTATCTCGTTCTGTCGCTCTCTGTGTCTGACTGTAGATTTGTCTGCATATCTCTGTTTCTGTCGCTCTCTGTGTCTGACTGTACATCTGTCTGCCCTTCTTTCTCTGTCACTATCTTTGTCTGACTGTGGATTTGTCTGGCTATCTCTCTTTCGGTCGCTATCTGTGTCTGACTGTAGATTTGTCTGCTTATCTCTTTCGGTCGCTATCTGTGTCTGACTGTTGATTTGTCTGCTTATCTCTGTTGTCTGTCGCTCTCTGTGTCTGACTAGATTTGTCTGTTTATCTCTTTCGGTCGATCTCTGTGTCTGACTGTAGATTTGTCTGCCTATCTCTGTTTCTGTCGCTATCTGTGTCTGACTGTAGATCTGTCTGCCTATCTCTTTCTGTCGCTATCTGTGTCTGACTGTAGATCTGTCTGCTTACCTATTTTTGTCGCTGTCTGTGTCTGACTGTAGATCTCTCTGCCTATCTCTGTTTCTGTCGCTATCTGTGTCTGACTGTAGATTTGTCTGCTTATGTCTTTGGGTCGCTATCGGTGTCTGACTGTAGATTTTGTCTGCTTACCTATTTCTATCGCTGTCTGTGTCTGACTGTTGATTTGTCTGCTTATCTCTTTCGGTCGCTATCTTTGTCTGACTGTGGATTTGTCTGCCTATCTCTTTGGGTCGCTATCTGTGTCTGACTGTAGATTTTTTTTGCTTATCTCTGTTTCTGTCGCTCTCTGTGTCTGACTGTACATCTGTCTGCTTATCTCGTTCTGTCGCTATCTGTGTCTGACTGTAGATTTGTCTGCCTATCCTTTTCTGTCGCTATCTGTGTCTGACTGTAGATTTGTCTGCTTACCTATTTTTGTCGCTGTCTGTGTCTGACTGTAGATTTGTCTGCTTATCTCTTTCTGTCACTCTCTGTGTCTGACTAGATTTGTCTGCTTATCCCTTTCTGTCGCTATCTGTGTCTGACTGTAGATCTCTCTGCCTATCTCTGTTTCTGTCGCTATCTGTGTCTGACTGTAGAATTGTCTGCCTATCTCTCTGTTTCTGTCGCTATCTGTGTCTGACTGTAGATTTGTCAGCTTATCTCTGTTTCTGTCGCTCTCTATGTCTGACTAGATTTGTCTGCCTATCTCTTTCTGTCGCTCTCTGTGTCTGACTGTAGATTTGTCTGCCTATCTCTGTTTCTGTCGCTATCTGTGTCTGACTGTAGATTTGTCTGCTTATCTCTTTCGGTCGCTATCTGTGTCTGACTGTAGATCTGTCTGCCTATCCTTTTCTGTCGCTATCTGTGTCTGACTGTAGATTTGTCTGCTTACCTATTTTTGTCGCTGTCTGTGTCTGTCTGTAGATTTGTCTGCTTATCTCTTTCTGTCACTCTCTGTGTCTGACTAGATTTGTCTGCTTATCCCTTTCTGTTGCTATCTGTGTCTGACTGTAGATCTCTCTGCCTATCTCTGTTTCTGTCGCTATCTGTGTCTGACTGTAGATTTGTCTGCCTATCTCTGTTTCTGTCGCTATCTGTGTCTGACTGTAGATTTGTCAGCTTGTCTCTTTCGGTCGCTATCTGTGTCTGACTGTAGATTTGTCTGCTTATCTCTTTCGGTCGCTATCGGTGTCTGACTGTAGATTTGTCTGCTTATCTCTGTTTCTGTCGCTATCTGTGTCTGACTGTATATTTGTCTGCTTATCTCTTTCTTTCGCTCTCTGTGTCTGACTGTAGATTTGTCTGCCTATCTCTGTTTCTGTCGCTATCTGTGTCTGACTGTAGATTTGTCTGCTTACCTATTTTTGTCGCTGTCTGTGTCTGACTGTAGATTTGTCTGCTTATCTCTTTCGGTCGCTATCTGTGTCTGACTGTAGATTTGTCTGCCTACCTTAGTTTCTGTCGCTATCTGTGTCTGACTGTGGATTTGTCTGAATATCTCTTTGGGTCGCTATCTGTGTCTGACTGTAGATTTTTCTGCTTATCTCTGTTTCTGTCGCTCACTGTGTCTGACTGTACATCTGTCTGCCTATCTATCTCTGTCGCTATCTGTGTCTGACTGTGGATTTGTCTGCCTATTTCTTTCGGTCGCTATCTGTGTCTGACTGTAGATTTGTCTGCCTATCTCTGTTTCTGTCGCTATCTGTGTCTGGCTGTTGATTTGTCTGCTTATCTCTTTCGGTCGCTATCTGTGTCTGACTAGATTTGTCTGCCTATCTCTGTTTCTGTCGCTATCTGTGTCTGACTGTTGATTTGTCTGCTTATCTCTTTCGGTCGCTATCTGTGTCTGACTGTAGATTTGTCTGCCTATCTCTGTTTCTGTTGCTATCTGTGTCTTAGTGTAGATTTGTCTGCTTATGTCTTTGGGTCGCTATCTGTGTCTGACTGCAGATCTGTCTGCTTATCTCGTTCTGTCGCTATCTGTGTCTGACTGTAGATCTGTCTGACTATCTGTTTCGATCGCTGTCTGTGTCTGACTGTAGATTTTTCTGCTTATCTCTGTTTCTGTCGGTCTCTGTGTCTGACTGTACATCTGTCTGCCTATGTATCTCTGTCGCTATCTGTGTCTGACTGTAGATCTGTCTGCCTATCTCTTTCGGTCGCTATCTGTGTCTGACTGTGGATTTTTCTGCTTATCTCTTTCGGTCGCTATCTGTGTCTGACTGTAGATCTGTCTGCCTATCTCTTTTTGTCGCTATCTGTGTCTGACTGTAGATCTGTCTGCCTATCTCTGTTTATGTCGCTATCTGTGTCTGACTGTAGATCTGTCTGCTTATCTCTTTCGGTCGCTATCTGTGTCTGACTGTAGATCTGTCTGCCTATCTCTTTTTGTCGCTATCTGTGTCTGACTGTAGATCTGTCTGCCTATCTCTGTTTCTGTCGCTATCTGTGTCTGACTGTAGATCTGTCTGCTTATCTCTTTCTGTCGCTATCTGTGTCTGACTGTAGATTTTTCTGCCTATCTCTGTTACTGTTGCTATCTGTGTCTGACTGTAGATCTGTCTGCCTATCTCTTTCGGTCGCTATCTGTGTCTGACTGTAGATCTGTCTGCCTATCTCTTTCGGTCGCTATCTGTGTCTGACTGTAGATTTGTCTGCTTACCTATTTTTGTCGCTGTCTGTGTATGACTGTAGATTTGTCTGCTTATCTCTTTCTGTCACTCTCTGTGTCTGACTAGATTTGTCTGCTTATCCCTTTCTGTTGCTATCTGTGTCTGACTGTAGATCTCTCTGCCTATCTCTGTTTCTGTCGCTATCTGTGTCTGACTGTAGATTTGTCTGCCTATCTCTGTTTCTGTCGCTATCTGTGTCTGACTGTAGATTTGTCAGCTTGTCTCTTTCGGTCGCTATCTGTGTCTGACTGTAGATTTGTCTGCTTATCTCTTTCGGTCGCTATCGGTGTCTGACTGTAGATTTGTCTGCTTATCTCTGTTTCTGTCGCTATCTGTGTCTGACTGTAGATTTGTCTGCTTATCTCTTTCGGTCGCTCTCTGTGTCTGACTGTAGATTTGTCTGCTTATCTCTTTCTGTCGCTCTCTGTGTCTGACTGTTGATTTGTCTGCTTATCTCTTTCGGTCGCTATCTGTGTCTGACTGTAGATTTGTCTGCCTATCTCTGTTTCTGTCGCTATCTGTGTCTGACTGTAGATTTGTCTGCCTATCTCTGTTTCTGTCGCTATCTGTGTCTGACTGTTGATTTGTCTGCTTATCTCTTTCGGTCGCTATCTGTGTCTGACTGTAGATTTGTCTGCCTATCTCTGTTTCTGTCGCTATCTGTGTCTGACTGTTGTTTTGTCTGCTTATCTCTTTCGGTCGCTATCTGTGTCTGACTGTAGATTTGTCTGCCTATCTCTGTTTCTGTCGCTATCTGTGTCTGACTGTTGATTTGTCTGCTTATCTCTTTCGGTCGCTATCTGTGTCTGACTGTTGATTTGTCTGCTTATCTCTTTCGGTCGCTATCTGTGTCTGACTGTAGATTTGTCTGCCTATCTCTGTTTCTGTCGCTATCTGTGTCTGACTGTAGATTTGTCTGCTTACCTATTTCTGTCGCTGTCTGTGTCTGACTGTAGATTTGTCTGCTTATCTCTTTCGGTTGCTATCTGTGTCTGACTGTAGATTTGTCTGCTTATCTCTTTCGGTCGCTATCTGTGTCTGACTGTTGATTTGTCTGCTTATCTCTTTCGGTCGCTATCTGTGTCTTTCTGTAGATTTGTCTGCTTATGTCTTTGGGTCGCTATCTGTGTCTGACTGTAGATCTGTCTGCTTATCTCGTTCTGTCGCTATCTGTGTCTGACTGTAGATCTGTCTGCTTATCTCGTTCTGTCGCTATCTGTGTCTGACTGTAGATTTGTCTGCCTATCTCTGTTTCTGTCGCTCTCTGTGTCTGACTGTAGATTTGTCTGCCTATCTCTCTTTCGGTCGCTATCTGTGTCTGACTGTTGATTTGTCTGCTTATCTCTTTCGGTCGCTATCTGTGTCTTTCTGTAGATTTGTCTGCTTATGTCTTTGGGTCGCTATCTGTGTCTGACTGTAGATCTGTCTGCTTATCTCGTTTTGTCGCTATCTGTGTCTGACTGTAGATCTGTCTGCTTATCTCGTTCTGTCGCTATCTGTGTCTGACTGTAGATTTGTCTGCCTATCTCTGTTTCTGTCGCTCTCTGTGTCTGACTGTAGATTTGTCTGCCTATCTCTGTTTCTGTCGCTATCTGTGTCTGACTGTAGATTTGTCTGCTTATCTTTTTCTGTCGCTATCTGGATCTGACTGTAGATTTGTCTGCCCATCTCTGTTTCTGTCACTCTCTGTGTCTGACTGTAAATTTGTGTGCTTATTTCTTTCGGTCGCTATCTGTGTCTGACTGTAGATTTGTCTGGCTATCTCTCTTTCGGTCGCTATCTGTGTCTGACTGTAGATTTGTCTGCCTATCTCTGTTTCTGTCGCTATCTGTGTCTGACCGTAGATTTGTCTGCTTATCTCTTTCGGTCGCTCTCTGTGTCTGACTGTAGATTTGTCTGCTTATCTCTTTCTGTCGCTCTCTGTGTCTGACTGTTGATTTGTCTGCTTATCTCTTTCGGTCGCTATCTGTGTCTGACTGTAGATTTGTCTGCCTATCTCTGTTTCTGTCGCTATCTGTGTCTGACTGTAGATTTGTCTGCCTATCTCTGTTTCTGTCGCTATCTGTGTCTGACTGTTGATTTGTCTGCTTATCTCTTTCGGTCGCTATCTGTGTCTGACTGTAGATTTGTCTGCCTATCTCTGTTTCTGTCGCTATCTGTGTCTGACTGTTGTTTTGTCTGCTTATCTCTTTCGGTCGCTATCTGTGTCTTTCTGTAGATTTGTCTGCCTATCTCTGTTTTTGTCGCTATCTGTGTCTGACTGTTGATTTGTCTGCTTATCTCTTTCGGTCGCTATCTGTGTCTGACTGTTGATTTGTCTGCTTATCTCTTTCGGTCGCTATCTGTGTCTGACTGTAGATTTGTCTGCCTATCTCTGTTTCTGTCGCTATCTGTGTCTGACTGTAGATTTGTCTGCTTACCTATTTCTGTCGCTGTCTGTGTCTGACTGTAGATTTGTCTGCTTATCTCTTTCGGTTGCTATCTGTGTCTGACTGTAGATTTGTCTGCTTATCTCTTTCGGTCGCTATCTGTGTCTGACTGTTGATTTGTCTGCTTATCTCTTTCGGTCGCTATCTGTGTCTTTCTGTAGATTTGTCTGCTTATGTCTTTGGGTCGCTATCTGTGTCTGACTGTAGATCTGTCTGCTTATCTCGTTCTGTCGCTATCTGTGTCTGACTGTAGATCTGTCTGCTTATCTCGTTCTGTCGCTATCTGTGTCTGACTGTAGATTTGTCTGCCTATCTCTGTTTCTGTCGCTCTCTGTGTCTGACTGTAGATTTGTCTGCCTATCTCTGTTTCTGTCGCTATCTGTGTCTGACTGTAGATTTGTCTGCTTATCTCTTTCGGTCGCTATCTGTGTCTGACTGTAGATTTGTCTGCTTATCTCTTTCTGTCGCTATCTGTGTCTGACTGTAGATTTGTCTGCGTATCTATCTCTGTCACTATCTGTGTCTAACTGTTGATTTGTCTGCCTATCTCTTTCGGTCGCTATCTGTGTCTGACTGTTGATTTGTCTGCTTATCTCTTTCGGTCGTTATCTGTGTCTGACTGTAGATTTGTCTGCTTATCTCTTTCGGTCGCTCTCTGTGTCTGACTGTTGATTTGTCTGCTTATCTCTTTCGGTCGCTATCTGTGTCTGACTGTGGATTTGTCTGCCTATATCTGTTTCTGTCGCTATCTGTGTCTGACTGTAGATCTGTCTGCCTATCTCTTTCTGTCGCTATCTGTGTCTGACTGTAGATTTGTCTGCTTATCTCTTTGGGTCGCTATCTGTGTCTGACTGTAGATCTGTCTGCTTATCTCATTCTGTCGCTTTCTGTGTCTGACTGTAGTTTTGTCTGCCTATCTCTTTCTGTCGTTATCTGTGTCTGACTGTAGATTTGTCTGCTTACCTATTTCTGTCGCTGTCTGTGTCTGACTGTAGATTTGTCTGCTTATCTCTTTCGGTTGCTATCTGTGTCTGACTGTTGATTTGTCTGCTTTTCTCTTTCGGTCGCTATCTGTGTCTGACTGTAGATTTGTCTGCCTATCTCTGTTTCTGTCGCTATCTGTGTCTGACTGTAGATCTTTCTGCTTATCTCTTTCGGTCGCTATCTGTGTCTGACTGTAGATCTGTCTGCCTATCTCTTTCGCTATCTGTGTCTGACTGTTGATTTGTCTGCTTATCTCTTTCGGTCGCTATGTGTGTCTGAATGTAGATTTTTCTACTTATCTCTTTCGGTCGCTATCTGTGTCTGACTGTAGATTTGTCTGCTTATCTCTTTCGGTCGCTATCTGTGTCTGACTGTTGATTTGTCTGCTTATCTCTTTCGGTCGCTATCTGTGTCTGACTGTAGATTTGTCTGCCTATCTCTGTTTCTTTCGCTATCTGTGTCTGACTGTAGATTTGTCTGCCTATCTCTTTCGCTATCTGTGTCTGACTGTAGATCTGTCTGCCTATCTCTTGTCTGACTGTAGATTTGTCTGCTTATCTCTTTCGGTCGCTACCTGTGTCTGACTGTAGATTTGTCTGCTTTTCTCTTTCGGTCGCTACCTGTGTCTGACTGTAGATTTGTCTGCTTATCTCTTTCGGTCGCTATCTGTGTCTGACTGTAGATTTGTCTGCTTATCTCTTTCGGTCGCTATCTGTGTCTGACTGTTGATTTGTCTGCTTATCTCTGTTGTCTGTCGCTCTCTGTGTCTGACTAGATTTGTCTGTTTATCTCTTTCGGTCGCTCTCTGTGTCTGACTGTAGATTTGTCTGCCTATCTCTGTTTCTGTCGCTATCTGTGTCTGACTGTAGATGTGTCTGCCTATCTCTTTCTGTCGCTATCTGTGTCTGACTGTAGATCTGTCTGCTTACCTATTTTTGTCGCTGTCTGTGTCTGACTGTAGATCTCTCTGCCTATCTCTGTTTCTGTCGCTATCTGTGTCTGACTGTAGATTTGTCTGCTTATCTCTTTCGGTCGCTATCGGTGTCTGACTGTAGATTTTGTCTGCTTACCTATTTCTATCGCTGTCTGTGTCTGACTGTTGATTTGTCTGCTTATCTCTTTCGGTCGCTATCTGTGTCTGACTGTAGATTTGTCTGCTTATCTCGTTCTGTCGCTCTCTGTGTCTGACTGTAGATTTGTCTGCATATCTCTGTTTCTGTCGCTCTCTGTGTCTGACTGTACATCTGTCTGCCTATCTATCTCTGTCGCTATCTGTGTCTGACTGTGGATTTGTCTGCCTATCTCTTTCGGTCGCTATCTGTGTCTGACTGTAGATTTTTCTGCTTATCTTTTTCTGTCGCTATCTGGATCTGACTGTAGATTTGTCTGCCCATCTCTGTTTCTGTCACTCTCTGTGTCTGACTGTAAATTTGTGTGCTTATTTCTTTCGGTCGCTATCTGTGTCTGACTGTAGATTTGTCTGGCTATCTCTCTTTCGGTCGCTATCTGTGTCTGACTGTAGATTTGTCTGCCTATCTCTGTTTCTGTCGCTATCTGTGTCTGACCGTAGATTTGTCTGCTTATCTCTTTCGGTCGCTATCTGTGTCTGACTGTAGATTTGTCTGCTTATCTCTTTCTGTCGCTCTCTGTGTCTGACTGTTGATTTGTCTGCTTATCTCTTTCGGTCGCTATCTGTGTCTGACTGTAGATTTGTCTGCCTATCTCTGTTTCTGTCGCTATCTGTGTCTGACTGTAGATTTGTCTGCCTATCTCTGTTTCTGTCGCTATCTGTGTCTGACTGTTGATTTGTCTGCTTATCTCTTTCGGTCGCTATCTGTGTCTGACTGTAGATTTGTCTGCCTATTTCTGTTTCTGTCGCTATCTGTGTCTGACTGTTGTTTTGTCTGCTTATCTCTTTCGGTCGCTATCTGTGTCTGACTGTTGATTTGTCTGCTTATCTCTTTCGGTCGCTATCTGTGTCTGACTGTTGATTTGTCTGCTTATCTCTTTCGGTCGCTATCTGTGTCTGACTGTAGATTTGTCTGCCTATCTCTGTTTCTGTGGCTATCTGTGTCTGACTGTAGATTTGTCTGCTTACCTATTTCTGTCGCTGTCTGTGTCTGACTGTAGATTTGTCTGCTTATCTCTTTCGGTTGCTATCTGTGTCTGACTGTAGATTTGTCTGCTTATCTCTTTCGGTCGCTATCTGTGTCTGACTGTTGATTTGTCTGCTTATCTCTTTCGGTCGCTATCTGTATCTTTCTGTAGATTTGTCTGCTTATGTCTTTGGGTCGCTATCTGTGTCTGACTGTAGATCTGTCTGCTTATCTCTTTCGGTCGCTCTCTGTGTCTGACTGTAGATTTGTCTGCCTATCTCTGTTTCTGTCGCTATCTGTGTCTGACTGTAGATCTGTCTGCCTATCTCTTTCTGTCGCTATCTGTGTCTGACTGTAGATCTGTCTGCTTACCTATTTTTGTCGCTATCTGTGTCTGACTGTAGATCTGTCTGCCTATCTCTGTTTCTGTCGCTATCTGTGTCTGACTGTAGATCTGTCTGCCTATCTCTTTCTGTCGCTATCTGTGTCTGACTGTAGATCTGTCTGCTTACCTATTTTTGTCGCTGTCTGTGTCTGACTGTAGATCTCTCTGCCTATCTCTGTTTCTGTCGCTATCTGTGTCTGACTGTTGATTTGTCTGCTTATCTCTTTCGGTCGCTATCTGTGTCTGACTGTAGATTTGTCTGCCTATCTCTGTTTCTGTTGCTATCTGTGTCTTAGTGTAGATTTGTCTGCTTATGTCTTTGGGTCGCTATCTGTGTCTGACTGCAGATCTGTCTGCTTATCTCGTTCTGTCGCTATCTGTGTCTGACTGTAGATCTGTCTGACTATCTGTTTCGATCGCTGTCTGTGTCTGACTGTAGATTTTTCTGCTTATCTCTGTTTCTGTCGGTCTCTGTGTCTGACTGTACATCTGTCTGCCTATGTATCTCTGTCGCTATCTGTGTCTGACTGTAGATCTGTCTGCCTATCTCTTTCGGTCGCTATCTGTGTCTGACTGTGGATTTTTCTGCTTATCTCTTTCGGTCGCTATCTGTGTCTGACTGTAGATCTGTCTGCCTATCTCTTTTTGTCGCTATCTGTGTCTGACTGTAGATCTGTCTGCCTATCTCTGTTTATGTCGCTATCTGTGTCTGACTGTAGATCTGTCTGCTTATCTCTTTCGGTCGCTATCTGTGTCTGACTGTAGATCTGTCTGCCTATCTCTTTTTGTCGCTATCTGTGTCTGACTGTAGATCTGTCTGCCTATCTCTGTTTCTGTCGCTATCTGTGTCTGACTGTAGATCTGTCTGCTTATCTCTTTCGGTCGCTATCTGTGTCTGACTGTAGATCTGTCTGCCTATCTCTTTTTGTCGCTATCTGTGTCTGACTGTAGATCTGTCTGCCTATCTCTGTTTCTGTCGCTATCTGTGTCTGACTGTAGATCTGTCTGACTATCTGTTTCGATCGCTGTCTGTGTCTGACTGTAGATTTTTCTGCTTATCTCTGTTTCTGTCGGTCTCTGTGTCTGACTGTACATCTGTCTGCCTATGTATCTCTGTCGCTATCTGTGTCTGACTGTAGATCTGTCTGCCTATCTCTTTCGGTCGCTATCTGTGTCTGACTGTGGATTTTTCTGCTTATCTCTTTCGGTCGCTATCTGTGTCTGACTGTAGATCTGTCTGCCTATCTCTTTTTGTCGCTATCTGTGTCTGACTGTAGATCTGTCTGCCTATCTCTGTTTCTGTCGCTATCTGTGTCTGACTGTAGATCTGTCTGCTTATCTCTTTCTGTCGCTATCTGTGTCTGACTGTAGATTTTTCTGCCTATCTCTGTTACTGTTGCTATCTGTGTCTGACTGTAGATCTGTCTGCCTATCTCTTTCGGTCGCTATCTGTGTCTGACTGTAGATCTGTCTGCCTATCTCTTTCGGTCGCTATCTGTGTCTGACTGTAGATTTGTCTGCTTACCTGTTTTTGTCGCTGTCTGTGTCTGACTGTAGATTTGTCTGCTTATCTCTTTCTGTCACTCTCTGTGTCTGACTAGATTTGTCTGCTTATCCCTTTCTGTTGCTATCTGTGTCTGACTGTAGATCTCTCTGCCTATCTCTGTTTCTGTCGCTATCTGTGTCTGACTGTAGATTTGTCTGCCTATCTCTGTTTCTGTCGCTATCTGTGTCTGACTGTAGATTTGTCAGCTTGTCTCTTTCGGTCGCTATCTGTGTCTGACTGTAGATTTGTCTGCTTATCTCTTTCGGTCGCTATCGGTGTCTGACTGTAGATTTGTCTGCTTATCTCTGTTTCTGTCGCTATCTGTGTCTGACTGTAGATTTGTCTGCTTATCTCTTTCGGTCGCTCTCTGTGTCTGACTGTAGATTTGTCTGCTTATCTCTTTCTGTCGCTCTCTGTGTCTGACTGTTGATTTGTCTGCTTATCTCTTTCGGTCGCTATCTGTGTCTGACTGTAGATTTGTCTGCCTATCTCTGTTTCTGTCGCTATCTGTGTCTGACTGTAGATTTGTCTGCCTATCTCTGTTTCTGTCGCTATCTGTGTCTGACTGTTGATTTGTCTGCTTATCTCTTTCGGTCGCTATCTGTGTCTGACTGTAGATTTGTCTGCCTATCTCTGTTTCTGTCGCTATCTGTGTCTGACTGTTGTTTTGTCTGCTTATCTCTTTCGGTCGCTATCTGTGTCTGACTGTAGATTTGTCTGCCTATCTCTGTTTCTGTCGCTATCTGTGTCTGACTGTTGATTTGTCTGCTTATCTCTTTCGGTCGCTATCTGTGTCTGACTGTTGATTTGTCTGCTTATCTCTTTCGGTCGCTATCTGTGTCTGACTGTAGATTTGTCTGCCTATCTCTGTTTCTGTCGCTATCTGTGTCTGACTGTAGATTTGTCTGCTTACCTATTTCTGTCGCTGTCTGTGTCTGACTGTAGATTTGTCTGCTTATCTCTTTCGGTTGCTATCTGTGTCTGACTGTAGATTTGTCTGCTTATCTCTTTCGGTCGCTATCTGTGTCTGACTGTTGATTTGTCTGCTTATCTCTTTCGGTCGCTATCTGTGTCTTTCTGTAGATTTGTCTGCTTATGTCTTTGGGTCGCTATCTGTGTCTGACTGTAGATCTGTCTGCTTATCTCGTTCTGTCGCTATCTGTGTCTGACTGTAGATCTGTCTGCTTATCTCGTTCTGTCGCTATCTGTGTCTGACTGTAGATTTGTCTGCCTATCTCTGTTTCTGTCGCTCTCTGTGTCTGACTGTAGATTTGTCTGCCTATCTCTCTTTCGGTCGCTATCTGTGTCTGACTGTTGATTTGTCTGCTTATCTCTTTCGGTCGCTATCTGTGTCTTTCTGTAGATTTGTCTGCTTATGTCTTTGGGTCGCTATCTGTGTCTGACTGTAGATCTGTCTGCTTATCTCGTTCTGTCGCTATCTGTGTCTGACTGTAGATCTGTCTGCTTATCTCGTTCTGTCGCTATCTGTGTCTGACTGTAGATTTGTCTGCCTATCTCTGTTTCTGTCGCTCTCTGTGTCTGACTGTAGATTTGTCTGCCTATCTCTGTTTCTGTCGCTATCTGTGTCTGACTGTTGATTTGTCTGCTTATCTTTTTCTGTCGCTATCTGGATCTGACTGTAGATTTGTCTGCCCATCTCTGTTTCTGTCACTCTCTGTGTCTGACTGTAAATTTGTGTGCTTATTTCTTTCGGTCGCTATCTGTGTCTGACTGTAGATTTGTCTGGCTATCTCTCTTTCGGTCGCTATCTGTGTCTGACTGTAGATTTGTCTGCCTATCTCTGTTTCTGTCGCTATCTGTGTCTGACCGTAGATTTGTCTGCTTATCTCTTTCGGTCGCTCTCTGTGTCTGACTGTAGATTTGTCTGCTTATCTCTTTCTGTCGCTCTCTGTGTCTGACTGTTGATTTGTCTGCTTATCTCTTTCGGTCGCTATCTGTGTCTGACTGTAGATTTGTCTGCCTATCTCTGTTTCTGTCGCTATCTGTGTCTGACTGTAGATTTGTCTGCCTATCTCTGTTTCTGTCGCTATCTGTGTCTGACTGTTGATTTGTCTGCTTATCTCTTTCGGTCGCTATCTGTGTCTGACTGTAGATTTGTCTGCCTATCTCTGTTTCTGTCGCTATCTGTGTCTGACTGTTGTTTTGTCTGCTTATCTCTTTCGGTCGCTATCTGTGTCTGACTGTAGATTTGTCTGCCTATCTCTGTTTCTGTCGCTATCTGTGTCTGACTGTTGATTTGTCTGCTTATCTCTTTCGGTCGCTATCTGTGTCTGACTGTTGATTTGTCTGCTTATCTCTTTCGGTCGCTATCTGTGTCTGACTGTAGATTTGTCTGCCTATCTCTGTTTCTGTCGCTATCTGTGTCTGACTGTAGATTTGTCTGCTTACCTATTTCTGTCGCTGTCTGTGTCTGACTGTAGATTTGTCTGCTTATCTCTTTCGGTCGCTATCGGTGTCTGACTGTAGATTTTGTCTGCTTACCTATTTCTATCGCTGTCTGTGTCTGACTGTTGATTTGTCTGCTTATCTCTTTCGGTCGCTATCTGTGTCTGACTGTAGATTTGTCTGCTTATCTCGTTCTGTCGCTCTCTGTGTCTGACTGTAGATTTGTCTGCATATCTCTGTTTCTGTCGCTCTCTGTGTCTGACTGTACATCTGTCTGCCCATCTTTCTCTGTCACTATCTTTGTCTGACTGTGGATTTGTCTGCCTATCTCTTTGGGTCGCTATCTGTGTCTGACTGTAGATTTTTTTTGCTTATCTCTGTTTCTGTCGCTCTCTGTGTCTGACTGTACATCTGTCTGCCTATCTATCTCTGTCGCTATCTGTGTCTGACTGTGGATTTGTCTGCCTATCTCTTTCGGTCGCTATCTGTGTCTGACTGTAGATTTTTCTGCTTATCTTTTTCTGTCGCTATCTGGATCTGACTGTAGATTTGTCTGCCCATCTCTGTTTCTGTCACTCTCTGTGTCTGACTGTAAATTTGTGTGCTTATTTCTTTCGGTCGCTATCTGTGTCTGACTGTAGATTTGTCTGGCTATCTCTCTTTCGGTCGCTATCTGTGTCTGACTGTAGATTTGTCTGCCTATCTCTGTTTCTGTCGCTATCTGTGTCTGACCGTAGATTTGTCTGCTTATCTCTTTCGGTCGCTATCTGTGTCTGACTGTAGATTTGTCTGCTTATCTCTTTCTGTCGCTCTCTGTGTCTGACTGTTGATTTGTCTGCTTATCTCTTTCGGTCGCTATCTGTGTCTGACTGTAGATTTGTCTGCCTATATCTGTTTCTGTCGCTATCTGTGTCTGACTGTAGATTTGTCTGCCTATCTCTGTTTCTGTCGCTATCTGTGTCTGACTGTTGATTTGTCTGCTTATCTCTTTCGGTCGCTATCTGTGTCTGACTGTAGATTTGTCTGCCTATTTCTGTTTCTGTCGCTATCTGTGTCTGACTGTTGTTTTGTCTGCTTATCTCTTTCGGTCGCTATCTGTGTCTGACTGTAGATTTGTCTGCCTATCTCTGTTTCTGTCGCTATCTGTGTCTGACTGTTGATTTGTCTGCTTATCTCTTTCGGTCGCTATCTGTGTCTGACTGTTGATTTGTCTGCTTATCTCTTTCGGTCGCTATCTGTGTCTGACTGTAGATTTGTCTGCCTATCTCTGTTTCTGTGGCTATCTGTGTCTGACTGTAGATTTGTCTGCTTACCTCTTTCTGTCGCTGTCTGTGTCTGACTGTAGATTTGTCTGCTTATCTCTTTCGGTTGCTATCTGTGTCTGACTGTAGATTTGTCTGCTTATCTCTTTCGGTCGCTATCTGTGTCTGACTGTTGATTTGTCTGCTTATCTCTTTCGGTCGCTATCTGTATCTTTCTGTAGATTTGTCTGCTTATGTCTTTGGGTCGCTATCTGTGTCTGACTGTAGATCTGTCTGCTTATCTCGTTCTGTCGCTATCTGTGTCTGACTGTAGATCTGTCTGCTTATCTCGTTCTGTCGCTATCTGTGTCTGACTGTGGATTTGTGTGCCTATCTCTGTTTCTGTCGCTCTCTGTGTCTGACTGTAGATTTGTCTGCCTATCTCTGTTTCTGTCGCTATCTGTGTCTGACTGTAGATTTGTCTGCTTATCTCTTTCGGTCGCTATCTGTGTCTGACTGTAGATTTGTCTGCTTATCTCTTTCTGTCGCTATCTGTGTCTGACTGTAGATTTGTCTGCCTATCTATCTCTGTCGCTATCTGTGTCTAACTGTTGATTTGTCTGCCTATCTCTTTCGGTCGCTATCTGTGTCTGACTGTTGATTTGTCTGCTTATCTCTTTCGGTCGTTATCTGTGTCTGACTGTAGATTTGTCTGCTTATCTCTTTCGGTCGCTCGCTGTGTCTGACTGTTGATTTGTCTGCTTATCTCTTTCGGTCGCTATCTGTGTCTGACTGTGGATTTGTCTGCCTATATCTCTTTCTGTCGCTATCTGTGTCTGACTGTAGATTTGTCTGCTTATCTCTTTGGGTCGCTATCTGTGTCTGACTGTAGATTTGTCTGCTTACCTATTTCTGTCGCTGTCTGTGTCTGACTGTAGATTTGTCTGCTTATCTCTTTCGGTTGCTATCTGTGTCTGACTGTTGATTTGTCTGCTTATCTCTTTCGGTCGCTATCTGTGTCTGACTGTAGATTTGTCTGCCTATCTCTGTTTCTGTCGCTATCTGTGTCTGACTGTAGATCTTTCTGCTTATCTCTTTCGGTCGCTATCTGTGTCTGACTGTAGATCTGTCTGCCTATCTCTTTCGCTATCTGTGTCTGACTGTTGATTTGTCTGCTTATCTCTTTCGGTCGCTATGTGTGTCTGAATGTAGATTTGTCTGCTTATCTCTTTCGGTCGCTATCTGTGTCTGACTGTAGATTTGTCTGCTTATCTCTTTCGGTCGCTATCTGTGTCTGACTGTTGATTTGTCTGCTTATCTTTTTCGGTCGCTATCTGTGTCTGACTGTAGATTTGTCTGCCTATCTCTGTTTCTTTCGCTATCTGTGTCTGACTGTAGATTTGTCTGCCTATCTCTTTCGCTATCTGTGTCTGACTGTAGATCTGTCTGCCTATCTCTTGTCTGACTGTAGATTTGTCTGCTTATCTCTTTCGGTCGCTACCTGTGTCTGACTGTAGATTTGTCTGCTTATCTCTTTCGGTCGCTACCTGTGTCTGACTGTAGATTTGTCTGCTTATCTCTTTCGGTCGCTATCGGTGTCTGACTGTAGATTTGTCTGACTATCTGTTTCGATCGCTGTCTGTGTCTGACTGTAGATTTTTCTGCTTATCTCTGTTTCTGTCGGTCTCTGTGTCTGACTGTACATCTGTCTGCCTATGTATCTCTGTCGCTATCTGTGTCTGACTGTAGATCTGTCTGCCTGTCTCTTTCGGTCGCTATCTGTGTCTGACTGTGGATTTTTCTGCTTATCTCTTTCGGTCGCTATCTGTGTCTGACTGTAGATCTGTCTGCCTATCTCTTTTTGTCGCTATCTGTGTCTGACTGTAGATCTGTCTGCCTATCTCTGTTTATGTCGCTATCTGTGTCTGACTGTAGATCTGTCTGCTTATCTCTTTCGGTCGCTATCTGTGTCTGACTGTAGATCTGTCTGCCTATTTCTTTTTGTCGCTATCTGTGTCTGACTGTAGATCTGTCTGCCTATCTCTGTTTCTGTCGCTATCTGTGTCTGACTGTAGATCTGTCTGCTTATCTCTTTCTGTCGCTATCTGTGTCTGACTGTAGATTTTTCTGCCTATCTCTGTTACTGTTGCTATCTGTGTCTGACTGTAGATCTGTCTGCCTATCTCTTTCGGTCGCTATCTGTGTCTGACTGTAGATCTGTCTGCCTATCTCTTTCGGTCGCTATCTGTGTCTGACTGTAGATTTGTCTGCTTACCTATTTTTGTCGCTGTCTGTGTCTGACTGTAGATTTGTCTGCTTATCTCTTTCTGTCACTCTCTGTGTCTGACTAGATTTGTCTGCTTATCCCTTTCTGTTGCTCTCTGTGTCTGACTGTAGATCTCTCTGCCTATCTCTGTTTCTGTCGCTATCTGTGTCTGACTGTAGATTTGTCTGCCTATCTCTGTTTCTGTCGCTATCTGTGTCTGACTGTAGATTTGTCAGCTTGTCTCTTTCGGTCGCTATCTGTGTCTGACTGTAGATTTGTCTGCTTATCTCTTTCGGTCGCTATCGGTGTCTGACTGTAGATTTGTCTGCTTATCTCTGTTTCTGTCGCTATCTGTGTCTGACTGTAGATTTGTCTGCTTATCTCTTTCGGTCGCTCTCTGTGTCTGACTGTAGATTTGTCTGCTTATCTCTTTCTGTCGCTATCTGTGTCTGACTGTAGATTTGTCTGCCTATCTCTGTTTCTGTCGCTATCTGTGTCTGACTGTTGATTTGTCTGCTTACCTATTTCTATCGCTGTCTGTGTCTGACTGTAGCGTTGTCTGCTTATCTCTTTCGGTCGCTATCTGTGTCTGACTGTTGATTTGTCTGCTTATCTCTTTCGGTCGCTATCGGTGTCTGACTGTAGATTTTGTCTGCTTAGCTATTTCTATCGCTGTCTGTGTCTGACTGTTGATTTGTCTGCTTTTCTCTTTCGGTCGCTATCTGTGTCTGACTGTAGATTTGTCTGCTTATCTCTTTCTGTCGCTATCTGTGTCTGTCGGTAGCGTTGTCTGCTTATCTCTTTCGATCGCTATCTGTGTCTGACTGTTGATTTGTCTGCTTATCTCTTTCGGTCGCTATCTGTGTCTGACTGTAGATTTGTCTGCCTATCTCTGTTTCTGTCGCTGTCTGTGTCTGACTGTAGATCTGTCTGCCTATCTCTTTCGTTCGCTATCTGTGTCTGACTGTCGATTTGTCTGCTTATCTCTTTGGGTCGCTATCTGTGTCTGACTGTAGATCTGTCTGCTTATCTCGTTCTGTCGCTATCTGTGTCTGACTGTAGATTTGTCTGCTTATCTCTTTCTGTCGCTATCTGTGTCTGACTGTAGATCTGTCTGCTTATCTCGTTCTGTCGCTATCTGTGTCTGACTGTAGATTTGTCTGCCTATCTCTGTTTCTGTCGCTCTCTGTGTCTGACTGTACATCTGTCTGCCTTTCTATCTTTGTCGCTATCTGTGTCTGACTGTGGATTTGCCTGCCTATCTCTTTCGGTCGCTATCTGTGTCTGACTGTAGATTTGTCTGCTTATCTCTTTCGGTTGCTATCTGTGTCTGACTGTGGATTTGTCTGCTTATCTTTTTCTGTTGTCTGTCGCTCTCTGTGTCTGACTAGATTTGTCTGCCTATCTCTTTCGGTCGCTCTCTGTGTCTGACTGTAGATTTGTCTGCCTATCTCCGTTTCTGTCGCTATCTGTGTCTGACTGTAGATCTGTCTGCCTATCTCTTTCTGTCGCAATCTGTGTCTGACTGTAGATCTGTCTGCTTACCTATTTTTGTCGCTGTCTGTGTCTGACTGTAGATCTGTCTGCCTATCTCTTTCGGTTGCTATCTGTGTCTGACTGTAGATCTGTCTGCTTATCTCTTTCTGTCGCTATCTGTGTCTGACTGTAGATCTGTCTGCTTACCTATTTTTGTCGCTGTCTGTGTCTGACTGTAGATCTGTCTGCCTATCTCTTTCGGTTGCTATCTGTGTCTGACTGTAGATTTGTCTGCTTATCTCTTTCGGTCGCTGTCTGTGTCTGACTGTAGATCTGTCTGCCTATCTCTTTCTCTCGCTATCTGTGTCTGACTGTAGATTTGTCTGCTTATCTTTTTCTGTCGCTGTCTGTGGCTGACTGTATAGATTTGTCTGCTTATCTCTTTCAGTCGCTATTTGTGTCTGACTGTAGATTTGTCTACTTATCTCTTTCTGTCGCTATCTGTGTCTGACTGTAGATTTGTCTGCCTATCTCTTTCGGTCGCTATCTGTGTCTGACTGTAGATCTGTCTGCCTATCTCTTTCTCTCACTATCTGTGTCTGACTGTAGATTTGTCTGCTTATCTCTTTCGGTCGCTATCTGTGTCTGACTGTAGATTTGTCTGCCTATCTCTTTCTCTCACTATCTGTGTCTGACTGTAGATTAGTCTGCTTATCTCTTTCGGTCGCTATCTGTATCTGACTGTAGATTTGTGTGCTTACCTCTTTCGTTCGCTATCTGTGTCTGACTGTAGATTTGTCTGCTTATCTCTTTCGGTCCCTATCTGTGTCTGACTGTAGATCTGTCTGCCTATCTCTTTCGGTCGCTATCTCTGTCTGACTGTAGATTTGTCTGCTTATCTCTTTCGGTCGCTATCTGTGTCTGACTAGATTTGTCTGCCTATCTCTTTCAGTCGCTCTCTGTGTCTGACTGTAGATTTTTCTGCATATCTCTGTTTCTGTTGCTCTCTGTGTCTTACTAGATTTGTCTGCCTATCTCTTTCGGTCGCTCTCTGTGTCTGACTGTAGATTTGTCTGCCTATCTCTGTTTCTGTCGCTATCTGTGTCTGACTGTAGATCTGTCTGCTTACCTATTTTTGTCGTTCGGTGTCTGACTGTAGATTTGTCTGCTTATCTCTTTCGGTCGCTATCTGTGTCTGACTGTAGATCTGTTTGCCTATCTCTTTCGCTATCTGTGTCTGACTGTAGATTTGTCTGCTTATCTCTTTCGGTCGCTTTCTGTGTCTGAGTGTAGATTTGTCTGCCTATCTCTGTTTCTGTCGCTATTTGTGTCTGACTATAGATTTGTCTGCCTATCTTTTTCGGTCGCTATCTGTGTCTGACTGTAGATTTGTCTGCTTATTTCTTTCGGTCGCTATCTGTGTCTGACTGTTGATTTGTCTGCTTATCTCTGTTGTCTGTCGCTACCTGTGTCTGACTGTTGATTTGTCTGCTTATCTCTTTCTGTCGCTATCTGTGTCTGACTGTTGATTTGTCTGCTTATCTCTTTCGGTCGCTACCTGTGTCTGACTGTTGATTTGTCTGCCTATCTCTGTTTCTGTCGCTATCTGTGTCTGACTGTAGATCTGTCTGCCTATCTCTTTCTGTCGCTATCTGTGTCTGACTGTAGATCTGTCTGCTTACCTATTTTTGTCGCTGTCTGTGTCTGACTGTAGATCTCTCTGCCTATCTCTGTTTCTGTCGCTATCTGTGTCTGACTGTAGATTTGTCTGCTTACCTATTTTTGTCGCTATCTGTGTCTGACTGTAGATCTCTCTGCCTATCTCTGTTTCTGTCGCTATCTGTGTCTGACTGTAGATTTGTCTGCTAATCTCTTTCGGTCGCTATCTGTGTCTGACTGTAGATTTGTCTGCCTATCTCTGTTTCTGTCGCTATCTGTGTCTGACTGTAGATTTGTCTGCTTACCTATTTCTATCGCTGTCTGTGTCTGACTGTAGCGTTGTCTGCTTATCTCTTTCGGTCGCTATCTGTGTCTGACTGTTGATTTGTCTGCTTATCTCTTTCGGTCGCTATCTGTGTCTGACTGTAGATTTGTCTGCTTATCTCTTTCGGTCGCTATCTGTGTCTGACTGTAGATTTGTCTGCTTACCTATTTCTATCGCTGTCTGTGTCTGACTGTAGCGTTGTCTGCTTATCTCTTTCGGTCGCTATCTGTGTCTGACTGTTGACTTGTCTGCTTGTCTCTTTCGGTCGCTATCTGTGTCTGACTGTAGATTTGTCTGCTTACCTATTTCTATCGCTGTCTGTGTCTGACTGTTGATTTGTCTGCTTATCTCTTTCGGTCGCTATCTGTGTCTGACTGTAGATCTGTCTGCTTACCTATTTCTATCGCTGTCTGTGTCTGACTGTAGCGTTGTCTGTTTATCTCTTTCGGTCGCTATCTGTGTCTGACTGTTGATTTGTCTGCTTATCTCTTTCGGTCGCTATCTGTGTCTGACTGTAGATTTGTCTGCTTACCTATTTCTATCGCTGTCTGTGTCTTACTGTTGATTTGTCTGCTTATCTCTTTCGGTCGCTATCTGTGTCTGACTGTAGATCTGTCTGCTTACCTATTTTTGTCGCTGTCTGTGTCTGACTGTAGATCTCTCTGCCTATCTCTGTTTCTGTCGCTATCTGTGTCTGACTGTAGATTTGTCTGCTTATCTCTTTCGGTCGCTATCGGTGTCTGACTGTGGATTTGTCTGCTTATCTCTTTCGGTCGCTATCTGTGTCTGACTGTTGATTTGTCTGCTTATCTCTGTTGTCTGTCGCTCGCTGTGTCTGACTAGATTTGTCTGCCTATCTCTTTCGGTCGCTATCTGTGTCTGACTGTAGATCTGTCTGCCTGTCTCTTTCTGTCGCTATATGTGTCTGACTGTTGATTTGTCTTCTTATCTCTTTCGGTCGCTATCTGTGTCTGACTGTAGATTTGTCTGCCTATCTCTTTCTGTCGCTCTCTGTGTCTGACTGTTGATTTGTCTGCTTATCTCTTTCGGTCGCTACCTGTGTCTGACTGTAGATTTGTCTGCTTATCTCTTTCGGTCGCTATCTGTGTCTGACTGTGGATCTGTCTGCCTGTCTCTTTCTGTCGCTATCTGTGTCTGACTGTAGATTTGTCTGCCTATCTCTTTCGGTCGCTACCTGTGTCTGACTGTTGATTTGTCTGCTTATCTCTGTTGTCTGTCGCTCTCTGTGTCTGACTAGATTTGTCTGCTTATCTCTTTCGGTCGCTATCTGTGTCTGACTGTGGATTTGTCTGCTTATCTCTTTCGGTCGCTATCTGTGTCTGACTGTTGATTTGTCTGCTTATCTCTGTTGTCTGTCGCTACCTGTGTCTGACTGTTGATTTGTCTGCTTATCTCTTTCTGTCGCTATCTGTGTCTGACTGTTGATTTGTCTGCTTATCTCTTTCGGTCGCTACCTGTGTCTGACTGTTGATTTGTCTGCCTATCTCTGTTTCTGTCGCTATCTGTGTCTGACTGTAGATCTGTCTGCCTATCTCTTTCTGTCGCTATCTGTGTCTGACTGTAGATCTGTCTGCTTACCTATTTTTGTCGCTGTCTGTGTCTGACTGTAGATCTCTCTGCCTATCTCTGTTTCTGTCGCTATCTGTGTCTGACTGTAGATTTGTCTGCTAATCTCTTTCGGTCGCTATATGTGTCTGACTGTAGATTTGTCTGCCTATCTCTGTTTCTGTCGCTATCTGTGTCTGACTGTAGATTTGTCTGCTTACCTATTTCTATCGCTGTCTGTGTCTGACTGTAGCGTTGTCTGCTTATCTCTTTCGGTCGCTATCTGTGTCTGACTGTTGATTTGTCTGCTTATCTCTTTCGGTCGCTATCTGTGTCTGACTGTAGATTTGTCTGCTTACCTATTTCTATCGCTGTCTGTGTCTGACTGTTGATTTGTCTGCTTATCTCTTTCGGTCGCTATCTGTGTCTGACTGTAGATTTGTCTGCTTATCTCTTTCTGTCGCTATCTGTGTCTGTCGGTAGCGTTGTCTGCTTATCTCTTTCGATCGCTATCTGTGTCTGACTGTTGTTTTGTCTGCTTATCTCTTTCGGTCGCTATCTGTGTCTGACTGTAGATCTGTCTGCCTATCTCTTTCGTTCGCTATCTGTGTCTGACTGTCGATTTGTCTGCTTATCTCTTTGGGTCGCTATCTGTGTCTGACTGTAGATCTGTCTGCTTATCTCGTTCTGTCGCTATCTGTGTCTGACTGTAGATTTGTCTGCTTATCTCTTTCTGTCGCTATCTGTGTCTGACTGTAGATTTGTCTGCTTATCTCTTTCTGTCGCAATCTGTGTCTGACTGTAGATCTGTCTGCTTATCTCGTTCTGTCGCTATCTGTGTCTGACTGTAGATTTGTCTGCCTATCTCTGTTTCTGTCGCTCTCTGTGTCTGACTGTACATCTGTCTGCCTTTCTATCTTTGTCGCTATCTGTGTCTGACTGTGGATTTGCCTGCCTATCTCTTTCGGTCGCTATCTGTGTCTGACTGTAGATTTGTCTGCTTATCTTTTTCTGTTGTCTGTCGCTCTCTGTGTCTGACTAGATTTGTATGCCTATCTCTTTCGGTCGCTCTCTGTGTCTGACTGTAGATTTGTCTGCCTATCTCTGTTTCTGTCGCTATCTGTGTCTGACTGTAGATCTGTCTGCCTATCTCTTTCTGTCGCAATCTGTGTCTGACTGTAGATCTGTCTGCTTACCTATTTTTGTCGCTGTCTGTGTCTGACTGTAGATCTGTCTGCCTATCTCTTTCGGTTGCTATCTGTGTCTGACTGTAGATCTGTCTGCTTATCTCTTTCTGTCGCTATCTGTGTCTGACTGTAGATCTGTCTGCTTACCTATTTTTGTCGCTGTCTGTGTCTGACTGTAGATCTGTCTGCCTATCTCTTTCGGTTGCTATCTGTGTCTGACTGAAGATTTGTCTGCTTATCTCTTTCGGTCGCTGTCTGTGTCTGACTATAGATTTGTCTGCCTATCTCTTTCTCTCGCTATCTGTGTCTGACTGTAGATTTGTCTGCTTATCTTTTTCTGTCGCTGTCTGTGTCTGATTGTAGATTTGTCTGCCTATCTCTTTCTCTCGCTATCTGTGTCTGACTGTGGATTTTTCTGCTTATCTCTTTCGGTCGCTATCTGTGTCTGACTGTAGATTTGTCTGCTTATCTCGTTCTGTCGCTATCTGTGTCTGACTGTAGATTTGTCTGCCTATCTCTGTTTCTGTCGCTGTCTGTGTCTGACTGTACATCTGTCTGCCTTTCTATCTTTGTCGCTATCTGTGTCTGACTGTGGATTTGCCTGCCTATCTCTTTCGGTCGCTATCTGTGTCTGACTGTAGATTTGTCTGCTTATCTCTTTCGGTTGCTATCTGTGTCTGACTGTAGATTTGTCTGCCTATCTCTGTTTCTGTCGCTATCTGTGTCTGACTGTAGATCTGTCTGCCTATCTCTTTCTGTCGCAATCTGTGTCTGACTGTAGATCTGTCTGCTTACCTATTTTTGTCGCTGTCTGTGTCTGACTGTAGATCTGTCTGCCTATCTCTTTCTGTCGCAATCTGTGTCTGACTGTAGATCTGTCTGCTTACCTATTTTTGTCGCTGTCTGTGTCTGACTGTAGATCTGTCTGCCTATCTCTTTCGGTTGCTATCTGTGTCTGACTGTAGATTTGTCTGCTTATCTTTTTCTGTCGCTGTCTGTGTCTTATTGTAGATTTGTCTGCTTATCTCGTTCTGTCGCTATCTGTGTCTGACTGTAGATTTGTCTGCCTATCTCTGTTTCTGTCGCTCTCTGTGTCTGACTGTACATCTGTCTGCCTATCTCTTTCTCTCGCTATCTGTGTCTGACTGTAGATTTGTCTGCTTATCTTTTTCTGTCGCTGTCTGTGTCTGACTGTAGATTTGTCTGCTTATCTCTTTCGGTCGCTATCTGTGTCTGACTGTAGATTTGTCTGCCTATCTCTTTCTCTCGCTGTTTGTGTCTGACTGTAGATTTGTCTGCTTATCTCTTTCAGTCGCTATTTGTGTCTGACTGTAGATTTGTCTACTTATCTCTTTCTGTCGCTATCTGTGTCTGACTGTAGATTTGTCTGCCTTTCTCTTTCGGTCCCTATCTGTGTCTGACTGTAGATCTGTCTGCCTATCTCTTTCTCTCACTATCTGTGTCTGACTGTAGATTTGTCTGCTTATCTCTTTCTGTCGCTGTCTGTGTCTGACTGGAGATTTGTCTGCTTATCTCTTTCGGTCGCTATCTGTGTCTGACTGTAGATTTGTCTGCCTATCTCTTTCTCTCACTATCTGTGTCTGACTGTAGATTTGTCTGCTTATCTCTTTCGGTCGCTATCTGTATCTGACTGTAGATTTGTGTGCTTACCTCTTTCGTTCGCTATCTGTGTCTGACTGTAGATTTGTCTGCTTATCTCTTTCGGTCCCTATCTGTGTCTGACTGTAGATCTGTCTGCCTATCTCTTTCGGTCGCTATCTCTGTCTGACTGTAGATTTGTCTGCTTATCTCTTTCGGTCGCTATCTGTGTCTGACTAGATTTGTCTGCCTATCTCTTTCAGTCGCTCTCTGTGTCTGACTGTAGATTTGTCTGCATATCTCTGTTTCTGTTGCTCTCTGTGTCTTACTAGATTTGTCTGCCTATCTCTTTCGGTCGCTATCTGTGTCTGACTGTAGATTTGTCTGCCTATCTCTGTTTCTGTCGCTTTCTGTGTCTGACTGTAGATTTGTCTGCTTACCTATTTCTGTCGCTGTCTGTGTCT
The DNA here is from genome assembly GCA_949752735.1 of Lumbricus terrestris. NCBI lineage: Eukaryota > Metazoa > Annelida > Clitellata > Crassiclitellata > Lumbricidae > Lumbricus > Lumbricus terrestris. Next base: position 32,831,689 of record OX457042.1, read on the forward strand.
GGCTGTAGATTTGTCTGCTTATCTCTTTCGGTTGCTATCTGTGTCTCACTGTAGATCTGTCTGCTTATCTCTTTCGCTATCTGTGTCTGACTGTAGATTTGTCTGCTTATCTCTTTCGGTCGCTATCTGTGTCTGACTGTTCATTTGTCTGCTTATCTCTTTCGGTCGCTATCGGTGTCTGACTGTTGATTTGTCTGCTTATCTCTGTTGTCTGTCGCTCTCTGTGTCTGACTAGATTTGTCTGCCTATCTCTTTCGGTCGCTATCTGTGTCTGACTGTAGATCTGTCTGCTTATCTCTGTTGTCTGTCGCTCTCTGTGTCTGACTAGATTTGTCTGCTTATCTCTTTCGGTCGCTCTCTTTGTCTGACTGTAGATTTGTCTGCCTATCTCTGTTTCTGTCGGTATCTGTGTCTGACTGTAGATCTGTCTGCCTATCTCTTTCTGTCGCTATCTGTGTCTGACTGTAGATCTGTCTGCTTACCTATTTTTGTCGCTGTCTGTGTCTGACTGTAGATCTCTCTGCCTATCTCTGTTTCTGTCGCTATCTGTGTCTGACTGTAGATTTGTCTGCTTATCTCTTTCGGTCGCTATCTGTGTCTGACTGTAGATTTGTCTGCCTATCTCTGTTTCTGTCGCTATCTGTGTCTGACTGTAGATTTGTCTGCTTACCTATTTCTATCGCTGTCTGTGTCTGACTGTAGCGTTGTCTGCTTATCTCTTTCGGTCGCTATCTGTGTCTGACTGTTGATTTGTCTGCTTATCTCTTTCGGTCGCTATCTGTGTCTGACTGTAGATTTGTCTGCTTACCTATTTCTATCGCTGTCTGTGTCTGACTGTTGATTTGTCTGCTTATATCTTTCGGTCGCTATCTGTGTCTGACTGTAGATCTGTCTGCTTACCTATTTTTGTCGCTGTCTGTGTCTGACTGTAGATCTCTCTGCCTATCTCTGTTTCTGTCGCTATCTGTGTCTGACTGTAGATTTGTCTGCTTATCTCTTTCGGTCGCTATCGGTGTCTGACTGTGGATTTGTCTGCTTATCTCTTTCGGTCGCTATCTGTGTCTGACTGTTGATTTGTCTGCTTATCTCTGTTGTCTGTCGCTCTGTTTGTCTGACTAGATTTGTCTGCCTATCTCTTTCGGTCGCTATCTGTGTCTGACTGTAGATCTGTCTGCCTGTCTCTTTCTGTCGCTATATGTGTCTGACTGTTGATTTGTCTTCTTATCTCGTTCTGTCGCTATCTGTGTCTGACTGTAGATTTGTCTGCCTATCTCTGTTTCTGTCGCTCTCTGTGTCTGACTGTACATCTGTCTGCCTTTCTATCTTTGTCGCTATCTGTGTCTGACTGTGGATTTGCCTGCCTATCTCTTTCGGTCGCTATCTGTGTCTGACTGTAGATTTGTCTGCTTATCTCTTTCGGTTGCTATCTGTGTCTGACTGTGGATTTGTCTGCTTATCTTTTTCTGTTGTCTGTCGCTCTCTGTGTCTGACTAGATTTGTATGCCTATCTCTTTCGGTCGCTCTCTGTGTCTGACTGTAGATTTGTCTGCCTATCTCTGTTTCTGTCGCTATCTGTGTCTGACTGTGGATTTGTCTGCTTATCTTTTTCTGTTGTCTGTCGCTCTCTGTGTCTGACTAGATTTGTCTGCCTATCTCTTTCTCTCGCTATCTGTGTCTGACTGTAGATTTGTCTGCTTATCTTTTTCTGTCGCTGTCTGTGTCTGACTGTAGATTTGTCTGCTTATCTCGTTCTGTCGCTATCTGTGTCTGACTGTAGATTTGTCTGCTTATCTCTTTCGGTCGCTATCTGTGTCTGACTGTAGATTTGTCTGCTTATCTCTTTCTGTCGCTATCTGTGTCTGTCGGTAGCGTTGTCTGCTTATCTCTTTCGATCGCTATCTGTGTCTGACTGTTGTTTTGTCTGCTTATCTCTTTCGGTCGCTATCTGTGTCTGACTGTAGATCTGTCTGCCTATCTCTTTCGTTCGCTATCTGTGTCTGACTGTCGATTTGTCTGCTTATCTCTTTGGGTCGCTATCTGTGTCTGACTGTAGATTTGTCTGCTTATCTCTTTCTGTCGCAATCTGTGTCTGACTGTAGATCTGTCTGCTTATCTCGTTCTGTCGCTATCTGTGTCTGACTGTAGATTTGTCTGCCTATCTCTGTTTCTGTCGCTCTCTGTGTCTGACTGTACATCTGTCTGCCTTTCTATCTTTGTCGCTATCTGTGTCTGACTGTGGATTTGCCTGCCTATCTCTTTCGGTCGCTATCTGTGTCTGACTGTAGATTTGTCTGCTTATCTTTTTCTGTTGTCTGTCGCTCTCTGTGTCTGACTAGATTTGTATGCCTATCTCTTTCGGTCGCTCTCTGTGTCTGACTGTAGATTTGTCTGCCTATCTCTGTTTCTGTCGCTATCTGTGTCTGACTGTAGATCTGTCTGCCTATCTCTTTCTGTCGCAATCTGTGTCTGACTGTAGATCTGTCTGCTTACCTATTTTTGTCGCTGTCTGTGTCTGACTGTAGATCTGTCTGCCTATCTCTTTCGGTTGCTATCTGTGTCTGACTGTAGATCTGTCTGCTTATCTCTTTCTGTCGCTATCTGTGTCTGACTGTAGATCTGTCTGCTTACCTATTTTTGTCGCTGTCTGTGTCTGACTGTAGATCTGTCTGCCTATCTCTTTCGGTTGCTATCTGTGTCTGACTGAAGATTTGTCTGCTTATCTCTTTCGGTCGCTGTCTGTGTCTGACTATAGATTTGTCTGCCTATCTCTTTCTCTCGCTATCTGTGTCTGACTGTAGATTTGTCTGCTTATCTTTTTCTGTCGCTGTCTGTGTCTGATTGTAGATTTGTCTGCCTATCTCTTTCTCTCGCTATCTGTGTCTGACTGTGGATTTTTCTGCTTATCTCTTTCGGTCGCTATCTGTGTCTGACTGTAGATTTGTCTGCTTATCTCGTTCTGTCGCTATCTGTGTCTGACTGTAGATTTGTCTGCCTATCTCTGTTTCTGTCGCTGTCTGTGTCTGACTGTACATCTGTCTGCCTTTCTATCTTTGTCGCTATCTGTGTCTGACTGTGGATTTGCCTGCCTATCTCTTTCGGTCGCTATCTGTGTCTGACTGTAGATTTGTCTGCTTATCTCTTTCGGTTGCTATCTGTGTCTGACTGTAGATTTGTCTGCCTATCTCTGTTTCTGTCGCTATCTGTGTCTGACTGTAGATCTGTCTGCCTATCTCTTTCTGTCGCAATCTGTGTCTGACTGTAGATCTGTCTGCTTACCTATTTTTGTCGCTGTCTGTGTCTGACTGTAGATCTGTCTGCCTATCTCTTTCTGTCGCAATCTGTGTCTGACTGTAGATCTGTCTGCTTACCTATTTTTGTCGCTGTCTGTGTCTGACTGTAGATCTGTCTGCCTATCTCTTTCGGTTGCTATCTGTGTCTGACTGTAGATTTGTCTGCTTATCTTTTTCTGTCGCTGTCTGTGTCTTATTGTAGATTTGTCTGCTTATCTCGTTCTGTCGCTATCTGTGTCTGACTGTAGATTTGTCTGCCTATCTCTGTTTCTGTCGCTCTCTGTGTCTGACTGTACATCTGTCTGCCTATCTCTTTCTCTCGCTATCTGTGTCTGACTGTAGATTTGTCTGCTTATCTTTTTCTGTCGCTGTCTGTGTCTGACTGTAGATTTGTCTGCTTATCTCTTTCGGTCGCTATCTGTGTCTGACTGTAGATTTGTCTGCCTATCTCTTTCTCTCGCTGTTTGTGTCTGACTGTAGATTTGTCTGCTTATCTCTTTCAGTCGCTATTTGTGTCTGACTGTAGATTTGTCTACTTATCTCTTTCTGTCGCTATCTGTGTCTGACTGTAGATTTGTCTGCCTTTCTCTTTCGGTCCCTATCTGTGTCTGACTGTAGATCTGTCTGCCTATCTCTTTCTCTCACTATCTGTGTCTGACTGTAGATTTGTCTGCTTATCTCTTTCTGTCGCTGTCTGTGTCTGACTGGAGATTTGTCTGCTTATCTCTTTCGGTCGCTATCTGTGTCTGACTGTAGATTTGTCTGCCTATCTCTTTCTCTCACTATCTGTGTCTGACTGTAGATTTGTCTGCTTATCTCTTTCGGTCGCTATCTGTATCTGACTGTAGATTTGTGTGCTTACCTCTTTCGTTCGCTATCTGTGTCTGACTGTAGATTTGTCTGCTTATCTCTTTCGGTCCCTATCTGTGTCTGACTGTAGATCTGTCTGCCTATCTCTTTCGGTCGCTATCTCTGTCTGACTGTAGATTTGTCTGCTTATCTCTTTCGGTCGCTATCTGTGTCTGACTAGATTTGTCTGCCTATCTCTTTCAGTCGCTCTCTGTGTCTGACTGTAGATTTGTCTGCATATCTCTGTTTCTGTTGCTCTCTGTGTCTTACTAGATTTGTCTGCCTATCTCTTTCGGTCGCTATCTGTGTCTGACTGTAGATTTGTCTGCCTATCTCTGTTTCTGTCGCTTTCTGTGTCTGACTGTAGATTTGTCTGCTTACCTATTTCTGTCGCTGTCTGTGTCTGGCTGTAGATTTGTCTGCTTATCTCTTTCGGTTGCTATCTGTGTCTCACTGTAGATCTGTCTGCTTATCTCTTTCGCTATCTGTGTCTGACTGTAGATTTGTCTGCTTATCTCTTTCGGTCGCTATCTGTGTCTGACTGTTCATTTGTCTGCTTATCTCTTTCGGTCGCTATCGGTGTCTGACTGTTGATTTGTCTGCTTATCTCTGTTGTCTGTCGCTCTCTGTGTCTGACTAGATTTGTCTGCCTATCTCTTTCGGTCGCTATCTGTGTCTGACTGTAGATCTGTCTGCTTATCTCTGTTGTCTATCGCTCTCTGTGTCTGACTAGATTTGTCTGCTTATCTCTTTCGGTCGCTCTCTTTGTCTGACTGTAGATTTGTCTGCCTATCTCTGTTTCTGTCGGTATCTGTGTCTGACTGTAGATCTGTCTGCCTATCTCTTTCTGTCGCTATCTGTGTCTGACTGTAGATCTGTCTGCTTACCTATTTTTGTCGCTGTCTGTGTCTGACTGTAGATCTCTCTGCCTATCTCTGTTTCTGTCTCTATCTGTGTCTGACTGTAGATTTGTCTGCTTATCTCTTTCGGTCGCTATCTGTGTCTGACTGTAGATTTGTCTGCCTATCTCTGTTTCTGTCGCTATCTGTGTCTGACTGTAGATTTGTCTGCTTACCTATTTCTATCGCTGTCTGTGTCTGACTGTAGCGTTGTCTGCTTATCTCTTTCGGTCGCTATCTGTGTCTGACTGTTGATTTGTCTGCTTATCTCTTTCGGTCGCTATCTGTGTCTGACTGTAGATTTGTCTGCTTACCTATTTCTATCGCTGTCTGTGTCTGACTGTTGATTTGTCTGCTTATATCTTTCGGTCGCTATCTGTGTCTGACTGTAGATCTGTCTGCTTACCTATTTTTGTCGCTGTCTGTGTCTGACTGTAGATCTCTCTGCCTATCTCTGTTTCTGTCGCTATCTGTGTCTGACTGTAGATTTGTCTGCTTATCTCTTTCGGTCGCTATCGGTGTCTGACTGTGGATTTGTCTGCTTATCTCTTTCGGTCGCTATCTGTGTCTGACTGTTGATTTGTCTGCTTATCTCTGTTGTCTGTCGCTCTGTTTGTCTGACTAGATTTGTCTGCCTATCTCTTTCGGTCGCTATCTGTGTCTGACTGTAGATCTGTCTGCCTGTCTCTTTCTGTCGCTATATGTGTCTGACTGTTGATTTGTCTTCTTATCTCGTTCTGTCGCTATCTGTGTCTGACTGTAGATTTGTCTGCCTATCTCTGTTTCTGTCGCTCTCTGTGTCTGACTGTACATCTGTCTGCCTTTCTATCTTTGTCGCTATCTGTGTCTGACTGTGGATTTGCCTGCCTATCTCTTTCGGTCGCTATCTGTGTCTGACTGTAGATTTGTCTGCTTATCTCTTTCGGTTGCTATCTGTGTCTGACTGTGGATTTGTCTGCTTATCTTTTTCTGTTGTCTGTCGCTCTCTGTGTCTGACTAGATTTGTATGCCTATCTCTTTCGGTCGCTCTCTGTGTCTGACTGTAGATTTGTCTGCCTATCTCTGTTTCTGTCGCTATCTGTGTCTGACTGTGGATTTGTCTGCTTATCTTTTTCTGTTGTCTGTCGCTCTCTGTGTCTGACTAGATTTGTCTGCCTATCTCTTTCTCTCGCTATCTGTGTCTGACTGTAGATTTGTCTGCTTATCTTTTTCTGTCGCTGTCTGTGTCTGACTGTAGATTTGTCTGCTTATCTCGTTCTGTCGCTATCTGTGTCTGACTGTAGATTTGTCTGCTTATCTCTTTCGGTTGCTATCTGTGTCTGACTGTAGATTTGTCTGCCTATCTCTGTTTCTGTCGCTATCTGTGTCTGACTGTAGATTTGTCTGCTTATCTCTTTCTGTCGCTATCTGTGTCTGACTGTAGATCTGTCTGCTTACCTATTTTTGTCGCTGTCTGTGTCTGACTGTAGATCTGTCTGCCTATCTCTTTCGGTTGCAATCTGTGTCTGTCTGTAGATTTGTCTGCTTATCTCTTTCGGTCGCTGTCTGTGTCTGACTGTAGATCTGTCTGCCTATCTCTTTCTCTCGCTATCTGTGTCTGACTGTAGATTTGTCTGCTTATCTTTTTCTGTCGCTGTCTGTGTCTGACTGTAGATTTGTCTGCTTATCTCTTTCGGTCGCTATCTGTGTCTGACTGTAGATTTGTCTGCCTATCTCTTTCTCTCGCTGTTTGTGTCTGACTGTAGATTTGTCTGCTTATCTCTTTCAGTCGCTATTTGTGTCTGACTGTAGATTTGTCTACTTATCTCTTTCTGTCGCTATCTGTGTCTGACTGTAGATTTGTCTGCCTATCTCTTTCGGTCCCTATCTGTGTCTGACTGCAGATCTGTCTGCCTATCTCTTTCTGTCGCTGTCTGTGTCTGACTGGAGATTTGTCTGCTTATCTCTTTCGGTCGCTATCTGTGTCTGACTGTAGATTTGTCTGCCTATCTCTTTCTCTCACTATCTGTGTCTGACTGTAGATTTGTCTGCTTATCTTTTTCGGTCGCTATCTGTATCTGACTGTAGATTTGTGTGCTTACCTCTTTCGTTCGCTATCTGTGTCTGACTGTAGATTTGTCTGCTTATCTCTTTCGGTCCCTATCTGTGTCTGACTGTAGATCTGTTTGCCTATCTCTTTCGGTCGCTATCTCTGTCTGACTGTAGATTTGTCTGCTTATCTCTTTCGGTCGCTATCTGTGTCTGACTAGATTTGTCTGCCTATCTCTTTCAGTCGCTCTCTGTGTCTGACTGTAGATTTTTCTGCATATCTCTGTTTCTGTTGCTCTCTGTGTCTTACTAGATTTGTCTGCCTATCTCTTTCGGTCGCTCTCTGTGTCTGACTGTAGATTTGTCTGCCTATCTCTGTTTCTGTCGCTATCTGTGTCTGACTGTAGATCTGTCTGCCTACCTATTTTTGTCGCTGTCGGTGTCTGACTCTAGATTTGTCTGCTTATCTCTTTCGGTCGCTATCTGTGTCTGACTGTAGATCTGTCTGCCTATCTCTTTCGCTATCTGTGTCTGACTGTAGATTTGTCTGCTTATCTCTTTCGGTCGCTTTCTGTGTCTGAGTGTAGATTTGTCTGCCTATCTCTGTTTCTGTCGCTATTTGTGTCTGACTGTAGATTTGTCTGCCTATCTTTTTCGGTCGCTATCTGTGTCTGACTGTAGATTTGTTTGCTTATCTCTTTCGGTCGCTATCAGTGTCTGACTGTAGATTTGTCTGCTTATCTCTTTCGGTCGCTATCTGTGTCTGACTGTAGATTTGTCTGCCTATCTCCGTTTCTGTCTCTATCTGTGTCTGACTGTAGATCTCTCTGCCTATCTCTGTTTCTGTTGCTATCTGTGTCTGACTGTAGATTTGTCTGCTTATCTCTTTCGGTCGCTATCTGTGTCTGACTGTAGATTTGTCTGCCTATCTCTGTTTCTGTCGCTTTCTGTGTCTGACTGTAGATTTGTCTGCTTACCTATTTCTGTCGCTGTCTGTGTCTGGCTGTAGATTTGTCTGCTTATCTCTTTCGGTTGCTATCTGTGTCTCACTGTAGATCTGTCTGCTTATCTCTTTCGCTATCTGTGTCTGACTGTAGATTTGTCTGCTTATCTCTTTCGGTCGCTATCTGTGTCTGACTGTTCATTTGTCTGCTTATCTCTTTCGGTCGCTATCGGTGTCTGACTGTTGATTTGTCTGCTTATCTCTGTTGTCTGTCGCTCTCTGTGTCTGACTAGATTTGTCTGCCTATCTCTTTCGGTCGCTATCTGTGTCTCACTGTAGATCTGTCTGCTTATCTCTGTTGTCTGTCGCTCTCTGTGTCTGACTAGATTTGTCTGCTTATCTCTTTCGGTCGCTCTCTGTGTCTGACTGTAGATTTGTCTGCCTATCTCTGTTTCTGTCGCTATCTGTGTCTGACTGTAGATCTGTCTGCCTATCTCTTTCTGTCGCTATCTGTGTCTGACTGTAGATCTGTCTGCTTACCTATTTTTGTCGCTGTCTGTGTCTGACTGTAGATTTGTCTGCCTATATCTCTGTTTCTGTCGCTATCTGTGTCTGACTGTAGATTTGTCTGCTTACCTATTTCTATCGCTGTCTGTGTCTGACTGTAGCGTTGTCTGCTTATCTCTTTCGGTCGCTATCTGTGTCTGACTGTAGATTTGTCTGCTTATCTCTTTCGGTCGCTATCTGTGTCTGACTGTTCATTTGTCTGCTTATCTCTTTCGGTCGCTATCTGTGTCTGACTGTTGATTTGTCTGCTTATCTCTTTCGGTCGCTATCTGTGTCTGACTGTAGATTTGTCTGCTTACCTATTTCTATCGCTGTCTGTGTCTGACTGTTGATTTGTCTTCTTATCTCTTTCGGTCGCTATCTGTGTCTGACTGTAGATCTGTCTGCTTACCTATTTTTGTCGCTGTCTGTGTCTGACTGTAGATCTCTCTGCCTATCTCTGTTTCTGTCGCTATCTGTGTCTGACTGTAGATTTGTCTGCTTATCTCTTTCGGTCGCTATCGGTGTCTGACTGTGGATTTGTCTGCTTATCTCTTTCGGTCGCTATCTGTGTCTGACTGTTGATTTGTCTGCTTATCTCTGTTGTCTGTCGCTCTCTGTGTCTGACTAGATTTGTCTGCCTATCTCTTTCGGTCGCTATCTGTGTCTGACTGTAGATCTGTCTGCCTGTCTCTTTCTGTCGCTATATGTGTCTGACTGTTGATTTGTCTTCTTATCTCTTTCGGTCGCTACCTGTGTCTGACTGTAGATTTGTCTGCCTATCTCTTTCTGTCGCTCTCTGTGTCTGACTGTGGATTTGTCTGCTTATCTCTTTCCTTCGCTATCTGTGTCTGACTGTGGATCTGTCTGCCTGTCTCTTTCTGTCGCTATCTGTGTCTGACTGTTGATTTGTCTGCTTATCTCTTTCGGTCGCTACCTGTGTCTGACTGTTGATTTGTCTGCTTATCTCTTTCGGTCGCTATCTGTGTCTGACTGTTGATTTGTCTGCTTATCTCTGTTGTCTGTCGCTCTCTGTGTCTGACTAGATTTGTCTGCTTATCTCTTTCGGTCGCTCTCTGTGTCTGTCTGTAGATTTGTCTGCCTATCTCTGTTTCTGTCGCTATCTGTGTCTGACTGTAGATCTGTCTGCCTATCTCTTTCTGTCGCTATCTGTGTCTGACTGTAGATCTGTCTGCTTACCTATTTTTGTCGCTGTCTGTGTCTGACTGTAGATCTCTCTGCCTATCTCTGTTTCTGTCGCTATCTGTGTCTGACTGTAGATTTGTCTGCTTATCTCTTTCGGTCGCTATCGGTGTCTGACTGTGGATTTGTCTGCTTATCTCTTTCGGTCGCTATCTGTGTCTGACTGTTGATTTGTCTGCTTATCTCTGTTGTCTGTCGCTCTCTGTGTCTGACTAGATTTGTCTGCCTATCTCTTTCGGTCGCTATCTGTGTCTGACTGTAGATCTGTCTGCCTGTCTCTTTCTGTCGTAATATGTGTCTGACTGTTGATTTGTCTTCTTATCTCTTTCGGTCGCTACCTGTGTCTGACTGTAGATTTGTCTGCCTATCTCTTTCTGTCGCTCTCTGTGTCTGACTGTGGATTTGTCTGCTTATCTCTTTCCTTCGCTATCTGTGTCTGACTGTGGATCTGTCTGCCTGTCTCTTTCTGTCGTTATCTATGTCTGACTGTTGATTTGTCTGCTTATCTCTTTCGGTCGCTACCTGTGTCTGACTGTTGATTTGTCTGCTTATCTCTTTCGGTCGCTATCTGTGTCTGACTGTTGATTTGTCTGCTTATCTCTGTTGTCTGTCGCTCTCTGTGTCTGACTAGATTTGTCTGCTTATCTCTTTCGGTCGCTCTCTGTGTCTGTCTGTAGATTTGTCTGCCTATCTCTGTTTCTGTCGCTATCTGTGTCTGACTGTAGATCTGTCTGCCTATCTCTTTCTGTCGCTATCTGTGTCTGACTGTAGATCTGTCTGCTTACCTATTTTTGTCGCTGTCTGTGTCTGACTGTAGATCTCTCTGCCTATCTCTGTTTCTGTCGCTATCTGTGTCTGACTGTAGATTTGTCTGCTAATCTCTTTCGGTCGCTATCTGTGTCTGACTGTAGATTTGTCTGCCTATCTCTGTTTCTGTCGCTATCTGTGTCTGACTGTAGATTTGTCTGCTTACCTATTTCTATCGCTGTCTGTGTCTGACTGTAGCGTTGTCTGCTTATCTCTTTCGGTCGCTATCTGTGTCTGACTGTAGATTTGTCTGCTTATCTCTTTCGGTCGCTATCTGTGTCTGACTGTTCATTTGTCTACTTATCTCTTTCGGTCGCTATCGGTGTCTGACTGTTGATTTGTCTGCTTATCTCTGTTGTCTGTCGCTCTCTGTGTCTGACTGTAGATCTGTCTGCCTATCTCTTTCGCTATCTGTGTCTGACTGTAGATTTGTCTGCTTATCTCTTTCGGTCGCTTTCTGTGTCTGAGTGTAGATTTGTCTGCCTATCTCTGTTTCTGTCGCTATTTGTGTCTGACTGTAGATTTGTCTGCCTATCTTTTTCGGTCTCTATCTGTGTCTTATTGTAGATTTGTTTGCTTATCTCTTTCGGTCGCTATCAGTGTCTGACTGTAGATTTGTCTGCTTATCTCTTTCGGTCGCTATCTGTGTCTGACTGTAGATTTGTCTGCCTATCTCCGTTTCTGTCTCTATCTGTGTCTGACTGTAGATCTCTCTGCCTATCTCTGTTTCTGTTGCTATCTGTGTCTGACTGTAGATTTGTCTGCTTATCTCTTTCGGTCGCTATCTGTGTCTGACTGTAGATTTGTCTGCCTATCTCTGTTTCTGTCGCTTTCTGTGTCTGACTGTAGATTTGTCTGCTTACCTATTTCTGTCGCTGTCTGTGTCTGGCTGTAGATTTGTCTGCTTATCTCTTTCGGTTGCTATCTGTGTCTCACTGTAGATCTGTCTGCTTATCTCTTTCGCTATCTGTGTCTGACTGTAGATTTGTCTGCTTATCTCTTTCGGTCGCTATCTGTGTCTGACTGTTCATTTGTCTGCTTATCTCTTTCGGTCGCTATCAGTGTCTGACTGTTGATTTGTCTGCTTATCTCTGTTGTCTGTCGCTCTCTGTGTCTGACTAGATTTGTCTGCCTATCTCTTTCGGTCGCTATCTGTGTCTGACTGTAGATCTGTCTGCTTATCTCTGTTGTCTGTCGCTTTCTGTGTCTGACTAGATTTGTCTGCTTATCTCTTTCGGTCGCTCTCTGTGTCTGACTGTAGATTTGTCTGCCTATCTCTGTTTCTGTCGCTATCTGTGTCTGACTGTAGATCTGTCTGCCTATCTCTTTCTGTCGCTATCTGTGTCTGACTGTAGATTTGTCTGCTTACCTATTTCTATCGCTGTCTGTGTCTGACTGTTGATTTGTCTGCTTATCTCTTTCGGTCGCTATCTGTGTCTGACTGTAGATCTGTCTGCTTACCTATTTTTGTCGCTGTCTGTGTCTGACTGTAGATCTCTCTGCCTATCTCTGTTTCTGTCGCTATCTGTGTCTGACTGTAGATTTGTCTGCTTATCTCTTTCGGTCGCTATCGGTGTCTGACTGTGGATTTGTCTGCTTATCTCTTTCGGTCGCTATCTGTGTCTGACTGTTGATTTGTCTGCTTATCTCTGTTGTCTGTCGCTCTCTGTGTCTGACTAGATTTGTCTGCCTATCTCTTTCGGTCGCTATCTGTGTCTGACTGTAGATCTGTCTGCCTGTCTCTTTCTGTCGCTATATGTGTCTGACTGTTGATTTGTCTTCTTATCTCTTTCGGTCGCTACCTGTGTCTGACTGTAGATTTGTCTGCCTATCTCTTTCTGTCGCTCTCTGTGTCTGACTGTGGATTTGTCTGCTTATCTCTTTCGGTCGCTATCTGTGTCTGACTGTGGATCTGTCTGCCTGTCTCTTTCTGTCGCTGTCTGTGTCTGACTGTTGATTTGTCTGCTTATCTCTTTCGGTTGCTATCTGTGTCTGACTGTAGATTTGTCTGCCTATCTCTTTCGGTCGCTACCTGTGTCTGACTGTTGATTTGTCTGCTTATCTCTTTCGGTCGCTATCTGTGTCTGACTGTTGATTTGTCTGCTTATCTCTGTTGTCTGTCGCTCTCTGTGTCTGACTAGATTTGTCTGCTTATCTCTTTCGGTCGCTCTCTGTGTCTGTCTGTAGATTTGTCTGCCTATCTCTGTTTCTGTCGCTATCTGTGTCTGACTGTAGATCTGTCTGCCTATCTCTTTCTGTCGCTATCTGTGTCTGACTGTAGATCTGTCTGCTTACCTATTTTTGTCGCTGTCTGTGTCTGACTGTAGATCTCTCTGCCTATCTCTGTTTCTGTCGCTATCTGTGTCTGACTGTAGATTTGTCTGCTAATCTCTTTCGGTCGCTATCTGTGTCTGACTGTAGATTTGTCTGCCTATCTCTGTTTCTGTCGCTATCTGTGTCTGACTGTAGATTTGTCTGCTTACCTATTTCTATCGCTGTCTGTGTCTGACTGTAGCGTTGTCTGCTTATCTCTTTCGGTCGCTATCTGTGTCTGACTGTAGATTTGTCTGCTTATCTCTTTCGGTCGCTATCTGTGTCTGACTGTTCATTTGTCTGCTTATCTCTTTCGGTCGCTATCGGTGTCTGACTGTTGATTTGTCTGCTTATCTCTGTTGTCTGTCGCTCTCTGTGTCTGACTAGATTTGTCTGCCTATCTCTTTCGGTCGCTATCTGTGTCTGACTGTAGATCTGTCTGCTTATCTCTGTTGTCAGTCGCTCTCTGTGTCTGACTAGATTTGTCTGCCTATCTCTTTCGGTCGCTATCTGTGTCTGACTGTAGATCTGTCTGCCTGTCTCTTTCTGTCGCTATCTGTGTCTGACTGTAGATTTGTCTGCTTATCTCTTTCGGTCGCTACCTGTGTCTGACTGTGGATTTGTCTGCTTATCTCTGTTGTCTGTCGCTCTCTGTGTCTGACTAGATTTGTCTGCTTATCTCTTTCGGTCGCTCTCTGTGTCTGACTGTAGATTTGTCTGCCTATCTCTGTTTCTGTCGCTATCTGTGTCTGACTGTAGATCTGTCTGCCTATCTCTTTCTGTCGCTATCTGTGTCTGACTGTAGATCTGTCTGCTTACCTATTTTTGTCGCTGTCTGTGTCTGACTGTAGATCTCTCTGCCTATCTCTGTTTCTGTCGCTATCTGTGTCTGACTGTAGATTTGTCTGCTTATCTCTTTCGGTCGCTATCGGTGTCTGACTGTGGATTTGTCTGCTTATCTCTTTCGGTCGCTATCTGTGTCTGACTGTTGATTTGTCTGCTTATCTCTGTTGTCTGTCGCTCTCTGTGTCTGACTAGATTTGTCTGCCTATCTCTTTCGGTCGCTATCTGTGTCTGACTGTAGATCTGTCTGCCTGTCTCTTTCTGTCGCTATATGTGTCTGACTGTTGATTTGTCTTCTTATCTCTTTCGGTCGCTACCTGTGTCTGACTGTAGATTTGTCTGCCTATCTCTTTCTGTCGCTCTCTGTGTCTGACTGTGGATTTGTCTGCTTATCTCTTTCCTTCGCTATCTGTGTCTGACTGTGGATCTGTCTGCCTGTCTCTTTCTGTCGCTATCTGTGTCTGACTGTTGATTTGTCTGCTTATCTCTTTCGGTCGCTACCTGTGTCTGACTGTTGATTTGTCTGCTTATCTCTTTCGGTCGCTATCTGTGTCTGACTGTTGATTTGTCTGCTTATCTCTGTTGTCTGTCGCTCTCTGTGTCTGACTAGATTTGTCTGCTTATCTCTTTCGGTCGCTCTCTGTGTCTGTCTGTAGATTTGTCTGCCTATCTCTGTTTCTGTCGCTATCTGTGTCTGACTGTAGATCTGTCTGCCTATCTCTTTCTGTCGCTATCTGTGTCTGACTGTAGATCTGTCTGCTTACCTATTTTTGTCGCTGTCTGTGTCTGACTGTAGATCTCTCTGCCTATCTCTGTTTCTGTCGCTATCTGTGTCTGACTGTAGATTTGTCTGCTTATCTCTTTCGGTCGCTATCGGTGTCTGACTGTGGATTTGTCTGCTTATCTCTTTCGGTCGCTATCTGTGTCTGACTGTTGATTTGTCTGCTTATCTCTGTTGTCTGTCGCTCTCTGTGTCTGACTAGATTTGTCTGCCTATCTCTTTCGGTCGCTATCTGTGTCTGACTGTAGATCTGTCTGCCTGTCTCTTTCTGTCGTAATATGTGTCTGACTGTTGATTTGTCTTCTTATCTCTTTCGGTCGCTACCTTTGTCTGACTGTAGATTTGTCTGCCTATCTCTTTCTGTCGCTCTCTGTGTCTGACTGTGGATTTGTCTGCTTATCTCTTTCCTTCGCTATCTGTGTCTGACTGTGGATCTGTCTGCCTGTCTCTTTCTGTCGTTATCTATGTCTGACTGTTGATTTGTCTGCTTATCTCTTTCGGTCGCTACCTGTGTCTGACTGTTGATTTGTCTGCTTATCTCTTTCGGTCGCTATCTGTGTCTGACTGTTGATTTGTCTGCTTATCTCTGTTGTCTGTCGCTCTCTGTGTCTGACTAGATTTGTCTGCTTATCTCTTTCGGTCGCTCTCTGTGTCTGTCTGTAGATTTGTCTGCCTATCTCTGTTTCTGTCGCTATCTGTGTCTGACTGTAGATCTGTCTGCCTATCTCTTTCTGTCGCTATCTGTGTCTGACTGTAGATCTGTCTGCTTACCTATTTTTGTCGCTGTCTGTGTCTGACTGTAGATCTCTCTGCCTATCTCTGTTTCTGTCGCTATCTGTGTCTGACTGTAGATTTGTCTGCTAATCTCTTTCGGTCGCTATCTGTGTCTGACTGTAGATTTGTCTGCCTATCTCTGTTTCTGTCGCTATCTGTGTCTGACTGTAGATTTGTCTGCTTACCTATTTCTATCGCTGTCTGTGTCTGACTGTAGCGTTGTCTGCTTATCTCTTTCGGTCGCTATCTGTGTCTGACTGTAGATTTGTCTGCTTATCTCTTTCGGTCGCTATCTGTGTCTGACTGTTCATTTGTCTACTTATCTCTTTCGGTCGCTATCGGTGTCTGACTGTTGATTTGTCTGCTTATCTCTGTTGTCTGTCGCTCTCTGTGTCTGACTGTAGATCTGTCTGCCTATCTCTTTCGCTATCTGTGTCTGACTGTAGATTTGTCTGCTTATCTCTTTCGGTCGCTTTCTGTGTCTGAGTGTAGATTTGTCTGCCTATCTCTGTTTCTGTCGCTATTTGTGTCTGACTGTAGATTTGTCTGCCTATCTTTTTCGGTCTCTATCTGTGTCTTATTGTAGATTTGTTTGCTTATCTCTTTCGGTCGCTATCAGTGTCTGACTGTAGATTTGTCTGCTTATCTCTTTCGGTCGCTATCTGTGTCTGACTGTAGATTTGTCTGCCTATCTCCGTTTCTGTCTCTATCTGTGTCTGACTGTAGATCTCTCTGCCTATCTCTGTTTCTGTTGCTATCTGTGTCTGACTGTAGATTTGTCTGCTTATCTCTTTCGGTCGCTATCTGTGTCTGACTGTAGATTTGTCTGCCTATCTCTGTTTCTGTCGCTTTCTGTGTCTGACTGTAGATTTGTCTGCTTACCTATTTCTGTCGCTGTCTGTGTCTGGCTGTAGATTTGTCTGCTTATCTCTTTCGGTTGCTATCTGTGTCTCACTGTAGATCTGTCTGCTTATCTCTTTCGCTATCTGTGTCTGACTGTAGATTTGTCTGCTTATCTCTTTCGGTCGCTATCTGTGTCTGACTGTTCATTTGTCTGCTTATCTCTTTCGGTCGCTATCGGTGTCTGACTGTTGATTTGTCTGCTTATCTCTGTTGTCTGTCGCTCTCTGTGTCTGACTAGATTTGTCTGCCTATCTCTTTCGGTCGCTATCTGTGTCTGACTGTAGATCTGTCTGCTTATCTCTGTTGTCTGTCGCTTTCTGTGTCTGACTAGATTTGTCTGCTTATCTCTTTCGGTCGCTCTCTGTGTCTGACTGTAGATTTGTCTGCCTATCTCTGTTTCTGTCGCTATCTGTGTCTGACTGTAGATCTGTCTGCCTATCTCTTTCTGTCGCTATCTGTGTCTGACTGTAGATTTGTCTGCTTACCTATTTCTATCGCTGTCTGTGTCTGACTGTTGATTTGTCTGCTTATCTCTTTCGGTCGCTATCTGTGTCTGACTGTAGATCTGTCTGCTTACCTATTTTTGTCGCTGTCTGTGTCTGACTGTAGATCTCTCTGCCTATCTCTGTTTCTGTCGCTATCTGTGTCTGACTGTAGATTTGTCTGCTTATCTCTTTCGGTCGCTATCGGTGTCTGACTGTGGATTTGTCTGCTTATCTCTTTCGGTCGCTATCTGTGTCTGACTGTTGATTTGTCTGCTTATCTCTGTTGTCTGTCGCTCTCTGTGTCTGACTAGATTTGTCTGCCTATCTCTTTCGGTCGCTATCTGTGTCTGACTGTAGATCTGTCTGCCTGTCTCTTTCTGTCGCTATATGTGTCTGACTGTTGATTTGTCTTCTTATCTCTTTCGGTCGCTACCTGTGTCTGACTGTAGATTTGTCTGCCTATCTCTTTCTGTCGCTCTCTGTGTCTGACTGTGGATTTGTCTGCTTATCTCTTTCGGTCGCTATCTGTGTCTGACTGTAGATCTGTCTGCTTATCTCTGTTGTCAGTCGCTCTCTGTGTCTGACTAGATTTGTCTGCCTATCTCTTTCGGTCGCTATCTGTGTCTGACTGTAGATCTGTCTGCCTGTCTCTTTCTGTCGCTATCTGTGTCTGACTGTAGATTTGTCTGCTTATCTCTTTCGGTCGCTACCTGTGTCTGACTGTGGATTTGTCTGCTTATCTCTGTTGTCTGTCGCTCTCTGTGTCTGACTAGATTTGTCTGCTTATCTCTTTCGGTCGCTCTCTGTGTCTGACTGTAGATTTGTCTGCCTATCTCTGTTTCTGTCGCTATCTGTGTCTGACTGTAGATCTGTCTGCCTATCTCTTTCTGTCGCTATCTGTGTCTGACTGTAGATCTGTCTGCTTACCTATTTTTGTCGCTGTCTGTGTCTGACTGTAGATCTCTCTGCCTATCTCTGTTTCTGTCGCTATCTGTGTCTGACTGTAGATTTGTCTGCTTATCTCTTTCGGTCGCTATCGGTGTCTGACTGTGGATTTGTCTGCTTATCTCTTTCGGTCGCTATCTGTGTCTGACTGTTGATTTGTCTGCTTATCTCTGTTGTCTGTCGCTCTCTGTGTCTGACTAGATTTGTCTGCCTATCTCTTTCGGTCGCTATCTGTGTCTGACTGTAGATCTGTCTGCCTGTCTCTTTCTGTCGCTATATGTGTCTGACTGTTGATTTGTCTTCTTATCTCTTTCGGTCGCTACCTGTGTCTGACTGTAGATTTGTCTGCCTATCTCTTTCTGTCGCTCTCTGTGTCTGACTGTGGATTTGTCTGCTTATCTCTTTCCTTCGCTATCTGTGTCTGACTGTGGATCTGTCTGCCTGTCTCTTTCTGTCGCTATCTGTGTCTGACTGTTGATTTGTCTGCTTATCTCTTTCGGTCGCTACCTGTGTCTGACTGTTGATTTGTCTGCTTATCTCTTTCGGTCGCTATCTGTGTCTGACTGTTGATTTGTCTGCTTATCTCTGTTGTCTGTCGCTCTCTGTGTCTGACTAGATTTGTCTGCTTATCTCTTTCGGTCGCTCTCTGTGTCTGTCTGTAGATTTGTCTGCCTATCTCTGTTTCTGTCGCTATCTGTGTCTGACTGTAGATCTGTCTGCCTATCTCTTTCTGTCGCTATCTGTGTCTGACTGTAGATCTGTCTGCTTACCTATTTTTGTCGCTGTCTGTGTCTGACTGTAGATCTCTCTGCCTATCTCTGTTTCTGTCGCTATCTGTGTCTGACTGTAGATTTGTCTGCTTATCTCTTTCGGTCGCTATCGGTGTCTGACTGTGGATTTGTCTGCTTATCTCTTTCGGTCGCTATCTGTGTCTGACTGTTGATTTGTCTGCTTATCTCTGTTGTCTGTCGCTCTCTGTGTCTGACTAGATTTGTCTGCCTATCTCTTTCGGTCGCTATCTGTGTCTGACTGTAGATCTGTCTGCCTGTCTCTTTCTGTCGTAATATGTGTCTGACTGTTGATTTGTCTTCTTATCTCTTTCGGTCGCTACCTTTGTCTGACTGTAGATTTGTCTGCCTATCTCTTTCTGTCGCTCTCTGTGTCTGACTGTGGATTTGTCTGCTTATCTCTTTCCTTCGCTATCTGTGTCTGACTGTGGATCTGTCTGCCTGTCTCTTTCTGTCGTTATCTATGTCTGACTGTTGATTTGTCTGCTTATCTCTTTCGGTCGCTACCTGTGTCTGACTGTTGATTTGTCTGCTTATCTCTTTCGGTCGCTATCTGTGTCTGACTGTTGATTTGTCTGCTTATCTCTGTTGTCTGTCGCTCTCTGTGTCTGACTAGATTTGTCTGCTTATCTCTTTCGGTCGCTCTCTGTGTCTGTCTGTAGATTTGTCTGCCTATCTCTGTTTCTGTCGCTATCTGTGTCTGACTGTAGATCTGTCTGCCTATCTCTTTCTGTCGCTATCTGTGTCTGACTGTAGATCTGTCTGCTTACCTATTTTTGTCGCTGTCTGTGTCTGACTGTAGATCTCTCTGCCTATCTCTGTTTCTGTCGCTATCTGTGTCTGACTGTAGATTTGTCTGCTAATCTCTTTCGGTCGCTATCTGTGTCTGACTGTAGATTTGTCTGCCTATCTCTGTTTCTGTCGCTATCTGTGTCTGACTGTAGATTTGTCTGCTTACCTATTTCTATCGCTGTCTGTGTCTGACTGTAGCGTTGTCTGCTTATCTCTTTCGGTCGCTATCTGTGTCTGACTGTAGATTTGTCTGCTTATCTCTTTCGGTCGCTATCTGTGTCTGACTGTTCATTTGTCTACTTATCTCTTTCGGTCGCTATCGGTGTCTGACTGTTGATTTGTCTGCTTATCTCTGTTGTCTGTCGCTCTCTGTGTCTGACTGTAGATCTGTCTGCCTATCTCTTTCGCTATCTGTGTCTGACTGTAGATTTGTCTGCTTATCTCTTTCGGTCGCTTTCTGTGTCTGAGTGTAGATTTGTCTGCCTATCTCTGTTTCTGTCGCTATTTGTGTCTGACTGTAGATTTGTCTGCCTATCTTTTTCGGTCTCTATCTGTGTCTTATTGTAGATTTGTTTGCTTATCTCTTTCGGTCGCTATCAGTGTCTGACTGTAGATTTGTCTGCTTATCTCTTTCGGTCGCTATCTGTGTCTGACTGTAGATTTGTCTGCCTATCTCCGTTTCTGTCTCTATCTGTGTCTGACTGTAGATCTCTCTGCCTATCTCTGTTTCTGTTGCTATCTGTGTCTGACTGTAGATTTGTCTGCTTATCTCTTTCGGTCGCTATCTGTGTCTGACTGTAGATTTGTCTGCCTATCTCTGTTTCTGTCGCTTTCTGTGTCTGACTGTAGATTTGTCTGCTTACCTATTTCTGTCGCTGTCTGTGTCTGGCTGTAGATTTGTCTGCTTATCTCTTTCGGTTGCTATCTGTGTCTCACTGTAGATCTGTCTGCTTATCTCTTTCGCTATCTGTGTCTGACTGTAGATTTGTCTGCTTATCTCTTTCGGTCGCTATCTGTGTCTGACTGTTCATTTGTCTGCTTATCTCTTTCGGTCGCTATCGGTGTCTGACTGTTGATTTGTCTGCTTATCTCTGTTGTCTGTCGCTCTCTGTGTCTGACTAGATTTGTCTGCCTATCTCTTTCGGTCGCTATCTGTGTCTGACTGTAGATCTGTCTGCTTATCTCTGTTGTCTGTCGCTTTCTGTGTCTGACTAGATTTGTCTGCTTATCTCTTTCGGTCGCTCTCTGTGTCTGACTGTAGATTTGTCTGCCTATCTCTGTTTCTGTCGCTATCTGTGTCTGACTGTAGATCTGTCTGCCTATCTCTTTCTGTCGCTATCTGTGTCTGACTGTAGATTTGTCTGCTTACCTATTTCTATCGCTGTCTGTGTCTGACTGTTGATTTGTCTGCTTATCTCTTTCGGTCGCTATCTGTGTCTGACTGTAGATCTGTCTGCTTACCTATTTTTGTCGCTGTCTGTGTCTGACTGTAGATCTCTCTGCCTATCTCTGTTTCTGTCGCTATCTGTGTCTGACTGTAGATTTGTCTGCTTATCTCTTTCGGTCGCTATCGGTGTCTGACTGTGGATTTGTCTGCTTATCTCTTTCGGTCGCTATCTGTGTCTGACTGTTGATTTGTCTGCTTATCTCTGTTGTCTGTCGCTCTCTGTGTCTGACTAGATTTGTCTGCCTATCTCTTTCGGTCGCTATCTGTGTCTGACTGTAGATCTGTCTGCCTGTCTCTTTCTGTCGCTATATGTGTCTGACTGTTGATTTGTCTTCTTATCTCTTTCGGTCGCTACCTGTGTCTGACTGTAGATTTGTCTGCCTATCTCTTTCTGTCGCTCTCTGTGTCTGACTGTGGATTTGTCTGCTTATCTCTTTCGGTCGCTATCTGTGTCTGACTGTGGATCTGTCTGCCTGTCTCTTTCTGTCGCTGTCTGTGTCTGACTGTTGATTTGTCTGCTTATCTCTTTCGGTTGCTATCTGTGTCTGACTGTAGATTTGTCTGCCTATCTCTTTCGGTCGCTACCTGTGTCTGACTGTTGATTTGTCTGCTTATCTCTTTCGGTCGCTTTCTGTGTCTGACTGTTGATTTGTCTGCTTATCTCTGTTGTCTGTCGCTCTCTGTGTCTGACTAGATTTGTCTGCTTATCTCTTTCGGTCGCTCTCTGTGTCTGTCTGTAGATTTGTCTGCCTATCTCTGTTTCTGTCGCTATCTGTGTCTGACTGTAGATCTGTCTGCCTATCTCTTTCTGTCGCTATCTGTGTCTGACTGTAGATCTGTCTGCTTACCTATTTTTGTCGCTGTCTGTGTCTGACTGTAGATCTCTCTGCCTATCTCTGTTTCTGTCGCTATCTGTGTCTGACTGTAGATTTGTCTGCTAATCTCTTTCGGTCGCTATCTGTGTCTGTCTGTAGATTTGTCTGCCTATCTCTGTTTCTGTCGCTATCTGTGTCTGACTGTAGATTTGTCTGCTTACCTATTTCTATCGCTGTCTGTGTCTGACTGTAGCGTTGTCTGCTTATCTCTTTCGGTCGCTATCTGTGTCTGACTGTAGATTTGTCTGCTTATCTCTTTCGGTCGCTATCTGTGTCTGACTGTTCATTTGTCTGCTTATCTCTTTCGGTCGCTATCGGTGTCTGACTGTTGATTTGTCTGCTTATCTCTGTTGTCTGTCGCTCTCTGTGTCTGACTAGATTTGTCTGCCTATCTCTTTCGGTCGCTATCTGTGTCTGACTGTAGATCTGTCTGCTTATCTCTGTTGTCAGTCGCTCTCTGTGTCTGACTAGATTTGTCTGCCTATCTCTTTCGGTCGCTATCTGTGTCTGACTGTAGATCTGTCTGCCTGTCTCTTTCTGTCGCTATCTGTGTCTGACTGTAGATTTGTCTGCTTATCTCTTTCGGTCGCTACCTGTGTCTGACTGTGGATTTGTCTGCTTATCTCTGTTGTCTGTCGCTCTCTGTGTCTGACTAGATTTGTCTGCTTATCTCTTTCGGTCGCTCTCTGTGTCTGACTGTAGATTTGTCTGCCTATCTCTGTTTCTGTCGCTATCTGTGTCTGACTGTAGATCTGTCTGCCTATCTCTTTCTGTCGCTATCTGTGTCTGACTGTAGATCTGTCTGCTTACCTATTTTTGTCGCTGTCTGTGTCTGACTGTAGATCTCTCTGCCTATCTCTGTTTCTGTCGCTATCTGTGTCTGACTGTAGATTTGTCTGCTTATCTCTTTCGGTCGCTATCTGTGTCTGACGATAGATTTGTCTGCTTACCTATTTCTATCGCTGTCTGTGTCTGACTGTAGCGTTGTCTGCTTATCTCTTTCGGTCGCTATCTGTGTCTGACTGTTGATTTGTCTGCTTGTCTCTTTCGGTCGCTATCTGTGTCTGACTGTAGATTTGTCTGCTTACCTATTTCTATCGCTGTCTGTGTCTGACTGTTGATTTGTCTGCTTATCTCTTTCGGTCGCTATCTGTGTCTGACTGTAGATCTGTCTGCTTACCTATTTCTATCGCTGTCTGTGTCTGACTGTAGCGTTGTCTGCTTATCTCTTTCGGTCGCTATCTGTGTCTGACTGTTGATTTGTCTGCTTATCTCTTTCGGTCGCTATCTGTGTCTGACTGTAGATTTGTCTGCTTACCTATTTCTATCGCTGTCTGTGTCTTACTGTTGATTTGTCTGCTTATCTCTTTCGGTCGCTATCTGTGTCTGACTGTAGATCTGTCTGCTTACCTATTTTTGTCGCTGTCTGTGTCTGACTGTAGATCTCTCTGCCTATCTCTGTTTCTGTCGCTATCTGTGTCTGACTGTAGATTTGTCTGCTTATCTCTTTCGGTCGCTATCGGTGTCTGACTGTGGATTTGTCTGCTTATCTCTTTCGGTCGCTATCTGTGTCTGACTGTTGATTTGTCTGCTTATCTCTGTTGTCTGTCGCTCGCTGTGTCTGACTAGATTTGTCTGCCTATCTCTTTCGGTCGCTATCTGTGTCTGACTGTAGATCTGTCTGCCTGTCTCTTTCTGTCGCTATATGTGTCTGACTGTTGATTTGTCTTCTTATCTCTTTCGGTCGCTATCTGTGTCTGACTGTAGATTTGTCTGCCTATCTCTTTCTGTCGCTCTCTGTGTCTGACTGTTGATTTGTCTGCTTATCTCTTTCGGTCGCTACCTGTGTCTGACTGTAGATTTGTCTGCTTATCTCTTTCGGTCGCTATCTGTGTCTGACTGTGGATCTGTCTGCCTGTCTCTTTCTGTCGCTATCTGTGTCTGACTGTAGATTTGTCTGCCTATCTCTTTCGGTCGCTACCTGTGTCTGACTGTTGATTTGTCTTCTTATCTCTGTTGTCTGTCGCTCTCTGTGTCTGACTAGATTTGTCTGCTTATCTCTTTCGGTCGCTATCTGTGTCTGACTGTGGATTTGTCTGCTTATCTCTTTCGGTCGCTATCTGTGTCTGACTGTTGATTTGTCTGCTTATCTCTGTTGTCTGTCGCTACCTGTGTCTGACTGTTGATTTGTCTGCTTATCTCTTTCTGTCGCTATCTGTGTCTGACTGTTGATTTGTCTGCTTATCTCTTTCGGTCGCTACCTGTGTCTGACTGTTGATTTGTCTGCCTATCTCTGTTTCTGTCGCTATCTGTGTCTGACTGTAGATCTGTCTGCCTATCTCTTTCTGTCGCTATCTGTGTCTGACTGTAGATCTGTCTGCTTACCTATTTTTGTCGCTGTCTGTGTCTGACTGTAGATCTCTCTGCCTATCTCTGTTTCTGTCGCTATCTGTGTCTGACTGTAGATTTGTCTGCTAATCTCTTTCGGTCGCTATCTGTGTCTGACTGTAGATTTGTCTGCCTATCTCTGTTTCTGTCGCTATCTGTGTCTGACTGTAGATTTGTCTGCTTACCTATTTCTATCGCTGTCTGTGTCTGACTGTAGCGTTGTTTGCTTATCTCTTTCGGTCGCTATCTGTGTCTGACTGTTGATTTGTCTGCTTATCTCTTTCTGTCGCTATCTGTGTCTGACTGTAGATTTGTCTGCTTATCTCTTTCGGTCGCTATCTGTGTCTGACGATAGATTTGTCTGCTTACCTATTTCTATCGCTGTCTGTGTCTGACTGTAGCGTTGTCTGCTTATCTCTTTCGGTCGCTATCTGTGTCTGACTGTTGATTTGTCTGCTTGTCTCTTTCGGTCGCTATCTGTGTCTGACTGTAGATTTGTCTGCTTACCTATTTCTATCGCTGTCTGTGTCTGACTGTTGATTTGTCTGCTTATCTCTTTCGGTCGCTATCTGTGTCTGACTGTAGATCTGTCTGCTTACCTATTTCTATCGCTGTCTGTGTCTGACTGTAGCGTTGTCTGCTTATCTCTTTCGGTCGCTATCTGTGTCTGACTGTTGATTTGTCTGCTTATCTCTTTCGGTCGCTATCTGTGTCTGACTGTAGATTTGTCTGCTTACCTATTTCTATCGCTGTCTGTGTCTTACTGTTGATTTGTCTGCTTATCTCTTTCGGTCGCTATCTGTGTCTGACTGTAGATCTGTCTGCTTACCTATTTTTGTCGCTGTCTGTGTCTGACTGTAGATCTCTCTGCCTATCTCTGTTTCTGTCGCTATCTGTGTCTGACTGTAGATTTGTCTGCTTATCTCTTTCGGTCGCTATCGGTGTCTGACTGTGGATTTGTCTGCTTATCTCTTTCGGTCGCTATCTGTGTCTGACTGTTGATTTGTCTGCTTATCTCTGTTGTCTGTCGCTCGCTGTGTCTGACTAGATTTGTCTGCCTATCTCTTTCGGTCGCTATCTGTGTCTGACTGTAGATCTGTCTGCCTGTCTCTTTCTGTCGCTATATGTGTCTGACTGTTGATTTGTCTTCTTATCTCTTTCGGTCGCTATCTGTGTCTGACTGTAGATTTGTCTGCCTATCTCTTTCTGTCGCTCTCTGTGTCTGACTGTTGATTTGTCTGCTTATCTCTTTCGGTCGCTACCTGTGTCTGACTGTAGATTTGTCTGCTTATCTCTTTCGGTCGCTATCTGTGTCTGACTGTGGATCTGTCTGCCTGTCTCTTTCTGTCGCTATCTGTGTCTGACTGTAGATTTGTCTGCCTATCTCTTTCGGTCGCTACCTGTGTCTGACTGTTGATTTGTCTTCTTATCTCTGTTGTCTGTCGCTCTCTGTGTCTGACTAGATTTGTCTGCTTATCTCTTTCGGTCGCTATCTGTGTCTGACTGTGGATTTGTCTGCTTATCTCTTTCGGTCGCTATCTGTGTCTGACTGTTGATTTGTCTGCTTATCTCTGTTGTCTGTCGCTACCTGTGTCTGACTGTTGATTTGTCTGCTTATCTCTTTCTGTCGCTATCTGTGTCTGACTGTTGATTTGTCTGCTTATCTCTTTCGGTCGCTACCTGTGTCTGACTGTTGATTTGTCTGCCTATCTCTGTTTCTGTCGCTATCTGTGTCTGACTGTAGATCTGTCTGCCTATCTCTTTCTGTCGCTATCTGTGTCTGACTGTAGATCTGTCTGCTTACCTATTTTTGTCGCTGTCTGTGTCTGACTGTAGATCTCTCTGCCTATCTCTGTTTCTGTCGCTATCTGTGTCTGACTGTAGATTTGTCTGCTAATCTCTTTCGGTCGCTATCTGTGTCTGACTGTAGATTTGTCTGCCTATCTCTGTTTCTGTCGCTATCTGTGTCTGACTGTAGATTTGTCTGCTTACCTATTTCTATCGCTGTCTGTGTCTGACTGTAGCGTTGTTTGCTTATCTCTTTCGGTCGCTATCTGTGTCTGACTGTTGATTTGTCTGCTTATCTCTTTCGGTCGCTATCTGTGTCTGACTGTAGATTTGTCTGCTTACCTATTTCTATCGCTGTCTGTGTCTGACTGTTGATTTGTCTGCTTATCTCTTTCGGTCGCTATCTGTGTCTGACTGTAGATTTGTCTGCTTATCTCTTTCTGTCGCTATCTGTGTCTGTCGGTAGCGTTGTCTGCTTATCTCTTTCGATCGCTATCTGTGTCTGACTGTTGTTTTGTCTGCTTATCTCTTTCGGTCGCTATCTGTGTCTGACTGTAGATCTGTCTGCCTATCTCTTTCGTTCGCTATCTGTGTCTGACTGTCGATTTGTCTGCTTATCTCTTTGGGTCGCAATCTGTGTCTGACTGTAGATCTGTCTGCTTATCTCGTTCTGTCGCTATCTGTGTCTGACTGTAGATTTGTCTGCTTATCTCTTTCTGTCGCTATCTGTGTCTGACTGTAGATCTTTCTGCTTATCTCGTTCTGTCGCTATCTGTGTCTGACTGTAGATTTGTCTGCCTATCTCTGTTTCTGTCGCTCTCTGTGTCTGACTGTACATCTGTCTGCCTTTCTATCTTTGTCGCTATCTGTGTCTGACTGTGGATTTGCCTGCCTATCTCTTTCGGTCGCTATCTGTGTCTGACTGTAGATTTGTCTGCTTATCTCTTTCGGTTGCTATCTGTGTCTGACTGTGGATTTGTCTGCTTATCTCTTTCGGTCGCTATCTGTGTCTGACTGTAGATTTGTCTGCTTATCTCTTTCGGTTGCTATCTGTGTCTGACTGTAGATTTGTCTGCTTATCTCTTTCGGTCGCTATCTGTGTCTGACTGTAGATTTGTCTGCTTATCTCTTTCGGTTGCTATCTGTGTCTGACTGTGGATTTGTCTGCTTATCTTTTTCTGTTGTCTGTCGCTCTCTGTGTCTGACTAGATTTGTATGCCTATCTCTTTCGGTCGCTCTCTGTGTCTGACTGTAGATTTGTCTGCCTATCTCTGTTTCTGTCGCTATCTGTGTCTGACTGTAGATCTGTCTGCCTATCTCTTTCTGTCGCAATCTGTGTCTGACTGTAGATCTGTCTGCTTACCTATTTTTGTCGCTGTCTGTGTCTGACTGTAGATCTGTCTGCCTATCTCTTTCGGTTGCTATCTGTGTCTGACTGTAGATCTGTCTGCTTATCTCTTTCTGTCGCTATCTGTGTCTGACTGTAGATCTGTCTGCTTACCTATTTTTGTCGCTGTCTGTGTCTGACTGTAGATCTGTCTGCCTATCTCTTTCGGTTGCTATCTGTGTCTGACTGTAGATTTGTCTGCTTATCTCTTTCGGTCGCTGTCTGTGTCTGACTGTAGATTTGTCTGCCTATCTCTTTCTCTCGCTATCTGTGTCTGACTGTAGATTTGTCTGCTTATCTTTTTCTGTCGCTGTCTGTGTCTGACTGTAGATTTGTCTGCTTATCTCGTTCTGTCGCTATCTGTGTCTGACTGTAGATTTGTCTGCCTATCTCTGTTTCTGTCGCTGTCTGTGTCTGACTGTACATCTGTCTGCCTTTCTATCTTTGTCGCTATCTGTGTCTGACTGTGGATTTGCCTGCCTATCTCTTTCGGTCGCTATCTGTGTCTGACTGTAGATTTGTCTGCTTATCTCTTTCGGTTGCTATCTGTGTCTGACTGTAGATTTGTCTGCCTATCTCTGTTTCTGTCGCTATCTGTGTCTGACTGTAGATTTGTCTGCTTATTTCTTTCTGTCGCTATCTGTGTCTGACTGTAGATCTGTCTGCTTACCTATTTTTGTCGCTGTCTGTGTCTGACTGTAGATCTGTCTGCCTATCTCTTTCGGTTGCTATCTGTGTCTGTCTGTAGATTTGTCTGCTTATCTCTTTCGGTCGCTGTCTGTGTCTGACTGTAGATCTGTCTGCCTATCTCTTTCTCTCGCTATCTGTGTCTGACTGTAGATTTGTCTGCTTATCTTTTTCTGTCGCTGTCTGTGTCTGACTGTAGATTTGTCTGCTTATCTCTTTCGGTCGCTATCTGTGTCTGACTGTAGATTTGTCTGCCTATCTCTTTCTCTCGCTGTTTGTGTCTGACTGTAGATTTGTCTGCTTATCTCTTTCAGTCGCTATTTGTGTCTGACTGTAGATTTGTCTACTTATCTCTTTCTGTCGCTATCTGTGTCTGACTGTAGATTTGTCTGCCTATCTCTTTCGGTCCCTATCTGTGTCTGACTGTAGATCTGTCTGCCTATCTCTTTCTCTCACTATCTGTGTCTGACCGTAGATTTGTCTGCTTATCTCTTTCTGTCGCTATCTGTGTCTGACTGGAGATTTGTCTGCTTATCTCTTTCGGTCGCTATCTGTGTCTGACTGTTCATTTGTCTGCTTATCTCTTTCGGTCGCTATCGGTGTCTGACTGTTGATTTGTCTGCTTATCTCTGTTGTCTGTCGCTCTCTGTGTCTGACTAGATTTGTCTGCCTATCTCTTTCGGTAGCTATCTGTGTCTGACTGTAGATCTGTCTGCTTATCTCTGTTGTCTGTCGCTCTCTGTGTCTGACTAGATTTGTCTGCTTATCTCTTTCGGTCGCTATCTGTGTCTGACTGTAGATTTGTCTGCCTATCTCTTTCTCTCACTATCTGTGTCTGACTGTAGATTTGTCTGCTTACCTCTTTCGTTCGCTACCTGTGTCTGACTGTAGATTTGTCTGCTTATCTCTTTCGGTCCCTATCTGTGTCTGACTGTAGATCTGTCTGCCTATCTCTTTCGGTCGCTATCTCTGTCTGACTGTAGATTTGTCTGCTTATCTCTTTCGGTCGCTATCTGTGTCTGACTAGATTTGTCTGCCTATCTCTTTCAGTCGCTCTCTGTGTCTGACTGTAGATTTTTCTGCATATCTCTGTTTCTGTTGCTCTCTGTGTCTTACTAGATTTGTCTGCCTATCTCTTTCGGTCGCTCTCTGTGTCTGACTGTAGATTTGTCTGCCTATCTCTGTTTCTGTCGCTATCTGTGTCTGACTGTAGATCTGTCTGCTTACCTATTTTTGTCGCTGTCGGTGTCTGACTGTAGATTTGTCTGCTTATCTCTTTCGGTCGCTATCTGTGTCTGACTGTAGATCTGTCTGCCTATCTCTTTCGCTATCTGTGTCTGACTGTAGATTTGTCTGCCTATCTCTGTTTCTGTCGCTATTTGTGTCTGACTGTAGATTTGTCTGCCTATCTTTTTCGGTCGCTATCTGTGTCTGACTGTAGATTTGTTTGCTTATCTCTTTCGGTCGCTATCAGTGTCTGACTGTAGATTTGTCTGCTTATCTCTTTCGGTCGCTATCTGTGTCTGACTGTAGATTTGTCTGCCTATCTCTGTTTCTGTCGCTCTCTGTGTCTGACTGTACATCTGTCTGCCTATCTCCGTTTCTGTCTCTATCTGTGTCTGACTGTAGATTTGTCTGCTTACCTATTTCTGTCGCTGTCTGTGTCTGGCTGTAGATTTGTCTGCTTATCTCTTTCGGTTGCTATCTGTGTCTCACTGTAGATCTGTCTGCTTATCTCTTTCGCTATCTGTGTCTGACTGTAGATTTGTCTGCTTATCTCTTTCGGTCGCTATCTGTGTCTGACTGTTCATTTGTCTGCTTATCTCTTTCGGTCGCTATCGGTGTCTGACTGTTGATTTGTCTGCTTATCTCTGTTGTCTGTCGCTCTCTGTGTCTGACTAGATTTGTCTGCCTATCTCTTTCGGTCGCTATCTGTGTCTGACTGTAGATCTGTCTGCTTATCTCTGTTGTCTGTCGCTCTCTGTGTCTGACTAGATTTGTCTGCTTATCTCTTTCGGTCGCTATCTGTGTCTGACTGTAGATTTGTCTGCCTATCTCTGTTTCTGTCGCTATCTGTGTCTGACTGTAGATCTGTCTGCCTATCTCTTTCTGTCGCTATCTGTGTCTGACTGTAGATCTGTCTGCTTACCTATTTTTGTCGCTGTCTGTGTCTGACTGTAGATTTGTCTGCCTATCTCTGTTTCTGTCGCTATCTGTGTCTGACTGTAGATTTGTCTGCTTACCTATTTCTATCGCTGTCTGTGTCTGACTGTAGCGTTGTCTGCTTATCTCTTTCGGTCGCTATCTGTGTCTGACTGTAGATTTGTCTGCTTATCTCTTTCGGTCGCTATCTGTGTCTGACTGTTCATTTGTCTGCTTATCTCTTTCGGTCGCTATCTGTGTCTGACTGTTGATTTGTCTGCTTATCTCTTTCGGTCGCTATCTGTGTCTGACTGTAGATTTGTCTGCTTACCTATTTCTATCGCTGTCTGTGTCTGACTGTTTATTTGTCTGCTTATCTCTTTCGGTCGCTATCTGTGTCTGACTGTAGATCTGTCTGCTTACCTATTTTTGTCGCTGTCTGTGTCTGACTGTAGATCTCTCTGCCTATCTCTGTTTCTGTCGCTATCTGTGTCTGACTGTAGATTTGTCTGCTTATCTCTTTCGGTCGCTATCGGTGTCTGACTGTGGATTTGTCTGCTTATCTCTTTCGGTCGCTATCTGTGTCTGACTGTTGATTTGTCTGCTTATCTCTGTTGTCTGTCGCTCTCTGTGTCTGACTAGATTTGTCTGCCTATCTCTTTCGGTCGCTATCTGTGTCTGACTGTAGATCTGTCTGCCTGTCTCTTTCTGTCGCTATATGTGTCTGACTGTTGATTTGTCTTCTTATCTCTTTCGGTCGCTACCTGTGTCTGACTGTAGATTTGTCTGCCTATCTCTTTCTGTCGCTCTCTGTGTCTGACTGTGGATTTGTCTGCTTATCTCTTTCGGTCGCTATCGGTGTCTGACTGTGGATCTGTCTGCCTGTCTCTTTCTGTCGCTATCTGTGTCTGACTGTTGATTTGTCTGCTTATCTCTTTCGGTCGCTATCTGTGTCTGACTGTAGATTTGTCTGCCTATCTCTTTCGGTCGCTACCTGTGTCTGACTGTTGATTTGTCTGCTTATCTCTTTCGGTCGCTATCTGTGTCTGACTGTTGATTTGTCTGCTTATCTCTGTTGTCTGTCGCTCTCTGTGTCTGACTAGATTTGTCTGCTTATCTCTTTCGGTCGCTCTCTGTGTCTGTCTGTAGATTTGTCTGCCTATCTCTGTTTCTGTCGCTATCTGTGTCTGACTGTAGATCTGTCTGCCTATCTCTTTCTGTCGCTATCTGTGTCTGACTGTAGATCTGTCTGCTTACCTATTTTTGTCGCTGTCTGTGTCTGACTGTAGATCTCTCTGCCTATCTCTGTTTCTGTCGCTATCTGTGTCTGACTGTAGATTTGTCTGCTAATCTCTTTCGGTCGCTATCTGTGTCTGACTGTAGATTTGTCTGCCTATCTCTGTTTCTGTCGCTATCTGTGTCTGACTGTAGATTTGTCTGCTTACCTATTTCTATCGCTGTCTGTGTCTGACTGTAGCGTTGTCTGCTTATCTCTTTCGGTCGCTATCTGTGTCTGACTGTAGATTTGTCTGCTTATCTCTTTCGGTCGCTATCTGTGTCTGACTGTTCATTTGTCTGCTTATCTCTTTCGGTCGCTATCGGTGTCTGACTGTTGATTTGTCTGCTTATCTCTGTTGTCTGTCGCTCTCTGTGTCTGACTGTAGATCTGTCTGCCTATCTCTTTCGCTATCTGTGTCTGACTGTAGATTTGTCTGCTTATCTCTTTCGGTCGCTTTCTGTGTCTGAGTGTAGATTTGTCTGCCTATCTCTGTTTCTGTCGCTATTTGTGTCTGACTGTAGATTTGTCTGCCTATCTTTTTCGGTCGCTATCTGTGTCTTATTGTAGATTTGTTTGCTTATCTCTTTCGGTCGCTATCAGTGTCTGACTGTAGATTTGTCTGCTTATCTCTTTCGGTCGCTATCTGTGTCTGACTGTAGATTTGTCTGCCTATCTCCGATTCTGTCTCTATCTGTGTCTGACTGTAGATCTCTCTGCCTATCTCTGTTTCTGTTGCTATCTGTGTCTGACTGTAGATTTGTCTGCTTATCTCTTTCGGTCGCTATCTGTGTCTGACTGTAGATTTGTCTGCCTATCTCTGTTTCTGTCGCTTTCTGTGTCTGACTGTAGATTTGTCTGCTTACCTATTTCTGTCGCTGTCTGTGTCTGGCTGTAGATTTGTCTGCTTATCTCTTTCGGTTGCTATCTGTGTCTCACTGTAGATCTGTCTGCTTATCTCTTTCGCTATCTGTGTCTGACTGTAGATTTGTCTGCTTATCTCTTTCGGTCGCTATCTGTGTCTGACTGTTCATTTGTCTGCTTATCTCTTTCGGTCGCTATCGGTGTCTGACTGTTGATTTGTCTGCTTATCTCTGTTGTCTGTCGCTCTCTGTGTCTGACTAGATTTGTCTGCCTATCTCTTTCGGTCGCTATCTGTGTCTGACTGTAGATCTGTCTGCTTATCTCTGTTGTCTGTCGCTCTCTGTGTCTGACTAGATTTGTCTGCTTATCTCTTTCGGTCGCTCTCTGTGTCTGACTGTAGATTTGTCTGCCTATCTCTGTTTCTGTCGCTATCTGTGTCTGACTGTAGATCTGTCTGCCTATCTCTTTCTGTCGCTATCTGTGTCTGACTGTAGATTTGTCTGCTTACCTATTTCTATCGCTGTCTGTGTCTGACTGTTGATTTGTCTGCTTATCTCTTTCGGTCGCTATCTGTGTCTGACTGTAGATCTGTCTGCTTACCTATTTTTGTCGCTGTCTGTGTCTGACTGTAGATCTCTCTGCCTATCTCTGTTTCTGTCGCTATCTGTGTCTGACTGTAGATTTGTCTGCTTATCTCTTTCGGTCGCTATCGGTGTCTGGCTGTGGATTTGTCTGCTTATCTCTTTCGGTCGCTATCTGTGTCTGACTATTGATTTGTCTGCTTATCTCTGTTGTCTGTCGCTCTCTGTGTCTGACTAGATTTGTCTGCCTATCTCTTTCGGTCGCTATCTGTGTCTGACTGTAGATCTGTCTGCCTGTCTCTTTCTGTCGCTATATGTGTCTGACTGTTGATTTGTCTTCTTATCTCTTTCGGTCGCTACCTGTGTCTGACTGTAGATTTGTCTGCCTATCTCTTTCTGTCGCTCTCTGTGTCTGACTGTGGATTTGTCTGCCTGTCTCTTTCTGTCGCTATCTGTGTCTGACTGTTGATTTGTCTGCTTATCTCTTTCGGTTGCTATCTGTGTCTGACTGTAGATTTGTCTGCCTATCTCTTTCGGTCGCTACCTGTGTCTGACTGTTGATTTGTCGTCTTATCTCTTTCGGTCGCTATCTGTGTCTGACTGTTGATTTGTCTGCTTATCTCTGTTGTCTGTCGCTCTCTGTGTCTGACTAGATTTGTCTGCTTATCTCTTTCGGTCGCTCTCTGTGTCTGTCTGTAGATTTGTCTGCCTATCTCTGTTTCTGTCGCTATCTGTGTCTGACTGTAGATCTGTCTGTCTATCTCTTTCTGTCGCTATCTGTGTCTGACTGTAGATCTGTCTGCTTACCTATTTTTGTCGCTGTCTGTGTCTGACTGTAGATCTCTCTGCCTATCTCTGTTTCTGTCGCTATCTGTGTCTGACTGTAGATTTGTCTGCTAATCTCTTTCGGTCGCTATCTGTGTCTGACTGTAGATTTGTCTGCCTATCTCTGTTTCTGTCGCTATCTGTGTCTGACTGTAGATTTGTCTGCTTACCTATTTCTATCGCTGTCTGTGTCTGACTGTAGCGTTGTCTGCTTATCTCTTTCGGTCGCTATCTGTGTCTGACTGTAGATTTGTCTGCTTATCTCTTTCGGTCGCTATCTGTGTCTGACTGTTCATTTGTCTGCTTATCTCTTTCGGTCGCTATCGGTGTCTGACTGTTGATTTGTCTGCTTATCTCTGTTGTCTGTCGCTCTCTGTGTCTGACTAGATTTGTCTGCCTATCTCTTTCGGTCGCTATCTGTGTCTGACTGTAGATCTGTCTGCTTATCTCTGTTGTCAGTCGCTCTCTGTGTCTGACTAGATTTGTCTGCCTATCTCTTTCGGTCGCTATCTGTGTCTGACTGTAGATCTGTCTGCCTGTCTCTTTCTGTCGCTATCTGTGTCTGACTGTAGATTTGTCTGCTTATCTCTTTCGGTCGCTACCTGTGTCTGACTGTGGATTTGTCTGCTTATCTCTGTTGTCTGTCGCTCTCTGTGTCTGACTAGATTTGTCTGCTTATCTCTTTCAGTCGCTCTCTGTGTCTGACTGTAGATTTGTCTGCCTATCTCTGTTTCTGTCGCTATCTGTGTCTGACTGTAGATCTGTCTGCCTATCTCTTTCTGTCGCTATCTGTGTCTGACTGTAGATCTGTCTGCTTACCTATTTTTGTCGCTGTCTGTGTCTGACTGTAGATCTCTCTGCCTATCTCTGTTTCTGTCGCTATCTGTGTCTGACTGTAGATTTGTCTGCTTATCTCTTTCGGTCGCTATCTGTGTCTGACTGTAGATTTGTCTGCCTATCTCTGTTTCTGTCGCTATCTGTGTCTGACTGTAGATTTGTCTGCTTACCTATTTCTATCGCTGTCTGTGTCTGACTGTAGCGTTGTCTGCTTATCTCTTTCGGTCGCTATCTGTGTCTGACTGTTGATTTGTCTGCTTATCTCTTTCGGTCGCTATCTGTGTCTGACTGTAGATTTGTCTGCTTACCTATTTCTATCGCTGTCTGTGTCTGACTGGAGATTTGTCTGCTTATCTCTTTCGGTCGCTATCTGTGTCTGACTGTAGATTTGTCTGCCTATCTCTTTCTCTCACTATCTGTGTCTGACTGTAGATTTGTCTGCTTATCTTTTTCTGTCGCTGTCTGTGTCTGACTGTAGATTTGTCTGCTTATCTCGTTCTGTCGCTATCTGTGTCTGACTGTAGATTTGTCTGCCTATCTCTGTTTCTGTCGCTCTCTGTGTCTGACTGTACATCTGTCTGCCTTTCTATCTTTGTCGCTATCTGTGTCTGACTGTGGATTTGCCTGCCTATCTCTTTCGGTCGCTATCTGTGTCTGACTGTAGATTTGTCTGCTTATCTCTTTCGGTTGCTATCTGTGTCTGACTGTAGATTTGTCTGCCTATCTCTGTTTCTGTCGCTATCTGTGTCTGACTGTAGATTTGTCTGCTTATCTCTTTCTGTCGCTATCTGTGTCTGACTGTAGATCTGTCTGCTTACCTATTTTTGTCGCTATCTGTGTCTGACTGTAGATCTGTCTGCTAATCTCTTTCGGTTGCTATCTGTGTCTGTCTGTAGATTTGTCTGCTTATCTCTTTCGGTCGCTGTCTGTGTTTGACTGTAGATCTGTCTGCCTATCTCTTTCTCTCGCTATCTGTGTCTGACTGTAGATTTGTCTGCTTATCTTTTTCTGTCGCTGTCTGTGTCTGACTGTAGATTTGTCTGCTTATCTCTTTCGGTCGCTATCTGTGTCTGACTGTAGATTTGTCTGCCTATCTCTTTCTCTCGCTGTTTGTGTCTGACTGTAGATTTGTCTGCTTATCTCTTTCAGTCGCTATTTGTGTCTGACTGTAGATTTGTCTACTTATCTCTTTCTGTCGCTATCTGTGTCTGACTGTAGATTTGTCTGCCTATCTCTTTCGGTCCCTATCTGTGTCTGACTGTAGATCTGTCTGCCTATCTCTTTCTCTCACTATCTGTGTCTGACTGTAGATTTGTCTGCTTATCTCTTTCTGTCGCTGTCTGTGTCTGACTGGAGATTTGTCTGCTTATCTCTTTCGGTCGCTATCTGTGTCTGACTGTAGATTTGTCTGCCTATCTCTTTCTCTCACTATCTGTGTCTGACTGTAGATTTGTCTGCTTATCTCTTTCGGTCGCTATCTGTATCTGACTGTAGATTTGTGTGCTTACCTCTTTCGTTCGCTATCTGTGTCTGACTGTAGATTTGTCTGCTTATCTCTTTCGGTCCCTATCTGTGTCTGACTGTAGATCTGTCTGCCTATCTCTTTCGGTCGTTATCTCTGTCTGACTGTAGATTTGTCTGCTTATCTCTTTCGGTCGCTATCTGTGTCTGACTAGATTTGTCTGCCTATCTCTTTCAGTCGCTCTCTGTGTCTGACTGTAGATTTGTCTGCTTACCTATTTCTATCGCTGTCTGTGTCTGACTGTAGCGTTGTCTGCTTATCTCTTTCGGTCGCTATCTGTGTCTGACTGTAGATTTGTCTGCTTATCTCTTTCGGTCGCTATCTGTGTCTGACTGTTCATTTGTCTGCTTATCTCTTTCGGTCGCTATCTGTGTCTGACTGTTGATTTGTCTGCTTATCTCTTTCGGTCGCTATCTGTGTCTGACTGTAGATTTGTCTGCTTACCTATATCTATCGCTGTCTGTGTCTGACTGTTGATTTGTCTGCTTATCTCTTTCGGTCGCTATCTGTGTCTGACTGTAGATCTGTCTGCTTACCTATTTTTGTCGCTGTCTGTGTCTGACTGTAGATCTCTCTGCCTATCTCTGTTTCTGTCGCTATCTGTGTCTGACTGTAGATTTGTCTGCTTATCTCTTTCGGTCGCTATCGGTGTCTGACTGTGGATTTGTCTGCTTATCTCTTTCGGTCGCTATCTGTGTCTGACTGTTGATTTGTCTGCTTATCTCTGTTGTCTGTCGCTCTCTGTGTCTGACTAGATTTGTCTGCCTATCTCTTTCGGTCGCTATCTGTGTCTGACTGTAGATCTGTCTGCCTGTCTCTTTCTGTCGCTATATGTGTCTGACTGTTGATTTGTCTTCTTATCTCTTTCGGTCGCTACCTGTGTCTGACTGTAGATTTGTCTGCCTATCTCTTTCTGTCGCTCTCTGTGTCTGACTGTGGATTTGTCTGCTTATCTCTTTCGGTCGCTATCTGTGTCTGACTGTGGATCTGTCTGCCTGTCTCTTTCTGTCGCTATCTGTGTCTGACTGTTGATTTGTCTGCTTATCTCTTTCGGTCGCTATCTGTGTCTGACTGTAGATTTGTCTGCCTATCTCTTTCGGTCGCTACCTGTGTCTGACTGTTGATTTGTCTGCTTATCTCTTTCGGTCGCTATCTGTGTCTGACTGTTGATTTTTCCGCTTATCTCTGTTGTCTGTCGCTCTCTGTGTCTGACTAGATTTGTCTGCTTATCTCTTTCGGTCGCTCTCTGTGTCTGTCTGTAGATTTGTCTGCCTATCTCTGTTTCTGTCGCTATCTGTGTCTGACTGTAGATCTGTCTGCCTATCTCTTTCTGTCGCTATCTGTGTCTGACTGTAGATCTGTCTGCTTACCTATTTTTGTCGCTGTCTGTGTCTGACTGTAGATCTCTCTGCCTATCTCTGTTTCTGTCGCTATCTGTGTCTGACTGTAGATTTGTCTGCTAATCTCTTTCGGTCGCTATCTGTGTCTGACTGTAGATTTGTCTGCCTATCTCTGTTTCTGTCGCTATCTGTGTCTGACTGTAGATTTGTCTGCTTACCTATTTCTATCGCTGTCTGTGTCTGACTGTAGCGTTGTCTGCTTATCTCTTTCGGTCGCTATCTGTGTCTGACTGTAGATTTGTCTGCTTATCTCTTTCGGTCGCTATCTGTGTCTGACTGTTCATTTGTCTGCTTATCTCTTTCGGTCGCTATCGGTGTCTGACTGTTGATTTGTCTGCTTATCTCTGTTGTCTGTCGCTCTCTGTGTCTGACTGTAGATCTGTCTGCCTATCTCTTTCGCTATCTGTGTCTGACTGTAGATTTGTCTGCTTATCTCTTTCGGTTGCTTTCTGTGTCTGAGTGTAGATTTGTCTGCCTATCTCTGTTTCTGTCGCTATTTGTATCTGACTGTAGATTTGTCTGCCTATCTTTTTCGGTTGCTATCTGTGTCTTATTGTAGATTTGTTTGCTTATCTCTTTCGGTCGCTATCAGTGTCTGACTGTAGATTTGTCTGCTTATCTCTTTCGGTCGCTATCTGTGTCTGACTGTAGATTTGTCTGCCTATCTCCGTTTCTGTCTCTATCTGTGTCTGACTGTAGATCTCTCTGCCTATCTCTGTTTCTGTTGCTATCTGTGTCTGACTGTAGATTTGTCTGCTTATCTCTTTCGGTCGCTATCTGTGTCTGACTGTAGATTTGTCTGCCTATCTCTGTTTCTGTCGCTTTCTGTGTCTGACTGTAGATTTGTCTGCTTACCTATTTCTGTCGCTGTCTGTGTCTGGCTGTAGATTTGTCTGCTTATCTCTTTCGGTTGCTATCTGTGTCTCACTGTAGATCTGTCTGCTTATCTCTTTCGCTATCTGTGTCTGACTGTAGATTTGTCTGCTTATCTCTTTCGGTCGCTATCTGTGTCTGACTGTTCATTTGTCTGCTTATCTCTTTCGGTCGCTATCGGTGTCTGACTGTTGATATGTCTGCTTATCTCTGTTGTCTGTCGCTCTCTGTGTCTGACTAGATTTGTCTGCCTATCTCTTTCGGTCGCTATCTGTGTCTGACTGTAGATCTGTCTGCTTATCTCTGTTGTCTGTCGCTCTCTGTGTCTGACTAGATTTGTCTGCTTATCTCTTTCGGTCGCTCTCTGTGTCTGACTGTAGATTTGTCTGCCTATCTCTGTTTCTGTCGCTATCTGTGTCTGACTGTAGATCTGTCTGCCTATCTCTTTCTGTCGCTATCTGTGTCTGACTGTAGATTTGTCTGCTTACCTATTTCTATCGCTGTCTGTGTCTGACTGTTGATTTGTCTGCTTATCTCTTTCGGTCGCTATCTGTGTCTGACTGTAGATCTGTCTGCTTACCTATTTTTGTCGCTGTCTGTGTCTGACTGTAGATCTCTCTGCCTATCTCTGTTTCTGTCGCTATCTGTGTCTGACTGTAGATTTGTCTGCTTATCTCTTTCGGTCGCTATCGGTGTCTGACTGTGGATTTGTCTGCTTATCTCTTTCGGTCGCTATCTGTGTCTGACTGTTGATTTGTCTGCTTATCTCTGTTGTCTGTCGCTCTCTGTGTCTGACTAGATTTGTCTGCCTATCTCTTTCGGTCGCTATCTGTGTCTGACTGTAGATCTGTCTGCCTGTCTCTTTCTGTCGCTATATGTGTCTGACTGTTGATTTGTCTTCTTATCTCTTTCGGTCGCTACCTGTGTCTGACTGTAGATTTGTCTGCCTATCTCTTTCTGTCGCTCTCTGTGTCTGACTGTGGATTTGTCTGCTTATCTCTTTCGGTCGCTATCTGTGTCTGACTGTGGATCTGTCTGCCTGTCTCTTTCTGTCGCTATCTGTGTCTGACTGTTGATTTGTCTGCTTATCTCTTTCGGTTGCTATCTGTGTCTGACTGTAGATTTGTCTGCCTATCTCTTTCGGTCGCTACCTGTGTCTGACTGTTGATTTGTCTGCTTATCTCTTTCGGTCGCTATCTGTGTCTGACTGTTGATTTGTCTGCTTATCTCTGTTGTCTGTCGCTCTCTGTGTCTGACTAGATTTGTCTGCTTATCTCTTTCGGTCGCTCTCTGTGTCTGTCTGTAGATTTGTCTGCCTATCTCTGTTTCTGTCGCTATCTGTGTCTGACTGTAGATCTGTCTGCCTATCTCTTTCTGTCGCCATCTGTGTCTGACTGTAGATCTGTCTGCTTACCTATTTTTGTCGCTGTCTGTGTCTGACTGTAGATCTCTCTGCCTATCTCTGTTTCTGTCGCTATCTGTGTCTGACTGTAGATTTGTCTGCTAATCTCTTTCGGTCGCTATCTGTGTCTGACTGTAGATTTGTCTGCCTATCTCTGTTTCTGTCGCTATCTGTGTCTGACTGTAGATTTGTCTGCTTACCTATTTCTATCGCTGTCTGTGTCTGACTGTAGCGTTGTCTGCTTATCTCTTTCGGTCGCTATCTGTGTCTGACTGTAGATTTGTCTGCTTATCTCTTTCGGTCGCTATCTGTGTCTGACTGTTCATTTGTCTGCTTATCTCTTTCGGTCGCTATCGGTGTCTGACTGTTGATTTGTCTGCTTATCTCTGTTGTCTGTCGCTCTCTGTGTCTGACTAGATTTGTCTGCCTATCTCTTTCGGTCGCTATCTGTGTCTGACTGTAGATCTGTCTGCTTATCTCTGTTGTCAGTCGCTCTCTGTGTCTGACTAGATTTGTCTGCCTATCTCTTTCGGTCGCTATCTGTGTCTGACTGTAGATCTGTCTGCCTGTCTCTTTCTGTCGCTATCTGTGTCTGACTGTAGATTTGTCTGCTTATCTCTTTCGGTCGCTACCTGTGTCTGACTGTGGATTTGTCTGCTTATCTCTGTTGTCTGTCGCTCTCTGTGTCTGACTAGATTTGTCTGCTTATCTCTTTCGGTCGCTCTCTGTGTCTGACTGTAGATTTGTCTGCCTATCTCTGTTTCTGTCGCTATCTGTGTCTGACTGTAGATCTGTCTGCCTATCTCTTTCTGTCGCTATCTGTGTCTGACTGTAGATCTGTCTGCTTACCTATTTTTGTCGCTGTCTGTGTCTGACTGTAGATCTCTCTGCCTATCTCTGTTTCTGTCGCTATCTGTGTCTGACTGTAGATTTGTCTGCTTATCTCTTTCGGTCGCTATCTGTGTCTGACTGTAGATTTGTCTGCCTATCTCTGTTTCTGTCGCTATCTGTGTCTGACTGTAGATTTGTCTGCTTACCTATTTCTATCGCTGTCTGTGTCTGACTGTAGCGTTGTCTGCTTATCTCTTTCGGTCGCTTTCTGTGTCTGACTGTTGATTTGTCTGCCTATCTCTTTCTCTCACTATCTGTGTCTGACTGTAGATTTGTCTGCTTATCTTTTTCTGTCGCTGTCTGTGTCTGACTG
Organism: Lumbricus terrestris; assembly: GCA_949752735.1. Lineage (NCBI taxonomy): Eukaryota > Metazoa > Annelida > Clitellata > Crassiclitellata > Lumbricidae > Lumbricus > Lumbricus terrestris. Next base: position 32,872,376 of record OX457042.1, read on the forward strand.
TAGATTTGTCTGCTTATCTCGTTCTGTCGCTATCTGTGTCTGACTGTAGATTTGTCTGCCTATCTCTGTTTCTGTCGCTCTCTGTGTCTGACTGTACATCTGTCTGCCTTTCTATCTTTGTCGCTATCTGTGTCTGACTGTGGATTTGCCTGCCTATCTCTTTCGGTCGCTATCTGTGTCTGACTGTAGATTTGTCTGCTTATCTCTTTCGGTTGCTATCTGTGTCTGACTGTAGATTTGTCTGCCTATCTCTGTTTCTGTCGCTATCTGTGTCTGACTGTAGATTTGTCTGCTTATCTCTTTCTGTCGCTATCTGTGTCTGACTGTAGATCTGTCTGCTTACCTATTTTTGTCGCTATCTGTGTCTGACTGTAGATCTGTCTGCCTATCTCTTTCGGTTGCTATCTGTGTCTGTCTGTAGATTTGTCTGCTTATCTCTTTCGGTCGCTGTCTGTGTCTGACTGTAGATCTGTCTGCCTATCTCTTTCTCTCGCTATCTGTGTCTGACTGTAGATTTGTCTGCTTATCTTTTTCTGTCGCTGTCTGTGTCTGACTGTAGATTTGTCTGCTTATCTCTTTCGGTCGCTATCTGTGTCTGACTGTAGATTTGTCTGCCTATCTCTTTCTCTCGCTGTTTGTGTCTGACTGTAGATTTGTCTGCTTATCTCTTTCAGTCGCTATTTGTGTCTGACTGTAGATTTGTCTACTTATCTCTTTCTGTCGCTATCTGTGTCTGACTGTAGATTTGTCTGCCTATCTCTTTCGGTCCCTATCTGTGTCTGACTGTAGATCTGTCTGCCTATCTCTTTCTCTCACTATCTGTGTCTGACTGTAGATTTGTCTGCTTATCTCTTTCTGTCGCTGTCTGTGTCTGACTGGAGATTTGTCTGCTTATCTCTTTCGGTCGCTATCTGTGTCTGACTGTAGATTTGTCTGCCTATCTCTTTTCTCACTATCTGTGTCTGACTGTAGATTTGTCTGCTTATCTCTTTCGGTCGCTATCTGTATCTGACTGTAGATTTGTGTGCTTACCTCTTTCGTTCGCTATCTGTGTCTGACTGTAGATTTGTCTGCTTATCTCTTTCGGTCCCTATCTGTGTCTGACTGTAGATCTGTCTGCCTATCTCTTTCGGTCGCTATCTCTGTCTGACTGTAGATTTGTCTGCTTATCTCTTTCGGTCGCTATCTGTGTCTGACTAGATTTGTCTGCCTATCTCTTTCAGTCGCTCTCTGTGTCTGACTGTAGATTTTTCTGCTTATCTCTGTTTCTGTTGCTCTCTGTGTCTTACTAGATTTGTCTGCCTATCTCTTTCGGTCGCTATCTGTGTCTGACTGTAGATTTGTCTTCCTATCTCTGTTTCTGTCGCTTTCTGTGTCTGACTGTAGATTTGTCTGCTTACCTATTTCTGTCGCTGTCTGTGTCTGGCTGTAGATTTGTCTGCTTATCTCTTTCGGTTGCTATCTGTAGATCTCACTGTAGATCTGTCTGCTTATCTCTTTCGCTATCTGTGTCTGACTGTAGATTTGTCTGCTTATCTCTTTCGGTCGCTATCTGTGTCTGACTGTTCATTTGTCTGCTTATCTCTTTCGGTCGCTATCGGTGTCTGACTGTTGATTTGTCTGCTTATCTCTGTTGTCTGTCTCTCTCTGTGTCTGACTAGATTTGTCTGCCTATCTCTTTCGGTCGCTATCTGTGTCTGACTGTAGATCTGTCTGTTTATCTCTGTTGTCTGTCGCTCTCTGTGTCTGACTAGATTTGTCTGCTTATCTCTTTCGGTCGCTCTCTGTGTCTGACTGTAGATTTGTCTGCCTATCTCTGTTTCTGTCGCTATCTGTGTCTGACTGTAGATCTGTCTGCCTATCTCTTTCTGTCGCTATCTGTGTCTGACTGTAGATCTGTCTGCTTACCTATTTTTGTCGCTGTCTCTGTCTGACTGTAGATCTCTCTGCCTATCTCTGTTTCTGTCGCTATCTGTGTCTGACTGTAGATTTGTCTGCTTATCTCTTTCGGTCGCTATCTGTGTCTGACTGTAGATTTGTCTGCCTATCTCTGTTTCTGTCGCTATCTGTGTCTGACTGTAGATTTGTCTGCTTACCTATTTCTATCGCTGTCTGTGTCTGAATGTAGCGTTGTCTGCTTATCTCTTTCGGTCGCTATCTGTGTCTGACTGTTGATTTGTCTGCTTATCTCTTTCGGTCGCTATCTGTGTCTGACTGTAGATTTGTCTGCTTACCTATTTCTATCGCTGTCTGTGTCTGACTGTTGATTTGTCTGCTTATATCTTTCGGTCGCTATCTGTGTCTGACTGTAGATCTGTCTGCTTACCTATTTTTGTCGCTGTTTGTGTCTGACTGTAGATCTCTCTGCCTATCTCTGTTTCTGTCGCTATCTGTGTCTGACTGTAGATTTGTCTGCTTATCTCTTTCGGTCGCTATCTGTGTCTGACTGTGGATCTGTCTGCCTGTCTCTTTCTGTCGCTATCTGTGTCTGACTGTAGATTTGTCTGCTTATCTCTTTCGGTCGCTATCTGTGTCTGACTGTTCATTTGTCTGCTTATCTCTTTCGGTCGCTATCGGTGTCCGACTGTTGATTTGTCTGCTTATCTCTGTTGTCTGTCGCTCTCTGTGTCTGACTGTAGATCTGTCTGCCTATCTCTTTCGCTATCTGTGTCTGACTGTAGATTTGTCTGCTTATCTCTTTCGGTTGCTATCTGTGTCTGACTGTAGATTTGTCTGCCTATCTCTTTCGGTCGCTACCTGTGTCTGACTGTTGATTTGTCTGCTTATCTCTTTCGGTCGCTATCTGTGTCTGACTGTGGATCTGTCTGCCTGTCTCTTTCTGTCGCTATCTGTGTCTGACTGTTGATTTGTCTGCTTATCTCTTTCGGTTGCTATCTGTGTCTGACTGTAGATTTGTCTGCCTATCTCTTTCGGTCGCTACCTGTGTCTGACTGTTGATTTGTCTGCTTATCTCTTTCGGTCGCTATCTGTGTCTGACTGTTGATTTGTCTGCTTATCTCTGTTGTCTGTCGCTCTCTGTGTCTGACTAGATTTGTCTGCTTTTCTCTTTCGGTCGCTCTCTGTGTCTGTCTGTAGATTTGTCTGCCTATCTCTGTTTCTGTCGCTATCTGTGTCTGACTGTAGATCTGTCTGCCTATCTCTTTCTGTCGCCATCTGTGTCTGACTGTAGATCTGTCTGCTTACCTATTTTTGTCGCTGTCTGTGTCTGACTGTAGATCTCTCTGCCTATCTCTGTTTCTGTCGCTATCTGTGTCTGACTGTAGATTTGTCTGCTAATCTCTTTCGGTCGCTATCTGTGTCTGACTGTAGATTTGTCTGCCTATCTCTGTTTCTGTCGCTATCTGTGTCTGACTGTAGATTTGTCTGCTTACCTATTTCTATCGCTGTCTGTGTCTGACTGTAGCGTTGTCTGCTTATCTCTTTCGGTCGCTATCTGTGTCTGACTGTAGATTTGTCTGCTTATCTCTTTCGGTCGCTATCTGTGTCTGACTGTTCATTTGTCTGCTTATCTCTTTCGGTCGCTATCGGTGTCTGACTGTTGATTTGTCTGCTTATCTCTGTTGTCTGTCGCTCTCTGTGTCTGACTAGATTTGTCTGCCTATCTCTTTCCGTCGCTATCTGTGTCTGACTGTAGATCTGTCTGCTTATCTCTGTTGTCAGTCGCTCTCTGTGTCTGACTAGATTTGTCTGCCTATCTCTTTCGGTCGCTATCTGTGTCTGACTGTAGATCTGTCTGCCTGTCTCTTTCTGTCGCTATCTGTGTCTGACTGTAGATTTGTCTGCTTATCTCTTTCGGTCGCTACCTGTGTCTGACTGTGGATTTGTCTGCTTATCTCTGTTGTCTGTCGCTCTCTGTGTCTGACTAGATTTGTCTGCTTATCTCTTTCGGTCGCTCTCTGTGTCTGACTGTAGATTTGTCTGCCTATCTCTGTTTCTGTCGCTATCTGTGTCTGACTGTAGATCTGTCTGCCTATCTCTTTCTGTCGCTATCTGTGTCTGACTGTAGATCTGTCTGCTTACCTATTTTTGTCGCTGTCTGTGTCTGACTGTAGATCTCTCTGCCTATCTCTGTTTCTGTCGCTATCTGTGTCTGACTGTAGATTTGTCTGCTTATCTCTTTCGGTCGCTATCTGTGTCTGACTGTAGATTTGTCTGCCTATCTCTGTTTCTGTCGCTATCTGTGTCTGACTGTAGATTTGTCTGCTTACCTATTTCTATCGCTGTCTGTGTCTGACTGTAGCGTTGTCTGCTTATCTCTTTCGGTCGCTATCTGTGTCTGACTGTTGATTTGTCTGCTTATCTCTTTCGGTCGCTATCTGTGTCTGACTGTAGATTTGTCTGCTTACCTATTTCTATCGCTGTCTGTGTCTGACTGGAGATTTGTCTGCTTATCTCTTTCGGTCGCTATCTGTGTCTGACTGTAGATTTGTCTGCCTATCTCTTTCTCTCACTATCTGTGTCTGACTGTAGATTTGTCTGCTTATCTTTTTCTGTCGCTGTCTGTGTCTGACTGTAGATTTGTCTGCTTATCTCGTTCTGTCGCTATCTGTGTCTGACTGTAGATTTGTCTGCCTATCTCTGTTTCTGTCGCTCTCTGTGTCTGACTGTACATCTGTCTGCCTTTCTATCTTTGTCGCTATCTGTGTCTGACTGTGGATTTGCCTGCCTATCTCTTTCGGTCGCTATCTGTGTCTGACTGTAGATTTGTCTGCTTATCTCTTTCGGTTGCTATCTGTGTCTGACTGTAGATTTGTCTGCCTATCTCTGTTTCTGTCGCTATCTGTGTCTGACTGTAGATTTGTCTGCTTATCTCTTTCTGTCGCTATCTGTGTCTGACTGTAGATCTGTCTGCTTACCTATTTTTGTCGCTATCTGTGTCTGACTGTAGATCTGTCTGCCTATCTCTTTCGGTTGCTATCTGTGTCTGTCTGTAGATTTGTCTGCTTATCTCTTTCGGTCGCTGTCTGTGTCTGACTGTAGATCTGTCTGCCTATCTCTTTCTCTCGCTATCTGTGTCTGACTGTAGATTTGTCTGCTTATCTTTTTCTGTCGCTGTCTGTGTCTGACTGTAGATTTGTCTGCTTATCTCTTTCGGTCGCTATCTGTGTCTGACTGTAGATTTGTCTGCCTATCTCTTTCTCTCGCTGTTTGTGTCTGACTGTAGATTTGTCTGCTTATCTCTTTCAGTCGCTATTTGTGTCTGACTGTAGATTTGTCTACTTATCTCTTTCTGTCGCTATCTGTGTCTGACTGTAGATTTGTCTGCCTATCTCTTTCGGTCCCTATCTGTGTCTGACTGTAGATCTGTCTGCCTATCTCTTTCTCTCACTATCTGTGTCTGACTGTAGATTTGTCTGCTTATCTCTTTCTGTCGCTGTCTGTGTCTGACTGGAGATTTGTCTGCTTATCTCTTTCGGTCGCTATCTGTGTCTGACTGTAGATTTGTCTGCCTATCTCTTTCTCTCACTATCTGTGTCTGACTGTAGATTTGTCTGCTTATCTCTTTCGGTCGCTATCTGTATCTGACTGTAGATTTGTGTGCTTACCTCTTTCGTTCGCTATCTGTGTCTGACTGTAGATTTGTCTGCTTATCTCTTTCGGTCCCTATCTGTGTCTGACTGTAGATCTGTCTGCCTATCTCTTTCGGTCGCTATCTCTGTCTGACTGTGGATTTGCCTGCCTATCTCTTTCGGTCGCTATCTGTGTCTGACTGTAGATTTGTCTGCTTATCTCTTTCGGTTGCTATCTGTGTCTGACTGTAGATTTGTCTGCCTATCTCTGTTTCTGTCGCTATCTGTGTCTGACTGTAGATTTGTCTGCTTATCTCTTTCTGTCGCTATCTGTGTCTGACTGTAGATCTGTCTGCTTACCTATTTTTGTCGCTATCTGTGTCTGACTGTAGATCTGTCTGCCTATCTCTTTCGGTTGCTATCTGTGTCTGTCTGTAGATTTGTCTGCTTATCTCTTTCGGTCGCTGTCTGTGTCTGACTGTAGATCTGTCTGCCTATCTCTTTCTCTCGCTATCTGTGTCTGACTGTAGATTTGTCTGCTTATCTTTTTCTGTCGCTGTCTGTGTCTGACTGTAGATTTGTCTGCTTATCTCTTTCGGTCGCTATCTGTGTCTGACTGTAGATTTGTCTGCCTATCTCTTTCTCTCGCTGTTTGTGTCTGACTGTAGATTTGTCTGCTTATCTCTTTCAGTCGCTATTTGTGTCTGACTGTAGATTTGTCTACTTATCTCTTTCTGTCGCTATCTGTGTCTGACTGTAGATTTGTCTGCCTATCTCTTTCGGTCCCTATCTGTGTCTGACTGTAGATCTGTCTGCCTATCTCTTTCTCTCACTATCTGTGTCTGACTGTAGATTTGTCTGCTTATCTCTTTCTGTCGCTGTCTGTGTCTGACTGGAGATTTGTCTGCTTATCTCTTTCGGTCGCTATCTGTGTCTGACTGTAGATTTGTCTGCCTATCTCTTTCTCTCACTATCTGTGTCTGACTGTAGATTTGTCTGCTTATCTCTTTCGGTCGCTATCTGTATCTGACTGTAGATTTGTGTGCTTACCTCTTTCGTTCGCTATCTGTGTCTGACTGTAGATTTGTCTGCTTATCTCTTTCGGTCCCTATCTGTGTCTGACTGTAGATCTGTCTGCCTATCTCTTTCGGTCGCTATCTCTGTCTGACTGTAGATTTGTCTGCTTATCTCTTTCGGTCGCTATCTGTGTCTGACTAGATTTGTCTGCCTATCTCTTTCAGTCGCTCTCTGTGTCTGACTGTAGATTTTTCTGCTTATCTCTGTTTCTGTTGCTCTCTGTGTCTTACTAGATTTGTCTGCCTATCTCTTTCGGTCGCTATCTGTGTCTGACTGTAGATTTGTCTGCCTATCTCTGTTTCTGTCGCTTTCTGTGTCTGACTGTAGATTTGTCTGCTTACCTATTTCTGTCGCTGTCTGTGTCTGGCTGTAGATTTGTCTGCTTATCTCTTTCGGTTGCTATCTGTAGATCTCACTGTAGATCTGTCTGCTTATCTCTTTCGCTATCTGTGTCTGACTGTAGATTTGTCTGCTTATCTCTTTCGGTCGCTATCTGTGTCTGACTGTTCATTTGTCTGCTTATCTCTTTCGGTCGCTATCGGTGTCTGACTGTTGATTTGTCTGCTTATCTCTGTTGTCTGTCGCTCTCTGTGTCTGACTAGATTTGTCTGCCTATCTCTTTCGGTCGCTATCTGTGTCTGACTGTAGATCTGTCTGTTTATCTCTGTTGTCTGTCGCTCTCTGTGTCTGACTAGATTTGTCTGCTTATCTCTTTCGGTCGCTCTCTGTGTCTGACTGTAGATTTGTCTGCCTATCTCTGTTTCTGTCGCTATCTGTGTCTGACTGTAGATCTGTCTGCCTATCTCTTTCTGTCGCTATCTGTGTCTGACTGTAGATCTGTCTGCTTACCTATTTTTGTCGCTGTCTCTGTCTGACTGTAGATCTCTCTGCCTATCTCTGTTTCTGTCGCTATCTGTGTCTGACTGTAGATTTGTCTGCTTATCTCTTTCGGTCGCTATCTGTGTCTGACTGTAGATTTGTCTGCCTATCTCTGTTTCTGTCGCTATCTGTGTCTGACTGTAGATTTGTCTGCTTACCTATTTCTATCGCTGTCTGTGTCTGACTGTAGCGTTGTCTGCTTATCTCTTTCGGTCGCTATCTGTGTCTGACTGTTGATTTGTCTGCTTATCTCTTTCGGTCGCTATCTGTGTCTGACTGTAGATTTGTCTGCTTACCTATTTCTATCGCTGTCTGTGTCTGACTGTTGATTTGTCTGCTTATATCTTTCGGTCGCTATCTGTGTCTGACTGTAGATCTGTCTGCTTACCTATTTTTGTCGCTGTTTGTGTCTGACTGTAGATCTCTCTGCCTATCTCTGTTTCTGTCGCTATCTGTGTCTGACTGTAGATTTGTCTGCTTATCTCTTTCGGTCGCTATCGGTGTCTGACTGTGGATTTGTCTGCTTATCTCTTTCGGTCGCTATCTGTGTCTGACTGTTGATTTGTCTGCTTATCTCTGTTGTCTGTCGCTCTCTGTGTCTGACTAGATTTGTCTGCCTATCTCTTTCGGTCGCTATCTGTGTCTGACTGTAGATCTGTCTGCCTGTCTCTTTCTGTCGCTATATGTGTCTGACTGTTGATTTGTCTTCTTATCTCGTTCTGTCGCTATCTGTGTCTGACTGTAGATTTGTCTGCCTATCTCTGTTTCTGTCGCTCTCTGTGTCTGACTGTACATCTGTCTGCCTTTCTATCTTTGTCGCTATCTGTGTCTGACTGTGGATTTGCCTGCCTATCTCTTTCGGTCGCTATCTGTGTCTGACTGTAGATTTGTCTGCTTATCTCTTTCGGTTGCTATCTGTGTCTGACTGTAGATTTGTCTGCCTATCTCTGTTTCTGTCGCTATCTGTGTCTGACTGTAGATTTGTCTGCTTATCTCTTTCTGTCGCTATCTGTGTCTGACTGTAGATCTGTCTGCTTACCTATTTTTGTCGCTGTCTGTGTCTGACTGTAGATCTGTCTGCCTATCTCTTTCGGTTGCTATCTGTGTCTGTCTGTAGATTTGTCTGCTTATCTCTTTCGGTCGCTGTCTGTGTCTGACTGTAGATCTGTCTGCCTATCTCTTTCTCTCGCTATCTGTGTCTGACTGTAGATTTGTCTGCTTATCTTTTTCTGTCGCTGTCTGTGTCTGACTGTAGATTTGTCTGCTTATCTCTTTCGGTCGCTATCTGTGTCTGACTGTAGATTTGTCTGCCTATCTCTTTCTCTCGCTGTTTGTGTCTGACTGTAGATTTGTCTGCTTATCTCTTTCAGTCGCTATTTGTGTCTGACTGTAGATTTGTCTACTTATCTCTTTCTGTCGCTATCTGTGTCTGACTGTAGATTTGTCTGCCTATCTCTTTCGGTCCCTATCTGTGTCTGACTGTAGATCTGTCTGCCTATCTCTTTCTCTCACTATCTGTGTCTGACTGTAGATTTGTCTGCTTATCTCTTTCTGTCGCTGTCTGTGTCTGACTGGAGATTTGTCTGCTTATCTCTTTCGGTCGCTATCTGTGTCTGACTGTAGATTTGTCTGCCTATCTCTTTCTCTCACTATCTGTGTCTGACTGTAGATTTGTCTGCTTATCTCTTTCGGTCGCTATCTGTATCTGACTGTAGATTTGTGTGCTTACCTCTTTCGTTCGCTATCTGTGTCTGACTGTAGATTTGTCTGCTTATCTCTTTCGGTCCCTATCTGTGTCTGACTGTAGATCTGTCTGCCTATCTCTTTCGGTCGCTATCTCTGTCTGACTGTAGATTTGTCTGCTTATCTCTTTCGGTCGCTATCTGTGTCTGACTAGATTTGTCTGCCTATCTCTTTCAGTCGCTCTCTGTGTCTGACTGTAGATTTTTCTGCATATCTCTGTTTCTGTTGCTCTCTGTGTCTTACTAGATTTGTCTGCCTATCTCTTTCGGTCGCTCTCTGTGTCTGACTGTAGATTTGTCTGCCTATCTCTGTTTCTGTCGCTATCTGTGTCTGACTGTAGATCTGTCTGCTTACCTATTTTTGTCGCTGTCGGTGTCTGACTGTAGATTTGTCTGCTTATCTCTTTCGGTCGCTATCTGTGTCTGACTGTAGATCTGTCTGCCTATCTCTTTCGCTATCTGTGTCTGACTGTAGATTTGTCTGCTTATCTCTTTCGGTCGCTTTCTGTGTCTGAGTGTAGATTTGTCTGCCTATCTCTGTTTCTGTCGCTATTTGTGTCTGACTGTAGATTTGTCTGCCTATCTTTTTCGGTCGCTATCTGTGTCTGACTGTAGATTTGTTTGCTTATCTCTTTCGGTCGCTATCAGTGTCTGACTGTAGATTTGTCTGCTTATCTCTTTCGGTCGCTATCTGTGTCTGACTGTAGATTTGTCTGCCTATCTCCGTTTCTGTCTCTATCTGTGTCTGACTGTAGATCTCTCTGCCTATCTCTGTTTCTGTTGCTATCTGTGTCTGACTGTAGATTTGTCTGCTTATCTCTTTCGGTCGCTATCTGTGTCTGACTGTAGATTTGTCTGCCTATCTCTGTTTCTGTCGCTTTCTGTGTCTGACTGTAGATTTGTCTGCTTACCTATTTCTGTCGCTGTCTGTGTCTGGCTGTAGATTTGTCTGCTTATCTCTTTCGGTTGCTATCTGTGTCTCACTGTAGATCTGTCTGCTTATCTCTTTCGCTATCTGTGTCTGACTGTAGATTTGTCTGCTTATCTCTTTCGGTCGCTATCTGTGTCTGACTGTTCATTTGTCTGCTTATCTCTTTCGGTCGCTATCGGTGTCTGACTGTTGATTTGTCTGCTTATCTCTGTTGTCTGTCGCTCTCTGTGTCTGACTAGATTTGTCTGCCTATCTCTTTCGGTCGCTATCTCTGTCTGACTGTAGATCTGTCTGCTTATCTCTGTTGTCTCACGCTCTCTGTGTCTGACTAGATTTGTCTGCTTATCTCTTTCGGTCGCTCTCTGTGTCTGACTGTAGATTTGTCTGCCTATCTCTGTTTCTGTCGCTATCTGTGTCTGACTGTAGATCTGTCTGCCTATCTCTTTCTGTCGCTATCTGTGTCTGACTGTAGATCTGTCTGCTTACCTATTTTTGTCGCTGTCTGTGTCTGACTGTAGATCTCTCTGCCTATCTCTGTTTCTGTCGCTATCTGTGTCTGACTGTAGATTTGTCTGCTTATCTCTTTCGGTCGCTATCTGTGTCTGACTGTAGATTTGTCTGCCTATCTCTGTTTCTGTCGCTATCTGTGTCTGACTAGATTTGTCTGCTTACCTATTTCTATCGCTGTCTGTGTCTGACTGTAGCGTTGTCTGCTTATCTCTTTCGGTCGCTATCTGTGTCTGACTGTTGATTTGTCTGCTTATCTCTTTCGGTCGCTATCTGTGTCTGACTGTAGATTTGTCTGCTTACCTATTTCTATCGCTGTCTGTGTCTGACTGTTGATTTGTCTGCTTATCTCTTTCGGTCGCTATCTGTGTCTGACTGTAGATCTGTCTGCTTACCTATTTTTGTCGCTGTCTGTGTCTGACTGTAGATCTCTCTGCCTATCTCTGTTTCTGTCGCTATCTGTGTCTGACTGTAGATTTGTCTGCTTATCTCTTTCGGTCGCTATCGGTGTCTTGACTGTGGATTTGTCTGCTTATCTCTTTCGTTCGCTATCTGTGTCTGACTGTTGATTTGTCTGCTTATCTCTGTTGTCTGTCGCTCTCTGTGTCTGACTAGATTTGTCTGCCTATCTCTTTCGGTCGCTATCTGTGTCTGACTGTAGATCTGTCTGCCTGTCTCTTTCTGTCGCTATATGTGTCTGACTGTTGATTTGTCTTCTTATCTCTTTCGGTCGCTACCTGTGTCTGACTGTAGATTTCTCTGCCTATCTCTTTCTGTCGCTCTCTGTGTCTGACTGTGGATTTGTCTGCTTATCTCTTTCGGTCGCTATCTGTGTCTGACTGTGGATCTGTCTGCCTGTCTCTTTCTGTCGCTATCTGTGTCTGACTGTTGATTTGTCTGCTTATCTCTTTCGGTCGCTATCTGTGTCTGACTGTAGATTTGTCTGCCTATCTCTTTCGGTCGCTACCTGTGTCTGACTGTTGATTTGTCTGCTTATCTCTTTCGGTCGCTATCTGTGTCTGACTGTTGATTTGTCTGCTTATCTCTGTTGTCTGTCGCTCTCTGTGTCTGACTAGATTTGTCTGCTTATCTCTTTCGGTCGCTCTCTGTGTCTGTCTGTAGATTTGTCTGCCTATCTCTGTTTCTGTCGCTATCTGTGTCTGACTGTAGATCTGTCTGCCTATCTCTTTCTGTCGCTATCTGTGTCTGACTGTAGATCTGTCTGCTTACCTATTTTTGTCGCTGTCTGTGTCTGACTGTAGATCTCTCTGCCTATCTCTGTTTCTGTCGCTATCTGTGTCTGACTGTAGATTTGTCTGCTAATCTCTTTCGGTCGCTATCTGTGTCTGACTGTAGATTTGTCTGCCTATCTCTGTTTCTGTCGCTATCTGTGTCTGACTGTAGATTTGTCTGCTTACCTATTTCTATCGCTGTCTGTGTCTGACTGTAGCGTTGTCTGCTTATCTCTTTCGGTCGCTATCGGTGTCTGACTGTGGATTTGTCTGCTTATCTCTTTTGGTCGCTATCTGTGTCTGACTGTTGATTTGTCTGCTTATCTCTGTTGTCTGTCGCTCTCTGTGTCTGACTAGATTTGTCTGCCTATCTCTTTCGGTCGCTATCTGTGTCTGACTGTAGATCTGTCTGCCTGTCTCTTTCTGTCGCTATATGTGTCTGACTGTTGATTTGTCTTCTTATCTCGTTCTGTCGCTATCTGTGTCTGACTGTAGATTTGTCTGCCTATCTCTGTTTCTGTCGCTCTCTGTGTCTGACTGTACATCTGTCTGCCTTTCTATCTTTGTCGCTATCTGTGTCTGACTGTGGATTTGCCTGCCTATCTCTTTCGGTCGCTATCTGTGTCTGACTGTAGATTTGTCTGCTTATCTCTTTCGGTTGCTATCTGTGTCTGACTGTGGATTTGTCTGCTTATCTTTTTCTGTTGTCTGTCGCTCTCTGTGTCTGACTAGATTTGTCTGCCTATCTCTTTCTCTCGCTATCTGTGTCTGACTGTAGATTTGTCTGCTTATCTTTTTCTGTCGCTGTCTGTGTCTGACTGTAGATTTGTCTGCTTATCTCGTTCTGTCGCTATCTGTGTCTGACTGTAGATTTGTCTGCCTATCTCTGTTTCTGTCGCTCTCTGTGTCTGACTGTACATCTGTCTGCCTTTCTATCTTTGTCGCTATCTGTGTCTGACTGTGGATTTGCCTGCCTATCTCTTTCGGTCGCTATCTGTGTCTGACTGTAGATTTGTCTGCTTATCTCTTTCGGTTGCTATCTGTGTCTGACTGTAGATTTGTCTGCCTATCTCTGTTTCTGTCGCTATCTGTGTCTGACTGTAGATTTGTCTGCTTATCTCTTTCTGTCGCTATCTGTGTCTGACTGTAGATCTGTCTGCTTACCTATTTTTGTCGCTGTCTGTGTCTGACTGTAGATCTGTCTGCCTATCTCTTTCGGTTGCTATCTGTGTCTGTCTGTAGATTTGTCTGCTTATCTCTTTCGGTCGCTGTCTGTGTCTGACTGTAGATCTGTCTGCCTATCTCTTTCTCTCGCTATCTGTGTCTGACTGTAGATTTGTCTGCTTATCTTTTTCTGTCGCTGTCTGTGTCTGACTGTAGATTTGTCTGCTTATCTCTTTCGGTCGCTATCTGTGTCTGACTGTAGATTTGTCTGCCTATCTCTTTCTCTCGCTGTTTGTGTCTGACTGTAGATTTGTCTGCTTATCTCTTTCAGTCGCTATTTGTGTCTGACTGTAGATTTGTCTACTTATCTCTTTCTGTCGCTATCTGTGTCTGACTGTAGATTTGTCTGCCTATCTCTTTCGGTCCCTATCTGTGTCTGACTGTAGATCTGTCTGCCTATCTCTTTCTCTCACTATCTGTGTCTGACTGTAGATTTGTCTGCTTATCTCTTTCTGTCGCTGTCTGTGTCTGACTGGAGATTTGTCTGCTTATCTCTTTCGGTCGCTATCTGTGTCTGACTGTAGATTTGTCTGCCTATCTCTTTCTCTCACTATCTGTGTCTGACTGTAGATTTGTCTGCTTATCTCTTTCGGTCGCTATCTGTATCTGACTGTAGATTTGTGTGCTTACCTCTTTCGTTCGCTATCTGTGTCTGACTGTAGATTTGTCTGCTTATCTCTTTCGGTCCCTATCTGTGTCTGACTGTAGATCTGTCTGCCTATCTCTTTCGGTCGCTATCTCTGTCTGACTGTAGATTTGTCTGCTTATCTCTTTCGGTCGCTATCTGTGTCTGACTAGATTTGTCTGCCTATCTCTTTCAGTCGCTCTCTGTGTCTGACTGTAGATTTTTCTGCATATCTCTGTTTCTGTTGCTCTCTGTGTCTTACTAGATTTGTCTGCCTATCTCTTTCGGTCGCTCTCTGTGTCTGACTGTAGATTTGTCTGCCTATCTCTGTTTCTGTCGCTATCTGTGTCTGACTGTAGATCTGTCTGCTTACCTATTTTTGTCGCTGTCGGTGTCTGACTGTAGATTTGTCTGCTTATCTCTTTCGGTCGCTATCTGTGTCTGACTGTAGATCTGTCTGCCTATCTCTTTCGCTATCTGTGTCTGACTGTAGATTTGTCTGCTTATCTCTTTCGGTCGCTTTCTGTGTCTGAGTGTAGATTTGTCTGCCTATCTCTGTTTCTGTCGCTATTTGTGTCTGACTGTAGATTTGTCTGCCTATCTTTTTCGGTCGCTATCTGTGTCTGACTGTAGATTTGTTTGCTTATCTCTTTCGGTCGCTATCAGTGTCTGACTGTAGATTTGTCTGCTTATCTCTTTCGGTCGCTATCTGTGTCTGACTGTAGATTTGTCTGCCTATCTCCGTTTCTGTCTCTATCTGTGTCTGACTGTAGATCGCTCTGCCTATCTCTGTTTCTGTTGCTATCTGTGTCTGACTGTAGATTTGTCTGCTTATCTCTTTCGGTCGCTATCTGTGTCTGACTGTAGATTTGTCTGCCTATCTCTGTTTCTGTCGCTTTCTGTGTCTGACTGTAGATTTGTCTGCTTACCTATTTCTGTCGCTGTCTGTGTCTGGCTGTAGATTTGTCTGCTTATCTCTTTCGGTTGCTATCTGTGTCTCACTGTAGATCTGTCTGCTTATCTCTTTCGCTATCTGTGTCTGACTGTAGATTTGTCTGCTTATCTCTTTCGGTCGCTATCTGTGTCTGACTGTTCATTTGTCTGCTTATCTCTTTCGGTCGCTATCGGTGTCTGACTGTTGATTTGTCTGCTTATCTCTGTTGTCTGTCGCTCTCTGTGTCTGACTAGATTTGTCTGCCTATCTCTTTCGGTCGCTATCTGTGTCTGACTGTAGATCTGTCTGCTTATCTCTGTTGTCTGTCGCTCTCTGTGTCTGACTAGATTTGTCTGCTTATCTCTTTCGGTCGCTCTCTGTGTCTGACTGTAGATTTGTCTGCCTATCTCTGTTTCTGTCGCTATCTGTGTCTGACTGTAGATCTGTCTGCCTATCTCTTTCTGTCGCTATCTGTGTCTGACTGTAGATCTGTCTGCTTACCTATTTTTGTCGCTGTCTGTGTCTGACTGTAGATCTCTCTGCCTATCTCTGTTTCTGTCGCTATCTGTGTCTGACTGTAGATTTGTCTGCTTATCTCTTTCGGTCGCTATCTGTGTCTGACTGTAGATTTGTCTGCCTATCTCTGTTTCTGTCGCTATCTGTGTCTGACTAGATTTGTCTGCTTACCTATTTCTATCGCTGTCTGTGTCTGACTGTAGCGTTGTCTGCTTATCTCTTTCTGTCGCTATCTGTGTCTGACTGTTGATTTGTCTGCTTATCTCTTTCGGTCGCTATCTGTGTCTGACTGCAGATTTGTCTGCTTACCTATTTCTATCGCTGTCTGTGTCTGACTGTTGATTTGTCTGCTTATCTCTTTCGGTCGCTATCTGTGTCTGACTGTAGATCTGTCTGCTTACCTATTTTTGTCGCTGTCTGTGTCTGACTGTAGATCTCTCTGCCTATCTCTGTTTCTGTCGCTATCTGTGTCTGACTGTAGATTTGTCTGCTTATCTCTTTCGGTCGCTATCGGTGTCTGACTGTGGATTTGTCTGCTTATCTCTTTCGGTCGCTATCTGTGTCTGACTGTTGATTTGTCTGCTTATCTCTGTTGTCTGTCGCTCTCTGTGTCTGACTTGATTTGTCTGCTTATCTCTTTCGGTCGCTCTCTGTGTCTGTCTGTAGATTTGTCTGCCTATCTCTGTTTCTGTCGCTATCTGTGTCTGACTGTAGATCTGTCTGCCTATCTCTTTCTGTCGCTATCTGTGTCTGACTGTAGATCTGTCTGCTTACCTATTTTTGTCGCTGTCTGTGTCTGACTGTAGATCTCTCTGCCTATCTCTGTTTCTGTCGCTATCTGTGTCTGACTGTAGATTTGTCTGCTAATCTCTTTCGGTCGCTATCTGTGTCTGACTGTAGATTTGTCTGCCTATCTCTGTTTCTGTCGCTATCTGTGTCTGACTGTAGATTTGTCTGCTTACCTATTTCTATCGCTGTCTGTGTCTGACTGTAGCGTTGTCTGCTTATCTCTTTCGGTCGCTATCTGTGTCTGACTGTAGATTTGTCTGCTTATCTCTTTCGGTCGCTATCTGTGTCTGACTGTTCATTTGTCTGCTTATCTCTTTCGGTCGCTATCGGTGTCTGACTGTTGATTTGTCTGCTTATCTCTGTTGTCTGTCGCTCTCTGTGTCTGACTGTAGATCTGTCTGCCTATCTCTTTCGCTATCTGTGTCTGACTGTAGATTTGTCTGCTTATCTCTTTCGGTCGCTTTCTGTGTCTGAGTGTAGATTTGTCTGCCTATCTCTGTTTCTGTCGCTATTTGTGTCTGACTGTAGATTTGTCTGCCTATCTTTTTCGGTCGCTATCTGTGTCTGACTGTAGATTTGTTTGCTTATCGCTTTCGGTCGCTATCAGTGTCTGACTGTAGATTTGTCTGCTTATCTCTTTCGGTCGCTATCTGTGTCTGACTGTAGATTTGTCTGCCTATCTCCGTTTCTGTCTCTATCTGTGTCTGACTGTAGATCTCTCTGCCTATCTCTGTTTCTGTTGCTATCTGTGTCTGACTGTAGATTTGTCTGCTTATCTCTTTCGGTCGCTATCTGTGTCTGACTGTAGATTTGTCTGCCTATCTCTGTTTCTGTCGCTTTCTGTGTCTGACTGTAGATTTGTCTGCTTACCTATTTCTTTCGCTGTCTGTGTCTGGCTGTAGATTTGTCTGCTTATCTCTTTCGGTTGCTATCTGTGTCTCACTGTAGATCTGTCTGCTTATCTCTTTCGCTATCTGTGTCTGACTGTAGATTTGTCCGCTTATCTCTTTCGGTCGCTATCTGTGTCTGACTGTTCATTTGTCTGCTTATCTCTTTCGGTCGCTATCGGTGTCTGACTGTTGATTTGTCTGCTTATCTCTGTTGTCTGTCGCTCTCTGTGTCTGACTAGATTTGTCTGCCTATCTCTTTCGGTCGCTATCTGTGTCTGACTGTAGATCTGTCTGCTTATCTCTGTTGTCTGTCGCTCTCTGTGTTTGACTAGATTTGTCTGCTTATCTCTTTCGGTCGCTCTCTGTGTCTGACTGTAGATTTGTCTGCCTATCTCTGTTTCTGTCGCTATCTGTGTCTGACTGTAGATCTGTCTGCCTATCTCTTTCTGTCGCTATCTGTGTCTGACTGTAGATTTGTCTGCTTACCTATTTCTATCGCTGTCTGTGTCTGACTGTTGATTTGTCTGCTTATCTCTTTCGGTCGCTATCTGTGTCTGACTGTAGATCTGTCTGCTTACCTATTTTTGTCGCTGTCTGTGTCTGACTGTAGATCTCTCTGCCTATCTCTGTTTCTGTCGCTATCTGTGTCTGACTGTAGATTTGTCTGCTTATCTCTTTCGGTCGCTATCGGTGTCTGACTGTGGATTTGTCTGCTTATCTCTTTCGGTCGCTATCTGTGTCTGACTGTTGATTTGTCTGCTTATCTCTGTTGTCTGTCGCTTTCTGTGTCTGACTAAATTTGTCTGCCTATCTCTTTCGGTCGCTATCTATGTGTCTCTGTCTGTAGATCTTTCTGCCTGTCTCTTTCTGTCGCTATATGTGTCTGACTGTTGATTTGTCTTCTTATCTCTTTCGGTCGCTACCTGTGTCTGACTGTAGATTTGTCTGCCTATCTCTTTCTGTCGCTCTCTGTGTCTGACTGTGGATTTGTCTGCTTATCTCTTTCGGTCGCTATCTGTGTCTGACTGTGGATCTGTCTGCCTGTCTCTTTCTGTCGCTATCTGTGTCTGACTGTAGATTTGTCTGCTTATCTCTTTCGGTCGCTATCTGTGTCTGACTGTAGATTTGTCTGCCTATCTCTTTCGGTCGCTACCTGTGTCTGACTGTTGATTTGTCTGCTTATCTCTTTCGGTCGCTATCTGTGTCTGACTGTTGATTTGTCTGCTTTTCTCTGTTGTCTGTCGCTCTCTGTGTCTGACTAGATTTGTCTGCTTATCTCTTTCGGTCACTCTCTGTGTCTGTCTGTAGATTTGTCTGCCTATCTCTGTTTCTGTCGCTATCTGTGTCTGACTGTAGATCTGTCTGCCTATCTCTTTCTGTCGCTATCTGTGTCTGACTGTAGATCTGTCTGCTTACCTATTTTTGTCGCTGTCTGTGTCTGACTGTAGATCTCTCTGCCTATCTCTGTTTCTGTCGCTATCTGTGTCTGACTGTAGATTTGTCTGCTAATCTCTTTCGGTCGCTATCTGTGTCTGACTGTAGATTTGTCTGCCTATCTCTGTTTCTGTCGCTATCTGTGTCTGACTGTAGATTTGTCTGCTTACCTATTTCTATCGCTGTCTGTGTCTGACTGTAGCGTTGTCTGCTTATCTCTTTCGGTCGCTATCTGTGTCTGACTGTAGATTTGTCTGCTTATCTCTTTCGGTCGCTATCTGTGTCTGACTGTTCATTTGTCTGCTTATCTCTTTCGGTCGCTATCGGTGTCTGACTGTTGATTTGTCTGCTTATCTCTGTTGTCTGTCGCTCTCTGTGTCTGACTAGATTTGTCTGCCTATCTCTTTCGGTCGCTATCTGTGTCTGACTGTAGATCTGTCTGCTTATCTCTGTTGTCTGTCGCTCTCTGTGTCTGACTAGATTTGTCTGCCTATCTCTTTCGGTCGCTATCTGTGTCTGACTGTAGATCTGTCTGCCTGTCTCTTTCTGTCGCTATCTGTGTCTGACTGTAGATTTGTCTGCTTATCTCTTTCGGTCGCTACCTGTGTCTGACTGTGGATTTGTCTGCTTATCTCTGTTGTCTGTCGCTCTCTGTGTCTGACTAGATTTGTCTGCTTATCTCTTTCGGTCGCTCTCTGTGTCTGACTGTAGATTTGTCTGCCTATCTCTGTTTCTGTCGCTATCTGTGTCTGACTGTAGATCTGTCTGCCTATCTCTTTCTGTCGCTATCTGTGTCTGACTGTAGATCTGTCTGCTTACCTATTTTTGTCGCTGTCTGTGTCTGACTGTAGATCTCTCTGCCTATCTCTGTTTCTGTCGCTATCTGTGTCTGACTGTAGATTTGTCTGCCTATCTCTGTTTCTGTTGCTATCTGTGTCTGACTGTAGATTTGTCTGCTTACCTATTTCTATCGCTGTCTGTGTCTGACTGTAGCGTTGTCTGCTTATCTCTTTTGGTCGCTATCTGTGTCTGACTGTTGATTTGTCTGCTTATCTCTTTCGGTCGCTATCTGTGTCTGACTGTAGATTTGTCTGCTTACCTATTTCTATCGCTGTCTGTGTCTGACTGTTGATTTGTCTGCTTATCTCTTTCGGTCGCTATCTGTGTCTGACTGTAGATCTGTCTGCTTACCTATTTTTGTCGCTGTCTGTGTCTGACTGTAGATCTCTCTGCCTATCTCTGTTTCTGTCGCTATCTGTGTCTGACTGTAGATTTGTCTGCTTATCTCTTTCGGTCGCTATCGGTGTCTGACTGTGGATTTGTCTGCTTATCTCTTTCGGTCGCTATATGTGTCTGACTGTTGATTTGTCTTCTTATCTCTTTCGGTCGCTACCTGTGTCTGACTGTTGATTTGTCTTCTTATCTCTTTCGGTCGCTACCTGTGTCTGACTGTGGATTTGTCTGCTTATCTCTTTCGGTCGCTACCTGTGTCTGACTGTTGATTTGTCTTCTTATCTCTTTCGGTCGCTACCTGTGTCTGACTGTGGATTTGTCTGCTTATCTCTTTCGGTCGCTACCTGTGTCTGACTGTGGATTTGTCTGCTTATCTCTTTCGGTCGCTATATGTGTCTGACTGTTGATTTGTCTGCTTATCTCTTTCGGTCGCTATCGGTGTCTGACTGTAGATCTGTCTGCCTGTCTCTTTCTGTCGCTATATGTGTCTGACTGTTGATTTGTCTTCTTATCTCTTTCGGTCGCTACCTGTGTCTTACTGTGGATTTGTCTGCTTATCTCTTTCGGTCGCTATCTGTGTCTGACTGTGGATCTGTCTGCCTGTCTCTTTCTGTCGCTATCTGTGTCTGACTGTTGATTTGTCTGCTTATCTCTTTCGGTCGCTACCTGTGTCTGACTGTGGATTTGTCTGCTTATCTCTTTCGGTCGCTATCGGTGTCTGACTGTGGATTTGTCTGCTTATCTCTTTCGGTCGCTATCTGTGTCTGACTGTTGATTTGTCTGCTTATCTCTGTTGTCTGTCGCTCTGTGTGTCTGACTAGATTTGTCTGCTTATCTCTTTCGGTCGCTCTCTGTGTCTGACTGTAGATTTGTCTGCCTATCTCTGTTTCTGTCGCTATCTGTGTCTGACTGTAGATTTGTCTGCTAATCTCTTTCGGTCGCTATCTGTGTCTGACTGTAGATTTGTCTGCCTATCTCTGTTTCTGTCGCTATCTGTGTCTGACTGTAGATCTGTCTGCCTATCTCTTTCTGTCGCTATCTGTGTCTGACTGTAGATCTGTCTGCTTACCTATTTTTGTCGCTGTCTGTGTCTGACTGTAGATCTCTCTGCCTATCTCTGTTTCTGTCGCTATCTGTGTCTGACTGTAGATTTGTCTGCTAATCTCTTTCGGTCGCTATCTGTGTCTGACTGTAGATTTGTTTGCCTATCTCTGTTTCTGTCGCTATCTGTGTCTGACTGTAGATTTGTCTGCTTACCTATTTCTATCGCTGTCTGTGTCTGACTGTAGCGTTGTCTGCTTATCTCTTTCGGTCGCTATCTGTGTCTGACTGTTGATTTGTCTCCTTATCTCTTTCGGTCGCTATCTGTGTCTGACTGTAGATTTGTCTGCTTACCTATTTCTATCGCTGTCTGTGTCTGACTGTTGATTTGTCTGCTTATCTCTTTCGGTCGCTATCTGTGTCTGACTGTAGATTTGTGTGCTTATCTCTTTCTGTCGCTATCTGTGTCTGTCGGTAGCGTTGTCTGCTTATCTCTTTCGATCGCTATCTGTGTCTGACTGTTGATTTGTCTGCTTATCTCTTTCGGTCGCTATCTGTGTCTGACTGTAGATTTGTCTGCCTATCTCTGTTTCTGTCGCTGTCTGTGTCTGACTGTAGATCTGTCTGCCTATCTCTTTCGTTCGCTATCTGTGTCTGACTGTCGATTTGTCTGCTTATCTCTTTGGGTCGCTATCTGTGTCTGACTGTAGATCTGTCTGCTTATCTCGTTCTGTCGCTATCTGTGTCTGACTGTAGATTTGTCTGCTTATCTCTTTCGGTCGCTATCTGTGTCTGACTGTAGATTTGTCTGCTTATCTCTTTCGGTTGCTATCTGTGTCTGACTGTGGATTTGTCTGCTTGTCTTTTTCTGTTGTCTGTCGCTCTCTGTGTCTGACTAGATTTGTATGCCTATCTCTTTCGGTCGCTCTCTGTGTCTGACTGTAGATTTGTCTGCCTATCTCTGTTTCTGTCGCTATCTGTGTCTGACTGTAGATCTGTCTGCCTATCTCTTTCTGTCGCAATCTGTGTCTGACTGTAGATCTGTCTGCTTACCTATTTTTGTCGCTGTCTGTGTCTGACTGTAGATCTGTCTGCCTATCTCTTTCGGTTGCTATCTGTGTCTGACTGTAGATCTGTCTGCTTATCTCTTTCTGTCGCTATCTGTGTCTGACTGTAGATCTGTCTGCTTACCTATTTTTGTCGCTGTCTGTGTCTGACTGTAGATCTGTCTGCCTATCTCTTTCGGTTGCTATCTGTGTCTGACTGTAGATTTGTCTGCTTATCTCTTTCGGTCGCTGTCTGTGTCTGACTGTAGATCTGTCTGCCTATCTCTTTCTCTCGCTATCTGTGTCTGACTGTAGATTTGTCTGCTTATCTTTTTCTGTCGCTGTCTGTGTCTGACTGTAGATTTGTCTGCTTATCTCTTTCGGTCGCTATCTGTGTCTGACTGTAGATTTGTCTGCCTATCTCTTTCTCTCGCTGTTTGTGTCTGACTGTAGATTTGTCTGCTTATCTCTTTCAGTCGCTATTTGTGTCTGACTGTAGATTTGTCTACTTATCTCTTTCTGTCGCTATCTGTTTCTGACTGTAGATTTGTCTGCCTATCTCTTTCGGTCGCTATCTGTGTCTGACTGTAGATCTGTCTGCCTATCTCTTTCTCTCACTATCTGTGTCTGACTGTAGATTTGTCTGCTTATCTCTTTCTGTCGCTGTCTGTGTCTGACTGTAGATTTGTCTGCTTATCTCTGTTTCTGTCGCTATCTGTGTCTGACTGTAGATTTGTCTGCCTATCTCTTTCTCTCACTATCTGTGTCTGACTGTAGATTTGTCTGCTTATCTCTTTCGGTCGCTATCTGTATCTGACTGTAGATTTGTGTGCTTACCTCTTTCGTTCGCTATCTGTGTCTGACTGTAGATTTGTCTGCCTATCTCTTTCGGTCGCTATCTCTGTCTGACTGTAGATTTGTCTGCTTATCTCTTTCGGTCGCTATCTGTGTCTGACTGTAGATTTGTCTGCTTATCTCTTTCTGTCGCTATCTGTGTCTGACTGTAGATTTGTCTGCCTATCTCTTTCGGTCGCTATCTGTGTCTGACTGTAGATCTGTCTGCCTATCTCTTTCTCTCACTATCTGTGTCTGACTGTAGATTTGTGTGCTTACCTCTTTCGTTCGCTATCTGATCTGACTGTAGATTTGTCTGCTTATCTCTTTCGGTCCCTATCTGTGTCTGACTGTAGATCTGTCTGCCTCTCTCTTTCTCTCGCTATCTGTGTCTGACTGTAGATTTGTCTGCTTATCTTTTTCTGTCGCTGTCTGTGTCTGACTGTAGATTTGTCTGCTTATCTCTTTCGGTCGCTATCTGTGTCTGACTGTAGATTTGTCTGCTTATCTCTTTCTGTCGCTATCTGTGTCTGACTGTAGTATTGTCTGCCTATCTCTTTCTCTCGCTGTTTGTGTCTGACTGTAGATTTGTCTGCTTATCTCTTTCGGTCGCTATCTGTGTCTGTCTGTAGATTTGTCTGCCTATCTCTTTCGGTCGCTATCTGTGTCTCACTGTAGATTTGTCTGCCTATCTCTTTCGGTCGCTATCTGTGTCTGACTGTAGATTTGTCTGCTTATCTCTTTCTGTCGCTGTCTGTGTCTGGCTGTAGATTTGTCTGCCTATCTCTTTCGGTCGCTATCTGTGTCTGACTGTAGATTTGTCTGCCTATCTCTTTCTCTCACTATCTGTGTCTGACTGTAGATTTGTCTGCTTATCTCTTTCGGTCGCTGTCTGTGTCTGACTGTAGATTTGTCTGCTTATCTCTTTCGGTCGCTATCTGTGTCTGACTGTAGATTTGTCTGCCTATCTCTTTCGGTCGCTATTTGTGTCTGACTGTAGATTTGTCTGCCTATCTCTTTCTCTCACTATCTGTGTCTGACTGTAGATTTGTCTGCTTATCTCTTTCTGTCGCTATCTGTGTCTGACTGTAGGTTTGTCTGCCTATCTCTTTCGGTCGCTATCTGTCTGACTGTAGATCTGTCTGCCTATCTCTTTCTCTCACTATCTGTGTCTGACTGTAGATTTGTCTGCTTATCTCTTTCTGTCGCTGTCTGTGTCTGACTGTAGATTTGTCTGCTTATTGCTTTCTGTCCGTATCTGTGTCTGACTGTGGATTTGTCTGCCTCTCTCTTTCTGTCGCTATCTGCGTCTGACTGTAGATTTGTCTGCTTATCTCTTTCTATTGCTGTCTGTGTCTTACTGTAGATTTGTCTGCTTATCTCTTTCTGTCGCTATCTGTGTCTGACTGTTCATTTGTCTGCTTATCTCTTTCGGTCGCTATCGGTGTCTGACTGTTGATTTGTCTGCTTATCTCTGTTGTCTGTCGCTCTCTGTGTCTGACTAGATTTGTCTGCCTATCTCTTTCGGTCGCTATCTGTGTCTGACTGTAGATCTGTCTGCTTATCTCTGTTGTCTGTCGCTCTCTGTGTCTGACTAGATTTGTCTGCCTATCTCTTTCGGTCGCTATCTGTGTCTGACTGTAGATCTGTCTGCCTGTCTCTTTCTGTCGCTATCTGTGTCTGACTGTAGATTTGTCTGCTTATCTCTTTCGGTCGCTACCTGTGTCTGACTGTGGATTTGTCTGCTTATCTCTGTTGTCTGTCGCTCTCTGTGTCTGACTAGATTTGTCTGCTTATCTCTTTCGGTCGCTCTCTGTGTCTGACTGTAGATTTGTCTGCCTATCTCTGTTTCTGTCGCTATCTGTGTCTGACTGTAGATCTGTCTGCCTATCTCTTTCTGTCGCTATCTGTGTCTGACTGTAGATCTGTCTGCTTACCTATTTTTGTCGCTGTCTGTGTCTGACTGTAGATCTCTCTGCCTATCTCTGTTTCTGTCGCTATCTGTGTCTGACTGTAGATTTGTCTGCCTATCTCTGTTTCTGTTGCTATCTGTGTCTGACTGTAGATTTGTCTGCTTACCTATTTCTATCGCTGTCTGTGTCTGACTGTAGCGTTGTCTGCTTATCTCTTTCGGTCGCTATCTGTGTCTGACTGTTGATTTGTCTGCTTATCTCTTTCGGTCGCTATCTGTGTCTGACTGTAGATTTGTCTGCTTACCTATTTCTATCGCTGTCTGTGTCTGACTGTTGATTTGTCTGCTTATCTCTTTCGGTCGCTATCTGTGTCTGACTGTAGATCTGTCTGCTTACCTATTTTTGTCGCTGTCTGTGTCTGACTGTAGATCTCTCTGCCTATCTCTGTTTCTGTCGCTATCTGTGTCTGACTGTAGATTTGTCTGCTTATCTCTTTCGGTCGCTATCGGTGTCTGACTGTGGATTTGTCTGCTTATCTCTTTCGGTCGCTATATGTGTCTGACTGTTGATTTGTCTTCTTATCTCTTTCGGTCGCTACCTGTGTCTGACTGTTGATTTGTCTTCTTATCTCTTTCGGTCGCTACCTGTGTCTGACTGTTGATTTGTCTGCTTATCTCTTTCGGTCGCTACCTGTGTCTGACTGTGGATTTGTCTGCTTATCTCTTTCGGTCGCTACCTGTGTCTGACTGTTGATTTGTCTGCTTATCTCTTTCGGTCGCTACCTGTGTCTGACTGTGGATTTGTCTGCTTATCTCTTTCGGTCGCTATATGTGTCTGACTGTTGATTTGTCTGCTTATCTCTTTCGGTCGCTATCGGTGTCTGACTGTAGATCTGTCTGCCTGTCTCTTTCTGTCGCTATATGTGTCTGACTGTTGATTTGTCTTCTTATCTCTTTCGGTCGCTACCTGTGTCTGACTGTTGATTTGTCTTCTTATCTCTTTCGGTCGCTACCTGTGTCTGACTGTTGATTTGTCTGCTTATCTCTTTCGGTCGCTACCTGTGTCTGACTGTGGATTTGTCTGCTTATCTCTTTCGGTCGCTATATGTGTCTGACTGTTGATTTGTCTGCTTATCTCTTTCGGTCGCTATCGGTGTCTGACTGTAGATCTGTCTGCCTGTCTCTTTCTGTCGCTATATGTGTCTGACTGTTGATTTGTCTTCTTATCTCTTTCGGTCGCTACCTGTGTCTGACTGTGGATTTGTCTGCTTATCTCTTTCGGTCGCTATCTGTGTCTGACTGTGGATCTGTCTGCCTGTCTCTTTCTGTCGCTATCTGTGTCTGACTGTTGATTTGTCTGCTTATCTCTTTCGGTCGCTACCTGTGTCTGACTGTGGATTTGTCTGCTTATCTCTTTCGGTCGCTATCGGTGTCTGACTGTGGATTTGTCTGCTTATCTCTTTCGGTCGCTATCTGTGTCTGACTGTTGATTTGTCTGCTTATCTCTGTTGTCTGTCGCTCTGTGTGTCTGACTAGATTTGTCTGCTTATCTCTTTCGGTCGCTCTCTGTGTCTGACTGTAGATTTGTCTGCCTATCTCTGTTTCTGTCGCTATCTGTGTCTGACTGTAGATTTGTCTGCTAATCTCTTTCGGTCGCTATCTGTGTCTGACTGTAGATTTGTCTGCCTATCTCTGTTTCTGTCGCTATCTGTGTCTGACTGTAGATCTGTCTGCCTATCTCTTTCTGTCGCTATCTGTGTCTGACTGTAGATCTGTCTGCTTACCTATTTTTGTCGCTGTCTGTGTCTGACTGTAGATCTCTCTGCCTATCTCTGTTTCTGTCGCTATCTGTGTCTGACTGTAGATTTGTCTGCTAATCTCTTTCGGTCGCTATCTGTGTCTGACTGTAGATTTGTCTGCCTATCTCTGTTTCTGTCGCTATCTGTGTCTGACTGTAGATTTGTCTGCTTACCTATTTCTATCGCTGTCTGTGTCTGACTGTAGCGTTGTCTGCTTATCTCTTTCGGTCGCTATCTGTGTCTGACTGTTGATTTGTCTCCTTATCTCTTTCGGTCGCTATCTGTGTCTGACTGTAGATTTGTCTGCTTACCTATTTCTATCGCTGTCTGTGTCTGACTGTTGATTTGTCTGCTTATCTCTTTCGGTCGCTATCTGTGTCTGACTGTAGATTTGTGTGCTTATCTCTTTCTGTCGCTATCTGTGTCTGTCGGTAGCGTTGTCTGCTTATCTCTTTCGATCGCTATCTGTGTCTGACTGTTGATTTGTCTGCTTATCTCTTTCGGTCGCTATCTGTGTCTGACTGTAGATTTGTCTGCCTATCTCTGTTTCTGTCGCTGTCTTTGTCTGACTGTAGATCTGTCTGCCTATCTCTTTCGTTCGCTATCTGTGTCTGACTGTCGATTTGTCTGCTTATCTCTTTGGGTCGCTATCTGTGTCTGACTGTAGATCTGTCTGCTTATCTCGTTCTGTCGCTATCTGTGTCTGACTGTAGATTTGTCTGCTTATCTCTTTCGGTTGCTATCTGTGTCTGACTGTAGATTTGTCTGCTTATCTCTTTCGGTCGCTATCTGTGTCTGACTGTAGATTTGTCTGCTTATCTCTTTCGGTTGCTATCTGTGTCTGACTGTGGATTTGTCTGCTTATCTTTTTCTGTTGTCTGTCGCTCTCTGTGTCTGACTAGATTTGTATGCCTATCTCTTTCGGTCGCTCTCTGTGTCTGACTGTAGATTTGTCTGCCTATCTCTGTTTTTGTCGCTATCTGTGTCTGACTGT
The DNA here is from genome assembly GCA_949752735.1 of Lumbricus terrestris. Taxonomy (NCBI): domain Eukaryota; kingdom Metazoa; phylum Annelida; class Clitellata; order Crassiclitellata; family Lumbricidae; genus Lumbricus; species Lumbricus terrestris. The sequence continues at coordinate 32,899,546 of OX457042.1, forward strand.
AGATCTGTCTGCCTATCTCTTTCTGTCGCAATCTGTGTCTGACTGTAGATCTGTCTGCTTACCTATTTTTGTCGCTGTCTGTGTCTGACTGTAGATCTGTCTGCCTATCTCTTTCGGTTGCTATCTGTGTCTGACTGTAGATCTGTCTGCTTATCTCTTTCTGTCGCTATCTGTGTCTGACTGTAGATCTGTCTGCTTACCTTTTTTTGTCGCTGTCTGTGTCTGACTGTAGATCTGTCTGCCTATCTCTTTCGGTTGCTATCTGTGTCTGACTGTAGATTTGTCTGCTTATCTCTTTCGGTCGCTGTCTGTGTCTGACTGTAGATCTGTCTGCCTATCTCTTTCTCTCGCTATCTGTGTCTGACTGTAGATTTGTCTGCTTATCTTTTTCTGTCGCTGTCTGTGTCTGACTGTAGATTTGTCTGCTTATCTCTTTCGGTCGCTATCTGTGTCTGACTGTAGATTTGTCTGCCTATCTCTTTCTCTCGCTGTTTGTGTCTGACTGTAGATTTGTCTGCTTATCTCTTTCAGTCGCTATTTGTGTCTGACTGTAGATTTGTCTACTTATCTCTTTCTGTCGCTATCTGTTTCTGACTGTAGATTTGTCTGCCTATCTCTTTCGGTCGCTATCTGTGTCTGACTGTAGATCTGTCTGCCTATCTCTTTCTCTCACTATCTGTGTCTGACTGTAGATTTGTCTGCTTATCTCTTTCTGTCGCTGTCTGTGTCTGACTGTAGATTTGTCTGCTTATCTCTGTTTCTGTCGCTATCTGTGTCTGACTGTAGATTTGTCTGCCTATCTCTTTCTCTCACTATCTGTGTCTGACTGTAGATTTGTCTGCTTATCTCTTTCGGTCGCTATCTGTATCTGACTGTAGATTTGTGTGCTTACCTCTTTCGTTCGCTATCTGTGTCTGACTGTAGATTTGTCTGCCTATCTCTTTCGGTCGCTATCTCTGTCTGACTGTAGATTTGTCTGCTTATCTCTTTCGGTCGCTATCTGTGTCTGACTGTAGATTTGTCTGCTTATCTCTTTCTGTCGCTATCTGTGTCTGACTGTAGATTTGTCTGCCTATCTCTTTCGGTCGCTATCTGTGTCTGACTGTAGATCTGTCTGCCTATCTCTTTCTCTCACTATCTGTGTCTGACTGTAGATTTGTGTGCTTACCTCTTTCGTTCGCTATCTGTATCTGACTGTAGATTTGTCTGCTTATCTCTTTCGGTCCCTATCTGTGTCTGACTGTAGATCTGTCTGCCTCTCTCTTTCTCTCGCTATCTGTGTCTGACTGTAGATTTGTCTGCTTATCTTTTTCTGTCGCTGTCTGTGTCTGACTGTAGATTTGTCTGCTTATCTCTTTCGGTCGCTATCTGTGTCTGACTGTAGATTTGTCTGCTTATCTCTTTCTGTCGCTATCTGTGTCTGACTGTAGTATTGTCTGCCTATCTCTTTCTCTCGCTGTTTGTGTCTGACTGTAGATTTGTCTGCTTATCTCTTTCGGTCGCTATCTGTGTCTGTCTGTAGATTTGTCTGCCTATCTCTTTCGGTCGCTATCTGTGTCTCACTGTAGATTTGTCTGCCTATCTCTTTCGGTCGCTATCTGTGTCTGACTGTAGATTTGTCTGCTTATCTCTTTCTGTCGCTGTCTGTGTCTGGCTGTAGATTTGTCTGCCTATCTCTTTCGGTCGCTATCTGTGTCTGACTGTAGATTTGTCTGCCTATCTCTTTCTCTCACTATCTGTGTCTGACTGTAGATTTGTCTGCTTATCTCTTTCGGTCGCTATCTGTGTCTGACTGTAGATTTGTCTGCTTATCTCTTTCGGTCGCTATCTGTGTCTGACTGTGGATTTGTCTGCTTATCTTTTTCTGTTGTCTGTCGCTCTCTGTGTCTGACTAGATTTGTATGCCTATCTCTTTCGGTCGCTCTCTGTGTCTGACTGTAGATTTGTCTGCCTATCTCTGTTTTTGTCGCTATCTGTGTCTGACTGTAGATCTGTCTGCCTATCTCTTTCTGTCGCAATCTGTGTCTGACTGTAGATCTGTCTGCTTACCTATTTTTGTCGCTGTCTGTGTCTGACTGTAGATCTGTCTGCCTATCTCTTTCGGTTGCTATCTGTGTCTGACTGTAGATCTGTCTGCTTATCTCTTTCTGTCGCTATCTGTGTCTGACTGTAGATCTGTCTGCTTACCTATTTTTGTCGCTGTCTGTGTCTGACTGTAGATCTGTCTGCCTATCTCTTTCGGTTGCTATCTGTGTCTGACTGTAGATTTGTCTGCTTATCTCTTTCGGTCGCTGTCTGTGTCTGACTGTAGATCTGTCTGCCTATCTCTTTCTCTCGCTATCTGTGTCTGACTGTAGATTTGTCTGCTTATCTTTTTCTGTCGCTGTCTGTGTCTGACTGTAGATTTGTCTGCTTATCTCTTTCGGTCGCTATCTGTGTCTGACTGTAGATTTGTCTGCCTATCTCTTTCTCTCGCTGTTTGTGTCTGACTGTAGATTTGTCTGCTTATCTCTTTCAGTCGCTATTTGTGTCTGACTGTAGATTTGTCTACTTATCTCTTTCTGTCGCTATCTGTTTCTGACTGTAGATTTGTCTGCCTATCTCTTTCGGTCGCTATCTGTGTCTGACTGTAGATCTGTCTGCCTATCTCTTTCTCTCACTATCTGTGTCTGACTGTAGATTTGTCTGCTTATCTCTTTCTGTCGCTGTCTGTGTCTGACTGTAGATTTGTCTGCTTATCTCTGTTTCTGTCGCTATCTGTGTCTGACTGTAGATTTGTCTGCCTATCTCTTTCTCTCACTATCTGTGTCTGACTGTAGATTTGTCTGCTTATCTCTTTCGGTCGCTATCTGTATCTGACTGTAGATTTGTGTGCTTACCTCTTTCGTTCGCTATCTGTGTCTGACTGTAGATTTGTCTGCCTATCTCTTTCGGTCGCTATCTCTGTCTGACTGTAGATTTGTCTGCTTATCTCTTTCGGTCGCTATCTGTGTCTGACTGTAGATTTGTCTGCTTATCTCTTTCTGTCGCTATCTGTGTCTGACTGTAGATTTGTCTGCCTATCTCTTTCGGTCGCTATCTGTGTCTGACTGTAGATCTGTCTGCCTATCTCTTTCTCTCACTATCTGTGTCTGACTGTAGATTTGTGTGCTTACCTCTTTCGTTCGCTATCTGTATCTGACTGTAGATTTGTCTGCTTATCTCTTTCGGTCCCTATCTGTGTCTGACTGTAGATCTGTCTGCCTCTCTCTTTCTCTCGCTATCTGTGTCTGACTGTAGATTTGTCTGCTTATCTTTTTCTGTCGCTGTCTGTGTCTGACTGTAGATTTGTCTGCTTATCTCTTTCGGTCGCTATCTGTGTCTGACTGTAGATTTGTCTGCTTATCTCTTTCTGTCGCTATCTGTGTCTGACTGTAGTATTGTCTGCCTATCTCTTTCTCTCGCTGTTTGTGTCTGACTGTAGATTTGTCTGCTTATCTCTTTCGGTCGCTATCTGTGTCTGTCTGTAGATTTGTCTGCCTATCTCTTTCGGTCGCTATCTGTGTCTCACTGTAGATTTGTCTGCCTATCTCTTTCGGTCGCTATCTGTGTCTGACTGTAGATTTGTCTGCTTATCTCTTTCTGTCGCTGTCTGTGTCTGGCTGTAGATTTGTCTGCCTATCTCTTTCGGTCGCTATCTGTGTCTGACTGTAGATTTGTCTGCCTATCTCTTTCTCTCACTATCTGTGTCTGACTGTAGATTTGTCTGCTTATCTCTTTCGGTCGCTGTCTGTGTCTGACTGTAGATTTGTCTGCTTATCTCTTTCGGTCGCTATCTGTGTCTGACTGTAGATTTGTCTGCCTATCTCTTTCGGTCGCTATTTGTGTCTGACTGTAGATTTGTCTGCCTATCTCTTTCTCTCACTATCTGTGTCTGACTGTAGATTTGTCTGCTTATCTCTTTCTGTCGCTATCTGTGTCTGACTGTAGGTTTGTCTGCCTATCTCTTTCGGTCGCTATCTGTCTGACTGTAGATCTGTCTGCCTATCTCTTTCTCTCACTATCTGTGTCTGACTGTAGATTTGTCTGCTTATCTCTTTCTGTCGCTGTCTGTGTCTGACTGTAGATTTGTCTGCTTATTGCTTTCTGTCCGTATCTGTGTCTGACTGTAGATTTGTCTGCTTATCTCTTTCTGTCGCTATCTGTGTCTGACTGTAGGTTTGTCTGCCTATCTCTTTCGGTCGCTATCTGTGTCTGACTGTAGATTTGTCTGCCTATCTCTTTCTCTCACTATCTGTGTCTGACTGTAGATTTGTCTGCTTATCTCTTTCTGTCGCTATCTGTGTCTGACTGTAGGTTTGTCTGCCTATCTCTTTCGGTCGCTATCTGTCTGACTGTAGATTTGTCTGCCTATCTCTTTCGGTCGCTATCTGTGTCTGACTGTAGATTTGTCTGCCTATCTCTTTCTCTCACTATCTGTGTCTGACTGTAGATTTGTCTGCTTATCTCTTTCGGTCGCTGTCTGTGTCTGACTGTAGATTTGTCTGCTTATCTCTTTCGGTCGCTATCTGTGTCTGACTGTAGATTTGTCTGCCTATCTCTTTCGGTCGCTATTTGTGTCTGACTGTAGATTTGTCTGCCTATCTCTTTCTCTCACTATCTGTGTCTGACTGTAGATTTGTCTGCTTATCTCTTTCTGTCGCTATCTGTGTCTGACTGTAGGTTTGTCTGCTTATCTCTTTCGGTCGCTATCTGTGTCTGACTGTAGATTTGTATGCCTATCTCTTTCTCTCGCTGTTTGTGTCTGACTGTAGATTTGTCTGCTTATCTCTTTCAGTCGCTATTTGTGTCTGACTGTAGATTTGTCTACTTATCTCTTTCTGTCGCTATCTGTTTCTGACTGTAGATTTGTCTGCCTATCTCTTTCGGTCGCTATCTGTGTCTGACTGTAGATCTGTCTGCCTATCTCTTTCTCTCACTATCTGTGTCTGACTGTAGATTTGTCTGCTTATCTCTTTCTGTCGCTGTCTGTGTCTGACTGTAGATTTGTCTGCTTATCTCTGTTTCTGTTGCTATCTGTGTCTGACTGTAGATTTGTCTGCCTATCTCTTTCTCTCACTATCTGTGTCTGACTGTAGATTTGTCTGCTTATCTCTTTCGGTCGCTATCTGTATCTGACTGTAGATTTGTGTGCTTACCTCTTTCGTTCGCTATCTGTGTCTGACTGTAGATTTGTCTGCCTATCTCTTTCGGTCGCTATCTCTGTCTGACTGTAGATTTGTCTGCTTATCTCTTTCGGTCGCTATCTGTGTCTGACTGTAGATTTGTCTGCTTATCTCTTTCTGTCGCTATCTGTGTCTGACTGTAGATTTGTCTGCCTATCTCTTTCGGTCGCTATCTGTGTCTGACTGTAGATCTGTCTGCCTATCTCTTTCTCTCACTATCTGTGTCTGACTGTAGATTTGTGTGCTTACCTCTTTCGTTCGCTATCTGTATCTGACTGTAGATTTGTCTGCTTATCTCTTTCGGTCCCTATCTGTGTCTGACTGTAGATCTGTCTGCCTCTCTCTTTCTCTCGCTATCTGTGTCTGACTGTAGATTTGTCTGCTTATCTTTTTCTGTCGCTGTCTGTGTCTGACTGTAGATTTGTCTGCTTATCTCTTTCGGTCGCTATCTGTGTCTGACTGTAGATTTGTCTGCTTATCTCTTTCTGTCGCTATCTGTGTCTGACTGTAGTATTGTCTGCCTATCTCTTTCTCTCGCTGTTTGTGTCTGACTGTAGATTTGTCTGCTTATCTCTTTCTGTCGCTGTCTGTGTCTGGCTGTAGATTTGTCTGCCTATCTCTTTCGGTCGCTATCTGTGTCTGACTGTAGATTTGTCTGCCTATCTCTTTCTCTCACTATCTGTGTCTGACTGTAGATTTGTCTGCTTATCTCTTTCGGTCGCTGTCTGTGTCTGACTGTAGATTTGTCTGCTTATCTCTTTCGGTCGCTATCTGTGTCTGACTGTAGATTTGTCTGCCTATCTCTTTCGGTCGCTATTTGTGTCTGACTGTAGATTTGTCTGCCTATCTCTTTCTCTCATTATCTGTGTCTGACTGTAGATTTGTCTGCTTATCTCTTTCTGTCGCTATCTGTGTCTGACTGTAGGTTTGTCTGCCTATCTCTTTCGGTCGCTATCTGTCTGACTGTAGATCTGTCTGCCTATCTCTTTCTCTCACTATCTGTGTCTGACTGTAGATTTGTCTGCTTATCTCTTTCTGTCGCTGTCTGTGTCTGACTGTAGATTTGTCTGCTTATTGCTTTCTGTCCGTATCTGTGTCTGACTGTAGATTTGTCTGCTTATCTCTTTCTGTCGCTATCTGTGTCTGACTGTAGGTTTGTCTGCCTATCTCTTTCGGTCGCTATCTGTGTCTGACTGTAGATTTGTCTGCCTATCTCTTTCTCTCACTATCTGTGTCTGACTGTAGATTTGTCTGCTTATCTCTTTCTGTCGCTATCTGTGTCTGACTGTAGGTTTGTCTGCCTATCTCTTTCGGTCGCTATCTGTCTGACTGTAGATTTGTCTGCCTATCTCTTTCGGTCGCTATCTGTGTCTGACTGTAGATTTGTCTGCCTATCTCTTTCTCTCACTATCTGTGTCTGACTGTAGATTTGTCTGCTTATCTCTTTCGGTCGCTGTCTGTGTCTGACTGTAGATTTGTCTGCTTATCTCTTTCGGTCGCTATCTGTGTCTGACTGTAGATTTGTCTGCCTATCTCTTTCGGTCGCTATTTGTGTCTGACTGTAGATTTGTCTGCCTATCTCTTTCTCTCACTATCTGTGTCTGACTGTAGATTTGTCTGCTTATCTCTTTCTGTCGCTATCTGTGTCTGACTGTAGGTTTGTCTGCCTATCTCTTTCGGTCGCTATCTGTCTGACTGTAGATCTGTCTGCCTATCTCTTTCTCTCACTATCTGTGTCTGACTGTAGATTTGTCTGCCTCTCTCTTTCTGTCGCTATCTGCGTCTGACTGTAGATTTGTCTGCTTATCTCTTTCTATTGCTGTCTGTGTCTTACTGTAGATTTGTCTGCCTATCTCTTTCTGTCGCTATCTGTGTCTGACTGTAGATCTGTCTGCCTATCTCTGTTTCTGTCGCTATGTGTGTCTGACTGTAGATCTGTCTGCTTATCTCTTTCGGTCGCTATCTGTGTCTGACTGTAGATCTGTCTCCTTATCTCTTTCTGTCGCTATCTGTGTCTGACTGCAGATTTGTCTGCTTATTGCTTTCTGTCCGTATCTGTGTCTGACTGTGGATTTGTCTGCCTATCTCTTTCTCTCACTATCTGTGTCTGACTGTAGATTTGTCTGCTTATCTCTTTCGGTCGCTATCTGTGTCTCACTGTAGATTTGTCTGCCTATCTCTTTCGGTCGCTATCTGTGTCTGACTGTAGATTTGTCTGCTTATCTCTTTCTGTCGCTGTCTGTGTCTGGCTGTAGATTTGTCTGCCTATCTCTTTCGGTCGCTATCTGTGTCTGACTGTAGATTTGTCTGCCTATCTCTTTCTCTCACTATCTGTGTCTGACTGTAGATTTGTCTGCTTATCTCTTTCGGTCGCTGTCTGTGTCTGACTGTAGATTTGTCTGCTTATCTCTTTCGGTCGCTATCTGTGTCTGACTGTAGATTTGTCTGCCTATCTCTTTCGGTCGCTATTTGTGTCTGACTGTAGATTTGTCTGCCTATCTCTTTCTCTCACTATCTGTGTCTGACTTTAGATTTGTCTGCTTATCTCTTTCTGTCGCTATCTGTGTCTGACTGTAGGTTTGTCTGCCTATCTCTTTCGGTCGCTATCTGTCTGACTGTAGATCTGTCTGCCTATCTCTTTCTCTCACTATCTGTGTCTGACTGTAGATTTGTCTGCTTATCTCTTTCTGTCGCTGTCTGTGTCTGACTGTAGATTTGTCTGCTTATTGCTTTCTGTCCGTATCTGTGTCTGACTGTAGATTTGTCTGCTTATCTCTTTCTGTCGCTATCTGTGTCTGACTGTAGGTTTGTCTGCCTATCTCTTTCGGTCGCTATCTGTGTCTGACTGTAGATTTGTCTGCCTATCTCTTTCTCTCACTATCTGTGTCTGACTGTAGATTTGTCTGCTTATCTCTTTCTGTCGCTATCTGTGTCTGACTGTAGGTTTGTCTGCCTATCTCTTTCGGTCGCTATCTGTCTGACTGTAGATTTGTCTGCCTATCTCTTTCGGTCGCTATCTGTGTCTGACTGTAGATTTGTCTGCCTATCTCTTTCTCTCACTATCTGTGTCTGACTGTAGATTTGTCTGCTTATCTCTTTCGGTCGCTGTCTGTGTCTGACTGTAGATTTGTCTGCTTATCTCTTTCGGTCGCTATCTGTGTCTGACTGTAGATTTGTCTGCCTATCTCTTTCGGTCGCTATTTGTGTCTGACTGTAGATTTGTCTGCCTATCTCTTTCTCTCACTATCTGTGTCTGACTGTAGATTTGTCTGCTTATCTCTTTCTGTCGCTATCTGTGTCTGACTGTAGGTTTGTCTGCCTATCTCTTTCGGTCGCTATCTGTCTGACTGTAGATCTGTCTGCCTATCTCTTTCTCTCACTATCTGTGTCTGACTGTAGATTTGTCTGCCTCTCTCTTTCTGTCGCTATCTGCGTCTGACTGTAGATTTGTCTGCTTATCTCTTTCTATTGCTGTCTGTGTCTTACTGTAGATTTGTCTGCCTATCTCTTTCTGTCGCTATCTGTGTCTGACTGTAGATCTGTCTGCCTATCTCTGTTTCTGTCGCTATGTGTGTCTGACTGTAGATCTGTCTGCTTATCTCTTTCGGTCGCTATCTGTGTCTGACTGTAGATCTGTCTCCTTATCTCTTTCTGTCGCTATCTGTGTCTGACTGTAGATTTGTCTGCTTATTGCTTTCTGTCCGTATCTGTGTCTGACTGTGGATTTGTCTGCCTATCTCTTTCTCTCACTATCTGTGTCTGACTGTAGATTTGTCTGCTTATCTCTTTCGGTCGCTGTCTGTGTCTGACTGTAGATCTGTCTGCCTCTCTCTTTCTCTCGCTATCTGTGTCTGACTGTAGATTTGTCTGCTTATCTTTTTCTGTCGCTGTCTGTGTCTGACTGTAGATTTGTCTGCTTATCTCTTTCGGTCGCTATCTGTGTCTGACTGTAGATTTGTCTGCTTATCTCTTTCGGTCGCTATCTGTGTCTGACTGTAGTATTGTCTGCCTATCTCTTTCTCTCGCTGTTTGTGTCTGACTGTAGATTTGTCTGCTTATCTCTTTCGGTCGCTATCTGTGTCTGTCTGTAGATTTGTCTGCCTATCTCTTTCGGTCGCTATCTGTGTCTGACTGTAGATTTGTCTGCCTATCTCTTTCGGTCGCTATCTGTGTCTGACTGTAGATTTGTCTGCTTATCTCTTTCTGTCGCTGTCTGTGTCTGACTGTAGATTTGTCTGCCTATCTCTTTCGGTCGCTATCTGTGTCTGACTGTAGATTTGTCTGCCTATCTCTTTCTCTCACTATCTGTGTCTGACTGTAGATTTGTCTGCTTATCTCTTTCGGTCGCTGTCTGTGTCTGACTGTAGATTTGTCTGCTTATCTCTTTCGGTCGCTATCTGTGTCTGACTGTAGATTTGTCTGCCTATCTCTTTCGGTCGCTATTTGTGTCTGACTGTAGATTTGTCTGCCTATCTCTTTCTCTCACTATCTGTGTCTGACTGTAGATTTGTCTGCTTATCTCTTTCTGTCGCTATCTGTGTCTGACTGTAGGTTTGTCTGCCTATCTCTTTCGGTCGCTATCTGTCTGACTGTAGATCTGTCTGCCTATCTCTTTCTCTCACTATCTGTATCTGACTGTAGATTTGTCTGCTTATCTCTTTCTGTCGCTGTCTGTGTCTGACTGTAGATTTGTCTGCTTATCTCTGTTTCTGTCGCTATCTGTGTCTGACTGTAGATTTGTCTGCCTATCTCTTTCTCTCACTATCTGTGTCTGACTGTAGATTTGTCTGCTTATCTCTTTCGGTCGCTATCTGTATCTGACTGTAGATTTGTGTGCTTACCTCTTTCGTTCGCTATCTGTGTCTGACTGTAGATTTGTCTGCTTATCTCTTTCGGTCCCTATCTGTGTCTGACTGTAGATCTGTCTGCCTATCTCTTTCGGTCGCTATCTCTGTCTGACTGTAGATTTGTCTGCTTATCTCTTTCGGTCGCTATCTGTGTCTGACTGTAGATTTGTCTGCTTATCTCTTTCTGTCGCTATCTGTGTCTGACTGTAGATTTGTCTGCCTATCTCTTTCGGTCGCTATCTGTCTGACTGTAGATCTGTCTGCCTATCTCTTTCTCTCACTATCTGTGTCTGACTGTAGATTTGTGTGCTTACCTCTTTCGTTCGCTATCTGTATCTGACTGTAGATTTGTCTGCTTATCTCTTTCGGTCCCTATCTGTGTCTGACTGTAGATCTGTCTGCCTATCTCTTTCGGTCGCTATCTGTGTCTGACTGTAGATTTGTCTGCTTATCTCTTTCGGTCGCTATCTGTGTCTGACTGTAGATTTGTCTGCTTATCTCTTTCTGTCGCTATCTGTGTCTGACTGTAGATTTGTCTGCCTATCTCTTTCGGTCGCTATCTGTGTCTGACTGTAGATCTGTCTGCCTATCTCTTTCTCTCACTATCTGTGTCTGACTGTAGATTTGTCTGCTTATCTCTTTCGGTCGCTGTCTGTGTCTGACTGTAGATTTGTCTGCCTCTCTCTTTCTCTCGCTATCTGTGTCTGACTGTAGATTTGTCTGCTTATCTCTTTCGGTCGCTATCTGTGTCTGACTGTAGATTTGTCTGCTTATGTCTTTCGGTCGCTATCTGTGTCTGACTGTAGATTTGTCTGCTTATCTCTTTCAGTCGCTGTCTGTGTCTGACTGTAGATCTGTCTGCCTCTCTCTTTCTCTCGCTATCTGTGTCTGACTGTAGATTTGTCTGCTTATCTCTTTCGGTCGCTATCTGTGTCTGACTGTAGATTTGTCTGCTTATGTCTTTCGGTCGCTATCTGTGTCTGACTGTAGATTTGTCTGCCTATCTCTTTCGGTCGCTATCTGTGTCTGACTGTAGATTTGTCTGCCTATCTCTTTCTCTCACTATCTGTGTCTGACTGTAGATTTGTCTGCTTATCTATTTCGGTCGCTGTCTGTGTCTGACTGTAGATCTGTCTGCCTCTCTCTTTCTCTCGCTATCTGTGTCTGACTGTAGATTTGTCTGCTTATCTTTTTCTGTCGCTGTCTGTGTCTGACTGTAGATTTGTCTGCTTATCTCTTTCGGTCGCTATCTGTGTCTGACTGTAGATTTGTCTGCTTATCTCTTTCGGTCGCTATCTGTGTCTGACTGTAGTATTGTCTGCCTATCTCTTTCTCTCGCTGTTTGTGTCTGACTGTAGATTTGTCTGCTTATCTCTTTCGGTCGCTATCTGTGTCTGTCTGTAGATTTGTCTGCCTATCTCTTTCGGTCGCTATCTGTGTCTGACTGTAGATTTGTCTGCCTATCTCTTTCGGTCGCTATCTGTGTCTGACTGTAGATTTGTCTGCTTATCTCTTTCTGTCGCTGTCTGTGTCTGGCTGTAGATTTGTCTGCCTATCTCTTTCGGTCGCTATCTGTGTCTGACTGTAGATTTGTCTGCCTATCTCTTTCTCTCACTATCTGTGTCTGACTGTAGATTTGTCTGCTTATCTCTTTCGGTCGCTGTCTGTGTCTGACTGTAGATTTGTCTGCTTATCTCTTTCGGTCGCTATCTGTGTCTGACTATAGATTTGTCTGCCTATCTCTTTCGGTCGCTATTTGTGTCTGACTGTAGATTTGTCTGCCTATCTCTTTCTCTCACTATCTGTGTCTGACTGTAGATTTGTCTGCTTATCTCTTTCTGTCGCTATCTGTGTCTGACTGTAGGTTTGTCTGCCTATCTCTTTCGGTCGCTATCTGTCTGACTGTAGATCTGTCTGCCTATCTCTTTCTCTCACTATCTGTGTCTGACTGTAGATTTGTCTGCTTATCTCTTTCTATCGCTGTCTGTGTCTGACTGTAGATTTGTCTGCTTATTGCTTTCTGTCCGTATCTGTGTCTGACTGTAGATTTGTCTGCCTATCTCTTTCTGTCGCTATCTGCGTCTGACTGTAGATTTGTCTGCTTATCTCTTTCTATTGCTGTCTGTGTCTTACTGTAGATTTGTCTGCCTATCTCTTTCTGTCGCTATCTGTGTCTGACTGTAGATCTGTCTGCCTATCTCTGTTTCTGTCGCTATGTGTGTCTGACTGTAGATCTGTCTGCTTATCTCTTTCGGTCGCTATCTGTGTCTGACTGTAGATCTGTCTCCTTATCTCTTTCTGTCGCTATCTGTGTCTGACTGTAGATTTGTCTGCCTATCTCTGTTTCTGTCGCTATCTGTGTCTGACTGTAGATCTTTCTGCTTTCCTCTTTCGTTCACTATCTGTGTCTGACTGTTGATTTGTCTGCTTATCTCTTTCGGTCGCTATCTGTGTCTGACTGTAGATTTGTCTGCTTATCTCTTTCGGTCGCTATCTGTGTCTGACTGTAGATTTGTCTGCTTATCTCTTTCTGTCGCTATCTGTGTCTGACTGTAGATTTGTCTGCCTATCTCTTTCGGTCGCTATCTGTGTCTGACTGTAGATCTGTCTGCCTATCTCTTTCTCTCACTATCTGTGTCTGACTGTAGATTTGTCTGCTTATCTCTTTCGGTCGCTGTCTGTGTCTGACTGTAGATTTGTCTGCCTCTCTCTTTCTCTCGCTATCTGTGTCTGACTGTAGATTTGTCTGCTTATCTCTTTCGGTCGCTATCTGTGTCTGACTGTAGATTTGTCTGCTTATGTCTTTCGGTCGCTATCTGTGTCTGACTGTAGATTTGTCTGCTTATCTCCTTCAGTCGCTGTCTGTGTCTGACTGTAGATCTGTCTGCCTCTCTCTTTCTCTCGCTATCTGTGTCTGACTGTAGATTTGTCTGCTTATCTCTTTCGGTCGCTATCTGTGTCTGACTGTAGATTTGTCTGCTTATGTCTTTCGGTCGCTATCTGTGTCTGACTGTAGATTTGTCTGCCTATCTCTTTCGGTCGCTATCTGTGTCTGACTGTAGATTTGTCTGCCTATCTCTTTCTCTCACTATCTGTGTCTGACTGTAGATTTGTCTGCTTATCTATTTCGGTCGCTGTCTGTGTCTGACTGTAGATCTGTCTGCCTCTCTCTTTCTCTCGCTATCTGTGTCTGACTGTAGATTTGTCTGCTTATCTTTTTCTGTCGCTGTCTGTGTCTGACTGTAGATTTGTCTGCTTATCTCTTTCGGTCGCTATCTGTGTCTGACTGTAGATTTGTCTGCTTATCTCTTTCGGTCGCTATCTGTGTCTGACTGTAGTATTGTCTGCCTATCTCTTTCTCTCGCTGTTTGTGTCTGACTGTAGATTTGTCTGCTTATCTCTTTCGGTCGCTATCTGTGTCTGTCTGTAGATTTGTCTGCCTATCTCTTTCGGTCGCTATCTGTGTCTGACTGTAGATTTGTCTGCCTATCTCTTTCTCTCACTATCTGTGTCTGACTGTAGATTTGTCTGCTTATCTCTTTCGGTCGCTGTCTGTGTCTGACTGTAGATTTGTCTGCTTATCTCTTTCGGTCGCTATCTGTGTCTGACTGTAGATTTGTCTGCCTATCTCTTTCGGTCGCTATTTGTGTCTGACTGTAGATTTGTCTGCCTATCTCTTTCTCTCACTATCTGTGTCTGACTGTAGATTTGTCTGCTTATCTCTTTCTGTCGCTATCTGTGTCTGACTGTAGGTTTGTCTGCTTATCTCTTTCGGTCGCTATCTGTGTCTGACTGTAGATTTGTATGCCTATCTCTTTCTCTCGCTGTTTGTGTCTGACTGTAGATTTGTCTGCTTATCTCTTTCAGTCGCTATTTGTGTCTGACTGTAGATTTGTCTACTTATCTCTTTCTGTCGCTATCTGTTTCTGACTGTAGATTTGTCTGCCTATCTCTTTCGGTCGCTATCTGTGTCTGACTGTAGATCTGTCTGCCTATCTCTTTCTCTCACTATCTGTGTCTGACTGTAGATTTGTCTGCTTATCTCTTTCTGTCGCTGTCTGTGTCTGACTGTAGATTTGTCTGCTTATCTCTGTTTCTGTTGCTATCTGTGTCTGACTGTAGATTTGTCTGCCTATCTCTTTCTCTCACTATCTGTGTCTGACTGTAGATTTGTCTGCTTATCTCTTTCGGTCGCTATCTGTATCTGACTGTAGATTTGTGTGCTTACCTCTTTCGTTCGCTATCTGTGTCTGACTGTAGATTTGTCTGCCTATCTCTTTCGGTCGCTATCTCTGTCTGACTGTAGATTTGTCTGCTTATCTCTTTCGGTCGCTATCTGTGTCTGACTGTAGATTTGTCTGCTTATCTCTTTCTGTCGCTATCTGTGTCTGACTGTAGATTTGTCTGCCTATCTCTTTCGGTCGCTATCTGTGTCTGACTGTAGATCTGTCTGCCTATCTCTTTCTCTCACTATCTGTGTCTGACTGTAGATTTGTGTGCTTACCTCTTTCGTTCGCTATCTGTATCTGACTGTAGATTTGTCTGCTTATCTCTTTCGGTCCCTATCTGTGTCTGACTGTAGATCTGTCTGCCTCTCTCTTTCTCTCGCTATCTGTGTCTGACTGTAGATTTGTCTGCTTATCTTTTTCTGTCGCTGTCTGTGTCTGACTGTAGATTTGTCTGCTTATCTCTTTCGGTCGCTATCTGTGTCTGACTGTAGATTTGTCTGCTTATCTCTTTCTGTCGCTATCTGTGTCTGACTGTAGTATTGTCTGCCTATCTCTTTCTCTCGCTGTTTGTGTCTGACTGTAGATTTGTCTGCTTATCTCTTTCTGTCGCTGTCTGTGTCTGGCTGTAGATTTGTCTGCCTATCTCTTTCGGTCGCTATCTGTGTCTGACTGTAGATTTGTCTGCCTATCTCTTTCTCTCACTATCTGTGTCTGACTGTAGATTTGTCTGCTTATCTCTTTCGGTCGCTGTCTGTGTCTGACTGTAGATTTGTCTGCTTATCTCTTTCGGTCGCTATCTGTGTCTGACTGTAGATTTGTCTGCCTATCTCTTTCGGTCGCTATTTGTGTCTGACTGTAGATTTGTCTGCCTATCTCTTTCTCTCATTATCTGTGTCTGACTGTAGATTTGTCTGCTTATCTCTTTCTGTCGCTATCTGTGTCTGACTGTAGGTTTGTCTGCCTATCTCTTTCGGTCGCTATCTGTCTGACTGTAGATCTGTCTGCCTATCTCTTTCTCTCACTATCTGTGTCTGACTGTAGATTTGTCTGCTTATCTCTTTCTGTCGCTGTCTGTGTCTGACTGTAGATTTGTCTGCTTATTGCTTTCTGTCCGTATCTGTGTCTGACTGTAGATTTGTCTGCTTATCTCTTTCTGTCGCTATCTGTGTCTGACTGTAGGTTTGTCTGCCTATCTCTTTCGGTCGCTATCTGTGTCTGACTGTAGATTTGTCTGCCTATCTCTTTCTCTCACTATCTGTGTCTGACTGTAGATTTGTCTGCTTATCTCTTTCTGTCGCTATCTGTGTCTGACTGTAGGTTTGTCTGCCTATCTCTTTCGGTCGCTATCTGTCTGACTGTAGATTTGTCTGCCTATCTCTTTCGGTCGCTATCTGTGTCTGACTGTAGATTTGTCTGCCTATCTCTTTCTCTCACTATCTGTGTCTGACTGTAGATTTGTCTGCTTATCTCTTTCGGTCGCTGTCTGTGTCTGACTGTAGATTTGTCTGCTTATCTCTTTCGGTCGCTATCTGTGTCTGACTGTAGATTTGTCTGCCTATCTCTTTCGGTCGCTATTTGTGTCTGACTGTAGATTTGTCTGCCTATCTCTTTCTCTCACTATCTGTGTCTGACTGTAGATTTGTCTGCTTATCTCTTTCTGTCGCTATCTGTGTCTGACTGTAGGTTTGTCTGCCTATCTCTTTCGGTCGCTATCTGTCTGACTGTAGATCTGTCTGCCTATCTCTTTCTCTCACTATCTGTGTCTGACTGTAGATTTGTCTGCCTCTCTCTTTCTGTCGCTATCTGCGTCTGACTGTAGATTTGTCTGCTTATCTCTTTCTATTGCTGTCTGTGTCTTACTGTAGATTTGTCTGCCTATCTCTTTCTGTCGCTATCTGTGTCTGACTGTAGATCTGTCTGCCTATCTCTGTTTCTGTCGCTATGTGTGTCTGACTGTAGATCTGTCTGCTTATCTCTTTCGGTCGCTATCTGTGTCTGACTGTAGATCTGTCTCCTTATCTCTTTCTGTCGCTATCTGTGTCTGACTGCAGATTTGTCTGCTTATTGCTTTCTGTCCGTATCTGTGTCTGACTGTGGATTTGTCTGCCTATCTCTTTCTCTCACTATCTGTGTCTGACTGTAGATTTGTCTGCTTATCTCTTTCGGTCGCTATCTGTGTCTCACTGTAGATTTGTCTGCCTATCTCTTTCGGTCGCTATCTGTGTCTGACTGTAGATTTGTCTGCTTATCTCTTTCTGTCGCTGTCTGTGTCTGGCTGTAGATTTGTCTGCCTATCTCTTTCGGTCGCTATCTGTGTCTGACTGTAGATTTGTCTGCCTATCTCTTTCTCTCACTATCTGTGTCTGACTGTAGATTTGTCTGCTTATCTCTTTCGGTCGCTGTCTGTGTCTGACTGTAGATTTGTCTGCTTATCTCTTTCGGTCGCTATCTGTGTCTGACTGTAGATTTGTCTGCCTATCTCTTTCGGTCGCTATTTGTGTCTGACTGTAGATTTGTCTGCCTATCTCTTTCTCTCACTATCTGTGTCTGACTTTAGATTTGTCTGCTTATCTCTTTCTGTCGCTATCTGTGTCTGACTGTAGGTTTGTCTGCCTATCTCTTTCGGTCGCTATCTGTCTGACTGTAGATCTGTCTGCCTATCTCTTTCTCTCACTATCTGTGTCTGACTGTAGATTTGTCTGCTTATCTCTTTCTGTCGCTGTCTGTGTCTGACTGTAGATTTGTCTGCTTATTGCTTTCTGTCCGTATCTGTGTCTGACTGTAGATTTGTCTGCTTATCTCTTTCTGTCGCTATCTGTGTCTGACTGTAGGTTTGTCTGCCTATCTCTTTCGGTCGCTATCTGTGTCTGACTGTAGATTTGTCTGCCTATCTCTTTCTCTCACTATCTGTGTCTGACTGTAGATTTGTCTGCTTATCTCTTTCTGTCGCTATCTGTGTCTGACTGTAGGTTTGTCTGCCTATCTCTTTCGGTCGCTATCTGTCTGACTGTAGATTTGTCTGCCTATCTCTTTCGGTCGCTATCTGTGTCTGACTGTAGATTTGTCTGCCTATCTCTTTCTCTCACTATCTGTGTCTGACTGTAGATTTGTCTGCTTATCTCTTTCGGTCGCTGTCTGTGTCTGACTGTAGATTTGTCTGCTTATCTCTTTCGGTCGCTATCTGTGTCTGACTGTAGATTTGTCTGCCTATCTCTTTCGGTCGCTATTTGTGTCTGACTGTAGATTTGTCTGCCTATCTCTTTCTCTCACTATCTGTGTCTGACTGTAGATTTGTCTGCTTATCTCTTTCTGTCGCTATCTGTGTCTGACTGTAGGTTTGTCTGCCTATCTCTTTCGGTCGCTATCTGTCTGACTGTAGATCTGTCTGCCTATCTCTTTCTCTCACTATCTGTGTCTGACTGTAGATTTGTCTGCCTCTCTCTTTCTGTCGCTATCTGCGTCTGACTGTAGATTTGTCTGCTTATCTCTTTCTATTGCTGTCTGTGTCTTACTGTAGATTTGTCTGCCTATCTCTTTCTGTCGCTATCTGTGTCTGACTGTAGATCTGTCTGCCTATCTCTGTTTCTGTCGCTATGTGTGTCTGACTGTAGATCTGTCTGCTTATCTCTTTCGGTCGCTATCTGTGTCTGACTGTAGATCTGTCTCCTTATCTCTTTCTGTCGCTATCTGTGTCTGACTGTAGATTTGTCTGCTTATTGCTTTCTGTCCGTATCTGTGTCTGACTGTGGATTTGTCTGCCTATCTCTTTCTCTCACTATCTGTGTCTGACTGTAGATTTGTCTGCTTATCTCTTTCGGTCGCTGTCTGTGTCTGACTGTAGATCTGTCTGCCTCTCTCTTTCTCTCGCTATCTGTGTCTGACTGTAGATTTGTCTGCTTATCTTTTTCTGTCGCTGTCTGTGTCTGACTGTAGATTTGTCTGCTTATCTCTTTCGGTCGCTATCTGTGTCTGACTGTAGATTTGTCTGCTTATCTCTTTCGGTCGCTATCTGTGTCTGACTGTAGTATTGTCTGCCTATCTCTTTCTCTCGCTGTTTGTGTCTGACTGTAGATTTGTCTGCTTATCTCTTTCGGTCGCTATCTGTGTCTGTCTGTAGATTTGTCTGCCTATCTCTTTCGGTCGCTATCTGTGTCTGACTGTAGATTTGTCTGCCTATCTCTTTCGGTCGCTATCTGTGTCTGACTGTAGATTTGTCTGCTTATCTCTTTCTGTCGCTGTCTGTGTCTGACTGTAGATTTGTCTGCCTATCTCTTTCGGTCGCTATCTGTGTCTGACTGTAGATTTGTCTGCCTATCTCTTTCTCTCACTATCTGTGTCTGACTGTAGATTTGTCTGCTTATCTCTTTCGGTCGCTGTCTGTGTCTGACTGTAGATTTGTCTGCTTATCTCTTTCGGTCGCTATCTGTGTCTGACTGTAGATTTGTCTGCCTATCTCTTTCGGTCGCTATTTGTGTCTGACTGTAGATTTGTCTGCCTATCTCTTTCTCTCACTATCTGTGTCTGACTGTAGATTTGTCTGCTTATCTCTTTCTGTCGCTATCTGTGTCTGACTGTAGGTTTGTCTGCCTATCTCTTTCGGTCGCTATCTGTCTGACTGTAGATCTGTCTGCCTATCTCTTTCTCTCACTATCTGTATCTGACTGTAGATTTGTCTGCTTATCTCTTTCTGTCGCTGTCTGTGTCTGACTGTAGATTTGTCTGCTTATCTCTGTTTCTGTCGCTATCTGTGTCTGACTGTAGATTTGTCTGCCTATCTCTTTCTCTCACTATCTGTGTCTGACTGTAGATTTGTCTGCTTATCTCTTTCGGTCGCTATCTGTATCTGACTGTAGATTTGTGTGCTTACCTCTTTCGTTCGCTATCTGTGTCTGACTGTAGATTTGTCTGCTTATCTCTTTCGGTCCCTATCTGTGTCTGACTGTAGATCTGTCTGCCTATCTCTTTCGGTCGCTATCTCTGTCTGACTGTAGATTTGTCTGCTTATCTCTTTCGGTCGCTATCTGTGTCTGACTGTAGATTTGTCTGCTTATCTCTTTCTGTCGCTATCTGTGTCTGACTGTAGATTTGTCTGCCTATCTCTTTCGGTCGCTATCTGTCTGACTGTAGATCTGTCTGCCTATCTCTTTCTCTCACTATCTGTGTCTGACTGTAGATTTGTGTGCTTACCTCTTTCGTTCGCTATCTGTATCTGACTGTAGATTTGTCTGCTTATCTCTTTCGGTCCCTATCTGTGTCTGACTGTAGATCTGTCTGCCTATCTCTTTCGGTCGCTATCTGTGTCTGACTGTAGATTTGTCTGCTTATCTCTTTCGGTCGCTATCTGTGTCTGACTGTAGATTTGTCTGCTTATCTCTTTCTGTCGCTATCTGTGTCTGACTGTAGATTTGTCTGCCTATCTCTTTCGGTCGCTATCTGTGTCTGACTGTAGATCTGTCTGCCTATCTCTTTCTCTCACTATCTGTGTCTGACTGTAGATTTGTCTGCTTATCTCTTTCGGTCGCTGTCTGTGTCTGACTGTAGATTTGTCTGCCTCTCTCTTTCTCTCGCTATCTGTGTCTGACTGTAGATTTGTCTGCTTATCTCTTTCGGTCGCTATCTGTGTCTGACTGTAGATTTGTCTGCTTATGTCTTTCGGTCGCTATCTGTGTCTGACTGTAGATTTGTCTGCTTATCTCTTTCAGTCGCTGTCTGTGTCTGACTGTAGATCTGTCTGCCTCTCTCTTTCTCTCGCTATCTGTGTCTGACTGTAGATTTGTCTGCTTATCTCTTTCGGTCGCTATCTGTGTCTGACTGTAGATTTGTCTGCTTATGTCTTTCGGTCGCTATCTGTGTCTGACTGTAGATTTGTCTGCCTATCTCTTTCGGTCGCTATCTGTGTCTGACTGTAGATTTGTCTGCCTATCTCTTTCTCTCACTATCTGTGTCTGACTGTAGATTTGTCTGCTTATCTATTTCGGTCGCTGTCTGTGTCTGACTGTAGATCTGTCTGCCTCTCTCTTTCTCTCGCTATCTGTGTCTGACTGTAGATTTGTCTGCTTATCTTTTTCTGTCGCTGTCTGTGTCTGACTGTAGATTTGTCTGCTTATCTCTTTCGGTCGCTATCTGTGTCTGACTGTAGATTTGTCTGCTTATCTCTTTCGGTCGCTATCTGTGTCTGACTGTAGTATTGTCTGCCTATCTCTTTCTCTCGCTGTTTGTGTCTGACTGTAGATTTGTCTGCTTATCTCTTTCGGTCGCTATCTGTGTCTGTCTGTAGATTTGTCTGCCTATCTCTTTCGGTCGCTATCTGTGTCTGACTGTAGATTTGTCTGCCTATCTCTTTCGGTCGCTATCTGTGTCTGACTGTAGATTTGTCTGCTTATCTCTTTCTGTCGCTGTCTGTGTCTGGCTGTAGATTTGTCTGCCTATCTCTTTCGGTCGCTATCTGTGTCTGACTGTAGATTTGTCTGCCTATCTCTTTCTCTCACTATCTGTGTCTGACTGTAGATTTGTCTGCTTATCTCTTTCGGTCGCTGTCTGTGTCTGACTGTAGATTTGTCTGCTTATCTCTTTCGGTCGCTATCTGTGTCTGACTATAGATTTGTCTGCCTATCTCTTTCGGTCGCTATTTGTGTCTGACTGTAGATTTGTCTGCCTATCTCTTTCTCTCACTATCTGTGTCTGACTGTAGATTTGTCTGCTTATCTCTTTCTGTCGCTATCTGTGTCTGACTGTAGGTTTGTCTGCCTATCTCTTTCGGTCGCTATCTGTCTGACTGTAGATCTGTCTGCCTATCTCTTTCTCTCACTATCTGTGTCTGACTGTAGATTTGTCTGCTTATCTCTTTCTGTCGCTGTCTGTGTCTGACTGTAGATTTGTCTGCTTATTGCTTTCTGTCCGTATCTGTGTCTGACTGTAGATTTGTCTGCCTATCTCTTTCTGTCGCTATCTGCGTCTGACTGTAGATTTGTCTGCTTATCTCTTTCTATTGCTGTCTGTGTCTTACTGTAGATTTGTCTGCCTATCTCTTTCTGTCGCTATCTGTGTCTGACTGTAGATCTGTCTGCCTATCTCTGTTTCTGTCGCTATGTGTGTCTGACTGTAGATCTGTCTGCTTATCTCTTTCGGTCGCTATCTGTGTCTGACTGTAGATCTGTCTCCTTATCTCTTTCTGTCGCTATCTGTGTCTGACTGTAGATTTGTCTGCCTATCTCTGTTTCTGTCGCTATCTGTGTCTGACTGTAGATCTTTCTGCTTTCCTCTTTCGTTCACTATCTGTGTCTGACTGTTGATTTGTCTGCTTATCTCTTTCGGTCGCTATCTGTGTCTGACTGTAGATTTGTCTGCTTATCTCTTTCGGTCGCTATCTGTGTCTGACTGTAGATTTGTCTGCTTATCTCTTTCTGTCGCTATCTGTGTCTGACTGTAGATTTGTCTGCCTATCTCTTTCGGTCGCTATCTGTGTCTGACTGTAGATCTGTCTGCCTATCTCTTTCTCTCACTATCTGTGTCTGACTGTAGATTTGTCTGCTTATCTCTTTCGGTCGCTGTCTGTGTCTGACTGTAGATTTGTCTGCCTCTCTCTTTCTCTCGCTATCTGTGTCTGACTGTAGATTTGTCTGCTTATCTCTTTCGGTCGCTATCTGTGTCTGACTGTAGATTTGTCTGCTTATGTCTTTCGGTCGCTATCTGTGTCTGACTGTAGATTTGTCTGCTTATCTCCTTCAGTCGCTGTCTGTGTCTGACTGTAGATCTGTCTGCCTCTCTCTTTCTCTCGCTATCTGTGTCTGACTGTAGATTTGTCTGCTTATCTCTTTCGGTCGCTATCTGTGTCTGACTGTAGATTTGTCTGCTTATGTCTTTCGGTCGCTATCTGTGTCTGACTGTAGATTTGTCTGCCTATCTCTTTCGGTCGCTATCTGTGTCTGACTGTAGATTTGTCTGCCTATCTCTTTCTCTCACTATCTGTGTCTGACTGTAGATTTGTCTGCTTATCTATTTCGGTCGCTGTCTGTGTCTGACTGTAGATCTGTCTGCCTCTCTCTTTCTCTCGCTATCTGTGTCTGACTGTAGATTTGTCTGCTTATCTTTTTCTGTCGCTGTCTGTGTCTGACTGTAGATTTGTCTGCTTATCTCTTTCGGTCGCTATCTGTGTCTGACTGTAGATTTGTCTGCTTATCTCTTTCGGTCGCTATCTGTGTCTGACTGTAGTATTGTCTGCCTATCTCTTTCTCTCGCTGTTTGTGTCTGACTGTAGATTTGTCTGCTTATCTCTTTCGGTCGCTATCTGTGTCTGTCTGTAGATTTGTCTGCCTATCTCTTTCGGTCGCTATCTGTGTCTGACTGTAGATTTGTCTGCCTATCTCTTTCGGTCGCTATCTGTGTCTGACTGTAGATTTGTCTGCTTATCTCTTTCTGTCGCTGTCTGTGTCTGGCTGTAGATTTGTCTGCCTATCTCTTTCGGTCGCTATCTGTGTCTGACTGTAGATTTGTCTGCCTATCTCTTTCTCTCACTATCTGTGTCTGACTGTAGATTTGTCTGCTTATCTCTTTCGGTCGCTGTCTGTGTCTGACTGTAGATTTGTCTGCTTATCTCTTTCGGTCGCTATCTGTGTCTGACTATAGATTTGTCTGCCTATCTCTTTCGGTCGCTATTTGTGTCTGACTGTAGATTTGTCTGCCTATCTCTTTCTCTCACTATCTGTGTCTGACTGTAGATTTGTCTGCTTATCTCTTTCTGTCGCTATCTGTGTCTGACTGTAGGTTTGTCTGCCTATCTCTTTCGGTCGCTATCTGTCTGACTGTAGATCTGTCTGCCTATCTCTTTCTCTCACTATCTGTGTCTGACTGTAGATTTGTCTGCTTATCTCTTTCTGTCGCTGTCTGTGTCTGACTGTAGATTTGTCTGCTTATTGCTTTCTGTCCGTATCTGTGTCTGACTGTAGATTTGTCTGCCTATCTCTTTCTGTCGCTATCTGCGTCTGACTGTAGATTTGTCTGCTTATCTCTTTCTATTGCTGTCTGTGTCTTACTGTAGATTTGTCTGCCTATCTCTTTCTGTCGCTATCTGTGTCTGACTGTAGATCTGTCTGCCTATCTCTGTTTCTGTCGCTATGTGTGTCTGACTGTAGATCTGTCTGCTTATCTCTTTCGGTCGCTATCTGTGTCTGACTGTAGATCTGTCTCCTTATCTCTTTCTGTCGCTATCTGTGTCTGACTGTAGATTTGTCTGCCTATCTCTGTTTCTGTCGCTATCTGTGTCTGACTGTAGATCTTTCTGCTTTCCTCTTTCGTTCACTATCTGTGTCTGACTGTAGATTTGTCTGCCTATCTCTTTCGGTCCCTATCTGTGTCTTACTGTAGATTTGTCTGCCTATCTCTTTCGGTCGCTATCTGTGTCTGACTGTAGATTTGTCTGCTTATCTCTTTCGGTCGCTATCTGTGTCTGACTGTAGATCTGTCTGCCTATCTCTGTTTCTGTCGCTATCTGTGTCTGACTGTAGATTTGTCTGATTATCTTTTTCGGTCGCTATCTGTGTCTGACTGTAGATTTGTCTGCTTATCTGTTTCTGTCGCTATCAGTGTCTGACTCTAGATTTGTCTGCTTATCTCTTTTTGTCGCTATCTGTGTCTGACAGTAGATTTGTCTGCCTATCTCTTTCTGTCGCTATCTGTGTTTGACTGTAGATCTGTCTGCCTATCTCTTTCTGTCACTATCTGTGTCTGACTGTAGATTTGTCTGCTTATCTCTTTCGGTCGCTATCTGTGTCTGACTGTAGATCTCTCTTCCTATCTCTTGCTCTCGCTATCTATGTCTGACTGTAGATTTGTCTGCTTATCTCTTTCGGTCGCTATTTGTGTCTGACTGTAGATCTGTCTGCCTATCTCTTTCTCTCGCTATCTGTGTCTGACTGTAGATTTGTCTGCTTATCTTTTTCTGTCGCTGTCTGTGTCTGACTGTAGATTTGTCTGCTTATCTCTTTCGGTCGCTATCTGTGTCTGACTGTAGATTTGTCTGCCTATCTCTTTCTCTCGCTGTTTGTGTCTGACTGTAGATTTGTCTGGTTATCTCTTTCGGTCGCTATCTGTGTTTGACTGTAGATTTGTCTGCCTATCTCTTTCGGTCGCTATCTGTGTCTGACTGTAGATCTGTCTGCCTATCTCTTTCTCTCACTATCTGTGTCTGACTGTAGATTTGTCTGCTTATCTCTTTCTGTCGCTGTCTGTGTCTGACTGTAGATTTGTCTGCCTATCTCTTTCGGTCGCTATCTGTGTCTGACTGTAGATTTGTCTGCCTATCTCTTTCTCTCGCTATCTGTGTCTGACTGTAGATTTGTCTGCTTATCTCTTTCGGTCGCTGTCTGTGTCTGACTGTAGATTTGTCTGCTTATCTTTTTCTGTCGCTATCTGTGTCTGACTGTAGATCTGTCTGCTTATCTTTTTCTGTCAGTTTGTTTTTGGCTTTCTGTCACTGTCTGTTGCTGAACATAGGTCTGTCTTCCTATCTCTTTCTCTCACTCTCCCTGTTTTGGCCTTTTTTTTTGTCTACTTATCTCTTTCTGTCACTGTCTGTGTCTAACTGTGGATATGTCTGCTATTCTGTTTCTCTCACTCTCCCTGTTCAGTGCAAGTCCTGAATATTCGTTGTATGTATAGGCTATATTCAGATGAGTTCAAATGTTGATGGATGTTTTACCCTGGGAATTGGTTAATACATGTAAATTGCCCACAGGTATTTAGTTGCCAGTTATGAATAATTATCTAAAGTTTATTCATATTCTTGAGTGTTATTGTATTGATAACTGTTTCTCGTTAATGTTTTATTTGAGAAATGTGATGTGCCAAATTCATCACATTTGCTCCTTGTATGAAATAGGCGTTAGTAATTTGGGTAGTCCACTCATCGTAGGCGCTTCAGGCAGTTTGACTTTCGATTTTCCGCATTACTCTTTAGGATGACCAAGTCGACGCCGTCGCTGTCATGTTTTACACGTTTTCAGTGATGTTTCTTAAGTAGAGCCTAAAACTCTGCTGCATAGATTCAACATTTATCTGCGGCTCGCTTTATCCGTAACTCTCACACGCTAGAGTAATACGCGCACTCTCTCTGTCTCTCTGTGTCTTTGTCTCTTCTCTCTGTTGTATGTCTGTCTGTCTGTCTTTGTCTGTCTGTCTCTCTCTCTCGCTCTGTCTCCCTCTGTCTCTTCCCTCTGTTGTCTGTCTCTCTGTCTCTGTTTGTCTCTCTCTTGCTCTGTGTGTGTGTCTCTGTCTCTCTGTGTCTGTACCTCTGTGTGTGTGTGTATATATATATATATATATATATATATATATATATATATATATCTTTGTCTGTCTCTCTCCCTCTCTCCCACAGTCTTTTGTTTTCAGACGCTCTTGCTTTAAGTCCTGCGCTCATTTAAATTTAACCTTTTCTAACCTTTACTGCGTTCTTCGACGTTCTATCGCTCTCTATCTGTCTGTCTGTCTGTCTGTCTGTCTGTCTGTCTGTCTGTCTGTCTGTCTGTCTGTCTGTCTGTCTGTCTGTCTATCTGTTTATCTCTTCTGCTTCTTTCTTGTTCTGTCTTTTTCTTCTGTGTGTGTGTGTCTGTCTGTCTTTCTGTGTCTGTCCTCCGTCTGTGTTCCTTGCTCTTCGTCTGTTTCTGGCTCTTTACTCTTTTTCTAGGTCTCTGTCTTTTCTTCCGTGAACCGTCAAAATTTCGGTCTCTGTCTCCTTTTGTCAACTATTTGCCCTCTTGTCTTGTCCGCTCTCAATCATCATTTACTTTTTACTTCCATTACAAATTGCTCTGACGTCCATTACACGCCTTGTCATTTTTTCATTCACTCATTCGATCCGTCTCCGATTTACTTCGGCTCCGTGCAATGCGCATTTGACTCAGCCTGGCTCTCTTCTATACTCATCCTACGCACTTTAAGGCCTAGATGTGTTGTGTCTTTTCGCGTTTGCATCAGCGCCAAATATGCTTTTTCTTTTCATTCCCCTCAATTACAAGCAAATTAGCCTACTGAAATTTCTAAAATTGGACTTTCCGCGGGTTATACGCCAGAAATCTGACGTTTCGAAATTCTACTGCCTGAGTATAGCGCTGACATGAGCGGACTACGGAGACCTATTTGCCAACACCTCCACGTGGTGGTCTCTGGGCGTGCAGTCATACCAACTGGTTTGACTGCATGGCAAAGATTGGCAATTTATTATTATTCATGTTGTTTCGTCAGTATGCCAGGCATACTGACGAAACAACAAAGTTTGCTATTTCAATTATGTTTATATATTTACAGTCGTGCGTGCTTGTTGATGTCTAGGTTTTGAGGCCTATATGCCCTTTGTTATTAGCATTATAAATATAGTCTGTTGCTAGCTTTTATTATTTTCACTAACTTCAGACAATTAGCCTATCTGTATTATTGTTCTTATAGGCTAATTATTATAATGGTTACCGAATAGACCTAAATAAAAGAAAATAAATTGTAAATTATATTATAAGTAGACCATAGGCCTATACGATTATGCATTTATATATTATGAATAATTGTGCCTAGACTAATATGAAAATTGTATAAAAATAACGTCGTTGATTTATATTGGCGTATTGTGTGCAATGAGGAATTTACTATGGGTTCCAAGAAAGACTGGGGGTTGAACCCACACAGTACCCCCAACAATTCTCACCCTGGACTGACTAGACAGAACTTCCTGTGGTCCCCACCATCTTAAATTCAACCCTGCACTGTCCGTCATATTGCTATCGTTTGACAGCAATCCGTCATTGCATACATAGGCCCCATAGGCGAATTAAGTAGGCCTACCCCGGTTTGGGTCTGCCACGTCAGAGTTACGAGAAGGAGACGTGGCAGAGTTATGTATCCCGCCATTTTCCTTTAGTGTATTAGGGCCTATATCATTTACTATGTATTACCAAGAAGAAAGTGGATGGAAACCAGGGCTGTTTTTAAGAAATTTGTAGAACTGCACAACCTTTTCTTTTCCTTCCCATCCTCCATGGTAAATTACTTCCAATCGGAGAAAAATAACCACTTTTACTAATTTTAACTGTACAGAAGTGCTTCTACAACTGCACAAATCTATTTCGAACTGCACATTTTGTGTACAACTGCACGTTAAAAAAAGCCCTGATGGAAACTGTTCGAGAAGATATATGAAGTGCTTGGAGATGACGGTGGAGGATGCTGTTCGGATGGCGATGGACCGGGAAGAGTGGAGAGGCTGCGTTGCTCGATGTGCAGTTCTGCACGGGAGGGACTATTATAAGTAGGCCTACTATGTATTATTATATTCATTATTATAATACATTCATCTATATAATAAATAAAAGAGAAACTGTGTCTGTTTGACGGAATGCATTTCCACAGTTTTTCCAACTCGTTAATGTTTTATTTGAGAAATGTGATGTGCCAAATTCATCACATTTGCTCCTTGCACGAAATAGGCGTTAGTAATTTGGGTAGTCCACTCATCGTAGGCGCTTCAGGCAGTTTGACTTTCGATTTAACACGTTTCTCTTTAAGCTGGCCAAGTCGACGCCGTCATGTTTTACACGTTTCTAGTGATGTCTCATAAGTATAGAACCTAAAACTCTGCTGCATGGATTCACGCTAGACTAATGCGCACGCTCTCTCTGTCTCTCTGTGTCTCTGTCTCTTCTCTCTGTTGTGTGTGTCTCTGTCTCTCTCTCTCTCTGTCTGCCTCTGTCGATTCTCTCAGTTGTCTGTCTCTCTGTCTCTGTTTGTCTGTCTGTCTCTGTGTGTGTCTGTGTCTGTCTCTCTGTGTCTGTGCCTTTCTCTGTGTGTCTATCTCTGTCTCTCTGTCTACCTATGTCTCTGTCTCTCTGTGTCTGTGCCTTTCTCTGTATATCTGTCTGTTTGTCTGTCTGCCTCTCTCCCTCTCTTTCACTGTCTTTTTTCAGACGCTCTTACTTTAAGTCCTGCGCGCTCATTTAAATTTAACCTTTTCTAACCTTTACTGCGTCTTTCGTCGTTCTATCGCTCTCTATCTGTCTATCTGTCTGTCTGTCTATCTGTCTGTCTGTCTGTCTGTCTCTGTCTGTCTGTCTATCTGTCTGTCTGTCTGTTTGTCTATCTATCTCTTCTGCTTCTCTCTTGTTCTGTCTTTTTCTTCTGTGTGTCTGTACCTGTCTTTCTGTGTCTGACCTCCGTCTGTGTTCCTTGCTCTTCGTCTGTTCTTTGCTCTTTACTCTTTTTATAGGTTTCTGTCTTTTCTTCCGTGAACCGTCAAAATTTCGGTCTCTGTCTCACTTTGCCAACTATGCCTTAATCTTGTCCGCTCTCAATCTTCATTATTTTACTTCCATTCCAATTTGCTCTAACGTTCATCACACGCCTTGTCATTTTTTCCATTCACTCATTCGATCCGTTTCCGATTTACTTCGGCTCCGTGCAATTCGCATTTGACTCAGCCTGGCTCTCTTCTACTCTTCCTACGCACTTTAGGCTAGATGTTAATTGTGTCTTTTCGCGTTTGCATCAACGCCAAATATGCTTTTTCTTTTCATTTCCTTCAATTAAAAGCAAATTACAGAAATTTCTAAAATTTCTGAAATTGGACTTTCCGCGGGTTATACGCCAGAAATCTGACGTTTCGAAATTCTACTGCCTGAGTATAGCGCTGACATGAGCGGACTACGGAGACCTATTTGCCAACACCTCCACGCGGTGGTCTCTGGGCGTGCAGTCACACCAGCTGGTTTGACTGCATGGCAAAGATTGGCAATTTATTATTATTCATGTTGTTTCGTCAGTATGCCTGGCATACTGACGAAACAACAAAGTTTGCTATTTCAATTATGTTTATATATTTACAGTCGAACGTGCTGTTGATGTCTATATATGTTTTGAGGCTATTGCGCCCTTTGTTATAAACATTATAAATATAGGCTATTACCTGCTTTTATTATTTTCGCTAACTTCAGTGAATTATCTGTATTATTGTTCTTATAGGCTAATTATTATAATGGTTACCGAATAGACCTAAATAAAAGAAAATAAATTGTAAATTATATTATAAGTAGACCACAGGCCTTTACGATTATGCATTTATATATTATGAATAATTGTGTCTAGACTAATATGAAAATTGTATAAAAATAACGGGGGTTGGGGGGGGTCAGACGTCGTTGATTTATATTGGCTTAGGCTTGTATCGAAGAATTTACTATGGGTCCCAAGAAAGACTGGGGGTTGAACCCACACAGCACTCCCGACAATTCTCACCCTGGACTGAATATTAGGCTAGACAGAATTTCCTGTGGTCTCCACCATCTTATTATTCGACCATGCACTGTCCGTCATATTGCTATCGTGTGACAGCAATCGATCATTGCATACATAGGTTCCATATAGGTGAATTAAGTAGGCCTACCCGGTTTGGGTCTGCCATGTCCGAGTTGCGAGAAGGAGACGTGGCAGAGTTATATAGCCCGCCATATTCCTTAAGTGTATGATATACCCGGTAAATCATATAATATTTACCATACATGTATATGAATATACACTGCAGTACATTCACCTATATAAATAAATGGGAAAACTGTGTCTGTTTGACCGGAATGCATTTTCACATTTTTAAAACCTTTTCACTCCAAACCTTCACTACTGCGTCCGTCTGAGCATGGGACACCCAGTGGAGGGGTTTGCGAATCTGTCCCTTTGCGGGGTCATGGTGGGGCTAAAAGCCTAAAAACCAAATTTTTGCACATTTTGTGTGTAGAATCACGCATTTTTACACTTTTTGAGCTTTTTTCGCAATTTCTGTGATTTTCACTCGAAACCTTCACTACTGTGTCGGTGTGGGCATGGGAGCGAAGGACGGAGGCAGGCAGGGACGGAGGGAGGGAGAGATGCAGGGAGAGAGGGAGGGGAGGGATGCGGGGGGATGAGTGCGGGAGGGATGGGAGTGAGGAATGCAGGGACGGAATAAGGTAGGGAGGGATGCAGGGCAGGAGGGAGGGGCGGAGAGAGGGGTGAGAATGTGAAAGAGGCAGGGGAGGGAGGGCGGGGGAAGGGATGCACGGAGGGACGGATGGAGGGAGGAGAAGGGGGTCGGAGGGACGGAGGGAGGCATGGAGTGAGGGAGGGATAGAGGGAGGCAAGGAGGAGATAGAGGGGTGGAGGGATGGATGTAGGGGGAGGGACGAAGGGAGATATGGAGGAAGGGGGCGAATGGGGCGAGGTGAGGGTGGGGATGTAGGGCGTTGGCCGAGAACGGGGCAGAGATAATCGGAATTCCAGACTGGGTGCATTGCTAAGTATATATAATTAATAACTATTATAATCTAATAAAACGCATTAATATACATTGATTGTCCTTTGTTTTCAATACTATCAGCATGTCAAGAGATCTGGTCCGTTCGTTCTCCCCTCCATTCTAAATATCAATTGAAGTTTGAGCCGAGACCCAGATATACGCTTAGATTGCGACCTGACATTCTTTGTAAATTAACCGTCAATAAAACCGTCGTCGGGCATAAGATATAGAATCGTCTATCTATAGAAATCACTTTCTTCGATGGCCTACTTTTGTATGATAATTATTAAGACTTGACGAACTTGAGTTGAGTTTAAACACCGTCTGCAGTACAATGGTCTTTTCAACTATTCACTCCAAACTCTAGTGATGCAATTCCGTGCAGTTCGATTGACTTTATCTCCAATGAAACGTCCTCGACCGAAATTAGGTGGACCGTGTGAGCAATACCGCATGACAAGAAGAAACATTATAAGCTATCTGAGTCCGTCGTAGGCCTAGATTGAAGGCGTAGGGTTGATATGTAGACTGTGTTTACATATGCCTGGTATTGCCTTTGCTCCATAAGAAGAGGACAACCGGACCGTTATGTGGTCGGTCAATGATTAACTTTATGACTGGAGTCGTGAAGAATGATGATCTAAGCTTTGTCCGTCATAGGCTCTACATGTACGTCAGGAAAGCAAGTTGAGGACAGAGCGGTTCGGTTCACATTGATGACATGGTCACCATAGGCGGAGACCTGGGCCGAGACTTGGGGGTGGGGACGGAAAGACGCGAGATTTTCCGATGGACGAATGGCTGAGTGTCCCAGAAAAAATTTACATCTTTTTTCCGGCCAAAATTTCTGACGACCGGCGAAATCTCGAAAAAATGTTATATTTTCGCCGGCAAAAAAGTTGATGACTTTTTTTAGTCATCCGGCCAAATCTCGACGAAATTTTCTATTTTCGCCGCCAAAAAGTTGATGACCTTTTTTTAGTCTTGACCCTCAACGATTGGGGGGGGAAACAAATGCATGGGCCGTCCCCCCAACACCTCCATTGGGGGGGAACCGTCTCCCTGTTCCCCCCTAGGTCTCCGCCCATGATGGTCACGCTCAGTTGAGTTCGACACCAAAGAATTAACAATTGCCCTTTCAGTCACAACATCCCATTCATACGTAGGCTACAACCCTAGTTCTCAAAACGCCTCATTGGCGAAAAACCCGTCAGAGCAACCACTGCGCCGTCTTCTTCTCTCTTCCATGATCCATCAGGCAGCATGGGCAGACGATGAGGCTCTAACTAGACTTCTTCTGACAGTTCTGTCTCTGACTTTTCCTACGGCATCTCTCATGCCACTCCTCTGCGCTCCTAGGTTCTCTTTCACATCGTCCATCCAAGTTTTCGGTTGTTTTTCTCTGCTTCTTGTTCCAACCACGTGTCCATATACAGGGCCGCTGCCAGTAATCTCCTTAATTTTGCCATCCTTGTTACATGATAGAATCACTTACATGTAAGTCTTCTTTTTTCTGATCTTATCGATTATTGTTTCACTTTGCCCCAGATCATATCGAGTCACTTCGTGGCGTATTCTCTTCTAGATCTTCCAAATATTCTTCTCAACCCATTTCCGCCACTAGCTAAATCTGATACTTACAATTAAAATCCCTCAGCTAATAACTATGTACACAGTACACTTGTTGGTGACCCATTCAGTCACGAGTCCAAGGTTGCGCCACAAAACAGAGGAGACTCTTATCAGCAACAGCCTGGGCCTACATGTATCTAAAGTCACATAGCATTCTATAAAATTAATGCTATGCTAACATTTGTATTTTGATTATTTAGCAGAGTGGTCTATAGGTCGCGACCGGTTATTTGACCTGTCAAGTTTACAGGTTCAGTTTACCTGCGTAAATGGCCTGCCAAAATTTTCTTTGGAATTTAAATATTAAATTATCTTCAGGGGCGGATCCAGGGGCAAATCCAGCCATGCCCCCCATTGAGAAAGTTGCACAGGAAGTGGTCCCCCATCAGGTTCCTACAGGCTGTCAAGTGTCAATCAGCGGGGAAAAGTGACAGAGAAAAACTGGCTTATGATCCAATGTTTGAAGAAGTTTCAAGCAATGCAGATATATATATATATATATATATATATATATATATATATATATATATATATAGATTATAGAGATTATAGAGATATAGAGAAAAGAGAGAGAGAAAGAGAGACACAGACAGACAGACCGACACAGACAGAGATAGATAGATGGATGGATGGATGGATGGATGGATGGATGGATGGATGGATGGATGGATCGATCGATAGATAGATAGATAGATAGACAGATATAGATAGATCGATAGATAGATATAGCATAATGACTAAGCAAAGGTCATCAGATTTTTCGGCCAAAGGCAAGCGAATTTTTTCCCTGATCTTCTATATATATGCAACTAGATGTGTTACCCGGCGTTGCCCGGGAAATATAGGGTTTTAAACACTACGCCACTGTGGTACCCATCGTAGACCGCTAGATTTCGGGTTTTCGCCAACCCTCCACCCCACCCGGCTTCCCCAAAAGGCCAAAGGTGACCCGCCGCTGCGGGGCGCTGCGAAAATTATTACTCGGCGGGTATGACGTCATGGGCTGTAGACTCTTTACTGAAGCGTTATTATTGATGAAATCTGTCTTAAAACGCTAATAACTTTTGTTTTAAACGGAATTAAAACCTGAAAATAGTTGCGATGACCTTATAATTTGGGTAAGAATCGATTGAAATAATTTTTTTAAACCGACGCTGTTTCATTTCCGAGCCTATTCTGCAGGGGAGAGTCAAAAGCGTACAAACAAATAAACATACAGAATTAACAGAAAGTGTTTCTGCCTTATAATATAGATTTCTTCGCCCTATACCGATAAACTCCATGCATGACTCTGACGCCTCAAATTTGTACAGCTGACTGTTTACTACTGTTCTACTGTTTAACAACGTATACCGAATATGCATTGCTTATTAATACAAGCATTCTCCTATTAAAGCTGAATTCTCCACCCCCACCAACCCCCAGAAAATACTAGAGTAACTAGATTAAACATTACTGGCACTTCAACCACCGAACAACGTTTCTTCTGTCAATATTAATCATAATATAACCATTATATCGTGCAATTCTGTTACGATTGGGTTATATAGGCCAACTCACTTAAACTTACGTGAGAACTTTAATAAATTGCAGTAGGTAAAAATTCTGTGAAACGACGGACGAATAGTTGTCCATGAATCCCTCAGAGTTGCCTTCTCGGGTTTGTTTGAAGTTATAGAGAAGAGGTTGGGGTTTGAACTCTTTATTGACATTCGATTCAAGGGATTAGTTTTAAACCCTTTAGCAATCAAATGGCGAAGTTCGACCAAATTATTTGTCCTGTCCACACACTAGAATGAATAATGAATAGTTTAAGGAAGAGCAGTGGAGGCTGATTGTGACTGTCGCTGAGGCCTCTCACATTATATTCCTTTGACCATCGCCGTAGCCAGGATTTGATTAGGAGGGTGTTTCACCAATTTCCATTCCCAAAATATCTGATGACCTTTTTTAGTCATCCGGCCGAAATCTTCAAAAATTCACCAATTAATTAATTCTGGTTTTTAATTTTTTTTTTTACATTTTTCCATTTCGGGGGGGTCATGGTTTTATTACATGGTTTTTACATCATGTTCTCGTAAATGCATTCTATTACTTTTCACATATTCCATTTGTGGGAGGGGGTGTTCAAACACCCCCTAGCTACGGCCTTGCCTATGACCGAATTCTGTAAAATCTTTCAGCAAATTCTGACATTAAGACACGGTCCAGTTTACAAATGCTTCAATTAGAGACTTTGTTTCAGAATATAGTCTCCGGGAGGGGGCGAATTTATTCTGGAGCAGATTCGTCGGGTGAGAATCTATTTCGAAATAAAGTCTCCGGGGGAGACTTTTAAGGGAGACTCTGTCACGGGACACCGGCTCTACCCCAGGCAATTTCGCAGTATTGGAGACAAAGCCAGACATTAATTTTTATTATGAACTTCATCGTAGACCTATTGACATTCCTCAAATCAGCTACGATTAATTTATGTTTCTTAATCGAATTAGAGCCTACGCCAAGATTGTTTTCAAAATTTCAATGGACTTTTTAAAGATATGCTGGAAATCAGATAAATCTGTCGGAACTCAAGTTTGTGCTTTCGTGGCTCTTCACTCAAGTGTGCTTCGCGTAAAAACTTGAAGTTGTACAACTGCACTCTGGTTTTTGAATACAAGGTAGCCTAACTATAGACCCGGGATTCAATACATGCAATAAATAGTTAGGCCCTACACGTAAATAACGAAAGTTGTCAAGGTCAAGCCACAGCACACTCATGCTTCCAAGCATGCATGTTTTATACTGTGTTATTATTATTATTATTATTATTATTATTATTATTATTATTATTATTATTATTATTATTATTATTATTATTATTATTTCTTCAAAAACTAACACAATCACATGCAGACAAGTAAAAATAATCGTTTTCAACGTTAGGCCTTAGGCCTCTCAATGTCTAGGCTGTCAAGTTCCGTCGTGCCCAACACTGACAACGAATTTCCTCTTTGGAGTGCGACTTATTATTATTATTATCATCATCATTATTATTATCATTATTATTATTATTATTTTATTATTATTATTATTATTATTATTATTATTATTATTATTTTAAATTTATTTTTTTGCCCCGAGGTATATTATGATCCCTCCGGGACTTAGGCCTACACCCTAATTACTAAAATAAAAACATATGGAACGGCACCTAGTCGTCGTTGAAATCCAGTGCAGTAAAAGAGCCGCGAAAAGCCACTGCATTAAATCGCTGGATTGTAAGAGAAAGACGCTGGAATAAGTAAGAGGTCTCGCGTACATCTCCAGACATGTCGCTGAGGCTTTGTCCCAACGATAAAATAAAGGTCATGCCTTCATCACTCACCGGACTCATGGTTTCGAAGGCAAGAGGAACGAAATGATGGGCAGCTGCGAGTTGAGTGTACTTTGCGTTTCTCCGAGAAGCCGCAGTCTCAGCCGCTGCCCCGGTCGTTCGAGAAAATATTCTCTCCACGAAGACTTTGTTTCAGAATAATATATAGTCTCCGGGGTGTTGGGGGGAATTTATTTAGGAACAGATCTACCGGGGAGAATCTGTTTCGAAGTAGAGTCTCCGACGGTAGGCCCTAGACTTTTAGGGGAAGACTGTCACACGACATCGGCAGCCTATTTACTGTGTAGGCTATGCTACTCACCTCTGATTTTGCCACTGCAGCAGTGAGCCTAACGGAAAGGAGAAGAGAAAAAGGCTGCATAGGCCTCTATGTATTGCAGGCTGTCTGTTCAGATAGTATGGTTAAGATTTATCTATAAAAGCTTATTCTGTAATCTGAGCTCCGGTAAATTGTTTCAACTGCATAAAGTGTACACTGTAACCGGTTGCGATCTGTCAACCGGATTGTTGATTAAACGAAAATTATTATTATTTTTATTATTATACCGATAACCCTTATTATATATTATTATATGGGGCTTTGTGCCAATAACCTTTATTAGGGCCTATATATTATTATATGGGGCTTTGTGCCGATAACCTTTATTAGGGCCTATATATTATTATATAGGGCATTGTACCGATAACCCTTATTATATATTATTATATGGGGCATTGGTAAGTCTTGGCCACAGACTCCAAATATGTCGTATCATCTCACAGACTGCTATCCGACAGCGTCGTTCATTCTCTGTTGCAGGTCCTACAGCTTGTAATGGTCTCCCTGTTACACTGCGCTTAATTCCCAGGGGTCACTCCGCTCTGTTCCTAAAGAACCTAAAAACCGTTTTATTTAGCCGTGGTTGGGCCGGGAGCGCTTCTGAGTAGCCTACCTTAAAGAGGTGCTATATAAATTTCTGAAATAAATAAATAAAATAAATAAATCATCAATCGCAGCGCACCTGTTCCATCGTCACGTTCTCACACTACAGTTTAAATTGCTTTTGTTTCTGCCTAACCCTCTTGATACCCGTCCGCTCTCTAACTGTTCACTTCTGCGCAGCTTTAAATTTTATGCCACTTCGCTGTTTGCATTCAAAGGCCACGGACTACATTGTAGACGTCTATAAATTTCTCTCCTCTCACAACTGACAATGCCGCCAGGCCGGACGTATTTACGTAATTATTGTCCTGTGGCCTTTATCTTCTCATGCGCTCTCCTCCCCTCCCACCCCCCCCCCCACCCCCACAAAGCAAACCAACGGATGCATTGTAAAAATATTCCGTTCGAAACACAGACGGCAGCTTACTGAGCAACCTAGTTGCTTTAGTTGGTTTAGTTCAACTTGACTGAGCTGAGAACGATATGGACCGAGGTAAGACAACTTGTGGTGACACAATGGGATCCGAGACTGTAGGCCTATGTTTGTTGATTTAAACTGCTTTTTCTGTTTCAATCGCTTAAATTTAGCGTTAGACCGTAGGTTTGTCTGACTTTTATGTTCCGTGAGTTGTTGGATTGAAACTTAGGGTAAGTTTAGTTTGCGTCAACTCGCATATATCCACCTTTGCCGGACTGTTGTTTTCATCAAGTTTCGATCGCCGAAGCGTGCAGCTGCGAGCAGGGAAATGAGTTTCTGGGAGGAATTGTGCATCTAATCGCCCGATTTTTTAAATTTTTTCTACATTACAATGGCAGCATTTTACGTTGTCGAACGAAATTGCTGTAGGCTATGTACTGTCGTGAACGGTTGAACTCCAAGTTGTGAGTTTGCGACCCTGGTGCGACATGCCGCCAAAGTCGATAGGTCCCTCGGGGGCCTACAATTTCAAGATGCGGCGTCAGTGCCGCCCCCTATTATTAGGCTTCAGAATCTTTTTCGTTACCCCGTGATAATTCTTTAAATTCATTAACTAAACTCACTAGTCTACTAAGGATGTAATTATTATAATATTCCATATAAATTGACGATTTCTCTTTCGCATTGACTTTTTTTAGGATAGGCCTACAAGCTTAGCCTACCCTTTGTTCTGTGATTTACTTAAAACTGATGTTTTCAAGATCTAAGTTTCCTTCTTGTAAAAGACCGGGACAATTTGGCTCTTTTGCCTAAATCTTCGGGACACCGGGACGCACCACAAAAAACCGGGACGTATGGTCACCCTAGTCTATACTCTATGGGCCTAATAGGATAAAGCAGAATATATCGACTAATGCCTTGTGCTGCATATTGAAATTATAATTTATTAGCGGCGGATGCTACAGAAATATTGTAAGTCAGTATGTATGTTTATAATTATAGCAGTTATTAACCCTCAGGCTACCAAGCTTTTTTGTAACACTGACTACCAAGGGGGGTGGTGGTTACCACCCCCCTGGATTTTGGGTTTGGTTTGAGATATCATAACTTGTAATACACCATTGGATTCAGCATTCATTTCTGCACAAAATGGTATATTTAGGTTCAGAAAATATGAATGCCCCTCGAAATTATGAATTTTTTACCATGGGTACCCGTCGATTCCACAAATTGTATACTTACGCATAAGGAATATATTAGATTCTGTGTGTTTTATACATAATTTATATATAAAAAGTAGTTTACATATAATAAAATCCAATATTCAACTATAAAAACTAGTAATAAGTATGTTTTATGTTCAATCAAAACAAAAAAACATGTTTTAGCCGCTGAAAAACGTTTACGCAGATATATCGGCTTGCGTTGTAAAAAACTCAACATTTTCACACATTTTAATTTATTTTGAGCACTTCCGGTCATCAAAAAACAAATTATTTAGTATCAGAAAATAGCCCTAAATGCCCTCTACAGAATGGCATAATTTATTTCTATTAAAAAATAAATTATGGATAAGTTATAATAGCAAAAACATGACACTTTTATGAAAATAAAACACCTTTATATATATTTTAATTTATTTTGAGCACTTTCGGTTGTCAAAAGACAACTCAGTGAGCATGGAAATGTAGCCCCACATTCCCTCTATAGAATGGTATAATTTGTGTCTCGTAATATTAAAGGGCGGAAAAGTTACAGACGATATTCTAGGGGGGGGGTGGTATCCACCCCCTCTGGTACCTTGGGTACATCGGGTGTAACCTTTGAACGGTAGGGGGCATCATCAAACATTTTAGCTCAAAATGTGTCCCAATGAACCCTCTACAGCTACCAATTTTTTCAAAATTTTATTCCAGACGGAACGCGTTTGATTTGCGAAAAACCTACGGGGGGGTGGCAACCACCCCCCTTGGCAGCCGAGGGTTAAACGTTCACAGTCTCGGATGTGAACACTGAACTGC
The DNA here is from genome assembly GCA_949752735.1 of Lumbricus terrestris. Lineage (NCBI taxonomy): Eukaryota > Metazoa > Annelida > Clitellata > Crassiclitellata > Lumbricidae > Lumbricus > Lumbricus terrestris. The sequence continues at coordinate 32,938,501 of OX457042.1, forward strand.
CACTCCAAACAAAATTCCGCATGATGTTCAACTTCGTATTCCCGATCTCAGGGCTGTTTTTAAGGATTTTTAGAACTGTACAACTCCTTCCATTTCCCTCCATGGTAAATTTAAATTACTTCCAATCGGAGGACAATGACCTTTTTGCTAGTTTTAACTGTGCAGAAGTGCTTCTACAACTGCACAAATCCATTTAGAACTGCACATTTTGTGTACAACTGCACGTTAAAAAAGCCCTGCTCGATCTCAGTGGCGTAGCCAGGAATTTATGATGTGGGGTATGGCCTGGTCGGATTCCCTTTCTGACACCAACCCAACAGTATTACAGTAAATAAAGAGGGAATAAAGTAGCAAATGAAATAAAGAAATTAAAGAAAAACTAATTGTTACTTCAAACAATTGTTTTTTTTATAAATTTCAGTGATAAATAACCTTTTAAAAAACTTTTTCCTAAGACAACTGGGGTTTAACCCCTAAACTCCCCTTGTACGCCACTGTTCGAGCTGAGGTTATTTTAACGCTAAAACGTTGAATCGAGCTCTTTCGTAACAACCGGGGGAGAAAGGCAAACTTTCTCCAACTAAGTAGCTAGCCTGCAGCATATGCATTATAGTGGTCTACAACTTACAAGCCATAGAAATCCTGCCTCGATAAATTACCGTATCTAAGAAAATATCTAAGAAGACATGATGAAATATAATGAAACATGTGATGAAATATATAAAATATAATTTCAGTTTTGAAGTTAATTGCTTTAGTTTTGTCTATACATTTTTAGATTTGTGTTTCGCCGCATTTCTGGTTGCTGTGTTAGCGTTGACTACTGCACCTGCTTCGTGTAGTCTTTCGCAAACCGTTTTAGACCAGATTGCATCCAGCAGAGGTACGTATGTCTTACTGAATAGGCTATTCATCAATTTATAAGGCTAAGGTCAAACTGTTCAGGCAATAATTTTTATAGGCCTATAGGCTACGTCCTTCGTGATTGCAGTCAAACTCAAGAGAACGGTAGTTTCAAGGCAGTATAAATTATATACTTGCTATGGACAGGCATTCTAGTTTAACGACTAGTTACCTATATGACTGTATACATGTAGGCCTACTTGGCTAAACCCAGTTACTTTTGATGCCTATTCGATTACTCTATGCTATACAAAAACATACAATGCAATGCTACACAGCACACATTTGATGGGACTCGATCGCAAGTGAACATTAAAACAGAGTAACAGATTGCATTATGTGTAGGCCCAATTATAATTATAATTATAATTACAATAATAATAATATTACTAATAATAATTCGAGTTCAGCAGCTCAGTTATGCTGTTGCTGGGTTATTATAATGAATAACTTAAGACGTGCACGTGAGTACTGAGTATTGTGGCGAAATTCGTCTGTACAGACGCAGCGGTCCCCTCCCCTCCTCCTTTGCCCCCACAGACCTCGGACCGGACTTCTGACGCAGCGGTCCCCTCCCCTCCTCCTTTGCCCCCACAGACCTCGGACCGGACCTCTGACGCAGCGGTCCCCTCTCCTGCTCCTTTGCCCCCACAGACCTCGGACCGGACCTCTGACGCAGCGGTCCCCTCCCCTCCTCCTTTGCCCCCACAGACCTCGGACCGAACTTCTGACGCAGCGGTCCCCTCCCCTCCTCCTTTGCCCCCACAGACCTCGGACCGGACCTCTGACGCAGCGGTCCCCTCTCCTGCTCCTTTGCCCCCACAGACCTCGGACCGGACCTCTGACGCAGCGGTCCCCTCCCCTCCTCCTTTGCCCCCACAGACCTCGGACCGGACCTCTGACGCAGCGGTCCCCTCCTCCTTTGCCCCCACAGACCTCTGACCGGACCTCTGACGCAGCGGTCCCCTCTCCTCCTCCTTTGCCCCCACAGATCTCGGACCGGACCTCTGACGCAGCGGTCCCCTCTCCTGCTCCTTTGCCCCCACAGACCTCGGACCGGACCTCTGACGCAGCGGTCCCCTCCCCTCCTCCTTTGCCCCCACAGACCTCGGACCGGACCTCTGACGCAGCGGTCCCCTCCCTCCTCCTTTGCCCCCACAGACCTCGGACCGGACCTCTGACGCAGCGGTCCCCTCCCCTCCTCCTTTGCCCCCACAGACCTCGGACCGAACCTCTGACGCAGCGGTCCCCTCCCCTACTCCTTTGCCCCCACAGACCTCGGACCGGACCTCTGACGCAGCGGTCCCCTCCCCTCCTCCTTTGCCCCCACAGACCTCGGACCGAACCTCTGACGCAGCGGTCCCCTCCCCTCCTCCTTCCCACCACCAGAGACGTCTAGATTAAACACAGCCTCGATGAGACTTTATCGCCGAACTCGATGAAGAGGAGAGTTCTTGATGGTGGAGGGAACTCAGGGAAGATAGTTGGCATGACAAATGACAAGCCTAAAGTAATCAGCGTGTCAGTTCTTGAAGAAATTCTGAAAAGCGCAATAATTGTGCAACGACATTAATTTATACGAAATCGTTGTATTACGATCCAATAATTTTGAGAAATCCTTTGGCCGCTCACTCTTCCATCCATTTGGGTTCAGATACCAGTGCGAAGCATGTTTGCAAGGACTGTATTAGAGGGCGCCATGGGCGGAGTTTATCAGGGACTAGGGGGGGCTAAGCCTCCCCCAAGAAGGCCCAGATTCAGCTTTTTATCATGAAAATGGTATTTTTCCCGGGCTTATCCCCCCCCAAAGGGCCAGACCCGAAATTTATTTCGGGGAAAACGGCTGTTTTCACGAACGAAACTTCAATCGAATGACTAAAAAAAGGTCATCAACTTTTTGTAGGAAATAATAGTATGTTATGTGAGATTTCAGCCCGATGACTAAAAAAGTCATCAACCTTTTGGCCCGTGAATGCATTTTTTCGGCGCCGCTCAATCTGGACTGTCTCCACACCAACCAAAGCCCAAGTTCTTTATCCCCCCCCCCCAAGAACAGAGATCAAACTCCGCCCATGGAGGGCGCACTCCCTACTTTAATTTAGATGGAATAGGCAGCTGTTGCAATGCAGTTGTAGCTCCTCTAGTAATGTAATGTACCGGTAAGCAAGTCTATTATAGCGTCTCCCTAAAGCTGCTGCATAAAATTTGAGACAATGAAACTGTGACAAAGGATGCAATGGCTGAGATCGTGACGATCAAGTCGAACAACACGATTCAAACTATGGTTAGGACAGAGGCGGATGTAGAAATGTTCGGAGGGGGGGGCAAAAAATTTTGGTCCTGGGTCGGAAAAAATCTGATGACCTTTTTTTAGTCATGGTCGAAATGTCATAGAAAAGAGTGTTGATAATTATGATGATGATGATGATGATGATGACGACGACGATGACGACGACGACGACGATGACGATGATACTCATTTATACACATTTTTCCCGCCAAAATAGCTGATGACCTTTTTTGTCATATGCTACTTTGCTCTCTCTCTCTCTCTCTCTCTCTCTCTCTCTCTCTCTCTCTCTCTCTGTCTCTCTCTCTCTCTCTCTCTCTCTGCATTGCTTAAAAACTTATTAAAACACTGAAAACTTATTCGAACAATGTTGGATCATGTGCTAATGTTGCTCTATCATTCTTTTTTCTGCTACATTGATTGGAAACCTATAGAAACCTGATTGGGGGGGAGGGGCACGTCCTGTGAAAATTTCTCATTGGGGCGCCATGGACAGATTTTCCCTCTGGATCCGCGCGCCCCTGGGTTAGGCTTACTGTGTTATCGGCAATTTTATGAATGTAGCCTAGTTGTAGTCTATGGTTGGCTGTTAATGCTGTAGCTGGCGTGGATCAGATCAAGAACCTCGTTCTAAATGGCGAGCGGAAGGCCAAGACCTACGACAAGCTGACTGTACTGAGCGATAAATTTCCAGATAGAAACTCTGGAAGCCAGGGACTCGAAGATGCCATTGGTAAGTAGAAGTTATTTGCTATCTTCACAGACAAGTTAAACATCCTACTTTTTAAAATTGATTCTCTTGGATCCACCTACAATCCCTTCACATTTATATAGATGTCCAAGCATTTTGAATTTCTAGTCTCTTCTAGCCTTAATTTAGTAGGATGGGCAAGTGCATGTGCTCGGAAGTCCACCTTAACAAAAAGCAGTAATAAGCATCTGGGTTCGATTTAATAGGGACGACAGGAACTAAGAAATGGAACGTCCTCAAGTCTATAGCCCACGAGGTCTAAATAAGCTGGAGATGAAGATCGTAATCAGCCTTATCAAATGCTGAAAAGTCATCAGATTATAGAGCCACAGAAGAGTAAGTTCGGATCTATCAACAGCAGACTAGATTTCCGAGATCAGTGAATAAAGGAAAGCAGTTTCAGTGGATGGTGGACCCGAAAGCCAGACTGATTAGCAGGTAGGAAAAAATGAAGAAGGAAGGCCTTGGCAACGTTAACGGAGAAAATGTAACTAAGTTGGAGACCATAATTTTTATTAAGGGAAGGGAGAAATTGAAGACAGACAAACAACGTTCCATTGTCTTAGACAGAAATGAGAGTTTTGAGATTGATCAAAAGTGGTTAGGTCTTTAAGCGAGGGAAGAACAAGTGAGAGAGGGATGCAACGTTCAGCGATGGGTCTATTAAATAGGAAATGGACTAAATAGCCCCAAATCTAATTTATAATATAATGAGTTAGTGGATCTAGGTAATATGATTTGAAGTTAGCAGATATGAAAACTTGACGGTGCTTTAAATTGCCTGACTAGAAGTATGTTGAAATCTGTTCCAGATTACAGATAACCCAAAATGTAATTTATAATACAATAAGTTAGTGAATCTACTTCGTATGATTTGAAGTTAGCAGATGAGAAAACTTGACAGTGCTTTAAATTACCAGACTAATAATAATTTGCTTAAATCTGTTCCAGATTACATTCTGGCTGAGATGACAAATGAAGGTTTTGAAAATGTTCACGGAGAAAATGTAGATGTAAGTTGGAAATTTTTATCCAATAATATTTTTTATGATTCTTATATCAGTGAATACAGCAATAACATGATCCATTAAATAAATCATTTTCCTTGTTAATTCAGAACATTTATATTGCTCCTCTTCCTAATGCCGTGTTCTCAGCTCAACCTTGGTGGAAAAGTGTTTCTATAGGACGGGCATGCGTTAGTGTTAGTCCACGTTAGCTACATCGGTAAGAGAGCTGGCGGCCGCGCGTCTGTGGAAGAGCGTGTGCGGGCCGCGGTTCGATTCCCGAAGGTGGCTATTTCAGAGAATTCAAAATCTCGGGCTAGGACGGTCCGTCCACGGAGATCTAAATGGCGTGGCGTCCATTCAAACGGGCGAGCGGTTGTGAAGGATCTCACCCTCAGGGTCGAGGCCATAAGACAGTCGCTATATAAAAATCTGATTACATTTACATTTCTCCAGTTATAAGACAATTCGTTGCACTATAGGCTATTCCATGCAGCAATAGATGGTTATGAGGTGAGATCGCATGATTCCTACCGAGATTACTTCTGATGAGAGGAGATGCCAGCCGTATGTATACAGCAAACAGGAGAGAGAGAGAGAGAGAGAGAGAGAGAGAGAGAGAGAGAGAGAGAGAGAGAGAGAGAGAGAGAGAGAGAGAGAGAGAGAGAGAGAGAGAGAGAGAGACAAAGAGAAAGAGAAAGAGAAAGAGAAAGAGAGAGAGGTCCAAAACAGAGCCTTACAAAAAAGAAGAGTGTTGATGATGATGATGATGATGACGACGACGGCGACGGCGACGGCGATGGCGATGACGATGACGATGACGATGATGATGATGATGATTGATGCTTAGACAAATTTTATGGATTGGTGTGCAATCTATATACCACTAGAACCATGGCCACAGTTACTTCTACCACCACCATCACATCATCATCAGTGTAACTTCCGCCATCCTCACCACCATCACCACCATTATCATCATCATCATCGTCGTCGTCGTCACAACAGAAACTTTCAGCACCACCATCATCATCACATCATCATCAACGTAACCTCCACCACCACCACCACCACCACTACCACCACCCCCACAACCACCATCACACATCACCACAGCCACCACCACCATAAAGGTTCTGCTTACGTCATTCAATGAAGATACTTATTATAAAACAGATGCACTCGTGAAACAGAGGAATCGCAGGCTTCAACAAATTAATTTCAACATATTAATCAAGATCATAAGATCACAAAGCATTGCACGCTTTCTCCGTCGCTGGCCCTACCACCTGGAATGGGCGTCCTGTATCACTTTGCCCATTGTGCAAGGATCACTCCACCGTGTTCTTCTCTAGCCTTAAGACTGTCCTATTTAGCAGAGGTTCGGTCGGGAGCACTTCTGAGTAGGTAGCCTTGAAGGGGCGTCATATAAGTCTTCCTAATAAATAAATAAATAAATCATTACATAAATAAGACGAGTTAAATCTTGATTTTTCTTAATCGCAGATTCAGTCTTGATATCGTGAGTTGTAAGGATAGCGATATTCTGAAAAGCGTTAAAATTTCCATTGCGTCTTGTGAAATTTATCAATCGTTGTAGGTTCCGAAGTGGACTCGCGGAAAGGAGTACGGTGAGATTCTGACTCCAATTTCCCGCCCAATGGCTATCATGGCTCTCGGTACTTCGGTCGGTACGAATGGAACTCTAATTGGACAGGTCATCGTGGTAAAGTCATTTGACGAACTGGAACAGAAGGCGGATCAGGTAGGATGGATGAGGGAAAAGATGACAAAATGGATGGGTTAATGCATTGACGAATGAATGAATGAATGAATGGATGAATTCGTTGATTTTTTCATGAAGCTTTCATACAGTTTATTATTGCCAATGGGTAATGGATGGATGGTTAGATGGATATATGCATGGCCATACAGATGGATTGGTTTTGTAGATGGATAGATGGAGTAAAAAGATGGGGGATGCATGGAGAATAATACAATATTAGAATTGATTGATTGATTGATTTGTTAACAGATGGATGTCTAGAAGGTGAGTGGATGTTCCGTGAATGAGTGGATGTTTGATATAAGAATCGACGTGGACGAATGAATGGATAGATGCCTGAATTGATGGATGAGGTACATATGAAAAATACATGTACAGTCGAACAGATTATCTGCCTGAAAATCCCCATACTAAAATGATATTACGTGAACAGATGGATGATTTTTGCTCTACAAGACGCTATTATTCAACTGCTTTTGATGGCGAAAACCATGAAAATCATTACGAAAAAGAAGAGTGCTGACAAAAATTATTATTTTGCCATCCTTTCCCTCATTATTATCATTATTTTTATTGTCATTTTATTATTACTATTATTATTATTACTATTATTATTATTATTATTATTATTATTATTATTATTATTATTATTATTATTATTATTATTATTATTATTATTATTACTGTTACTATATTATTATTAGCATTAATAGTTTAGGTAGTAGTATAAGTATTAGTATTTCATTATTCGTACTATAATGAATTATTAGGTTTATCACTGTTGCATTATTAATTAAGTCCTAGTTAAGTTATACGTATCCTATGAAAACATTCTTGATTATTAATTGGGAAGAGGTGTCAGAATAGTATAAGCTATTAGCTTTTGCTGGCACCTAATTGCATTGTTCTGTACTAAATCACTCATGATTATGTAACCTGAGTTGAACGTGCAATAAAGTATCTATCTAAATAAAAAATGATTGTGGAAAATGTTGGCGCTCAATATTGCGATCTGGGTGCCTAATGCCTATACGCGCATGGTTTAATTGACCGTATATTCTGCAACTTACCTATAGGTTCGTGGTAAGATCGTTGTCTACAATCAGGAGTATAAAGGTTACGGCGACACAGTTCAGTACAGATCTCGTGGGGCAACAGAAGCCTCAAAACGAGGAGCCATCGCAGCGTTGGTCAGGAGTGTCACCGACTTCAGCCTTTACACTCCTCATACCGGACACCAGGCAAGTAAATTCCTGCAAATTCTCCAATGAGTTAACAAAGTTTCGCTTAGCCTATTGGCCTATCGCAGCTGCCCACATTGATAGAAATTGAAGTCTTGAAAAGTATCAGTTTTGTTCCATATTCACACATGGATCTGCATGATTGGATCGGTGAAGGTTGGATCAATTGGATAGACAGAAAAGGATGGATGGATTCGGCTCGTCAAGGAGTTTGCAATTGTGACGCAAATTAAACTTGATTAGTTCTGATGTAGCATAAAATTATGTAGCATATGATGTAGCATGTGTTCTCATAAAATAACATAGTTATTGAGAAGGGTTTAAATGTCTCTCTAGCAAGGGTTTAAGTCCCTAGAACCACTGGAAGTTGCTCAGTAAACTTTGTCACCTATATCATCCTCCTTCAATCTGTGATGGCATCCACTGCTATCATCTAAACCAGTCCACATATCTAGAACTCAGCAACACAGAGCGTGGCCCCCTCCGAACACTATGTCCGGGTTGGCGTGGCCCCTTACAATACAGAAACTGGAATGCGGTATTTATTTCATGCACTATACAGGGTTTGTATTGTATAGACCTGCAGTGTACATGTAGACCCTATTCCGTATTGACTTCGCGGTTTTATCAGTATGTGCAATAGCGTCAATAAATGTCACATACCTAGTTATACCTTAACTTTTTTGCCACTTTTTGGGGGCCCCCTTCCGTTCGGGGCCCCCCTCTGGTCGGAGGATACGGAGGCGGTCGCTACGCCTCTGCTAGAACTCCTGCACTGAAGAATTTCAGTCTAGTTTTTCTTCCGGTCGCTTAAATAATAATTAGGCCTATTTAAAAAGCTGTATAAGCTGTATAGCACAAGACTATTCCTACATTGTAGCTAGCCTACATGTAACTTATACTTATTATCCTGGACCACATTATGTTCTAGTGTAGGCCTATAGGCCTATGTTATGTAGAACGTAACTGCATGTAATGTAGTCTTTTAGACCTATAATAAGTGCATTATATGAGCTTAAAGATCCGCCATTTCGATTCGGGAAAGGTGAATTCAGTGTGCAAATTCTTTTAGTCGTACAATGACACTTTTCTGAGGATTCCAGTGGCTAGCATCGCAGTCGAAGATGCCGAACTACTCCAGCGCTACTATGACCAAAGTAAATATATAATTAATATGCAGCTGCGATTTCATTTCAATCTGACGTAAACCTATAGGTCGAAATTTGACTAATACAAAGTTTATCTTAATCACAATGTCTTTGGGTCAAAGTGTGTTGTTTAGTGTCGCATATTATTCACCCATATTGTAGCATTGTCATTTTTCATCAATCCAACTTCTACTTAAACAGGAATTATTTACACCAACCCCACTTCCATTTGAGTAAGAAATCTTGTACGTCTACTCATTCCAACTTCTATTTAGCTTAGCAGGATTATTAATTTTTTCTATGATGCAATTCCTATTTAATTGAGAATTTTTTTGCAAGATTATTCTATTTTCTTCAAGCCCGGGCCTCATGTTTTTAGAAAGAATTCTTTTCGTCAATCGTACTTCTATATGGCAAACGCTGAAACACATTCAATGGCGACTAATATACAAATTAAACCAAACGTTTTCCCTCTTTTGTTGTGTATAGTTTTCCTAGAGCAAGTCTGCAATAGGCTAGTTAATATACGGACAAACAATATTAGGGCAAAGGGTTATTTGCTTGTGTATAGAAGCTCTTCGTAAACTTTGTTTCACTCACAGTCTCTAGTAAAAGATTCACTGCCTGCAGCCTCTTAAAATTCTCACTTGTCGTTGGTTCTTGTCTACCGATTGCCAAAGAACGACGTGCTAAGTTGGCTTAGATAACCTAGAAAAAATATATCAATCCAGCTGAAAATGGCTCGATTTGGTACAAGGTAGCATGCTAAACCATATCGTGTTTGCCGGTGTCACGAAATAGAGCATACCCCGTATTAATCGTATCCCCCCAGATGAAGAGAAGTTGAAAAAGGCACTTCCGCGCGTATTTATTTATTTATTAAAATTAACTTCCATCTGCTTTGTTTTGAACAATGACACTAACAGGTATGTTCATTCCTACTATAATTTTGCTTGCTCCGGTTCTAGAGCACTTAGAACATAACGCTTAAGAACACTTAGGGCCACTAAGTAGCCTACATTCGAGTTGCTTTGCTTTGAACATTGTTTAGGACACCTAAAATAATTAGAATCACTTTTAATTTTGATTACAACCATGGGCGCCCGCACATAGGGGCAAGGGGGGTACTTGCCCCCCTGGAAAATTGATTTTCTATTTTGTAACTACTACTTTTGGTTTTTAACAAATTTCTTCGCACTAAAGTGCAAATGTTACTAACCATGCCCAAAGTCAAAACTGAGATATTTGCATTTAGAAAACTCTGTGAAAAAATACTCGTGTTCTTAATATGATGTTTTGAATTTTCCAACTCTTGCTAGAATCTTTAACCGTAACCATTGTGTTTTGTCCCCTCCTGCAAAGATTTCTCCGGGCGCCCATGATTACAACATAAATTTTTCAATTATACACATTTATCAATAAAGGGGATAGAATGGTTTATTCCCCCGGATAGTCTAGACCGGTATGTTCCATCCGGGGGAAGGATTATTTCATCTCCTGGATAGCTTTAGGGGAATAGAATATCACGTGACACCGGGTCGAACGAGAAGCACAATGTTTAGCATTGCTGTGGTAAATTCGAAAGGTTTCACGGATGGTTTTCACTTTTCACAAAGCGGCAGCCATCATCAATCACGGTAGACCGATTCTTTACTTGCAGGTTACCTTATAATTATTAATTTTAATTATAGATGAAAACATCACCGTGTCGATGTACAGCGAAGCCCAGAACTACGAAGACGCCATCTCGAGAAACGTGGTCGCTGAAATAGTCGGATCAACGTATCCGGACCAGGTAGACAAAAAATCATCGCAATTACACTTCGCACATTTGCCGCGGGGTGCGGTGGTGTAGTGTTGGGTTCCAGATTCCAGGTTCGAATCCACCATAAGCCGCCGCGTAGGAACCGTGAGCAACTCCTTTCACTCAATCGCAATTGCGCGTGCGCTTCGGCGTGAAATTCCGATGCAGTGTCCTCCGCGCTGTAGTCGGCAGCGCTTCTGAGTATATATCTTGAAGGGGCGCTATAATAAGTGCACACACACACACACAGACACACACACACACACACACACATATATATATATATATATACATGATGCATACATATTTTACAATGTTACAAACGAAGTCTGGTTTTAACAACAGTATAGGCTACTCTTATCCCTGTTCTCAGCTAGGTCGACCTTGCAAACCGCCTCAAAACGCTCACTTAAGCTCTTGTTACCGGTACATGTTTATTGTTTAACGACACTGCAGTCATATCAAAGATAATCAGAGTCGTCCTCCTTCTTTTTCCAGACTTGGGACTGGCACTGGCAGAGAACAACCCTGCAGTGGCGGAGTTCTTTCTCGACCGACGACTATATATAAACCGCTTTAGACCATAGACTCTGGCTTCGGGGACTCTTTATAGATAAAGCTGTTTATATATTAATAACCGAGCAGGATGATGGAAATACGGTTCAGCTAGAGCTAAGTAAAAAACACTCTGGCTGGACAACGTAATTGAAGAGTTAAGTTACCGGTAATCACACTGTGGCTGACAGACGAACTAAGTGCAATGCAGGGTTAAACGGCACCTTATATATAATAGGGCGTATACGCTTCGGTGCTCAGCTGTTACAAAGCATTTCAAACTGAATAGCCTACTTCTGCGGACCCTAGTGCCAAAAATGTTGGACATCACTGCCTGAGAGTATGACCCAACTCACTGAAATTGTAGGCTATAATAACACTATGTAACACGATTTTTGTTCCTGGGCAATGAGTAATTTCCTGGTTATTTGTGCTTCAAAAGTATAGGAAATGGTTGTTATTCTGTTTAAACTTTGCTTTTGTGGACAGGAGAATCATATTTTTTTAAAAACTATTTCCACAACAAACGAGAGAATTTGTTTGTTTTTGTTCACGTAAAGTCATAAGAAAACTATATAGGTCACAAGAAAACACAAAATGACTCTTAAGCAACATGTATCAATACTAGAATGATACAAAAACTGACCACCCGAAATTAGAAATGCGTACTTTTTCGAGATTTACAGTTATACTGTAAATCACTTTCACGAATCAGCCCTCAGATGTAGTCTCCCATCATGTTCTCATTGTACTGTCCTTGGTAGCGACGTTCAAAGTCTAGTATATCCTGGTGGAAGCGCTCGCCTTGCTCCTCCGAGTATGCTCCCATGTTCTCCTTGAAGTTATCAAGGTGAGCATCAAGGATTATGAATTTCAGGTACATCCTGCATCCCATTTACTGTAGTTCTTCACTTGAATCTCAACCAGCTCTACATAGTTTTCGGTCTTGTTATTGCCCAGGAAGTCTCTAACCAACGCCACAAAGCTATTACAAACCGCTTTCTCACTCCTAGAAAGCATCTTGGAGAAATCCTTACACTCCATGATTCTCTTTATTTGTGGTCCGACGAAAACACCTGCTTTGACCTTTGCCACAGACAGTTAGGGAAGAAACCTTGAATGTAGGCCTATTTGAAAGCTACCGATTCCTTATCCAGAACCGCGCCAAATTGTTTCATTAGGCCCAATTTACATGTAACATGCAGTGGTGGCATCAGCACTTTCCGAGAATCCATCAGTGGCTCCCACTTGACATATTTGCAACCCAAATTGAACTCGGTCCGCTGGGGCCAGTCCCTCTTGTGGTAGTGCTCCTTTTGTTTCTGCTGTCCCAAAGGCAAAGGTAGCAAGGAAACTTTGTCCGAACCCTTGCAGACCCATCAGGAATGATACCATTTTGAAGTGTCCTATGACATCCCAGCCGTATTCATCGAACTTCAAGGCGACAAAAAGGTTCTCACGCTGTTGTAATCCTCTTTGAAGTGTACCAAGTGAGCCAGAGGAAGAGGCGGATACTTCTTCCCATTATGGAGTAGCACGGCTTTGAGGCACCCAGATGAACTGTCAATGAAGAGACGCCATTTGTTCGGGTTGCAGTCGATTCCAATTTCCTGAAAAAGACCGGTCAGGTTGTGACAGAAGCAGAGTCCATCTTGACTGGTAAAAAAGTTTGAAAATGCTTGATGGCGCTTCCTATGATCTGCGATTTGAACACTGTCATCCAACAGGTTCCACTGCTTGAATCTAGATGTCAAAAGTTCTGCATTGGACTTGGTGAGACCAAGACCTCTGATCAAGTCGATGAGGTCTTTTTGGTTTGGATAGTACGGATTTTTGTCATGAGCTAGAAAATAATAGTCTGGATCTAAAACGTCTTCATCGCTCTCTGACTCTGATATACTTTGTTCTTCTGAAGGCGACTGATTTCTATCCAGAGGAGTGGGTACCGGAAGCTCAGGACTGTGTGGCACTGGGGCCATGGATGAAGGAAGGTCGGGGATGTATGATAGGAGCTGCATTCTTTTCAGTCCGACGTTTGGAAGGATCCACCATGGAGAAGTAGCTTGAGTGGTCAGTGGGTTCTCGCCAGTTCTTGGTATTGCAAACTTCATGGCTCTCTTTTCCCCTCTGTACCATCCTCCGCAAGAAAGTACAGACATAGCAGAATGCGTCAGCCGTATACTTGCAGCCTCTTGATGCCATATGAGTTGTGTCTACAGGCTATGCACCTAGTCAGACGTACAACTAAGCTGAAGTGCATGGTGGGCTCAATGCATCTTTATTTATACTACTACCTGTAGCTATTTATAGGTGTGGCAGGTTCTGGCACATTCTAGAATATTCCTGGGATTCAAAAAAGCTGTACAGCTGCTCCGAGTTAACACGTGAATTTCAATGTACCGAAAAAGCAGTTACATTTCAGAATAATCAATATCCTGGCCTCAAAAGCAAAGTCTTTGGGGTATAATGGCCATTTTCTATACTTTTGAGGCAGAAGCAATTAGGAAATTACATTAATTTTAATACCCAGGAACAAACAAAAAGTAAAATTTTGTTACGTAGTGTAATCTTTGCATTTTTATCTCTACCTGTAAAATGAATTTAAACGGTGTATACAAATAGACTTGATTGACTGCAATACAAAATAATCATCCGGGCAATATTTTTGCAATCGTCGTTTCAGGTGGTTATCTTCGGAGGACACATCGATGCGTGGGACGTCACAGCCGGATCAATGGACGATGGAGGCGGAGTTATGATCTCCTGGGAGGTAACGACACTTAGGCTAATATCTACTGGGTATGCTAGCCTATATATGCAGCGAAAAGCGCTGGCACTAAGCCTACACAACATTTCACTGAGATAGGTATAGGCCCAGGGCCTTCCTACCGACCAGGGCTGTTTTTAAGGAATTTCTATAACTGCACAACCCCTTCTTTCCTTTCTCATCCTCCATGGTAAATTATTCCCTATCGGAGGAAAATGATCTTTTAAAACTAGCTTTAACTGCATAGAAGTGCATGTACAACTGCACATATCCATTTAGAACTGCACATTTTGTGTACAACTGCACGCTAAAAAACCCTGTTCCAACAAGATCATGAGGCCTACAATAGCGTCAAATTTCATAATGCAAAGGTGTCGATTCAAAGGAATTTCTATAACTGCACAACCCCTTCTTTCCTTTCTCATCCTCCGTGGTAAATTATTCCCTATCGGAGGAAAATGATCTTTTAAAACTAGCTTTAACTGTACGGAAGTGCATCTACAACTGCACAAATCCATTTAGAACCATATTGCACATTTTGTGTACAAGTGCACGCTAAAAAAACCTGTTCCGACAAGATCATGAGACCTACAAAAGCGTCAAATTTCATAATGCAAAGGTTTCGTATCATCATGCTGTGTCTAAAATAGTCTTTCTCAGATATATTTATGTTTCTCTGCTCCAGTCCACCTATTATAGCCTAGGTCGCATTAATTTTATCAAATCGGTTGTCAATGTGAAATGAATAGCCTACACTTCACAGCGTCCTTTAGTTTCTGTATTTCAAAACTTTCTCATATATCAGTTTCACTCCTCTGTTACAGTAGCCTACCCATAATTGTCTTGCATTTATCTCATCCAATGACCAGCCCACATTATTCAATTAATCCACTGCCGTTGTTGTTGTTTTTCCGATAGGCGTTGTCTGTGATAAAGAAGGCAAACCTAAGACCAAAGAGAACAATTCGAGTCGTCCTGTGGACTAGCGAGGTAATGTCACACGTTTTATTACTGTTATTAGGCCTATATTCGTTTATTGGTAACAAAAACTGATATACACACCACTATCAGGTACAAAAAGCAGTTTATCAAATACAATATAATACCTACAGAATGTCTTTAGCCTTGACTGGTTGGATTTGTCTTAGGATGAGAGCACTGATGCCAGTAGGCCTAGCCTAGGCTTATATAGTTTTCTAAAATCATTTTAGGCGTCATACTTAGGCAGTTGCCTTTTAGTCAACTTTATCGCTGTCATTCTCTCTTCCCGCCTGAAGAATACTACAGATGTCTTATCTATAAAATGTTTGACACAGGGCCTAAATTCAATGTCGTGAAGATTTGATAGAAGCAATAGACTTTTAAAAACAGCGACATAGGCTACGTAGTGCTATACACAAGTAACAACCAGTGACTAAACATAATTATGCCTTAAGTAAACTACAGGTCCATCCATGGATCGGAATACGTGGGTCGATTAGCGCGAAAATAATGTTGTACAATCTGGCATAATAAAATCTTATCTGAGCTGATTCAATCAAATTCAATGCAATAAAGCAAACCCTATGATTATAATCTTATCTTATAACTTCTATAGCGCCACTATCGCGATGCACAAACAATTAGACGATGGTTGTGTTTAAACGAAATCGTGATAAAAAAAATCGTTATCCATAATTGCATTTATTCCAGTCGGTCGGATACCAGAACACCTTAGAACACGATTGGTAAGAAAGTAGATGTAGATAACATACGTGCGTTTACACCTGAGAGATCAGCAAAGTGGTTAAGACTGGGAAGTACGGTATACGCCTAAATTTATTCTAAAGCAGTTTGACCCCCCACAAAGAACGCCATATAATATGGCTAAGCAATGACCTGGTGGTGTGAGGTTCAGAGTTGATAAGGCTTAGCCAGTGCCTAAAGTGTGGGAAAAGAAGTGCCTGCCTGGACGCCCCCTACTTTTCCAAAAGAAGTGCCTGGACGTCCCTTACCTTTCCAGTCTGTGCTCGCCAATCAGTGACTGGAGTCGCTGGACGGCGTTCAGATTTTCAAAACAAGTGCATGGAGCCGTCTATGACCGTCCAGGCACACCTAAAGCCCTGGCGCCGCTTAGCCTACGTAAGGAAATGGAACGGAACGATAAGGAAATGGAAGATGAAAGACGTCTGAAGTCCTGCTGCGACACACTGCACGCTGCTTCTTCAAAATCTCAATCAATGTCAATTTCTTATTTTCCAGGAATACGGTATATACGGAGGAGATGCCTACTATGCAGCACACAAGGTACGTAGGCCTATTGTAGACCTGTTGCAGACTGTCTCTTTCAATTCAAATTTTTTCAATTTATAAGTTCTAATGATCACCAAATTTATGGGAGGTGTCTTCGCTGAGACACCACTTAGCGGTAAGATACGACTTACAAAGACGCGTCGTAGACTTTACGACACCTCGTATCCACCACTCCCACTTACAGGACCACTTACTTAGTCGCTAATTAAAGCGTGGCTATACACCGTGAGGCATAAAAAAGGAAGCCCCAAGAAAAATCGCTATTATTTCAACAATATTCAAACAATGTCAATGAAATTCAGGAAAGCTATAGCTAAATAGCAGACAATGTAAAAACATTTACAGTTTTTAATAAATCTGTCCGCCTTTAGCTTCTACGCATGCGCGAAGTCGCTTGCGCCATTCACGCACCGCCAAGTCAATAATTTGCTGGTCAAGATCGCTCCAAGCTTGCATTATTCTCTTACGAAGGTCTTCAACATCACGGACCTTTGTTTTGTACACCATTTCCTACTTCTCGTAGCAATACTCAAAATGATCGTCTGTAGCCTATGTAGCAGTTGGAACTCGAAAGAGAGACATTGCAGCCGACCGTCTTTTACGCACACGTCCAACGTTAGCAAATCCCTTATGGTGTCAGTCGGTGTTTCTTCTCTAGGGTGCACGCCAATTCACTTTGTTGAACCGGGGGTAAAAATCAACGGCCAATACTACAGAGATGTTTTACTCAGGCATGGGAGGCATTCTACCTGAAATTCGAGAACTCTCTGAATTTTACATTTTCCAGCAAGATGGTGCTAAAGCGCACGGAGCTCGAGAAACGGTTGCACTTCTGACGAATGAAACTCCTGACTTCATAATTCCTACACTATGGCCCCCTAGCAGCCCAGTTCTGAATCCCGTGGATTATAAAATATGGGGATGCATGCAGGTAATGGTGCACAAAACAAAGGTCCGTGATGCTGAAGATCTTCGAAAGAGAATAATGCAAGCTTGGAACGATCTTGACCAACGAATTATTGACTCGGCGGTGCGTGAATGGCGCTAGCGACTTCGCGCATGCGTAGAAGCTAAAGGCGGACAGTTTGGGTACAAACTGTAAATGTTCTTACAGTGCCTGCTATTTAGCTATAACTTTCCTGAATTTTGTTGATATTGTTTGAATATTGTTAAAATAATAACGATTTTTCTTGGGGCTTCCTTTTTTATGCCTCACGGTGTAGTTAGCGCGCATGCGCACGGGATATTAAAATGCGTTTTGTTACACATTAATGGTATTTTGTGACTGCGAAAACCACAAGCATAAATCAGCTCATCGTCCCACAGCCAACGGAGTTAAATTTGGTGCCTCTGAAACACTGTTTAATAGTTTAAACCGCGTCGAAGTGGACGAATCGAAGATGCCCCGCCGGCCATGTTTGCCTTTACGACAGCGACTAGTAGACTTACACGACCCTCGTAGGTCGACTAGCGCAGTCGTCACTTAGCTGGCTAAGAGGTGGTGGTGAATTCCAATTTATCCGTTAGTTGCCCACTAGTCGCAACTAGGAGGTAAGACACGTCTGAGACACGGTCATAAATTTGGGCCCTGAAAAGAGTAGGCTACATGTACATCTAAACCACAAAGAAACAAAATCGTTCCGCTAGCAAGGTCACCCCTTTCTCGTGTCTATTTTAAATATGGCGAAGGTGTAGAAAAGAATAAGTGCATACAAATAGGATGACCTAACAGATAAGATGAATTATATGCACATCGACCGTTCACCATAATAATTATCACGTTATACACGCAGTGACTCAATCAAATACCGTTTAAAGTGTTTTAATATGATATACAGTAAGCAGGGGATGTTGCTAGCTCGGTGGGCAAAGAATTCGACTGAGTAGCTGAGTAGGCTCACGAACTTCGAACAGAAAACTGCCCTATATTTGTTCGAGCGTAACATATCATATGCGATATTTAATGAAGGATCTGGTATAATGCATAGGCCTACATGTATTTTCAGACAAATATAGGGCCTATCTATGAAAACTTATAGGTAGCAGGTTCGATTGAAATCTAAACATGAATTTGCAAGTCTGCGGTTTATTGATCAATTCAAATGACAAGTTCCTAGCCTGACAACCAAAGGCTATAGGAGCGTTTAGCGTGCTTTTGAAAAAATAATAAGTCGAGTTACATGTACATGTATTGTAAGTGGGATTTTTCTGTTAAGGTAGGCCTAACTGCAGTGTAGCGATATCCTTGATCCCACCCATACGTTCTTACCCTGCTATATATGTTGTTGAATGTTAATTACACATGTTAAGTTAGGAAGAGGCCCTAGTTAATGATTAGTTAATAATTTGATTGAGAACTTTCACATTGCTCTGTTTAATTAATTGACCAGTGCTATAACCAGTACTTAGGGGCAAAATATATATTAAATAGGGGCAAACATTACGGAATATAACAATGATCAATCACGGCATCAGCCAATGAGATGCGGATAAAAGGATCGGCTGCTGCGCCTGCGCGTTGAGGATCTTCAGTCTGGGAAGGAGGACCGTAATGGCTGAAGTTTGAACGGTCGCAAGTTGTTGATAATTATCGTCGGATATTATCGTGTGGTTTCGTGACATTCGGAACGATTGGAAGCCGGAGTAACGAACGATTAGCGTCCTAAAGTGTGGACTATATTGAAGGTCAAAGAGCGTAACGAACGATCGGTAGAACGCTTTACTTACCGGTAAGAGCGTGTATGCGTTGCAGTTTACTGCGTATACCTGAGATCTACAAGGTTACGCCTCATGACATTGCGAAGTGATAAATAATCTACAAAGGTTACTTCGGACGGTAAATGAAAGTCGCAACAGTTTGTAAATTCGACATTGAACAAGAACTGTTCAAACCGTAAGCAGCGACAGCAAAGATATTCGGCATTTGAGAAGAAAAGTCCGACAATTATCCGCAACGGAGAAATGAAGTCTACAGCCTGGAGATCAGCCATTGACGAGAATACGATGAAGACCGGCCGGTGGTGAAAAAACTACAAGAGCTAAAGAATTCAACGCGGGAGGGTAGATATTAAAGTTATATCCCTTAAAATTACATTAATCAGTACTGGTTAAGTAAGGCTATTTAATAGAAGATTGTGTTAAATCAGACATTATCCCAAACCCTTAGAGGAAAGATTTGTTTGCTGTACATGTTGACATATATTAATATTCATATGCTAATATTATTTTTATATTAAAACACTCGACGTGTTGATTTGTTGACATATAGGGCAGTAACCTACATTGCAGCGAATAGGATTATAGTATGCAAATGAGTAACTTGATCTCAGCTCTGAGATCTGGAATATAATACCACCCAAACTATTGAGCCATAGTGTGGTCTTAGCTTTCCGTTACAAAACTGGGGGCTTCGTCCGATGGATTTTGAACAATTTTAGACTGTATATCTGAGTGATCTAAGAAGTATTAGATTGCGTAGTTTTATTACGATAGAAATTAGTTTGACTCACGTGTATATAAGATTGAAGCGCCGTTTGAATATTAATTAGGTGTGACGTAGCTTGTAGTTAAATTATACTGACTGTTATTGGTTGACAAAGAGGTCAGGTCTAAGGTTGAACTGATTCACCGCGAAAATTTAAATAGCGCTTTGGAAAATTTTGTAGCGCAGACTTATTTATAAGATAATTAATCTTTGACGATGGCCGCAGAATACTCAAAGTGGGTTAAGGTTGGTTCGGATCTTGGTTATTCGGATCAGGGACTTAGAGATTTCGTCAGAGAGAGACAAGAAGAGAGCAAGGCCTTTAAACAAGCAGAATTGCTGGCTGATTATGAAAAAGAGAAATTGATTTCGGAACGAGAAAGGGAACGAAGGCAAGAAGAAATAGCTGACAAGAGACGTCAAGAAGAGATAGCTGACAAAATACGCGAAGAAGAGAAACGAGAAGCTGACAAAAGACGTCAAGAAGAGATAGCTGACAAAATACGCGAAGAAGAGATATCTGAGAAGAGACGTCAAGAAGAAATAGCTGACAAAAGACGTCAAGAAGAAATAGCGGACAAAATACGCGAAGAAGAGATAGCTGACAAAAGACGTAATGAGGAATTAGAGTTACGAAAGCTAGAGATGGAAGAGAAGAGGAGCTCTGAAGAAGCCAATCTGAAAAGGATTGAACTAGACAACCAGAAAGCGATTAGACTTAAAGAACTAGAACAAGATAGACGACAAGGCGATAGAGATGATTGGATTGGAAATGGTTATGGTAGAGAAACCAGTGGACAGAATAATAATGCCAAGAATGTGAAGATGCCAGTATTTAGGGAAGACAGAGATTGTCTTGACGCCTATCTACTACGGTTTGAGAGAAGCTGCATGGCATACGAAGTCCCAGAAAGAATGTGGGCATTAACACTAGTAAAATCCTTAGACGGAAAAGCATTACAAGTTTTCGAGAGGTTGGAAGTAGATGAAGCACAAGATTACAAGAAATTAAAAGAGGAACTGTTGAAACGATTCCAGCTCACGGAAAACGGATATAGAAAGAAGTTTCGCTCTTCTAAGCGTGACACAAATGAAACTGTAACTCAGTATGTTGAGAGATTGAGACGATATATGAGGCAATGGTTGTCAATGGCCGGATTCAAAAATGATTATAAAGGACTAGAGACACTGGTATTGCGTGATCAGTTCTTAGTGACATGCGATGATGAGATGAGATGCTTTCTCAAAGAGCAGGGTAAGGTGAATTTGGAAACGTTGCTAGAAAAAGCACAGAATTATGTGGAGGCTAGAGAAATTAGCGAGAGGAAGCGGACACCTATTCACAAAGAAAGGGACACTGAACCTGAAGGTCGTTTTAGAGAATTTGCAAAGAGCAATAGTGAGAATAGAAGTAGTAGTCTTGGACGGAATAGGAACAGGGAACAGGACAGGTACGAAGATAGAGGTCGGTTCAAAAATTAATGGGATTTCAGGAATAGTAAACGGAGGGAAGTTGGTAGAGAAGATCCAAGAGGAGGGTGCTTTCATTGTGGATCTACGTTACATTATGCATCAAAATGCGATAAGATGGGACCAGGCGCAAGGTCACATACGGTCGCCACTATGCAGTGTTTTGAAGATAGAGAAGAGGAAGATGTGGAACATGAGGTTACCATATCGTGCTATGAAGCTGAAGGAGCAGAAACGATGGGGGCTTATACGAGCATGGCGTTGGTGAATGGGAAACAGGTGAAGGCACTAAATGATTCGGGTGCAACATGTGTTGCCATTAGAAAGGGTTTAGAGAAAACTTACCAGTATACTGGACGTAAAATGGTTTGCAGATTTGCTAATGGAACCAAAGTAAAATACCCAACAGCTCTGATTGACATCAAGAGTAAAGAATTTGAAGGGAAAGCAGAGGCATTAGTGATAAAGAACTTGGTCAAAGAGCTGATAGTAAATCCCGGATTATACGAGAAGAAACCAAAAAGAATCGGGTGTATAAATGAATTCAGGGTCAAGGACGTTGGAGTGAGTACCCATGAGGATGATGTCACAAGGGGCGATTCTAGTAAGGAGGTAGTCGCTGGTGATGTTGAGGAGACAATGCGTAAACGAGTGACGTTCGAAGAAGATTATTTGCTAAAAGGTGAACGTGACACACTTGAAGAAAAGACGGATGGTGGTCTGGACACAGCATTTAGGTCCAATATCATAGAGGAGTCGAAGGCAGAGGGGCCTGTGAGAGGAATATTAGCCGGGTACGATACACGTACACATGACAAAGATAGGAAAGAGCGAAAAGGTGAAACAATAAAGAAGACTTTTAGAAATAAGCCACTGAGATTGGTGGAAACATATGATAAATATTTAATCACGGGCGGAAGCAGTGAGTTAAGTGACAGTCGTAGAAATCAGAGTAAATATTGGAAGGAAAGAGCAGACTGGAGAAATGAAGAGAATAGAAATAAACGAAATGTGAGCCAATATAGGAGATCGAATGAATGGAGGTACGGAGAATACGAAGAGAATCCAAATGTGGATAGTAGAGAAATAAGGTGGAATAGGAGGAACACATGCAGATATAATTGGAGAAATAATGGACCGTGGTACAGAGAAGAACCAGCTAATCAGTTAGGAGGAAGACAAAATAAGAGTTATGGAGGTCGCAATGATCTGAGTAGGTGGAAAAGTAGGTCATGGAATGACAGAGAAAAGTCATGTCCTAAAGGCAGTGTTAGGTATAGAACTAACAGAGATGTGAGTGTAGGGAGTTTTGAGGAAAAGTAATAGGATGGATGTAGACAGGACGAGCTGTCCAAAGAAGAGCAGAAGTCCTGCAAACAGAAGTTGATAGTAGTAAGTATAGAATAGTTAAGTAAGTAGATATGTAAATATAATACATTATGAGATTAAGTTGAGTTATTGTTGAAGGTAGGTTTGCGAGTTATGTTGAGTGAAAGGAAAATAACTAAAATATGATTAAACCAAAGGAAGAATCTGTTGATAAGATAAAGGAAGATTGCCAGGATAACAGTCGAATGGAATGATGATCTAGAAAGATCATTTCAGAGTTTAAAGAATGCTTTATCAGAAGCACCGATATTGAAATTACCTGATATTGGTGTGGAATTCACTTTGAGAACGGATGCGTCCAATACGGCGATGGGATGTGTGCTGATGCAGAGTCATGATGGGGTTATGCATCCAGTGGCTTATGCAAGCAAGAAATTTAGTGAAAGTGAAAGGAACTATTCTGTGGAGGAGAGAGAGCGCCTGGCGATGGTTTGGGGGATTAGAAAGTTCAACCGCTACCTGTATGGCCAGGAATTTGTGGTAGAGACTGACCACTTAGGACTGCAATACTTAAAGACTGGTAACATAAGAAATGCTAGAGTAATGCGCTGGTACCTAGTGCTTCAGAACTACAGCTTTAGGGTTAGATACCTCAAAGGTAGTGACAATGTAGTGGCTGATTATTTAAGCCGAGGATTAGAGTAAGTAGAATTAGACATGTAGATAAGAGAATCAGTGTAAATGCAAGGTAAATTACAAGTATAGATAAGGTAAAGGTGATACCATTTGAATTATCACAATAGATATTAAATGTTAATGTTGAGTAGGTAGTTGCATAGTTACATAGCTATAGCTAGTGTAAGTGCTAGTGTAGATGACTGAGTAGTAGGAGTATTATAAGAAGTATGGGTAGTTTTAATAAGGATATTGAAAAGAAAATTTGTAGCAAATTTTAATTTGTGGGGGATTGTTGTAGCGATATCCTTGATCCCACCCATACGTTCTTACCCTGCTATATATGTTGTTGAATGTTAATTACACATGTTAAGTTAGGAAGAGGCCCTAGTTAATGATTAGTTAATAATTTGATTGAGAACTTTCACATTGCTCTGTTTAATTAATTGACCAGTGCTATAACCAGTACTTAGGGGCAAAATATATATTAAATAGGGGCAAACATTACGGAATATAACAATGATCAATCACAGCATCAGCCAATGAGATGCGGATAAAAGGATCGGCTGCTGCGCCTGCGCGTTGAGGATCTTCAGTCTGGGAAGGAGGACCGTAATGGCTGAAGTTTGAACGGTCGCAAGTTGTTGATAATTATCGTCGGATATTATCGTGTGGTTTCGTGACATTCGGAACGATTGGAAGCCGGAGTAACGAACGATTAGCGTCCTAAAGTGTGGACTATATTGAAGGTCAAAGAGCGTAACGAACGATCGGTAGAACGCTTTACTTACCGGTAAGAGCGTGTATGCGTTGCAGTTTACTGCGTATACCTGAGATCTACAAGGTTACGCCTCATGACATTGCGAAGTGATAAATAATCTACAAAGGTTACTTCGGACGGTAAATGAAAGTCGCAACAGTTTGTAAATTCGACATTGAACAAGAACTGTTCAAACCGTAAGCAGCGACAGCAAAGATATTCGGCATTTGAGAAGAAAAGTCCGACAATTATCCGCAACGGAGAAATGAAGTCTACAGCCTGGAGATCAGCCATTGACGAGAATACGATGAAGACCGGCCGGTGGTGAAAAAACTACAAGAGCTAAAGAATTCAACGCGGGAGGGTAGATATTAAAGTTATATCCCTTAAAATTACATTAATCAGTACTGGTTAAGTAAGGCTATTTAATAGAAGATTGTGTTAAATCAGACATTATCCCAAACCCTTAGAGGAAAGATTTGTTTGCTGTACATGTTGACATATATTAATATTCATATGCTAATATTATTTTTATATTAAAACACTCGACGTGTTGATTTGTTGACATATAGGGCAGTAACCTACATTGCAGCGAATAGGATTATAGTATGCAAATGAGTAACTTGATCTCAGCTCTGAGATCTGGAATATAATACCACCCAAACTATTGAGCCATAGTGTGGTCTTAGCTTTCCGTTACATGCAGCAAATATCGCATAGCTTATATAAATTTAAAACCGACACAGCAAAATTCATGGCAACAACGGATGATCAGAAGTTGTTTACAGGAGTCGAACTGAACTGTTTTTGGCAGCCATTCGTGGCGGTCTTTTTTAACTTCTGCTCACTTTTATCAACACCTTCTGCCGAATGGAAGGGTGGGGCGCGGTGGTGTAGTGGGTATGTTCGTTACCTTGCAGCCGGAGGTTCGAATCCACCTCAAGCCGCCTCGTAGGGACCTTGGGCAAGTCCTTCACTCGCAATTGCACAGCGCTTCGGCGTAAAACTACAAGCACAGCGATGTAGTCGGGAGCGCCTCTGAGTAGTAAACTTGAAGGAGCGCTATAACAAGTGCACATAAAAACAACAAACCAGTATTCGGGTCTAATCTCAGCGTTTATTGAATAATCCGCTTGACAGACCGCAACTGGTTACAGTGCATGTCTTTGTGATTGCCTTATTTCATAACATGATTAGGGCTTACTCAGTTAACTTTGTGCTGACTATATTTCCTCTCTTATCAGAATGACGCCGCCAAAGTGTCGTTGATCATGGAATCGGATCATGGAGTTTTCAACCCTAAAGGATTGCATTTATCAGGTGAATATTAATCATGTCAAGTCAGGAGGTTTAATTCAGTAAAACGTAACATTCTGTAGACTAATAGGCTAATTAATTAGTTCTATGCAAACAAGAAAACTGTCCCTTTTCTTAGATAGCAAAACACGACGCAGAATGCTGCGTCACAACTTCAACTTCAACTTGTTTATTGATCTAAAAAATATAAAACAGACAATTATGCATTCATAATAGTAGACAAAGTGATTAATTGCAGTTAACAATTGCGATGGTATAGCTTAGTGTACAATCATTAGGCCTACTGTGAAATGTAGGGGGCAATACTCCCGAAGGGAGTGATCCGGCTATTGGGGTCTATTTACCAAAGAAAAAAATCTTCAATATAATATAATAAATGATAATAGATTAGGAAACAGATGACAAGACAAAATAAGACATACATATAGGTCTATGCTATGACGCAACAATAGGTAGCCTGGTCGGACACGACAATAGCATTCAACACAGCCATAGTAGCCTATAGTAGGCTATGGCATCACAGCAATGCATAATAGCCTATAGCATGATACGGTATGACTTTGTATAGTGTATGACTTAAATAACTTGCTAGACTCTGTATACTATGGCTGTGTTCGAACAAATGCCATATTTTGTGACCAAATTTAAACTCTATGGAGCCAAATCCTCATAATTATTCCAGGCTGCGTTTATGCAACTTCCTTCCAACGGCATATCGTCATATCTTGCTGTGCCACAGATTATTATTTTGAGCTAACATAATTATATAACTTGCCTAAACGACATGCTAGAAAGTCTAGGCCTTACTGTCTTGCAAATCACTATGATCTTCCGATGTCAGGCTATTCATTTTTTCTAAAACACTATCTAATTCATGATTGGGCAGGGGACGATAACAGTTAAATAAAAATAGGCGATCGTCGCCTCAGAATTAGCCTATCTACACGTAGCCTATCTCCATTTTTTCAAAATCGAGTTTAGTTTTGATTTGTAGCGAAGGTTCGTTTCTCTTTCATCACTTTTGATCGTTTTGCCTAGGAGATACGACAAGTAGTTTTAAAGATATTCACCGAAAACTACCTGTCGTATGTCCATTTTCAGGATTGTTTTGTCGTATCTCCAATCTCTAAATTTTTTCCGTAAAATTTCACCAAAACTTCAACCTCGATTATCTCGTCTGGTTTATTTTTGAAAACATGAAATTTGTGTCTCATATTGACTACTTTCAATTGTGAGTAATCATTATTATAAAAAACAATGACCATTGTTGATGCTCAATTGTTCAGGAAGCGGACTTGCACGAGGGATGCTGGAGGAAATCCTGAAGCCATTGAACGACATCAACACCACAACCGTCCTCGACGGCGGAGGTGCTAGTTCGGACACCGAGTCTTGGCACTTTGGGTCGGGTGTTCCAGCAGTCGAACTCTACAGCGCAAACGAAGACTACTTCTTCTATCATCACACTCGCGGTACATATCCATAGTCTAGTCTTGTCCATTCCGACCCGATCACGCTCACATTATCAGCCTTCCACTAGGCTACCATGCGGGGTGCGGTGGTGTAGTGGTGGGTTCGGTGCCTTGGAACCGGAGGGTTCCAGGTTCGAATCCACCTCAAGCCGCCGCGTAAGGACCTTGAGAAAGACCTTCACTCTCAATTGCTCGTGCGCTTCGGCTTTAAGCTCTGATGCAGTGTCTGCGCTGTAGTTGGGAGCGCCTCAGAGTTGATTGCTTGGAGGGCGCAAGGGCCCAATACCAAATGCGGGAAATAAAAATTAAATCGATACATTTCTTTACGTGCCCATGTGCGGAGTGCAACCTGTTTTTTTCCTTTAAACGAATACATAATATATAAGCGCATTTTAACAATGATCTCAAAATAATTAGGCTGTGATTTTACCATGACAATCGTTTTCTCGTATTTCTGGATTATTTTTTCTTATTTACTTCGCTTAAACGTCGCCACTGTTTGCACTCTGACAGTGCCAGTCCCAAGACTGGACGAAGGAGGAGGGCGATTCTAATTATCCTTCTTATTGCACAGCATCGTTGAACCGAAATTACCACCACTTAGGCCTACCACCACTTGGGTCTACCACCACTTGGGTCTCTACCACCACTTGGGTCTACCACCACTTAGGCCTACCACCACTTGGGTCTACCACCACTTGGGTCTACCACCACTTGGGTCTACCACCACTTGGGTCTACCACCACTTAGGCCTACCACCACTTGGGTCTACCACCACTTGGGTCTACCACCACTTGGGTCTACCACCACTTAGGCCTACCACCACTTGGGTCTATCACCACTTAGTCCTGCCACCACTTTGGCCTGCCACTCCTTAGGCCTACCACCACTTAGGCCTACCACCACGTAGACCTACCACCACTCAGGCCTACCACCACTCAGGCCTACCACCACGTAGGCCTACCACCTCTCAGACCTACCACCACTCAGATCTGCCACCGCTTAGGCCAACCACCGCTTAGGTCTACCACCACTTAGGCCTACCACCCCGTAGACCTACCACCACCTAGGCTTACCACCACTTAGTCCTATCATCACTTAGTCATGCCACCACTTTGGCCTACCACCCCTTAGGCCTACCACCACGTAGGCCTACCACCACTCTGACCTACCACCACTCAGATCTGCCACCGCTTAGGCCAACCACCGCTTAGGTCTACCACCACTTAGGCCAACCACCCCGTAGACCTACCACCACTCAGGCCTACCACCACTTAGGCCTACCACCACTTAGGCCTACCACCACTTAGGTCTACGACCACTGAGACCTGCCACCACTTAGGCCTACCACCACTTGAGCCTACCATCTCTTAGACCAACCACCACTTAGGCCTACCACCACTTAGACCTACCACCATTTGGACCTACCACCACTTAGGCCTACCACCACTTAGGCCTACCACCACTTAGGCCTACAAGTACCATAGCTCGGCCTCTGAACTTCACTTGTTTCGGCTTACCTGAGAATTTCTCTAATCTTCTCTTATCTTGTTTTTCTTATGTTTCTCGCTCTCAGCTGATGCAATGACGATGATGGACAGGGACGTCTTGGATCGTGCGACAGTTCTCTGGGCGACGACCATCTACACAGTAGCCAACCTCGAAGACATCCTTCCACGCGCTGGCGAATATCCATTCACATCAACATCGACCACAACAGCATCCTCTCCATTCGCTTTCCTCCTTACGTTGTCGGCTTCTCTTCTGGTTGTCGTCAGGCTTTACTGATCCGACATCTGTCTCTGCAGAGAAGCAAGAAGGAGAGTTGGCTGCAGCTGTGCGTGGACAGAGCCGCTTTTATTTAGGACCGCTATTTAGAATTTAGAATCAGTTGAATTAATTGAAAACGCTGTGTTATACATAAATTATTTTTACGGAGTAGGCGTATGCACAGAATGCCGCTATTATTTTTAGGCCTTCTTTTTTAGCATATGAATTGATTTAACTCAATGGCATTGCGAAAAATGACTCAAATGCGAGTTTTAATATTCTCCGAAGGACATCAGACTTTTACTGTAGAGGCCTACAGGAACCTGAAGATGTGCATGTGTGCACGTGTGTATGTGTTTGCGTGGATGTGGGTGTGTGTGTGGGTGTGTGAGTGAGTGCGTGTGAGTGTGTGCGTGTGTGTGCGCGTACGTGCATGCGTTATACAACGAGGGTACCAGCGAGAAATCAATTGTTTTGTAATAGATTCTGACCTTTGTATAATTAAAATTTTGCCGGTAATCGCGAACTGAGGTGAGAAACTTAGGTTTATTACCAGTTTCGTTTTGAATCTAAAGCTTCACATTCTTAGCAGGGCAGACATGGAGTATTTGAGATATATTTTGGTATATTTACGCTATTCATAAATCTTCGTAGGCTATAATAATAATAATAATAATTATTATTATTATTATTATTATTATTATTATTATTATTATTATTATTATTATTATCATTATTAGTAGTATTATTATTACTATTATTATTATTGTTATTATTGTTATTATTTTTATTATTATTATTATTTTTATTATTATTATTATTATTTTTATTATTATTATTATTATTACCTCCCTCCCCTATTTAAGACTATGTAGAGTATTTGGAATAGCATGTTTTAGTCTGCAATACGAAACTAAAACAATTATAGGGCCTAATTATGATGATGATGATGATGATGATGATGATGATGATGATGATGATGATGATGATGATGATGATGATGATGCTGATGGTGGTGGTGGTGGTGGTGGTGGTGGTGGTGGTGGTGGTGGTGGTGGTGGTGATGGACGACGACGACGACGACGACGACTACGACGACGACGACGATGATGATGATGATGATGATGATGATGATGATGATGATAATAATAATAATAATAATAATGGCAGACGTTGACTGTAAGCTTATATAGTGGTCTAAGCACGGATACGAAAAACATCGGCTCCACATTTCTGCCACTGTTCCCAAGATCTTGCAAAGAAAGACCCTGGCAAGATGTCCCACGCTAGGTGGCTGCCAAATGAAAATCGAGTAGACCTATAGGCTTACTTGCACTTTGAGTGGCAACTTTATACACAACAACACAATTGAAACAATACTTAGAATTTGTCGTCAATACTAATGCTAGGGTGTGGTTTTTGTTTGCTACGCCTGTATATTCGTTTTATTGAGAAAAAGACATTCTGACAATAACGCAGAAAATGTTAACATGAGTGATAAAGAATAATTGAAGTTCAAAGTACGTTTAGTTAGTCATAAGCTAGTATATATTTTTATATAACGATCGTGGAATAAATTGGGAGTTGTCCTTAAGTGGGAGAGTGAAGATGTGTGTTCTATGTCTTAATTGATGAGAGGAGGGGGGGGGGGGGTCGGAGAGGAGGTAGGAGTTGGTGAAGTACGTGTTTGGGGTTGTGTATAATGGAGAAGAGGAGTTTTGCATCGGCTATATTGGCAAGTTCGGAGACTGTTGGAAAGGTTTGCTCTTTTTGCCTCTCTTTTTACTATCCAACGGTTCAACTCGGCGGCCTTTCTGTGAAGGC
Source organism: Lumbricus terrestris (assembly GCA_949752735.1). Classification (NCBI taxonomy): domain Eukaryota; kingdom Metazoa; phylum Annelida; class Clitellata; order Crassiclitellata; family Lumbricidae; genus Lumbricus; species Lumbricus terrestris. Next base: position 32,969,146 of record OX457042.1, read on the forward strand.
AAAACAACTGTTAATGATAATAATAATGATTGTTATATGGGTCCTGTATATTAAATCTAGGAAATAAGCGAATGTAAACAATGACTGTATGTAATGACTGACACGGCAGGGCTGTTTTTAAGGAATTTTTAGAACTGCACAACTCCTTCTTTCCTTTCTCATCCTCCATGGTGAATTACTCCCAATCGGAGGAAAATGGTCTTTTCAACTAGTTTTAACTGCACAGAAGTGCTTCTACAGCTGCACATATCCATTTAGAACTGCACATTTTGTGTACAATTGCACGTTAAAAAAGCCCTGTGACACGGGTCTATCCATGCTTAGACTATACCCAAATCTGCATACGAAATGGCTGTTCAGAGCCAAAACACACCGTGGCGCTAAGCAAAGAGTCTTCTGTTTAGAGTCCATTTCAGTAGACCTATAACGGGTTTTTTTTATGCAAAACACCGCCCACACACGTTTCGCTTTTAACGATCTGTGAATTTGACGGCTGCTACCACTTTGTATGAACAGATAAGGTCATGGGCGGAGTTTATCAGTTGCTGGGGGGGGGCTAAACCCCCAGAAGACTCCAATTCATTTTTTTAACCGTGTAAATGGTATCTTTCCCGGTTTTAGCACCCCCAAGAAGGCTTTAGCCACTCCAAGAACGGAAACCAAACTCCGCCCATGGATAAGGTATACTTATGTTATGCCTAGCAGTTGTTCCAGATTCATTCATTCATTGTGGTGATTCGTATATATATATATATATATATATATATATATATATATATATATATATATATATATATATAGAGCGTCCCTTCAAGGTTAGGCTACCACTCAGGAGCGCTCCAGACCCAGATCTCGGCTGAAACGTACTGTTTTAAGGCTGCGATAGAACGCATCCGTGCAAACCCTTGGCAAAAGAGAGAAGGCATTCAAGGCAGGGCGCTGTCTATGAGCAGTTTGTGCTCGGGGGAATGGGATACAAAGAGGCAATGAATTGTTTCTCGAGAACCACTCGTGACTTGTTCATTAACAGTTTCTAAATACGCCTTGCCGGGTTTTCCACTTTATCGCCAAAAAAATGAAAATTTGCGTTAAGCTTTGCCCACAAGCTAGGCCTAGTGGCCTACGTAGGTTATATCCAAGAGACAGAAGGACAAACACACACACACACACACAGCACACGCACACACTCAAACACAAACACACCCACCCACAAACACACCAACACCCACACAAACCCACGAACACTCACACCCACACACACACGCACACTCAAACACAAACACACACACAAACACACACACACAAACACACACACACACAAACACATAGTGAAGCTTGATCCAGATATACAGGGTGCGCCCAAAAAAGAGCCTCCCAGGTTTTTTGCCAATATCTTGACCAAAAGTAAGAATTTCCAAATGAAATTTTGCAGCCTTATAGGCAATTCATATTTACACATGATGGCCAGATTTCATCAAAATATTTCAAACAGAACAAAACTTATGCCACTTTTAGAGAGGCCACCCACCGTTTTTTGACGATTCAAAAACGCGACGCAACAAAAAGCAACAAAAAACCAATCTAATTATTCTGGCCAATATTTTGGCCAAAAGTAAGAATATCGAAATGAAGTTTTGCAGTCTTATAGACAATTCATATTTACACATGATGGTCAGATGCCATCAAAATATTTCAAACAGAACAAAAGTTATACCACTTTTAGGGAGCTCACCCACCGTTTTTTGACGATTCAATAACGAAACGCAACAAAAAAGTAACAAAAACACGAATTTTTTATCATCTCAAATAATTGGTATCATATAGCCTTGATAATGCCAGATGATCATTATTATTATTATTTAAAAAAGAAACAGGGTACCAGCGTAGCTGCGCGTCACTGAGAAGTCACTTAGCAAGATGACAATAAAATTGGTAAATAAGGAATCTATCAGATTAATCAACAGGTCCATCAAGAACTTTGCAAAGAGACTCAAAAAAAGTTTTTGCACTGGTGGTGGGCACATTGAACTCAAGTTGTGAGGCACTACCAAGTTCATTTAACAACAGTTATTTGAGATGAGACTTAATAAAATCGTGTTTTGTTGCTTTTTGTTGCGTTTTGTTTTTGAAACGTCAAAAAACGGTGGGTGACCTCACCAAAAGTGGTATAACTTTTGTTCTGTTTGAAATATTTTGATGAAATCTGACCTTCATGTGTAAATATGAATAGTCTTTGAGCCTGTAAAATTTCATATCGAAATTCTTACTTTTGGCCATAATATTGGCAAAAAACCTAATTTGTGTTGCGCTTCGTTTTTGAATCGTCAAAAAACGGTGGGTGGCCTCACTAAAAGTGATATAACTTTTGTTCTGTTTGAAATATTTTGATGAAATCTGGCCAACATGTGTAGGCCTAAATATGAATTATCTATAAGCCCGTAAAATTTCATTTGAAAATTCTTACTTTTGGTCAAGATATTGGCCAAAAAACTAGGTTTTTTGGCGCACCCTGTACATGTATTCTCTGATTCATGCTCCAATTACCGAACTAAATGACACACGCAATCCAAATCGCTATCAGTTTTCTGTCTGACGCTTTACCTTAATTTAAAGGTTTTTTACCCTGTCTAGACGACGACCAAGGTCATAATCGTCCCAGCCTATCATCGGCCAGAGGTTGTTTCATCATTATATAACTGACCGAGAGCCTCTCACTTCTTGTTAACTTTGTACAGCCGAAACTCACGAACGAGCAGCAAATCAACGGTTCACAAGAGACTACTGAATTTAATTTGTGATGGACAGAAGTAAGACAGAGTGCTTAATAAAATAATCTATACCATAAATCTGAGATCTATATGTGTGTATGTCCGTCCCAAGAAAGGCTCAGACACCGATTCATTTCGCAACACTAAACAATTTTTTAGGTTCTCATGCGGGGATAAGGGATCCTAAAATTCCCGGGCAACGTCGGGTACCCAGCTAGTAATACTAATAAATCTCGTGACCTACTGTGTTTTAACTTTAACGCTCTACTCTTTCAACTGGCTCACCAACTGTAGCCTGACTTATGGTTCCAGTCAATAAATATTGTTACATTAGGAATCTTTTGTTTCAGTTTTTGTTATATAGCTGGGACGATTCGGTGGCAACTTAAGATTCCTTTGTTTCAAGTTAGGTCTACTGGATATATCAGGACTTAATTTCTGCAACTGATAACATTGTTCGTCTTCTTTAAACCTTTTTAATGGCTCCTTGGGTTGATAAACACTGATAAGGAAGAACTCGAAAGAATATTATGATAGAATGAAAGCGAAAGAGTTTGCATAGAGTGGAAATGAATCGAATCCATTGGAACACCACGAATCATGGGCGGAGTTTGGTTTCCGTTTTGGGGGGCTGAAAAAGAACTTGGTCTTTTTTGGGACTGAAACTTGGTCCAATATTTTCTCGCCCGAAAAAAGTTGATGACCTTTTTTAGTCGTCGGGTTAAAATCTCGCAAAAATTTTACTAATTTCTCGGACAAAACAGTTGATGATTTATTTAGCCATTCCGTTGAAGTTCTTGGGGAGCTAAACCCACGAAAATATACCATTTACATGCACGGTAAAAAAATAAGTCTGAGCCTTCTTGGGTGGGGGGTGCTTAGCCCCATAGCCCTGATAAACTCCGACCACGCAAAGAATTCGATTGGATAAGTAAAATAAACAAAATACATTTGTATAGATGAGACTGAATAGCAATAAACTGAGTTGATTAGAATTGAATGTAATTGCTACTGCTATACTACTACTACTACTACTACTACTACTACTACTACTACTACTACTACTACTACTACTACTACTACTACTACTACTACTACTACTGCTGCTGCTGCTGCTGCTGCTGCTGCTACTGCTACTACTACTACTACTACTACTACTACTACTACTACTACTACTACTACTGCTACTACCACTACCACTACTACCACTACTAGTGCTACTAGTGCTGCTACTACTACTACCACTACTACTACTACTACTACTACTACTACTATTTATTACTACTACTACTACTATTTATTATTACTATTACTACTACTACTGCTACTGCTACTACTGCTACTACTATTACGCTTGCTACCATTATCGTCAACATTATCATCATCATCACAATTTTCATTATCATTATCCTCTTCTTTATTGTCATCATCATCATCATCATCATCATCATCATCGTCGTCGTCGTCGTCGTCACCATCATCATCATCATCATCATCATCATCATCATCATCATCATCATCATCATCATCATCTGATGATGATGATGATGATGATGATGATGATGATGATGATGATGATGATGATGATGATGATGATGATGATGATGATGATGATGATGATGATGATGATGATGATGATGATGATAAAAAGAAGAAGAAGAAGAAGACGAAGAAAACAAATTTATATTTTCGCAAAGGCACCCAACTCATATTATTATGCAGGTTAAACATTAATCGTTTTCCTGATTGTTACAAGCCGAAGTGTCTAAACAGGGTTTACAACTTGGAGGACGACTGTTAAGCGTTGTGACAGAATAAAATGATGGACACTAGTGACTGCAGAAATCTTGTCTCCTAGTTCTTGTATAAACTCGGGTGACTCGGTGTGTGCCAGCTTCTGCGATTTCTACTACAAGGGACGAATTTTATTTTATTTCCTTCTCCCAATTGCTAATGCGCCTCTGCAAGCTCCCTACTTAGAAGCGCTCCCGACCACAGCGCGGAAACTGCATCGGAATTTCACGCCGAAGCGCACGAGCAATTGCGAGTGAATAACTTGGTCAAGGTCCTTACGCGGCAGCTTGAGGTGGCTTGAATCTGGAATCCTTCGACTCCAAGACTCCGAACCCACCACTAAAACAAATGGTGTGATTTTGATTATCAGCATGCTTGCATTTCTTATTGCGAGCTACCTTATCCGCTGCAGCACCTGTGTTTTCCGATGTTAAATGCCAAGACGACGTTGCGAATGTACATTTATCCGGTATACTGTCGTGACATCCCACACCAAGCAACGACCCCTGTGCCACGGTATACGGCCAAATTATGACTCCTTCATCTTGTCTTTTCATGTCTGATCTGGAGACTCGATTGGACTATTTGTTGGAAGGTAAGCCAATAATTCGCCTCTGGTGAGAGCCCGCCAAAGTTTCACGATGTTGATCATTCCATGAGGTTGATATACCTTCCTATATACTCAGTTAACACAAGAGATTCCGTGAAGATCACTGGGCTCTACGATGCGTGGTTTTGGTTAAGACAATGCCAAGCCGGATGCCAGATGCTATTCGCCTGACATCCGTATACTCTTCCAGGTATGATGCTATGCGGCTAGTGCATGAAGCCAGTCTCCTGATTGTCATGATTCCTTTCATCTTAATCAATGACTATCTTTGAGACGGTGTCAAGGTTCTTTAGTCACCAGCTGTTAACCAAAATCAAGTCGCTTGCTTGAGACTTGAATCTTGATATATGAACATGCTTGCGAGCTGCCTTTTATTCCACGATTTATTGTGTTCAGCAATCCGCAATACCACATGTGTACCTACAATGCATGCACCGACATATTCCTACATTAAAACATGCGCACATTCATGAGTACATGGCATAATATTATTTTTGAAGGTTGTTGTGCTTTTTGTTTCAGATTTGTGGTTGACCGCCTGTTAAAGTCAAGAATTGACCATTCTTTCTGCGAATGGCTGCAGGTCCCCATAATGGAAAAGAGTGCGCTGAGATTCTGACACCGCGCCACATCCGATGTCGATAATTATAGCTCTTGGTTTTTCAATAGGGGGCGAATGGAACTCTAACTGGAGAGGTCATCGTGGTCAAGTCATTCGATGAGCTGGAATTAGTGAAGGACCAGGTAAATGGACGGATGGAAGGGCGAATTTGATGGATGGATGAATGAATTGATGCCAGTATTTAGTGGCAGACCACGGGCAGTTCTTTCGTTGTCGTTACGTGTCGTACTTCCAGTTTTAAGATCAATCTTTCACAGTTTCCACAAAGACAACTAACTGATCTTTATATAGTAAACCTATCGGTCGGACCGAAAACGACGGAGCAGGATGTTTTGGCGCCGGACGTTTTGGCCCCAGACGTTTTGGCCCCAGACGTTTTGGCCCCAGACGTTTTGGCCCCAGACGTTTTGGCGCCAGACGTTTTGGCCCCAGACGTTTTGGCCCCAGACGTTTTGGCGCCAGACGTTTTGGCCCCAGACGTTTTGGCGCCAGACGTTTTGGCGCCGCCGTTTTGGCGCCAGACGTTTTGGCACCGCCGTTTTGGTGCCAGACGTTTAGGTGCCGCCGTTTTGGCGCCGGAGTTTATTGATGAAAATAAAATGTTTGCCTAAATGGAAGTTGGATTGATAAAACTAATTTTTTGCGTAAGTGGAAGTTGGGTTTATGGAAATAACTGTTCTTGTGAATGGAAGTTGGATGAAACTAAGTCTTTGCTGCAATAGAAGCTGGATGGACGGAATCTTCCTCTACCTAAATAGAAGTCGGTTTGATGAAAAAATGCATCTAAAAGTGGAAGCTGGATTGTTAAAAAAAACTTCTTGGTTAAATGGAAGTTGGATGAGGATAATAATTTTACCTTAAAAAGAAGTTGGACTGATAAAGATTGTCGATTAAATCGGACTTGCCTTGATGATATATAATTATTGTTTAAATAGAAGTTGGAATGATAAAAATAATTGTTGCTCCAGTTGAAGCTGGATTGATGAAAACGATTCTTGCAAAGGCAGAAGTCGGATTACTGTGTACGGACCTTGAGCAGGAAAAGCTGCCGGCGCCAAAACAGCAGCGCCATAACGTCCTGTACTCGAAAACGAATAGTAATCTCGTGCCCTCTGTTTCTGAAATGCGACTGACATAGCGAGTGTACAGTGTATACAGACTGGCAGTAGTATTCATAAATTACATATAGTGAACAGTTTACTTTTAGTTTATGTATTAGATCTACTTAACTGAACATGTTAGCATACTTAGGCCCTACATTTGAAATTTTGAATATTGTCGGTAGATCTATTTTCTGCACATTTTGTATTCGTATTCGGCCAAAGAGTAATAATTAATTACTCATTCGCTACAGCCCTAATAATAATTAGAATAATAAATAGATTAATAGAATGACTTTTACAGATCTGGTGAGTTTTGTTGTTGTTGTTGTTTTAGACGATGGCATAACTGTGTCGATGTACAGTGAGGCCGAGAACCATCCAGACACGATCTCAAGGAACATAGTCGCCGAATTGAAAGGATCAGAATTTCCGGATGAGGTAGACCAGTGCTGTCCAACGTGCGGCCCGCGGGCCGCATGCGGCCCGCGAGGGGATTACAAGTGGCCCGCCCAGGCTCACTAAATTTGTGCACTTTGTGTAAAATGAAGTACAGGAATTATTGGTCGACTTGAGCGTAGGCCCCTATATATATATTTTTTATTGATTTTCTGACAGTCGCCGATTTGGAACGAAATGGTTAAAGGCTAGTTAGACTATATAACAGTCTCTTTCTTCTTTCTGTCCTTGGGGTTAGGTTCCCGTGGTCTTTCTGGAGATTGAAATACGACTTCTCGTTTTAACAACTCTTATTACTCTACTCAACTAAACGGACCTCGCAAACCCTCCCAAGGGCCAACCGTTCACTTCTAGTCAGTTCCTGAGATGTGTAGGCTACAGAGTTAGGCTACAAACACGTCTGCAAGTGACTACGACCAATCCTTCGAGAGATATAGTCGAGATCTAGTTATAGGCCTAAGGATTAGAAAGAGGCAATCGATAAGAGACCCAGAGCCGACGAGTGGTGATGTCTTGGCTCTTTCTGGTCCGATTGCTATGACTGCTGGCTCTTTAGACCGAGACTCTGGCAACGACGATTTTCATGAAAGCCAGAGCAATAGGATGGAAATTCGCCCTAGTCATAAAGTGGATCTTAGCCAAGAAATTGACTGGGCGACGTAATGAAGAGCTGAGGTGACCAAACTGTGTCTGTGCGACGAAACCGATTGCAAGGCACAGATAAACGCCACCTTGCACATTTTGGTGCTCAACTATTTGTGAAGTATGGCAATCGTGGTTTGTGCTGTCCACATGCTATTGTTCATCATTATTATTCCTGTGGGACTTGTCGAACTCTTTCCAAAAACTTATCTTTGGCCATTTCTGGGTCGTGAGCATAGGTGCAATCACGTCCTAAAAGTTGGGGGGACCATAATGAATCACGTCCTAAAAGTTGGGGGGGGCCATAATAATAAAGTTAGGGGACCACTCAAAAGTTGGGGAGACGCGTCCCGTGGGTCCCATAGGGTGGTTGCGCCTATGGTCGTGAGCATCTCTGAATAGTCATCTTGAACCGGCGGTATATAAATGACATATATGATATAATCGATAGCTAGATTGATAGATAGATAGATCATAATCATTCCATATTAAATTTCAGTACTCGTTGCAATATTATTATAACAGGTCTGTATAATTATCAACAAATGCTAGCTATTGCTTCTAAGTTTACTGTTGCGGCCCTCGGCTTCAAGAATCTTCCTTATCCCACCCGTGGTACCAAAAAGGTTGGACAGCACTGAGGTAGACGAATATTTCACACACGCAAAACACGCTAGAAACCAAATTCCACCCATGCAATGCATGCATGTCAGTTATTTTTTACAGGTACCCCGTGTGCCGACAAAAGCGCATGTCAAAGGCAATGTTAGGTCAAACCGTTAAAGTAGGCTATAGTGGATCCAAAGCTATAGCAGGCTTCGATTAAGCATGAATATAATTCACCAGTTCTAATTCTTGTTTAAACAGTTGTTGTTTAAAATTAATAGAAGTTGGATTAATGAAAATAAATGTTGCTTGAACGGAAACTGGACTGATGAAACAATTCCTGATTAAATTGAAGATGCATGGATTGATGAAAATAATCCTTGCTAACATAGAACTTGGACTGATGAAATAGTCATAATTAAGTGGCAGCTGGATTTATGATAGGCCTAATAATTCTTGGTAAAATGGAAGTTGGATTGATAAAGAAGTCATGCTACAATAGAAGCCGAATTGATGACAACAGTTGTTTCAATGTATGCTAGCTAACATCGTATTTTTGTGTCATTTCATTTTATTTCACGCATGCTTTTTTTCTCAGGTCCTCGTCTCTGCTCCACACAACACCACGATCCATATGAATATTCTATAATCCATTTAATCGGATTACTGTTAATTTTGTTCTTCTCAATTTATCATAATTCCTATAATTAAATTTATACATTCCTCTTTAAATATTTTCAGGTCTAATAGGCTAAATTAAAACATCCGATTTCTTTCGCAGACTCCAATAGTGTCCTGCGTAGTAAACCGCTCTTAAGAGCGTCATGATCTTCTTGCACCAGGGTCTCGGAATGTTCGACGAAAAGGAGCCCCTGATCAGGGCCTCCGACAGGGAGGGCTACTGGGGCCATTTGGCCCCAGGCCTCACTTGATAAAGGGCCTCGGAATTTCGGAATTACAGAATTATTTGCAATAAATAACTACTTAATTCAGTAAATCCCTATTAATTTTCAAGCAACAATTTATTGAAATGGAGAATTACGGAACTAAGGAGTTATTCATTGAAATGTAGGGCTATACAAATTCTAATAATTTCGGGTCGAAATCATTGACGTTAAATAATTGCAAACTGTAGACAAATTTTTTATAAATCTGTTATTACTTGTAAAACCGAAAACTTGTCAACACTCAACAGTCTAAACTCTATCGTAACTCGTTACTCGTAGTCATAAGTCAAACACTCGAACCTAAATAATTTTTAATATGAATATATAATCATCCGATACCCTGTGGATAGTGTAGCCTACACAGTACACTATGCTAGGCTATATAGGCCCATACATATTCTTACTTTCTTAGTCTCTCAGTGCGGTGGTGTAGCCAGGAGTTGGGGTTTGGGGCAGTGTAGAAAATGAATGTGTTGGTGGACGAATTCGAGAAGAATGAGGCCGATGAGGGCACGATTAGGGGCTTTGTTTTTAACTTGAGAAATTGATATTTAATCTATATTAAAATAGTTTTAGCAATATCAGTCAATTTGACAAAATTGACCACGATGTCAATTTTATTGAAAACATAGCAAATATTCCCCCTAACTATTAGTCTATTGTATTACATATAAATATTATTTTAGCTTAATCTCATAGGCTGCAGAAAGATGAAGAGATCATTCGAAAGTGGACATGAGAAACGAAAGAAATTGGCTCGACAAAAGGAAGCTGCTTCAGCAAGCCGAAAATTTCAAATTTCTTTGCACATCCTGATAATAGCAATAGACTCAGCCAGACAGAAGATCTTCGAGAAACAAATACATCACAAACAGAAAGTGACCTTCAAGAGACTTTGATGACTGTAACAAACGTGACTGATACAGAATGGAGTTTTGAACCAAGAAAATGTAATTGTACAGCATTTAACAATTGACAATGTAGGCCTATCAGATAGGCTAATTCAAATAATTTTATTTTAAATCCTTCAAATATTATGAGACATGATGACATTGGAGCAGGATCTCATAGCGATTCAGAATTTCGACGTAGATTATTGAATGAGAAGGCCTTGAAAATTAGTTGTGGCCCTGGGCCTCCAAATCCTGTCCGAGGCCCTGCCCCTGATAGAGTACACACTGTCGAGAAGAGAGAGCAAAGGAAGTGGATTGGGCACAGACTGAGGGCAGACTCACTGCTGAAAACGGTCATCGAGGGAAAAAAATTTATGGAGGGAAAAATAAAGGTGGAGCGAACAAGAGAAGGACCACGACAGATATTGCTGGATTGGATGATAACAAAACGGATATGGAACGCTTGAAGAAGAGGTCTAACATCGAGATTCATTCAAGAATTTCATGTCATTCAGGCACATAATTATACCGTGTTTACTATAGCTTTTACCAGCCCTCGCTCCACCCATCCGCACCCATACACCGCCCCTCTTTGCACCCACCTCGCCCCACCCCAAAAATTGTGAGATGAATGGCGACCTCGGACATTTCAACCTGCCTGTCTATAAGAGGATCCACCACTGCCTGCATGTTATTTCAACCAACTCGCAAACTGTTAGCTCGAGATAATAGATGTGCTGTGTGAAAAAACTTTGCAAAATTTCGTCGACGAAGACTTCGTATTTATACCTAGACTACTAATGTACGTTGCAGCATTTTCGTTAAGAAATCCAATTGATTTCTAATCTAATCTGATCATTTGCGAAAATGTGGGCCCCTCCAAACTGCGAGGTCTGGTGCTTCAGCACCCTTAATTAGCACCTACCCTAATGCGGGCCTGATTGTGGTCAATTGAAAATGGAAGCTGGAATGATGAAATAGGTTTTGACGTTTTCGAGTCATCACTCACATTCACGTCCACTCGTTCGCCCCCCCCCCCCCCCACAAGTCTCCGACCAAGTCTCCGCCCATGGCGCAAGAGGGGCACCGACACCTATTTTTAACTGCTATACTTTTGGTTCTTAACGCATTTCCTCCGCACTTAAGAACTAACTATAGGCCTCAAAAATAACAGAATGACACTGAAAAGTTACATCTAGAAACCTGTAGGAAAACTGACCTTATTCCTAATTTCCGGCTTTGCATCTTTCAAGCTCTTGCTAAAAATTTCACCGACACCATTAGACTATATATGCTTTGCCCCTCCTGCAAAACTTTTTGCGGGCGCCCATGATCGAGGTGAAAAATGTCTTGGCATGCATTTGTCCTTGCATGCAATGTACGCTGCGCGCTTTTTTCGGTGCACATTTGACGGGAAAAAATTTGGAACGCGGGTTTGACGGGACACCAGCGGGTTGTTTACGCAAAGCACCATTGATGAATAGGCTATTATTCGAATGATGTGTGAATTTGACAAGACCGTTCAGCTGTTGCCATTTCTAAGAACAGATAAGGAATTGAAATAAGCAGTTGCTCACGATACATAGACGGATGCAGATAGCAGGCTATGAATTTCACTTTTCTTTTTTAAACCTCGTCTTATCGGACATCAACAATTCAAGTTAAACTTTGCCAGAAACTATTGGCCTATATACCTACTCATGGGTCGAGTTCAGTGGCGTAGCCTGGAATTTATGATGAGGGTTTGGTGGTTTATGGCGTGGCTGGATGCTCTTCCTGACACCAGCACAACAGTACTAGAGTAAGTAAAAAGGGAATAAAGTAATAAAGGTAATAAAGTGAGAAAAACAATTGTTACTACAGGCAATTGTTTTGTTTTTTCTTATTTAAGTGAATAAATAACCTTTAAAAAACTTTTTTTCTAAGCCAATGGGGGTTTAACCCCCGAAACCCCTTGGCTCCTCCACTGGTCGAGTTGACCTCACTGCAGTACTTTGGTGGTTTTAACTTAAGGCTGCTTAACTATATACCGATACAATTACGGGGCACGGTTGTGTAGTGGTGGGTTCGGTGACTTGGAGCCAGGTTCTAATCTGCTTCGAGATAAACTTTGTCAAAAAAACTAGAGGCCTACCTACCTACGGGTCGAGTTAACCTCACTGCAGTACTTTGGTGGTATTAAGGCTGCTTAACTATACCGGTATAATTACGGGGTGCGGGGGACCTTGAGCAAAGTCCTTCACTCGCAATAGCTCGTGTTTTTTGACGTGAAACTCCAGTGCAGGGTCCTCGCTTTAGTCGGGAGCGCCTCTGAGTAACGAGACTGAAGGGGCGCTATAGCAAAATAATGTGAGAAGTAAACAGATAAATTGACCACAAACCAGAGTGAATAATGCACAGTTACAGGACGTAGTTGCAAAGGACCATTTGATTATTGCTATAAAATTTATACCATGGTCTTTTTCGATGGGATACGCACATACGGTAGGCGTAGGGGACATTTTCTGTAGTGGGGGCAAAATTTTTATTTCTGCCCGAAAATCTGATGACCTTTTTGTAGTCATCCGCCCAAAATCTTAGGATTTTCTCGTCCGAAAAATTTGACCTTTTTTAGTCGTTCCTGTAAATTTTCATAAAATATAGCTTTTTACCGCTGTGTGCCCGAAAAAATCCTCCCGTACCTGTTTGCCGGAAAAATTCCGAATCCCCCCCCCGTACATGCCTCCTTTGCCCAAAAAACACATTTGCCCATAATTTGGGGAACATTTGCCCCCCTCTGGACCCCCGCCTCCTACGCCTATGGATACGCATAATCTGATCGACTATATCAGACGTGATAATTAATCTGCAAATCATTCATTCACAAATCGGTTCCGATCAAAAGATATCGTAATAGTCAACTTGAAATGAGATTAAGACGAAGATTAAGATTAAGATTAAGAGGAAAACGATCAACGGAGAACATCGTCTGCCAAGTATCAATTAAAAACTGACAGATTATTCAATTCATTTCAATTCAAATCAATTCATGGATGCTGTATAAAAACATTTACTAGGCTTTATCCGCTGCTCCTTTGTGCTTGTTAACTGTCGCGTTATGTCGATCGGTTATTTTGTCAATAAAACGAATATATATATATAATTCAATTCGTTTATTGAACCCAGAAAATACATTTCACAGTTAAACAGAATAGCAATAGAACAAATGTAACAAAGAAACGATTAAAATAGCAAAATTAAATGAGTTTAAATGGGAACAAGGAACACACCTGAAGGGACAGGTCCTGCTGGTAGGGGCCCATTAAACAAGTGAGTGGCTGATTGAGGATGGACGGACTGTTGGGAGCTGGATGGAGTATCATATATTTTGTGTGCTAGGCAGCTATTGTATGGGTACGGATAAGTCCTTTGAATTGTGGTAGATTGGGAGCATTTTGGATGTCGCTGGATAGTTAACTTATTCCACACTAGGCATCTTACACAGCAGAAATGAATATTGCTGGAGAGGATGAGAAACGAATATATTTTAACAGTCATTAGATATCGAAACAACTCGAGTACTCGACCAGACAGAGCCGTTCAACAATGATTTGGGTATTGAAGAGAGAATGCCAGCTTAAAGAATTTCACACAATGCACGGCAAATGACCAACAAAAATGAAGGTCATCTACTCGTACCCGTCGCCGCCAAATGTCTGACGTCAGGAATTAATGATGAAAATCATGCGTTGCAGGTGTAGTGATGAAGGAGCATAATTGAAAACATTTCTATGTCGTTTGACTGGAAGCACCGTTAGTTATAATCTTTAACAAGATTCAACAATTAATGTAAAATCCAGTAAACCTATTCAGATTCTCCACTGGAGACTTGTTACATTACACTGTATCTTCTTATCGTCTGCTTAGAGTCTGTTTGTTTGTATGTGCACTTGTTATAGCGCCCCTTCAAGATTGCTACTCAGAAGCGCTCCCGACTGCAGCGCGGACACTGAATCGGAGTCTCACGCCGAAGCGCTGTGCAATTGCGAGTGAAGGACTTTCCCAAGGTCCCTATACGCGGCGACTTGAGGTGAATTCGAACCTGCAACTCTTCGGCTGCAAGGCGACGAACATACCCACTACAGTGACTACACCACCGCGCCCCACAACTGCTCAGAGTTCAATGGTGCCAATTAACTCCATTGCAAATGCATTGGAGTTAGAACCATTGCACTCTATAAGCAAATGTTATGTTCATGTCAATGAGCTTCAAATCCAACATTTGATGAACAACACAAACCTTAACTACAGGTTCATTCCATGGTGCACATGTTTTACGTGGAAAAACTGTTTCAGGATGAGATGCGATTTTAGAGGTGGAGGAGGAGGTTAAATTAGACACTGTCAACGGATTAGCCACTCAGGGACAAGTTCTCCAAACGCCCAAAACAAATGAATCACATAACAGAACATGGCAGAGTTTTTATTTATCCCAAGCAAAGGCCAGCATGTAAGAAACGGCAGTTTCGAACTAAATCGGATACAAAAAAGAAGAGGACCTGCAGAGGAGATCAAGGTCTCGTCAATCGATGTACGAAACATTTCCACTCTATGTATCAAGCATCTCCATCTGTGTGCTACAAGGCGTATGCCTATAGAGGAGCTTGATGATTTCCTCTTACTCAGACTCCAATTAATTATCGAACTAACTATATCATGGGCACTCTACATGTAAGTCTAACTCTTATCAGTATATCTCTGACAGTTGACCCCAGTGGCGGCGTCAGGATTTCAGTTTTGGTGGGCTAAATCCTCGCGGAAGAAATTTCCCATTTCTATCCGCCAAGATTTCAGGCGACCTTTTAATTTAATTTTTTAGGGGGCTAATCATCGAAATGTTTCATTTTTACATGTAAACAAAATCTGATGGGCTTTTTTAGGGGTGCTTAGCCCCTATCTTTCCCCTCTGGCGCCGCTACTGGTTGACCCGTTTCTTCTGAGTTTGAATCGCGTGCCTAGGCGTCGACTAAAGCTATAAGTTCATCGATCTGTTGCCATCGATAGCCAGAGGTTATGTCGGTCACTATATAAATGACCGTAGCCTGTCATTTTCTTAATAAGCTTTGAACACTACAAACCCACGAACGCTGCAGCAGCATTCTACAGTCTATAAGAGACGACAGGGCTTAATTGAGATGGACAGAGGTAAGACATCCTGTTTACTCAAAAACAATTATTATTCTCTTGGCCTATTGTGTTTAACCTTAATATTCTTCTGTTTCAAATGGCTCACCAACCGTATATAGCTTGACGTGTGCAGGTCTGTTTTTAAAGGGAATTTTTAGAACTGCACAACCGCTTCTTTTCTTTCCCATCCTCCATGGTAAATAGCTTCCAATCGGAGGATAATGAACTGTTTTTACTATAGTTTCTTCTGCACGGAAGTGCTTCTACAACTGCACAAATTCATTTAGAACTGCACATTTTGTGTGCAACTGCACGCTAAAATCCCCTGCATGGACGTGTGGTTTTTACTATCAGGTTGTGAATGTTTAAGACCGTTTTCTTCGACTTACGACTGGACTTGATTCCGCAACAGAATCAAGCGGTGGAATAATCGCGCTTCGCAACCCGCGATGTAGGCCTAACACATAAGTAAGCCGACGTACAAAGCATTAAAAAATCCGTCATTCGAACATGCGCAGTTTGCGCACATTCATGAATGCATGGCATAATATTATTTTCGAAGGTTGTTGTGCTTTTTGTTTCAGATTTGTGGTTGACCGCCTTTCTGGCGGTCACGTTGGCGTTGATGGCTCCCGCATCTGCTCAGCTGTCGCAAGACATTCTGGACTAGATCGCAGTCAGTCGACGTATGTATGTCTGCCATCGACATGCACCCATTTCCCTCACATCGCTATGTGACTGATTACTTGTCAAAACCTCAGTGATGTAGTCGAGTCCACCTGAGCCGAGTCCGAGTCCAGTTAAGCCGAGTCCGAGTCGAGTCCGAGTACAAAGAAGTTCGAGTCCGAGTTCGAGTCACTGTGGATCGAGTCCAAGTCCGAGCCCGAGTTCAATAACACCAAGATCCTCTGAAACACTCAATAGGCCTATTATCCATGGCATAGAAAGAATATTGATGCAGGGCTATTTTAAAGGAATTTTTAGAACTGCACAACTCTTTCTTTCCTTTCCCATCTTCCATGGTAATAAAATAATTACTTCCAATCGGAGGACAATGACTTTTTTGCTAGTTTTAACTGTACAGAAGTGCTTCTACAACTGCACAAATTTATTTAGAACTGCACATTTTGTGTACAACTGCACGCTAAAAAAGCCCTGTATTGATGCTATTTATTCAGACAATTTAATGTTGTTTATCCAAATTGTACCTTAAAAATACTGAATTAGATAAAGTTTTGTTCGATAATCTGGCAAAATGGAATGGATACAAATTCTTTCACTGGCAAACACAAGTTCAACATGCGAATCTGATGGAGTCTCTTATGTTGAGATTTGCGGCTAAAACTACCACCCATCAGCAATGCCTCTACTTTTGAAGTAAATGTTCGGAGTCTGTGGAATGGGGAATGGGAGTCTATCCACTGTGTTAATATCATCTGCCCGTCCAATACCCCAGGAAGACCAACTAAGTGCTACGTTCAATCCACCAATTGTGTAGTATCTGATCTGTTTATGGAGATGTAAACAAACATTTGCGCCGGTTCCGAGATCAGAGAAGTTCTAATAGCCACCAGCTACAAATAGCCAACAGACACGTCCAAACCCTGTCCTTATTTATCTTATCCATAAATCTATAGATTGGAAGTCTACTATCCGATAAGCATTTTAATGCCAAGTCCACTGAGGTGTCAACATATCAAACTCGATTTCAACTGCATGAGTCATGAATGCCATGGATGCCTGGTTATGTTTGTGTATAGGCCTATGTATTTATAGGCTCATGTTCAAATATTCACACTCGCCCATCCTGTGACCCCATACATAAAATAAGCTTACACTTGTAATTAAATTCGCTCGCCCTGTGGGCAGCGGTGCCCAGCCATCCAGTGGCGGCGCCAGGATTTCAGGTTTTTTTGGGGGGGGCTGAATTTGTGGAAGAAAATTTTCCGTTTTCAGTCGCCAAAATTTCTGGCGACCTTTTTTGTCATTTGTTCGAAATCTTGGAAAACGGTCCTTTTTCATATCCGCCAAACTGTCTGGCAAATCTCGTGCGTACATTTACGGTTAATTGGGAAGGGCTAAAGGGGGTTAATCGTGCAAATATTTCATTTTTACAATGGGAAAAAATGGATGGCATTTTTAGGGGGGCTTAGCCCCCCTAGCGCCGCTACGGCATGCAGCGATCCGTCACATCACTTCAATGTCAGGTTGTCATGGGCGGAGTTTATCAGAGGCTAGGGGGGCTAAGCCCCACCCAAGAAGTCCCTCGGTCATGTTTTTACCGTGTAAATGGTATCTTTTTCAGGCTTAGCTCCCCTAAAAACTTCAAACTGATGACTAAAAAAAGGTCATCAACTTTTTGGCCGGGAAATACATAGAAATTCCCCAGAGATTTTGAATTTTGATTTGACTTGATGACTAAAAAAAGGTCATCAACTTTTATCGGCGAAACGACAAAAAATTTGTTCGGCCCGCGCGTTTTGGGCCAAGCTTGTCAGCCTCCCCCCCCCCAAAAAAAACCGAATCCAAACTCCGCCCATGCAGGATGTTTATCGGACGAGCCTGTGTCTTAAACCCGCAGGCTACAAGTTTGGTTGAGTTGAGTGATCGTAATCGTAATCTCGAGACTTCTGCAGCGCCCACAAAAGCCAAGTCGCGGGAATCAGCTCATTCACAGGCGCTTAATCAAAACAAAATCGATAGGCAGCGGGTCAAGTCCGGAGAGTCAGGCAGGCAGGCAGATGGATGGACGACTAAGGTGGGTGATGTTTAGAGTTGAAATGAAGAGGGATGTGAGGAGAAGAGGAAGATCAAGAGTGCAGACGAATTGTCTGGATTGATTGTGGCAATAATCAATCGACTGTTCCACGGAGAATTCGCTACTCGGAGACAGTCTATAATAACAATAATAATAACGTATTTCTTTAACGATACAACGTTTTAACGCGATCGCATTCCGAGGCACTTTCGATGATCAAGACAACGAAGAGTAGGGTCATTCTGGACTAGTTTTTAACCAATAGTTAGTAATGAAGTCCCTGAGGGATCCTAAATACCTCGGGGCAAAAAAAATAAATTAAAAAAAAAATAATAATAATAATAATAATAATTTTTAATTCAACGTTTCAACGCCATTGCCTTCCAAGACACCTTTGCTTCGCCTGATCTTGACGAGTTCTAGCCGTTCCAGAATGCAATTTTTACGTCTCCGGATAATAATTATTGAAATCCCGAGAAATCTTAGATACCTCGGGTAAATTATTTTTACAAATTATTATTATAATATTTTGAAGTTCCAAAGGATCAGGACTATTTCGGGTTTAGAAACAGTAATAATCTAAACTATAAGTCTGGACGTGTGTCCTGATTGTGTGTTTTTATGTGTAGACCTAGTGTCTGAAACGGCGCGCCCTCGAGTACTGAAAATTTGGCAAACCTCTCTCGTGCAAAAAATGTGCAGGTCAACCGTCAACGCGACTATTTTGAGCTCATAATTCGCTTTACATCCCGCGATAGGGATTCTTCAAATTTCGATGCGGTAATTAAGCTGAAGGCTGAGGCTGAGGCTCGGTGAGGCGGCGGGCCGGGGCGGGCACTCACCTATACTCCGCAATCGATCGAGTCGATCGATCGATTCGATCATAACTCGGCCAGGTCGAGTCGATCGAAAAATCGTCGATTCAATCGACTTGCAAGTCGAGTCGATCGTGAGTCTTGCCAAGTCGAGTCGATCGTTGCTTCCAGGGCCGGATTAACAAATGTGGGGCCCTGTTCGGTGAAGCTTAATTCGATCCTTTTTTTTACAATATGAACGTGTCTCTTTATATTACAGTCTACCGTCTAGTGTTAAAGTATTCATCTATTACCGTCTAAGAATATTAGAAGCAGACTTTTAAAACCAGGGCATAGTCAGGCACTGCATAGTCAGGGGCTCAGGGCACTCATAAAAATTATAAGTAAACGGTCAGAAGCGATTTATGCCCTAAATAAATTCTTGGCAGGAAAAATACTCTGGCAGTCTTCTGGCACGACAACGACCAAGGCAAAGGATTTGTACCAGGGCATTTGCCATGATTTGTCCTTCTGTAGCGCCGCCACTGATCACACACTAGTACAGGCCTATATTTTCGCGTGTACCTACCGTTTACCAAGTAGTAACCTAATTCGTAAAAGCAAAGAGTGTATGGTGATGCCATTTTATAAATGCGTTGCATAGCACTTGGATTCCTATCAGAAGAGGTGTTAAATTATCTAAAATCATATAGATTTAAGTAGTTAAAATCTGATAGCCCTTGCTAGAATTTCTGGCCAATTTTAAGATAAGTCTGCTTGGAATTGGAAACTCCAATAAGGGCCCCACACATGCTCAAAAGTTGTAAGTCTATATTATGCTAAAATCTGTAGTTTTCAAATAATTTGACAATTTGTTCCGAGATATTTTGCTCATTTTTACTATTATGATTAACAGTGATGAAAAACAGTTATATTGCATGTGTGATTGTGTGAAGCCCCTAAAGTGTGGGGCCCCTGTTTCGGCCGAACATGTCGAACATGCCTTAATCCGGACCTGATTTGGCCGACAAATATTTTCGTTGATCTTCCGCCGAAAAACCTTTTTTTAGTCTTTCGCCCAAAAAACTTCTAAAAACCCGTGGCAACTCGGGTTATTTAAAATCTGATGACTTTTTTAGTCTTGTGCTACTTTCTCTCTCACCTTCCTGTTCCCGTTGCGTTGATTTACAGCTTCTTGAAACCTGATGGGGAGGACAACGTCCTACGCAAATCTCTGAATGGGGTTGGGGCATGGCCGGATTGCCCCCATGGATCCGCTCCTGAATGAGCATGATACAGATCTACTATTATAGGCCTGTAGCCTATACAGGTCATGTAGATGTTAATTTTGAGAATATAAAACTGGGCCTTTTATGACGTCACCTCGATTATGATACAATTCTACAATGAAATTAGTTCACTGAGAAAACGAAATTATGCCTATTGTGACGTCACTTTGATCAGGATGCAGGTCTACTATCATATTATTTCATTAATTTTGAGAATACAAAACTTGACCTGTACTTATTGTAACGTCAATCTGATTATGATACAATTTTACTATTATATTATAAATTCACTTCGAGATTTTAAAAATAGGCCTACTGCAACGTCACTTCGAATAAGATACAAAATGTGCTATTATAGAAGTGCATTTTGAGAACATAAACATTAAACAAGGCCTATTGTGACGTCACATCGATTATTATACAGATCTACCAGTATATTATGTTTATTTTGCGAATATAAAACGGGGCCTTTTATGACGTCACTTCTAGCATGATGCAATTCTACTATTAAATAAGTTCACTGAGAAAACGAAATTAGGTCTACTGTGGCGTCATTTCGATTATGATACATATCTGTTGTCATATTATTTCATTTTCATAGTACAAAACTGGGACTGTTTAAACGCATCATCGCTCTGATTATGATACAAATCTATTATTATACGTTCAGTTTGAAAATATAAAACTAGGCCCACTGTGACGTCAATTCGATCTGATACAGATCTACTATTAAAGAAGTTCATTCTGAGAATAAACTAGGCCTATTGTGACTAACTTCGATTATGATACATGCAGATCAACTATTATAGAAGTACATTATTTTGAGAGTATAAACTAGGTCTATTGAGACGTCACTTCGATTATTACACAGATCTACCGTAATAATCATTGAAGTTCATTTACAGAATCTAAAACGAGACCTATTGTGACGTCACTGCGATTACAGTGCAAATCTACTATAAATTCATTGAGAATACGAAATTAGGCTTATTGTTACGTCACACAGATTATGACACAGATATACTCTCGTATAATTTCATTTTGAGATCATAATTATAACTGCAGAGGTGAGCAAGAGACAAAACTAGGCCAAGGTCACAGTGACAAACTTTTTAACAAGCATTGCCCGACCCCTCTTTCATACTCAACGGATTTGAAAAAAACCCGAACGTTTGGACCATATTTTTCAGAGTGAGGTGATTCAAACCAACCAAACTACCCCTTTCACGCCACGGATAGAAGTTACTTGCACATACAACTAGCGTCGTGTAATTCGTCAGTCAGGGTCGCCATTGTCCATTAAAAAATAAGATTACCACTATAATATTATTTTCCCTTTATTTAACAATCCGGTTGACAGACCGCAACCGGTCACAGGGTACAATTATGCAGTCGAAACAATTCACAGGAACGCAGATCACAGAATACACAAATCTAAAATAAACTGCACAACGCGCGGTAGTGTAGTGGGTATGTACGTCGCCTTGCAGCCGAAGGGTTGCACGTTCCAATCCACCTCGAGTCGCCGCGTAAAGACTTGGGCAAGTACTTATTGCTCTGCGCTTCGACGTGAAACTCCGATGCAGTGTCCGCTCCGTAGGCTAGTCGAGAGCGCCTCTGAGTAGAGAGCTTGAAGGGGCGCTATAACAAGTGCACATACATAGCCTATTAACAGGACAGACAGCCTGCAATAATCGGCGCTAACTATAGAAGCCTACAAAGCATGCCCGCCCAACGGGGCGCGAACTCGTTACCTCTCGCTCTCTACTCCAGCGAGTTATCCAATGCGCCCTCGGGTCCCCGGTAATGTACAACGATGATAGATAGCAATTCGGTATGATCTCTTTGGATCTTAAATCGGACGGCACTAATATTATTACTCGAAGCATGATCGTTATGTAACTTGAAAACTGTTCTTTTTTGTCGTGCTGGAGTCATGAGTATTTCTGAGTTGGTCTGCTGTGTTTAAAGATGTGCTATAAATAATTATTGAATGAATGAATAATTTGTAAATTTGTACAATTGGTACAATTGGTGCAATTTGCACGCTATTGATGCTTCAGCTGGTGTGGATCAGATCAAGGAAGTCGTTCTAAATGGCGACCGGAAGTCAAAGACCTACGAAAAACTGGCTTATCTCAGCGATTACTTTCCGGATAGGATCTCCGGAAGCCAAGGACTCGAAGACTCCATTGGTTAGTAGAAGTTGTAAACAAGTCCTACAAAATACAAAGTAGGCTATCCTAAATATTACATTTTAGTGCTCAGGTTCCTTTGGGCAAAGTTACAGTTCCAACATCTTCTTAAGTGCCAATGTTTTGCATTTTACAACTGAACTTAAAGGTAGCCTACATGCATAGAAACAACAAACCCAGTTCAACAATTAAAACCAAACAGCAATCGATTTAATGACATGGCACTGGTAATCGGTCTTGAACACAAACGAAACTGATTATAAGTTAATTGACCACAATTAGTTGTCTAATTAATTATTGTTTTGCAAACTGTTGTAGACTACATCTTAAATGAACTGCTTAATGAGGGTCTTGAGAATGTCCACGGAGAAGCTTTAACCGTACGTTGTAAATTTTGATCCTTTTTCGATAGATTCCAATGTCCTAGAACAGTGTGCATCAGTAGGCCTACTTTGCATCACATAAAAGAAAGCACAACTCTTAAGTTCACATCTCGGCACAACTTCACTTGATGCACTTCACTTCACTTGATGCACTTCACTTCACTTGATGCACTTCACTTCACTTGATGCACTTCACTTCACTTGATGCACTTCACTTCACTTGATGCACTTCACTTCACTTGATGCACTTCACTTCACTTGATGCACTTCACTTCACTTGATGCACTTCACTTCACTTGATGCACTTCACTTCACTTGATGCACTTCACTTCACTTGATGCACTTCACTTCACTTGATGCACTTCACTTCACTTGATGCACTTCACTTCACTTGATGCACTTCACTTCACTTGACGCGTGCGACAGAAGTTGTCCCACGTGTGCACAAGACACTTTCTAAGACCGTTAATCATAATCCGCTCAACGGCCGTGAACCCGCCTTCTATAGCCCATGCTGACAGCAATAAGCTCTTGATTCAGATTGTGTAGGCCTATAGATAATATAGGGATTTATAAAATGCCATTATCATTGTTGACAATTTGTTGTGCACTCTCAAATCATATATGGCAGAGTTCAATTGATCGTTGCATGAAGAGAAATCTTGATCAAATTCGACTGGTGAGAAAAGCTGAATGAATTTCTAACGGACCCATTAGTAGCCTACAGGTCTTGAGCCATTAAGCTACAATCAGTGGCGTGATTCAGAGTCAGTGTTTATTCTAGATGTATCTGGGGGGAGGGGAAGTTCCCTTAGGAATGAGATTCCCCCAGAAAAATTCGAGACGCGTATTCACATTTCAATAGGTGCCATTCACCCCCAGAAAAATAAATTCGACATCTCAGGTTTTCATGTATATTATATGTCCGCCAGCGCAGTATTGAAGTACTAAATTAACAAGGTCATCAACTTTTGAAGTGCATGATTTGATTTACTACATGTTTCTTGGAAATCTTGGACGAAACGACTAACCAAGAATCCTCAGCTCCCCCGAAAAAAAAATGGAAGGCTGGATTAAACACTTAGGCCTACTCAGAGTCCGGGTTCTATCCCGGAATCGCGATTAGGCTACACCATTTTTGGATAACTAAGGATCAATTCAGATATATCCGATAAGAAAGATAAACCACACGAATTGCAGTCTGATATTCCTAGAATTGACAACGTTCTCTGCGAATCGCTGTAGGTTCCCAAGTGGACTCGTGGAAAAGAGTACGCTGAGATTCTGACACCGGTGCCACATCAGATGTCTATCATGGCTCTCGGCACTTCAGTCGGAACAAATGGAAATCTAACTGGAAAGGTCATCGTGGTCAAGTCATTTGATGAGCTGGAATCAGTGAAGGACCAGGTAAATGGACGAACATATTATGGATGGATGGATGGACAGGTTGGAGTGTGGGTGGATGAATGGATCGATGGATGAATGATGTATGAATAAGATACACGGATTTATTAACTGATGAGTTGGTGGATGAAGTAGAAATGGAAGGACGTTTGCAGAGGCTAAAATTACCACGATCCGAATGTATGGATGATGGATATAGGCTACTGTAGAGAAGGAATAGATGAGTAAGTGAATGGATACATGTATCCAACACATCAATCGATGGTTGGATAATTCATCACGTTATAAATCGAATATTCATTCTTGTATCAACTGTATCCTAAAAGTGATTTTTGGAATTTTGAATAACTATTCTTACAATGACAATATATGTGAATATTCGGGTGACCTGACAAAATGTCGCTAGACGAAATGTCGCAGTGACAAAATGTCGCCGACAAAATGTCGCAGTGACAATATGTCGCATGACAAAATGTCGCCGACAAGATGTCGTGGTCCAAATGTCGTGGACAAAATGTCGTCGACTAAGTGCGTAGTGAGTGCGTGGAATAAATGGCTTCGATCTATAGACTATCCGAAGTTTGAAGTATACCTATACGAGGAGGTAGAGCATGGTAGCGGACCAGAATAAAAGAAGACGCATCTGAGACAAAGTTTGTAGAAAGTACACAGCGGTACAAAGGATCAATGGACATCAAAGAGAAAAGAAACAGAGATTTCATTCAATATTTAGGGGACATCGCAAGAATTCTTAATATCAATGTTGTATGAACTGCCTGAATGCTGGATTAGCATTATTCATGGAGATTTTCGGAGACGTTAATAGATTTAATATTAATATAGGCTAACTGTAGAAGCAGTATAGCTTTGTTGTAACAACGTGTACTGAGAGTTTGTTTGCACACTTTGTAGCTTTGTATTTCTGTTTTTAACTTTCTTCGTTGACATTACTAGTTGGAATGTTTGTCCGTTGACAGTATACCATTAACCAATTCATTCGATTGTTATTTTTTCAAATAGTCGATCATTAAAATAAACTAGTATTTACTCATTTATGTTTGTCTCATTTTGTCGGCGACATTTTGTCGGCGATATATTGACACTGCGACATTTTGTCGGCGACATTTAGTCTGGCGACATTTTGTCATGGAACCAATATTCGTCTTAATCCAAAAAACAACAGGCAAAACGCTGTAGCTGTGCAGTAACATAATAAAATTAACAGATTGGCTATACTTAGTTCTTATTAAGGTTGAGTTTGGAAGTAGGCTACGTGTTTTTAAACAATATTCTTGGGATAAAGAGGGAGGAATTGTGAGCCCTTTGCCTAAAGTTATATACCGGATCTCGCTGCAGTGGAAAGTGGTTACGGAGGACATGAAGCTCGTTGCTCTGAATGACTCTAAAGAGCACGGTGTCAGTCTCTAGCGCTAACCACAGCTATAACTCCGGTTATTATGACAATTATGTCCAGGTTCCTGGTAAGATTGTCGTCTACAATCAACCGTGGCAGGGATACCTTACTTCTAATCGATACAGAAGAGAAGGTGCAACTGAAGCCTCAAAGCGAGGAGCCATCGCAGCGCTGGTCAGAAGCGTCACCGACTTCTCCATTTACAGTCCACACACTGGAGTTCAGGCAAGTTCCCTGATTTGTAATTTTCTCTTCTCACAATATGAAAATCACTCAGGGCTTTTTTAACGTGCAGTTGTACACAAAATGTGCAGTTCTAAATGGATTTGTGCAGTTGTAGAAGCACTTATGTACAGTGAAAACTAGCAAAAAGGTAATTGTCCCCCGATTGCAAGTAATTTACCCCGGAGGATGGGAAGGGAAAGAAGAAGCTGTGCAGTTCTAAAATTTCCTTAAAAACAGCCCTGAAATCACTAGTACTGAAATGCTTCCCAGCAGTTACGTTATCTAACAATTATTTTCTCCCTCTTCTCCTTGAGTTTTTCACAAGTAGTGCGGCAGTTGAAGTCTCTCAAAATCAAGGCCTTAACCTTATTAGCTATTTACAGTACTGTTCAAAATCGTTTATTTGCCTTTGGTGCAAGCTGAAAATCT
Organism: Lumbricus terrestris; assembly: GCA_949752735.1. NCBI lineage: Eukaryota > Metazoa > Annelida > Clitellata > Crassiclitellata > Lumbricidae > Lumbricus > Lumbricus terrestris. Next base: position 32,995,647 of record OX457042.1, read on the forward strand.
GTAACCACATAGCCTACCCGGCCTACCGCAAACTTCCAAGTATATGCAACTGGCCGGGATCGGGGCGAATCCTAAATTTCCAGGGCAACGCCGGGTACACCAGTTAGTACAATATAAAGTAGTGCAGTAGGCCTAGCCTATAGCATAGTATTGCACGTTTTCTTTTTATGTCACGCTATGCAGTGCTTTTACCAAACGTTAATTGATACTATCTTGTCGCACGTCTTGCCAGTGCTTGTGTCTTGATCATTTAACATACCGTTAATTCTGTTGAAAAATTCTTTCAGGACTACAATGCAAGTTTCGTGAAGATTCCAGTCGCTTCTATCACAGTTGAAGATGCAGAATTACTTCAACGCTACTATGATCGAAGTGAAAATCATTTTCTCCAATTCACTTTTAATTCACCTCAATTCGTTAGTTCATACCGTGAAGCAATAGTTCCCAACCTTTCTCAGTGCAATGTATCCCTACCAAAAGTCATTGACTGCACATATTTGCCGGACCCCAATTTCACTAATTTTTCTAGCAATTAGTTCTCTAATATAATTATGAAAGAGGTTGCTACAGTATCTACACCACATTATGTACTTTATTATTACTTCTGCGAACTCTTCACCATAAAGCCAATCCGCTCTACCCGATCATGTCTAACTCTCTCTCTCTCTCTCGACCGCCGGTCATCAGTCACCTCAAGTTCTCCAACCGAGCCGAGCCATATCCAACACAGCACCACGCCTGTGTAATTCTGAATGCCGCTCATATTTTGGGCATCCACCATAATAAAATTATTTCTGATGACAAACCATCACCTTCCTCATGCACCTCAATCCATCACACCTCGAGTTTTTCATTCGAAAGTGAAGTCACACCTCTTCAAGAACTCTTATCCTGTCTCGTTCGATCCACCATCTTTCAATTCTCGACCCAGACGACACCCGCCTTAGCACAGTGGCGTAGCCAGGAATTTATGATGGTGGGTTGGTTTTTGTGGCCTGGCTGGATGCCCTTTCTGACACCAAGTATTACAGTGAATGAAAAGGGAATAGAGTAACACAGGGAATAAAGTAAGAAAAACAATTGTTACTACAAGCAATTGTTTTGTTTTTTCTTATTTGAGTGAATAAATAACCTTTAAAAACTGTTTTCCTAGGCCAATGAGGGGTTTAACCCCCGAAACCCTCTTGTCTACGCCAATGCCTTAGCAGGCCTAACTGTTCCGCCTCTCTGATCCTATGGAAATCGGACCCGGACCTCCTTCGGACTATACCCTTACGGACAACCCTTTTGACTCAACGCAGCGCTCATAAATAAGCTGGTGTCGCGATTGACTTCGAGCGCTTTAGAAGTTTGGAGATTACGATTGATTGCGACATACATAATAATAATCGCAATAAACTGATTAATAAAGTGAATATAACAGAGTTTTTGTTGATATATAGACGAAGACATAACGGTGTCGATGTACATGGAGGCTGAGAACCATCCAGACACGATTTCAAGGAACGTCGTCGCTGAAATTATAGGATCAGAATTTCCCGATGAGGTACCGAACACGAAAATTGAACACACGCATAATAATGCTTAGACCTGGCACGCAGAGTAACCAATTTGTGATTCAGTGTTTAGTCTCAACATTGAGACTTCGTTCTAATATCATGTTGAAATGGTTCTTCTTATGGGACCTATGCTGCATAAGTCACCTATAAGTTATGCTACACCCCCCCCAGAAGACCTAGATTCAGTTTTTTACCGTGTAAACGGTATATTTTCCCGGGCTTAGCCCCCCTCACCCCCAGGAAGGCGCATACTCATAAGTTAGCCCCTCCAAGAACGGAAACCAAACTCCGCCCATGGTGTGAGGTCAATCTACGCTGAATCAAGTAAACTTGAATGAAACTTAGAAAGAATGCGATATAGAGTGAGACAGGATGATAATTATACGCTACGCATAGGTTTTGTACAGCACGTAAATATGCTAGATAAAACCGAATGATGTGTTTGGATTTCAGGTTATAATTTTCGGGGGACACATCGATGCGTGGGACGTTACATCTGGATCAATGGATGACGGAGGAGGAGTCATGATTGCTTGGGAGGTAGTTGACTGCTTTGTTATTAAGTGCATGTGCGTTGAAAACAAATAAGCCTATTATAAATTCGGCTTACACTGCCGTCGTAGGCGCCATATTAAGATCCTCAGCTGTCGCACCTTCTATTAATGCTCTAATTGTTGGCTACATTATCGTTGTACTACCTTGACGTCTACAAAAGCCATTCGCTTGGTTATGTAACTTCTCTTACAAACACCGTGTGTTGTTAATGTGACATGTACATGTATTCTTCAGTAGAGTAATGGGTAACACGCTGGCGTAGAGTGCGAGAGGTTGCAGGGCTGTTTTTAAGGAATTTTTAGAACTGCACAATCCCTTCTTTCCTTTCCCATCCTCCATGGTAAATTACTCCCAATCGGAGGAAAATGGTCTTTCTCAACTAGTTTTAACTGCACAGAACTGCGTCTACATCTTTCTACAACTGCACAAATCCATTTAGAACTGCACATTTTGTGTACAACTGCACGTTAAAAAAAGCTCTGAGAGGTTGCGAGTTCGAGCCCCTGTTGGGCGGATACGCTTTGTAGGCTGCTATTAGCGCCATGTATTGCAGGCTGTCTGTTTCAGTTAGTATATAGTTAAGATTTGCGTATTCTGTGATCTCCGTTCTTGTGAATTGTGAAGTGAAGTTTAAACTGCATAATTGTACATTGTAACCGGTTGCGGTGTGTCAGCCGGATTGTTTCAATAGAGAGAATTAATATTAGTTAAAAAAATGCTTTTTGTGTTTGGTGTCGCAATCACAGCCATTCTCATTCGAACGTTTCTGATAATTTAATAGGCATTGTCAGTGATAAAAGCGTTGAATCTGCAACCAAGGAGGACTCTGCGACTCGTTTTGTGGACTAGCGAGGTACGCTTGTGAATTTCACTCCTGCATGATTAACTATCATTCATTTCATTAATTCATTTCGAGAATTTACATAGCGCCTCTTCAAGAAACCTACTCAGAGGCGCTCCCAGTCTAGCCACAGCTAAAAAAAAGTAGGATTTGAGCGACTTGTAAAAGGCAGGTGAATTTAGCCTAGGCATAGGCTAAGTCGCAAGTTTAGTGGGAGGTCATTCCAGATAGCGGGACCCACAATAGAAAAGGCTCGGCTCTGTCTCGTTATTAATTTTGTCATCTCAGGTAGGTCTAGTTTGATTTTAGTCGTCTTTAGCGTTTGGATCATTCATGTTAGTTGGCTGAAATATCAAAGCATCTCAATAATTTATTGGACCTATAAATATTGATTTAAAACTATTGGCATAGGCTACTGAAGGAGAAATTTCGAAGTCTTAGACATGCTGCAAGTAGACCTGATATAAATTTCTCAGAAATTTGTCTACAATAAGTTTGTTCATTTACTTTCAGGAACCTGGTCTCATTGGCGCAGATGCCTATTTTGAGGCACACAAGGCAAGTATGCGTCATCTTATAAAGTCCACCGTATAAGCTTTGAAGCGCATTATCATAATTATTATGAATCCATTTTAGAATCGTATGCCTCAATGTTCAGCGTGAGCGTGCTAGTCCAGATTTGCATAGGCTATAATATTTTTGTAGGCTATATAATAACTTAATTATTATAGTCAGGGCTGTTAGCGTAACGTTGTGCATTTTGGTGCTACAACGAAAGATATTTTTGAGTTCAGGAAGAAGTTAGCATCACAATGGAAGTTACACCCAGGCTCGGTGGACGGATCTTACTTATCCCGTTGGACATTATCCATTCCACCATTTTGCGTGGGAAATACTCAGCCGGACATAATCTTCCTCTGCTTTTTTTCTGCATTTAATTATTGTCTTGATTTCGTTCGCTGTGTCATTCCTTGTAAGGTCATAATGGTAAAGAGCTGTTACTGCTGATCAGGTGTAAAGTTATTGCATTCAATTGTTCATGGCTAACAATAAGAGCAGTTATAGTGTCATTAATATTTTAGGTTTACATTTAATACCTGTCAATATTGTTTTGTCCTACCTTAGCGACTTGCTAATGTCGTTCACATCTAAAATTATATCTGCAATAATCGACAGCTGTGACGAACTTTGAACGATTAGTGTAATAATAAGCTAACAAACAATTTTTTTAATTATACAGCAGTCTAATATATTTGTTACGCCGCTATAACCACTTCTTCATTTGAATAGCATAATGTCAAATAATCAGAGTAATTAATAAAAGAAATAACTAGCATAGCCTATAATCACTAAGGGTAACATAATATGAGTGGTATTTAAATTCGAGGCTATAATGGAAAAGCATATCGCTGAAGACAAGGAAAGGAAGCTGCAGCTTATTTTAAAGAGCATCTGCCATTGTTCTCAAGTCCGCTTGGAATGCGACAAACACATGAAACACGCTAAGAGCCGCTCCCTCTGCTATTAGAGCTTCTTACAGCACTTACATTGCCAATACCAGAGTAAAATGCGGATAAGAAGTTGCTGATCAGCGATGTCTGCGTTTGAAATTTTAAATATCCGTTTGTATTATGTTTTTCTAACCAGCATCAAGCCGACAGCGTTTCGTTGGTCATAGAGTCAGATCACGGAGTTTTCAGTCCAAAGGGATTGCTTTTCACAGGTGAAATCACAGTTGCTTCGAGAAGTCCAGCAATTCACTAATCACTGTCTTCATTAAATTTTATTCTCTCGATATTTCATAAAATTGACATTTTTGCTCACGGAGCAATTTGCATTCTTGCATTAGCCTAGAGCATAATATTGTATGCTGGCGATTCGAAACACTATTGGACATTGATTGATTGACTTATTGATAGTTCAATTGATTGATTGGTGGAGAATGAAAATACTGAACCCCGGTTGTAAAAATGGAAGAATGGACTATAGCACGCGAAGCCCAAAAACTGCAGTGCATGCCTTACCAAGTACCAACCACGAGATCTACCATGAGATCAAAACTGCGGAAAGTGATTAACCTGAATGTCATACCAAGCAAAGTCTTGTTTGTTACCGTTAACGTTGGTCACTCTCCAGTCGATCGATCGATAGTTCTTTATGTGCTTCGCGGTCAAGCCTACATAATAGTTTATGTCATCTGCAAACCTTCATTGATTCATTAATTTCAGACATTTATTTAGCGCCTCTTCACGAGTATCTACCCGACCCAACCACCGCTATAAGAGTAGAGAGGAACGTAGTCTCAAGGGTTCTAGGCATTGGACGCAGATAACTTTATTCTTTTAAAACCCTATCGTCAGTGTCATTGGTAAAAAGATAGGGACAGCTTATCCTTTATTGAGTCTATTTTGTGGATTGCGGTTTTCTCAGCTAGGTCGACAGCGGTGATAAACATTGTAGCTGGACGGCAGTGCTGAGTGTAGTAATACCCCTGTTAATGTTAAATTGTTCAGGAAGCGGACTTGCACGAGGAATACTAGAGGAAGTTCTGAAGCCGCTGGACGACATCAATGCGACTACTGTCGTTGATGGCAGAGGTGCTAGTTCGGACACTGAAGTTTGGGTTGAGGTGAATGTTCCAGGAGTCGAACTGTACAGCGCTAGCGAAGACTACTACTTTTATCACCACACTCGCGGTATGTTTCATCTATTCCAATCTATTCTAGACCCATCCAATCCATTATAAACCCATCCAGTTAATTATAAACCCATCCAATCCATTATGAACCCATCCAATCCATTATAAAACAATTCAATCCATTATAAAGCCATCTGATCCATTCTAGACCCATCCAATCCATTATAAACCCATCCAATCCATTATGAACCCATCCAATCCATTATAAACCCATCCAATCCATTATAAACCCATCCAGTTAATTTTAAACCCATCTAATACATTATAAACCCATCCAATCCATTATAAACCCATCCAATCCATTATAAACCCATCCAATCCATTATAAACCATCCAGTTAATTATAAACCCATCCAATATATTCTAAACCTATCCAATCCATTATAAACCATCCAGTTAATTATAAACCCATCCAATATATTCTAAACCCATCCAATCCATTTCGAACCCATCCAATCCATTATGAACCCATCTAATCCATTATAAACCCATCCAATCCATTATAAACCCATCCAATCCATTATAAACCATCCAGTTAATTATAAACCCATCCAATATATTCTAAACCTATCCAATCCATTATAAACCATCCAGTTAATTATAAACCCATCCAATATATTCTAAACCCATCCAATCCATTTCGAACCCATCCAATCCATTATGAACCCATCTAATCCATTATAAAACTATCCAATCCATTATGAACCCATCCAATCCATTATAAAACCATCCAATCCATTATAAACCCATCCAATCCATTATAAAACTATCCAATCCATTATGAACCCATCCAATCCATTATAAAACCCTCCAATCCATTATAACGCCATCTAATCCATTCTAGACCCATGCAATCCATTATAAACCTATCCAATCCATTATAAATCCATCCAATACATTTTAAGCATCGTCCAATGTGCTAAAGAACCTCGCTGCCTGGCCCTCATACCCTCCAACCCCCTCGATTGGTCCCAAACCCCCGTAGCTTTTCGTTCTACGCAGACAATTGCTGTCGTTTAGTTATCATCTCAAGACCATTTCTTTCCATACTGATTATCCTTCAAACATCGAAGTAATTCAGCCTCCATTTAGAATTGTTCAGCCTCTTTGAAACAAAAGATAAAGCGAACTTAATTTCGAGTATGTAATACTCTCTAATTCGCGAAACACAGTGGCTACGCTTAATGCAGTAATAGCATGTTTGTATGTTTGTATGCGCACTTGTTATAGCGCCCCCTCAAGCTCTCTACTCAGAGGCGCTCATGACCACAGAGTGCGACACGGCATCGGAGTTTCACGCCGAAGCGCTGAGCAATTGCGAACGAAGGACTTGCCCAAGGTCCCTACGCGGCGACTTGAGGTGGATTCGAATCTGCAACCCTTCGGCTGCAACAAGGCCGTAGCTAGGGGGTGTTTTGGGTGTTTGAACACCCCCCGAAATGGAAAATGTGAAAAATAATATAATGCATTTACGAGCACATGATGTAAAAACCATGAAATAAAACCATGAAAACACCCCCCCCCCCCCGAAATATGCCGGATGACTAAAAAAGGTCATCAGTTTTTGGGGGAAGGAAAATTGGTGAGAGAAACACCTCCCGAAATCAAATCCTGGCTACGGCCTTGGGCTGCAAGACGACGAACATACCCACTACACCACCGCGCCCCACAAAAAAGTTTAGAGAATATCGTGCTTTTCTGAAGCACTCGGTTCTTCTGCAAGGTAGCCAGATGTCACCATTATTTTGTAATTTGCATTTACATTACTCGAAATTACCTGAACCTGCGCAACCGTGTCTTACCTTACCTATTCCTCATGAAATATTAATTGCAGGTGATGCAATGACAATGATGGACAGGGACGTCTTAGATCGGGCGACTGTTCTCTGGGCGACGACCATCTACACAGTGGGCCAACTCGATGGCATCCTGCCACGCACCGGCGACTACCCATTCCCATCAGCGCCTGTAGATGGGAACAATTTGAACGTTAATTGACCCACATGATTGCGAGCATATATCGAAATGCTCACGATTTATGACACATAAAGAAAATTCATTTCAATTCGTTTGTTTCTCACAATTCAATCTATTGCTCAGTAAAATAGCGACGTTGGGACACAACAGGATGACCCAGAGGCATGGGCAGAGTTTTGTTTCCGTTCTTGGGGGCTGATAAAGAACATGGGCCTTTGGGGGGCTGAGACTGCCAAAAAAATAATGCTGACCTATTTTTAGCCGTCGGGTTGAAATCTCGCCAAAATTACAAAATTATACTAATTTCCCGGACAAAAAAGGTTGATTATCTTTTTTAGTTGTTCAATTGAAGTTCTTGGGGGGGGGGGCTTAGCCCGCGAAAATATGCCATTTACGCGGTAAAAAAGATAAGTCTGCGCCTTCTTGCGCCCCTAGCCTCTGATAAATTCCGCCCATGCCCAGAGGAGGCCAAAGTCCCGTTGATTAGGGTCATATAATGTATCATGAATGAAAGTAGAACGACAACGACGTCTACAGGGCGGGTCGTAAAAAAGCAACCTTTAAGGCTTTCCTTTAATATTTAGTCAAAAGTGCGATTTTCAAAAAAAAAATTCGCAGTCGTAAAGGCAATTCATATTTTACGTGAGACCGTCATATTTCAACAGGACATGTCAGGCAGAACAAAAGCTATATCAATCTTAGTGAGTCCACCCGCCGTTTTTCGACTATTTAAAACCATAAACCATAATTATCACAACAAAAAACAATAAAAAGGATTTTTTTATGTCACAACAGTCACATCCCAAATAATATAATAATGCTGTTATCAAATAAACTTGAAATTTTAAGACAAATAATTATTGCCATTCAGAAAAGAAATAGGGTACCAGCGTAGCTGCATGTCACTGACTCGCTGCAGTGAAGTCAGTGTTTAAGCTACACTCTCCGCCTTGGAGGGGGAATTCAGGTTTCTTTGGGGGAGGGCGGGCGGGCGTTTTTGGCGGATGGCAACCGCTCAGCCAGCACCCAGACACCGACGACACCCTTCTTTCACCGGACACTGCGCGTTCGAATTCCTGCTTTGTCTTCTTCTGATGGGGGAAACTTGACATTTATACATGTAAACAGTAGCAGCTGTCGTGTGTAATAGCCTTTTGATGACGCGCTTTTGACATCGCGCTTTTGTCCAGCACGCCAATGACGGGACACCAACCAGGTGGCTGTTTAATGTGCTTGTGCAAAACACCGGTGACAAATGTGTAGACTTAGGCGCATATGACCGTCCAGTCACTTTTATTATTTTAATGACGTGTGAATTCGATGAGGCCGTTCAGCTGTTGCCACTTTCTACGAGCAGATAAGGAATTTAAAAAGGTAATTGTTCAAGATATGAAGACGGCTTCAGATAACAGGCCGTCAAGTACTTCTGTAACCAGATCAGAAGAGTCACGTTGACCTCACTGCAGCAGCCCTCTGGTGACATGGGGTATAATTAACTTACAATTATACACAAACCATAGTGAATAATGCACAGTTACAAGACGTACATGTATAGTTGCAACTGATGACTTATGGAATATTTACTATAAAGTCTTTTCGACAAAGTCATGCAATGCAAAAGATGGGACCCAAATGTGACACCTGCAGATTATTCGATTCACAAATCGGTTCCGATCACCATCTATAGTAGGCCTAATAGCTAACGAAAATTAACGAGAACAGACCAAATGAAAACATCACGAATCAAGTGCAAAGAAACTGACAGAAGTCTTGAATTCCCCCCCCCCCTCTCAGAGGAGGGGCACTAGATTAGACACTGTGGACTGCGGACAAGGTTTACAAACGCCCATACACATGACGAATCATTATAAGCATAACAAAAAAGTTTTTATTGTTCCCAAGTCAAACGTCAGCATGTAACAACTGCATCAATATTGGACTGAGTCAGGATACAAAAGGATGACTCGAGGAGACCAAGGTCCCATCTATCTACGCAACAAACATTTCTATAATGTATCAAACATTATCACCTATGTAGGCTACCTAAAGGCGTCCAGTGAAGGTCTCCTCTGACTCATCCTCCAATTACCGAACTAAATGACACACGCAATTCAAATCGTTATCAGTTTTTCTATCTAACACTTTACCTTTCTCTAAATTTTTGTACCGTGTCTAGACGACGGCCAAAGTCATAATCGGTCTAGCCTGTTATCATCAGCCAGAGGTGGTTTCCGTCAATATATAGGCTAACTGTCCGGGAGCCTCTCACTTCTTGTTAACCTTGTACAGCCTAAACTCACGAACACGCAGCAAATTCAACAGTTCAAAAGATTCGACAGAATATAGTTTGTGATGGACAGAAGTAAGGCAGCTTGCTTAATTATAATATTACAAATAATTAATACAATTAAATAATGCCTACTGTGTTTTAACTTAACACTCTTCTGTTTCAACTGGCACACCAACTGTAGCTTGACTTATGGTTCCAGTAACTAAAGATTGTTACATTAGGACTGTCTTTTGTTTCAGCTATAGCTGTAGCTATCGCTGTGACCATTCGGTGGCAAGTTAAGACTCCTTTGTTTCAAATTAGGCCTACTGACTATAGCTATCAGGACTTGATTTCTGCAACTGATAACGTTCGTCTACGTTTGGCTTAGGTCCTTCTTAATGTAACCTTGGATTAATGTAACACTGAAAAGGTAGAACTCACCGGAATAAGATAGAATGAAAGTGAAGGAAATCATGACATTAATAATGGAAAGGAATCGAATCGAATTGATTGGAATACAAAGAATTCAATGGAATATGCAGAATATAGGCCTACTTTAATCAGCACTGATATATCGGTCCAATTTGGTTAAGTATTATGTTAAGTATTTGCATCAGTATAGAAAAAGATGATATGGTATAGCATTAAACTGAATTGATTAGAATTGAATATAATTACTACTACTGCTACTACTACTACTACCACCACTACTACTAGGTACTACTACAACAACAACCACTACTACTAGGTACTACTACTACTACTATCACTGCCATTATCATCTTCACTGTCAGCATAATTTTCATCATCATCATAATCATCAAAGGAAGAGAAGAAGAAGAAGAAGAAGAGGAAGAGGAAGAAGAAGAAGAAAAGAAAAAGAAAAAGAAAAAGAAGAAGACCAATTTATATTTCATCAAAGGCACCTGCAGGCTGACATACAAACATATTAATCGCTTTCAGCATTTAAACAAAGCCGTTATCGGTTTCCTGATTCTACGAGCTGAGGCGTCTAAGACAGATGCAGAGTTTCCAACTTGGAGGACGACTGTTAAGCGTTGAGACAGATGGATATACAATTATACATACATGTATAGGTCTCACGTTGGTCACCTTTGACGTGACAAATCTTGTCTTTTAGTTCTTGTATAAACTCAGATGATAAGGTGTGCCAGTCTCTGCGGTTTGGACTGCAAGGGACGAAACTTATTTATTTATTTATTCTAATCATTTCTGGCATTTGCTATAACGCCGCTTCAAGCTATTTCTACTCAGAGGCGCACCAGACTACAGCGCAGACACTGCATCGCAGTTTCACGCCGAAGCGCAGAAGCAATTGCGAATGAAGGACTTGCTCAAGGTGCCTACGTGGCGGCTTGAGGTGTAGGTCTATTCTAATCTGGAACCCTCCGGCTCCAAGGCACCGAACCCACCACTACACCAGCGCGCCCCAAATGGTGCGATTTTGAGATTATGAGCACAAATTGAGCATGTTTGCTTTCCTTAAGACGAGTTACCTTATCCGCTGCAGCACCTGAGTTTTCCTATGTTAAATGCCTGTTCGATGTTGCGAATGTTACGGAATGTACATAGTATGTGGTAGTAATAGTAGGCTAGTAGTAGTAGTAGTCAGGGCTGTAATCAAGGGTATACGCGGGTATACGGCGTATACTCACCTCCGGGGAAAAAATGACAGTGTACACTCACCTAAAAAAACGAGGGTACATGCGGGTATGCAGCGCGTATACCCACCTCAGTAAAACCAAGTCAAACACGGCTGCAGCGTGTACTTACCTCAAAAGTTCTGAGTACAGCACTGGTATTATTATTATTATTAGTAGTAGTAGTAGTAGTAGTAGTAGTAGTAGTAGTAGTAGTAGTAGTAGTAGCAGTAGTAGTAGTAGTAGTAGTAGTAGTAGTAGTAGTAGTAGTAGTAGTAGTAGTAGTAGTAGTAGTAGTAGTAGTAGTAGTAGTAGTAGTAGTAGTAGTAGTAGTAGTAGTAGTAGTAGTAGTAGCAGTAGCAGTAGCCAGTAGTAGTGGCAGTTGCAGTAGTAGGAGTAGAAGTAATTGCAGTAATAATAGAAATAATAATAATAATAATAATAATAATAAAATTTATAATAGTAAAAACATATGCAGTTCTTGAGGAAATGCTCATCAGATTCCAATTTCATAGCGACCTCATCTGCAATCACACTTTTCTCTGCTGTGAGACAGTCTAAGCGTAGGCTACTTTTATACAGGTTAATTAATCATAGGGACAGATTTTCTGGATACTTTTTAGCCTAATTTCCATTTTGTTTTAAAGCGCCATCGCTCGACACCTTGAGACACCGCCTAGACACCGGTACAATAAAAGTTGCTTAGACCTTACAGTTTACACCAGTGGTTCCAACCTTTTTTTACTTTAGGGCCACTTTTTCTAAGTTGGACGACGCCAGGGTCACTTTTTCTTAGGTGAAGGACATTAGAGGGTCACAAGGCTGAAATTTAATTAGCTAAAAGAATATAAAATTGCTACAATTGATTCAATATAGAATGTTTTATGTTATTTACAGACGTCAAAATAAAATAATTTGTAATAGAAAATAATTATGTGTTCTATCCTGTCCAAAATGTCAATTTTTTTCGTATATTTCGTATAAATTCTTTAAGATGAGGGCCATTTTTGTGACCTGGCGGGCCACTTTTGGCTCGCGGCCCACGAGACACGGGTTGGGAAACGCTGGTTTACACATTATACCCTGTAGCGTCGTGTAATACATTAGTCTAGGCCACTATTATAAGGCCGTAGCCAGGATTTGATTTCGGGGGTGTTCACTGTTTACCAACTTTTTTCGGCCAAATTTTCTGACGACCTCGAAATTTATGATGACCTTCTTTTAGTCGTCACATGCTTTTCGCAGGATCTTTCGCCTGAAAGCCGTTCACGGCGGAGTAAAACAAACTAATATCCTGCTTTTTCTTCTAACACCCGATCTTCTTCGTGCTCTGGGCGGCCAATAACCTACATTCACATTGCACACTGTAGTTCTTACTGTTCTTACATTTGGCTATTTGCTAGGAGATGCATCATATTAGGCTATTCCTAAATTTCTCAATTCGGGGGGTGGGGTGTTGTGGCTTCTGCCTCCCTGGGCCGCCGTTCGCTGCGCTTAGCTATGTGTGGCGACTTCCTTGTTCCCTTCTCACGTACTGTGACCCTGTCGAATGACCTCCCGTTGCACTCCGCTCGCTCACTCATGACTCTGCTGGCTCTTTCCATAGTACCTTTTTTTTAACCAGACCTGGGTTGGGAGCGACTCATAGTAGAGATCTTGAAGGGGTGCTGTATAAATTTATGTAATTGATTGATTGATTGACTGACTGACTGATTGATTGATTGATTGACTGACTGATTGATTGATTGAATATTTATTCTTGTATCGGAAAAGTGTTTATTTTAGAATTGTGAACAACCATTCTAATAATGGCAATATCCAACGCTATGACTCTGATAATTACAATTTAACGTTAATGTTTAGATGATGTCCCTGATAACATCGTCGTCTACAAACAACCACAGCAAGGATACAGAATTTCCAATCAATATACTGATCTCGTGGTACGTGAGATGCATCCAAACATGGGGCCATCGTCAGAAGTGTCACCGCCGATTACTACATTTACAGCCTTCACACCGGACTCCAGGCAAGTCACCACTTCGTGTCTCTGGAACAATACTGTTCTATAGACCTACGTCCTCTTTTTGCGGAACCGAGAAAACATTTCTAAGATATGCCGTCAAAATATATTTTCACGGTTTCAAAGTAAATGTTATGTGTATTTCTATTATAATTATTGACCAATTATGACTCACGTGGTCCGAAGAGCTTCTGGAATTTGCTATGCAAATAGCACTTAATAATTCCAGGACACGCCATAGTAGGCCTATAGACTTAATTGCAGTTCTTAGACGCTGTCTAAATTTCAGGACGTAGAACTATAGATGGCACCATAGGTGTAATCACGTCCTAAAAGTTGGGGGGACCATAATGAATCACGTCCTAAAAGTTGGGGGACATAATAATAAAGTTAGGGGACCACTCAAAAGTTGGGGGACGCGTCCCGTGGGTCCCATAGGGTGGTTGCGCCTATGGATGGCACTGAAAAACGCGTCAAAGAAAGCTTCTCCAGTTAAGTTCGACTGCTGAAGACATAATATCCCATGTCGGGTATAGATCTGAATGTAGCATCATGTCGATTTTCAAAAGGTCAACATAGAATCTTATAATCAGGGCTTTCTTTAACGTGCAGTTGTACACAAAATGTGCAGTTCTAAACGGATTTGTGCAGTTGTAGAAGCACTTCTTAAAACTAGAAAAAAGGTAATTGTCCTCCGATTGTAAAAAAATTACCATGGAAGTTTGGAAAGAAAAGAAGGGGTTGCGCAGTTCTAAAAATTCCTTGAAAACAGCCCTGCTTATAATTCTAGGGGCACGTTTTGTAATTTTCTCTTTTCACCACCTGACGATCACTAGTACTGAAATGTTTCACAACCCTCACATTATCTAACAATCCCAATCTCCCTCTTCCCTTCCAAAGTATCCCAAGCAGTACGGTACCGTAGTTGATGTATCCTGTAATCGAGGAGATTGTAAGAATGACAGACGTTGACTGTAGTGGTCTAAGCAAGGATACGAAAAACATCTGCTCCACATTTCTGCCACTGTTCACAAGATCTTGCAAAGTCATATTCGCATTCGGCTGAATAGCTTACTCAATTATTCCTATCCGGCCGAATTGTGATAATCCGCTATTCGGTACGGCCATAATAATATATAGGTCTATCGCAATTTAAAATTGATTAATGAAGTGGCTATTTCAAATCTGATAAGGTTTTATTGTTGTTTTAGACGAAGCCATCACCGTGCCGATGTGCAGCGAGGCCGAGAACCACATAGACACCATCTTAAGAAACGTCGTCGCTGAATGAAAAGGATCAGAATTTCCGGATCAGGTACCGTATATGCGGGTATTTTACACACGCAAAACACGCCGAAACCAAATTCAGCCCATGCACACACCTTCAGATCCTTTAGGCCTATTATACAGGCACCCCGTGATGGCGCAATGGACTAAAGCGTGGCGGAAAAAATGCGGCGGCATTTGCAGTTTAACGTCACTGTGTGGTAACGCCCTCCTCCTTTACGAAAAGTGCGAACCTTCAAATGCGCGTAAGTCAAATGCGCGCCGGTGTCACGAAATAGAGTATCCACCGTATTAATCGTATCCCCCCAAATGAAGAAAAGTCGAAAAAGTCACTTCCGCGGTTTTTTGCAAATTAATTTTCATCTGCTTTGTTTTGAACAATGACACTAACAGGTATGTTTATTCCTGCTAGATATTTTTTGCTTTGGTTTTAGAGCACTTAAAACTTTTAAAACACCTAAAAACACCCAGAGTCACTAAATAAATTCGAGTTGCCTTTCTCTGAACATTGCTTAGGAAACTTGAAACAATTAGAGTCACTTCAAATTTTGATTAGAGCACAAATTTTCAAATTATACGCATTTTTCAAAGCTGTAGTTCATCCTCCCGGATAGTCTAGACCGGTTAATTCCATCCGGAGAGATAGATTAATTCATCCTCCCGGATAGCTTTCAGGGGGATACTCCGTTTCGTGACACCGGCAATTACGCGCGGTCAAAGGCAACGTTAGGTCACAGACTAGTGGAACCAAAGCTAGCAGGCGTCGGTTAAGTATGAATATAATTCACCAGTTCTCATTCTTGACTATACAGTTGTTTAAATAGAAGCTGGATTGACGAAAATGAATGTTCCTTAAACAGAAAGTGGACTGATGAAAAGAATTCATTATTAAATTGAAGCTGGATTGATGAAAAATAATCAGCGCGAGCATAGAAGTTGAATGGAAGAAAATGTAGTCATAATTAAATGGCAGCTGTATGGATTTGTGAAAATAATTCTTGGTAGAATAAAACGTAGAGTGATGAAAAGATATCATGCTACAATGGAAGCCGTATGCTATTGATGACATTAGTTGTTTAGGCTAAATGGAGTTAAATACATTGTACAATGGAAGAATATTGACAGGCAAATTTTGGAGTACGCATTGGACGGGACAGCAGCGGGTTGTTAGCGCAAAGCACCGGTGATAACAAGGTCGTAGCCAGGATTGGTGTTGTTTTCCAGACCTTGAGCAAGCTGGCAAGCAACCGAATCAACTGAATAAAGGGGTTTGCAGTAGCGTCGTGAGCTCTCATAGCGGTGTTCAATCTAACCCACAGTAAAAAATTACAAAGAAATGAGTCTAAAAATGAAATCCCCTTAGTTCAGAGCCTGCATCGTGTGCTAGTAAACGCAATATATATTTCATTTTCATATTATTTCATTTCGAGGGTGTTGAAAAACATAAACATCCCATAGTTACGGCCTTGGGTGATGAATATGTAGACTTACATGTAGGTGCATGTGACCGCCCAGTCAAGCTTTTTATTCGAATGATGTGTGAATTTGACAAGACCGTTCAGCTGTTGCTAATTTCTACGAACAGAATACTGATAAGGAATTGAAATAAGCAGCTGTAACAGATAGGGAAACGGATTCAAATAACAGGCGACTAATTTTTCTTTGTTTATTACCAACACTTTGTCGGATATAGGCCTAGGCCTAGTAATTTTATATTTAACTATTCAAGCAAAACTTTGCCAGAAACTACGCCTACATGTACCTACCAGGGGTCGAGTTAACCTCAATTTGGCCTTTTGGTGGGATTGAATCTGCCTACTTCACAATTACCCACAAACTAGAGTGAATAATGCACGCGGTTACAAGATGTAGTTGCAAAGGAATCAGAAAAACAGACAAACAGACATAGATGTATGAGGTGATTGAGAGCTAGTAGAGAGAGAGAGAGAGAGAGAGAGAGAGAGAGAGAGAGAGAGAGAGAGAGAGAGAGAGAGAGAGAGAGAGAGAGAGAGAGAGAGAGAGAGAGAGAGAGAGAGAGAGAGAGAGAGAGAGAGAGAGAGAGAGAAAGAGAGAGCGAGAGAGAGCGAGAGAGAGAGAGAGAGAGAGAGAGAGAGAGAGAGAGAGAGAGAGAGAGAGAGAAAGAGAGAGCGAGAGAGAGAGAGATCAAATCTTCGCTAGATGAGCCAAAAAGACAATCAGACGGCAACAAATTAAGTAAAGAACAAAGGACGGAAGAAGGGAAAGAAAAAAGAGATTATCAGTAGGCCTATTGTTAGTGGTCATAATATTATAATTATTTGCTAAGGTGTTAGACGACTCTTATGAGCACCGAAGTAATAAAATAAATTTTGCTAAGATGATGCTATTGAAATTTTGAAATTAATAATATTTCTGTACACACCCCAATCCTCATTGCAAGCCTATCCTCTAGCCGGTGTCACGAAATAGAGTATCCCCCGTATTAATCGTATCCCCAAAATGAATAAAAGTCGGAAAAGTCACTTCAGCGTGTATTTTTTGGCAAATTAATTTTCATCTGGTTTGTTTTGAACAATGACACTAACAGGTATGTTTATTCCAACTAGATAATTTTTTTTACTTTGGTTTCAGAGCACTTAAAACTTTTAAAACACTTAAAAACATTCTGAGTCACAAAATAAATTCGAGTTGCCTTTCTCTGAACATTGTTTAGGACACTTAAAACAATTAGAGTCACTTCAAATTTTGATTAGAGCACAAATTTTTCAATTATACGCATTTTTCAAAAAAGGGGATAGACTGGTTCATCTTCCGGATAGTCTAGACTCTAGACCGGTTAATTCCATCCGGAGGAATAGATTAATTCATCCCCCGCAAGGCCGTAGCTGGGGGGTATTTTGGGTGTTTGAACACCCCCCGAAATGGAAAACATAAAAAGTAATAGAATGCATTTACGAGCACATGATGTAAAAACCATGAAATAAAACCATGAAAACACCCCCGAAATGTAAAATGCAAAAAATTGAATGAATTGGTGACATTTTGTGAAGATTTCGGCCGGATGACTAGAAAAAGGTTAGCAGTTTTTTGACGGGAAACTGAAGAAACACCCCCGAAATCAAATCCTGGCTACGGCCTTGTGGACCCCCCGAATAGCTTTCAGGGGGGATACTCCGTTTTGTGTCACCACACTACGCGCCACGGCAATAGTCCGCCGCATGCTTGTTTGTCCCCTCAGAAGTCTTGATTCTCCTTCACAGAAGGTTGCTATATAGATTTAAAGTTTTAGACACTGTTGACGCTTTAGTTATTCTGGACAAGTTCTCCAAACGCCCAAAACAAAAGGCAAATCATATGACAGAACATGGCATAGCTTTAATTGATCAAAGGTCGGCATGTAAGATGCAGCAGTTTTGGACTAATTCGGGATACAAAGAGAGGACCAGAAAAGACCAAAGGGGACCTTGATCTATCTACGAATACCACGTATACCAAGCTTGCTAGTTACATGTTTAACAACACTGCCATATCAGAGCTGATGCTCTCCTCTTTTATCCAGGCTTGAGACTGGCACTGGCAGAGAACAACCAGTGGCGGAGTTGGCTTACCAAGCATTTCACATAGGGCCTACCTATGTACCAAAATGAGTCTAGTGGGGCGACACGATATCCTCTTAAGACTCCAATAACCGATCGATATTATAATTATATGTCATGCACACTCAGTTCAACTCGTTATCAACTGTTTATCATCTGTAACAGTTAACCCCGTTTCTCCTAAGTTTGAAACGCGTGCCTAGGTGACGACTAACGCTATAACCGATCTGGTCTGTTATCATCGACCAGAGCTGGTTTCAGACACTATATAAATGACCGCATCCTGTCGCTTCTTGTTGACTTCACCCAAACCCACGAACGCAGCAGCAGCATTCCACAGTCCGCAAGAGACTACAGAGTTGAATTTGAGATGGACAGAGGTAAGACAACTTGTTTAGGCCCCTATTCACAAATAATTCTCGTAACCTATTGTGTTTTCACTGAATACTCTTCTTTTCAGATGGCTCACCAGCCGTAGCTTGACTTATGATGTTTTGTCTAACAGGTTGACCGAGGTTGTAAATCTACTAACTCACCAACCGGACTTGACTTCGGCAACATATTACGTTGTTCGAGTACGTTTACTTAAGGTGAAGTGAACTTGGGTTGATAAACAATGAAAAGGCTGATATCGCTGGAATAAAATAGGATGAAAGTGAAGGGAATTATATACAGAGTGGAAAGGAATGCAATCGAATAGAATACAAAAAATTGAATGGGATAGCCAATATTCGAATTCATTTTTAATTTAAAACTATTTATTGTTCCCACAATAAGACGTAATATACAGAGAAAGTATAATAGTCAATAGTCAAATCATTCGGCAATGGATTTAGGAGACAGATTAGGGAGCAATAGGCACTCCAGAAGGGATGAATCCCGCTTAGTAGGGGCCAGGAAGAAGCTAATTAGGATGGTGGGGTGTGACTAAATAAGGGAACTAGCCCTTAATGTAACTATATCAGAATTATAGAGTAGAAATTACGTATAGATACTGGTTAAAGCCTGAACTATAGCTTAACTAGCAAACAGAAAGCTGAGTTTAAGTATAATATAAATTAGTGTGTTGACTTAATGGAGTAGAATGTTATAAAGTGCATCAGAATACTGAAGTGAAATAGCATTAAACTGAATTGAGTGGAATTTACCATTATTATTATCGTCGTGCATGGTACGACGATAATAATAATAGGTAAATTCCACTCAATTCAGTTTAATCCCATCATCATCATCATCATCATCATCATCATCATCATCATCATCATCATCATCATCATCATCATCATCATCATCAACATCATCAACATCATCACCATCATCACCATCATCACCATCATCATCATCATCATCATCATCATCATCATCATCATCATCATCATCATCATCATCATCATCATCATCATCATCATCATCATCATCATCACAAATGACGGTCCACAGCTATTCGAGCGGTCGAGCCAACCTCAGACCGTACATGTATGTGCTTAAAGGTATAAGCAAACAGCCAGACCAATTCGCCTGCCTGAGGTGATCAGACTGTTCTCAAACGTGCTTGATGGGTAATTATCAGTATAGTGTGAGGTTAGTCAAGCACAGCTATTGTTTGTGCAACAGCAGGTTCGGTTTAAACCCCAACATCCGTTGGATTTGACTAATTGCAAAAAAAATTGGCCCTCAACTGGTTTCAGCTATTACAGTCCTTGTTAATTTACTACTATATAGGCCTATAGCTGGGATTTGCCCAACGAAGTACGTTCAACTCTATTATTTTGCTCTACGGAAATAATTAATCCGGATTACTAAGATCTATCGTGACAGGTTGCTAATGGCGTAGACTGGGCTCCAAGCGCGTGAACACGTTCGCGCTTCCAATAGTTTCAGCCTATTTCTGAGTTTCTCTATAAACAAGTGGGAGTGGGCGTTCCTGCAGAGGCTACGAAGCAGGCTGTTCAAGTGTCCATACAGTTAGGCGCTTCATTTAAGCAAGATGTAGGAAGGCTCAATAGTAGCAAAACTTGCATTTTCTAACGCATTCGATAGTTTATACAGAGACCGAATGCTCTCTTCAGTTTCAGACACTTTACCTGAACTCCTACCATAATGCAATTTGGCTTAATATGTAGACATTTCTGACCTCAAAGTTTGGTCGTTTGCTCTACGGTCTGTGGTGGGTCCGCACTCCGCAGCCATGGGTAGAGTTTGGCTTCCGTTTTTTTTGGGAGGGGGGGGGGGCTAAAAACTTGTTCCAGAAGGCGCGGCGCCGAAAAAATGCAAAAAAAGTTGATGACCTTTTCTTAGTCTTTAAATTTAAATCTCATATCTTATGAAAATCAAATCTCATGAAAATTTCTATGTATTTCCCGGCCGCAAAAGTTGATGACCTTTTTTTAGGCATTAGTTGGAAGTGTTTTTGGGGGGCTAAGCCAGAAAAAATAAACCATTTACACGGTCAGAAACATGATTGTATATGGGGCTTCTTGGGTGGGCTTAGCCCCTAGCCTCTGATAAACTCCGCCCATGTCCACAGCCCTGCGATCCACTCGGTCCGCTGCTGGTGATGCATGTTTATCTGCCTCTACAGGCGCTATAATATTATCGGGTACTACTGAACCTGCGCCCCTTTGGTTATTAGGCTACTATTATTACTATTGTTATTGTTAATACTCTTATTATTGTTATTATTGTTATTATTATTATTGTTATTATTATTAGACAAATTTATATCTTCACAAAGTCACCAAACCCATAATTATACAGATTAAACATAGGCCCATTGATCGTTTTCAGCACTTATACAAACCTGTTATTCGGTCCTTGACCACTCGGTTCTCTTAATATGACAAGTCGAGTCGTCTAAGCGGATGCAGAGTTTCCTATTTGAAGGGTGACTGATAAGCGCTGCAGGGACAGATGACTACTGGTCTCACGCTGGTCACCTTTGACTGCAGAAATCTCGACTTCTATAATAGTTCATGCATAAACGCAGGTGACTCGGTGCGCCAGCTTTCTGCGGGTTCGACTGCATACAAACAAACAAACATTCAATGTAAGGCACGAACTGATGCGATTTTGAGATAATATCAGCATGTTTGCATTTCTTATCGCAAGCTGCTTTCTCCTTAATTGGAGCACATGGGTTTTCCCATGTTAAATGCCTGTACGACAGAGCTGATCTAAATGAATTTTTATAACTGCACAATCCATTATTTCCATTCCTATCCCCTACGGTAAATTATTCCCAATCGGAGGACAATGACCTTGGACTATTTTTAACTGCAGAGAAGTGCTTCTACAACTCTACAAATCCATTTTAGTGCTGCACCTTTTAGTATAGAACAGCACGCTGAAAAGTCCAGCTGCACGACATTGTCCGGTATCGTGGCATCCCACGCCAAGCAACGACCTCTGTGCCAACGCATAGACCTACAACTGAATTATAATGATTCCATCTTGTCTTTTTATCAAGGGCGGAGACCTAGGAGGGCACATCGGGGACGGTTCCCCCAATGGAGGTGTTGGGACGGACGGCCCATGCATTTGTCCCCCCAATCGTTGAGCGTCACGACTAAAAAAGGTCATAAACTTTCTTGGCGGCGAAAATAGAAAATTTCGTCGAGATTTCGCCGGATGACTAAAAAAAGGTCGTCAAAAATTTTGGCCGGTAAAAGATGAAAATTTTTCGGCGACACTCAGAGCCGTTCGTCCACCAAAAAATCTCGTGTCTTTCCGCCCCCCCCCCCTAAGTCTCCGCCCAGGTCTCCGCCCATGCTTTTGATGCCTGACCTGCACATGCCATAGGAGTCTTTGTTGGCCAAAATTCATACCTGCCAAAATTATAACATTGATAATTTCATGACGTTGCTGTCTTCATGCTTTTTTGGAAATGCTGCGTCCGTAATACCGCAAGAAAGTCCGTGCGTTCTATACTGGGTTCTACTATGGCACCACCGTTACATGTGTGTTGTTTTCTTTCTTAAGACTGTGCTAAACTGTATGCCGGGTGCTATTCTAAGAGCCTTTCCTGACTTCCGTAATCATGCAGATGTATTTGGAATTAGCAGAAGCCAGCCTCCTGAGTTTCGTGACTTCTTTAAGTTAGACCTAATTATTTTTGAGCCGGCGTCAAAATGTCTAAATTCATCAGTCAACTGATTCACCTAAATCAAGCCGTTGAACCCAGCAGCCCGCGTTGTTACACATTAAGTAGCCTACATAGGCCTACAATGCGCGCACGAATATATACCCCTACATGTAGGCCTACATTGTACATTGAAGCATGCGTACATTCATAAATATATTGCATAATGGTTTTTTAAAGTTTGTTTTATACCATTTGTTTCAGATTTGTGGTTGACCGCCTTTCTGGCGGTTACGTTTGCGTTGATGGCTCCTGCATCTGCTCAGCTGTCACAAGACATTCTGGACCAGATCGCTGCCAGCCGACGTATGTGTATTGTGTATAGCATACTATCGACATGCGCACATTTGCCTCGCTGAAATAAAATAATCATCGCTATTTGACTGCTGACTTGCAAAAGCCTATTTCATCAATTTCCTAATTCTTGAAAAAGATTAAAAATAACGAGATAAGCAAATATTGATGGGACCAACTAAGAAGAACCAACGTTTCTCGCTTACTATACAAAGGTTTAACACAGTAGTGCTCAGAGGCACTTGGATAGGGTCATAAATTATCTGGACATAATAATAACAATTATTATACAAATAAAAATAATTATTATTACTATTATCATTATTATTATTATAACATCAACAACAGAAATAATAATAATAGGCCTAATAAAATAATAATAATAATAGGCCTAATAATAATAATAATAATAGGCCTAATAATAATAATAATAATAATAATAATGATAATAATAATAACAATTATAATAATATGCAGGTCTAAGGGATCAGAAATACCTCGGGTTTGCTATTAATAACTGTTACAAACAGTATGAGTAAAGTCAGGCCTCGAGCATTAGGCACCGGCAAACTAGAAGCAATAAATTACAATTACAACTAGCGCCCTGCTATATTTTATCAGTCAACTGAGTCAAGACCGCCATTTTCCATACAAGACAGCGAAGATAGACAGCAATATGAGGTATGAACTCCTGGCATTTTAATCGGACGGCAAATATTCACAAGTTCGCTATTGATGTTTTTCAGCCGGCGTCGATCAGATCAAGGAAATCGTTCTAAATGGCGAACGCAAATCCAAGACCTACGAAAAACTTGCTGATCTCACCGATTACTTTCCAGACAGGAATTCCGGAAGCCAAGGACTCGAAGATTCCATTGGTCAGTAGAAGTTGTCTGCAAATTTGACAAAAACTATGCAAAGTAAATATTTAGTGCGCATGCAGTTCCTTTCTTCAGAGTCAGACTTGCATCTCCATTTTCTTCCTAAGTGGCAATGCTTTGCATTTTACCGCTTAACTGAAAGGTAGGCTACCGTACAAGCATAGATACAATCATACAACACCATCGAAACAAAACTCTTTTCGTTTAAGATTTGCCGACTTTGCGCTGGTAATCAATCTTATAAATAAATTAAACTGAACTTAAATTAATTGAGTCAAATTGACAAAGCTTAGTTGTGTAGTCTTGTTGTAAACTGTTGTAGACTACATCTTGAACGAGTTGCTCATTGAGAACCTTCAGGATGTTCACGGAGAAGCTGTAACCGTACGTTATAAATTCTGATCCTTTCTTCGATGATTCTAGAACACTAGTACTAGAATGTACTAATCGTAATCGTATATAATCGTAATCGTAATCTCCTAATTTCTAAAGCGCCACTGGAAAGCCAAGCGCGGGGCACCGGGTTATTCACGAGCGCTGCGTTGAGTTAGAAGGGTTGTCCGTGAGAGTAGTCCGTGGTGGTCCGGGTCGAGTTACCATAGGATCAGGATCAGATGCGTTGAGTCAAAAGGGTTGTCCGTAAGAGTAGTCCATGGTGGTCCGGGTCGAGGTACCGTAGGATCAGAGGGTTGGAACAGCTACCAAGGTGGGTGTCGTCTGAGCCGGGAATTGCAGGGTGGGGGATCACATGAGACAGGACAAGAGTTCTTGAAAAGGAGTGTCTTTAGTTTTGAGTGAAAGGTCCGAGGTGTGATGGATAGAGGAGCCTGAGGAAGGTGATGGTGTGTGATTAGTGATGATGGAGGAGGAACTGAAAAGGATCGGAACTCAGCAGGCAGATCATTAGAACATTAGCCAGCCTATGCATCAGTAAGTTGCATCACATAAAAGAAGCACAACTCTACTCTCACGCTGGCATCTATCACACATTCACTGGATGGCAACGGATGCACATCTGCACAAAACACTTTTCTAAGATCGTTAGCCAGAATCCGCTCAACAGCCACGAACACGTCATTTATACGTGCAGTCAGCGTGCTTTCGATTCAAGCTTTGTATGTATGTATGTATGTATGTATGTATGTATGTATGTATGTATGTATGTATGTATGTATGTATGTATGTATGTATGTATGTATGTATGTATGTATGTATGTATGTATGTATGTATGTATGTATGTATGTATGTATGTATGTATGTATGTATGTATGTATGTATGTATGTATGTATGTATGTATGTATGTATGTATGTATGTATGTATGTATGTATGTATGTATGTATGTATGTATGTATGTATGTATGTATGTATGTATGTACATGTATGTATGTACATGTATGTATGTACATGTATGTATGTATGTATGTATGTATGTATGTATGTATGTATGTATGTATGTATGTATGTATGTATGTATGTATGTATGTATGTATGTATGTATGTATGTATGTATGTATGTATGTATGTATGTATGTATGTATGTATGTATGTGCATGTATGTATGTATGAGCACTTGTTATAGCGCCCATTAATTTTTTTAGGCTGCTACTCAGAAGCACTCCCGACTACAGCGCTAGCACTGAATCGGAGTTTCACGCCGAAGCGCATGAGCAATTGCGAGGCTTGCTCAGGGTCCCTATACACAACAGATTGGGGTGGATTGTGTAGCCTATAGATATTGAGAGCTTAGTGATTGATAAAATGCCGTTATCATTATGCAGCCACGAATCATACAGGCCATCAGTGGCGGCGCTACAGCAGGGCATCCCAGAGCAAATGCCCTGATAAAATCTTTACGTCGTCTTTGCCCTGTTAGAATTTTTATCCTGCCTGTATTTATGTGAAGCATGTAGGCTATCGCTCCTCTATGCTGGTCACTTGTACGACAGCCATGGCTATGCTTTGGGTACAAAGACTTCTGACGACTCACTGTGGAATATATATATATAACATATATATTGGAATATATATAGCACAATTAATCCGATCGTTGCTTCGAGGGAGATCTTAATCAAATTCAGAGTTTGCGATTAAGTTAGATCAGAAAATCTGAATTGAATTTCCAACGTACCCAATACTACCGGTAGGCCTACCCATAGCCTACATGTAGTTAACGTTATGAACCATTAGGCCGCATTCAGCGGAGTCATTCAGAGTATCGGGACTCGATCCCGAAATCTAGATCTCATCATTTATGTAGACGATTAAATGTGTATTAAGATAACTTATCTGTGATAAGAAAAACCGCGCGAATTTCAGTCTAATATTTCCAGAATTCATCATGTTCCGCTGTGAATGGCCGCAGGTTCCGAAGTGGACTCGTGGAAAAGAGTACGCTGAGATTCTGACACCGGTGCCACATCTGATGTCTATCATGGCTCTCGGTTCTTCGATCGGAACAAATGGAACTCTAACTGGAGAGGTCATCGTGGTCAAGTCATTTGATGAGCTGGAATTAGTGAAGGACCAGGTAAATGGATGAACATATGGATGAATGAATGAATGAATTGATACAAGGATTTTTTAAATGATGGGTTGATGGACGAAGTTGTATATAAATAGAAGGACTGCATGCTGGCAAATTATTACGTCGAATGCTTGGACGATCGATTTATTGTAAAGTAGAAATAGTTGTGCAAGTGAGGATATATATTATATATATATATATATATATATATGATGTGTTCAACACATCAATCGATGATTGGATAATGCACCACATTCTAAATTGAATACTCACTCTGTATATACTATAACCGAACTAATGGGTTCACTCTCCGTGCAAAGGATAAAGCAACTTCATACCTCGAATTTTATGCAAATTATGCAATTATAATTTTTTTTATTGGCTGATATAGAACTCTAACTATACTATTAGAAACTATACATACACCTCAACTCATTTTGTATAAAAGGCGATTAACTAACTCTACACACACTAGTAAGTTTCACTGATTAATGCAACAATCTGCGTTCTTGTAAACTTTATAGAGTTAATGAACGAAAATTGATTGATTGAGTGAGTATATATATAGCCTACAGAAATAGGGAAACAGACAAATAAATTTCGCTAGTGGCTGAGAGATTGCTCGCTTTATAAATTGAAAATTCATTCTAGTTATAGAAACGAGATTTTTGTGAATTGACGAATTGTGAATAGTCCTAACTATTCTAATAAAGACAATAACCACAGCCATGACTCCGATAATATAAACGACGATGACTGTTTAGGTGCCTGGTAAGATTGTCGTCTACAATCAACCCTGGCAGGGTTACGGAACTTCCAATGAATACAGAACTCGTGGTGCATCCGAAGCTTCAAAGCGAGGAGCCATCGCAGCCCTGGTCAGAAGCGTCACCGACTACTCCATTTACAGCCCTCACACCGGAATCCAGGCAAGTCACCTTTTGTTATTTTCTCATCTCACTACCTGACGAACGCTGGCACTGAAATTCTCTCCCTAGCTACTTCCAATTCTGCCCTTTTTGTGACACCTACAACGCTACTCCCATTTCCAAAAATATACAATCAAACGTTCCGTTTTCCTTATCGCTCCTGTCTTTCAAACTGCCAGCTTCCTTTTTCAGCTTTTACGCTTTAGGCCTACTTGTATGACGGTTAGCTGGTCTGTTCACTGCACACAAGGGCGGATACAGAAATCTTCGGAGGGTGGGGGCAACAATTTCGGTCTTGTGACAGGGGGAGAAATATCATCTTGGTCGCCGAAATATCTGTTGACCTTTTTTAGTCATCCTGGTCGAAGTAATGGCCTCTAAAGTATCCTGCTTTTCTCTCCTCCCGCTGCATTGATTTGATGGCTTGTTGAAACCAAATGGGGGAGGCCACGTGCCATGCACTTTTTCAATGGAGGGGCCATGGCCGGATTGCCCCCCTGGGACCGCCCCTGACTGCACAAACCGTCTACCAATAAGTTTGAAGTCCTCATGACCTCGAAGACTTCATCATATTGAAGACTCGTCTTGCAACAACAGTGTACATCCGCATCCCGAGCATTCAGGTGCTGGCCATCCCTTCCCAAAATTAATAGTCACCTTTCCAATAATTAAAATCAAATCAAAATCAAGTTAAATCAAATTAATTTATTAAGCTCAGTAATGCAAAGTGTCAAACAATATCACTCAATAAAATCAGCCAATCAAGACAAAAAATAGCACATTGAAACAAAAGAATGTTACAGATTAGATGGGAACAATAGGCTTACCAGAAGGGACAAGTCCCGTTTGATTGGCGCCCATTAAAAAACGTTGACCTCCCAATATCGAACATCTTCTTTCTTACACATCTCCAGCCTCGTGTAATGCAGATGCAATATTATGAAGTAGTGCAATGTAGCATAGTATGATGCTTGTACTTTGATTTTATGCCGTGCTATGACAGCATGACTGTGTCACGGCGCCATAGAAATCGTCATTGTTATCAGTAACTATGCAGTGAGACACACTTTTAACAAACCTTGGTCGTCTTGAGCAACCGTTAATTCTGTAAATAAATTCTTTTAGTCGTACGATCCGAGGTATTCGAGGATTCCAGTGGCTAGTGTGACAGTTGAAGATGCGGAACGACTTCAGCGCTACTATGATCGAAGTAAAAATCAGTTTCTTTTATTCATTCATTCATTAAAACAAATCGAGAATCAAGGTTCCCAAACTTTCTCATCAGAGCAAGGTATCCTTACTAAAAGCAATTGAGTGAACGTTACCATACCCTAATTTCACTACTTTTTCTAGCAGGTACGGTAGTTCCTTAGTTTAATGATGAACAACGTCGCTACCATACAGTATCTACACTACTTGAAGAACCTTAAACACGGCCCTGATTGAGAGACTCCGGTCCAAGGAAAAACGCGCCTGTGAATGATATACACACGTTTCAAGGAGGGGCTAATATTGGGCTATGCCTACAGTGGCACGTTTGTTTAGTATTGCGCTTTCCTAAGAAAACAGGACCGCGCATGTTCTCGAAGTAGACTTTTAAAGCAGGGCCTCAACTCATTATAAATAGTACTTTATAGCAGTGCTGTACTCAGAAACTTTGAGGTGAGTACACGCTGCAGCCGTGTTTGACTTGGTTTTACTGAGGTGGGTATACGCGCTGTATACCCGCGTGTACCCTCGTTTTTTAGGTGAGTATACGCTGTCATTTTTCCCCGGAGGTGAGTATACGCCGTATACCCGCGTATACCATTGAGTACAGCCCTGCTTTATAGTTATGTACAGACAGTACAGTTATCATTATTTGTCACCTTTTCGAATCGTCCTGTTTATATAGCCAATTGAATGCATAGGCTACATGCGACCTACATAGAGTTGTATTATTACGCTGCAATAAGGTTTTAAAAGAGTGCCTAGTTAATTATTGTCTGCTTGGAAACTGCGAAAGAGTGATTTTAAAACTCGGAAGTGCGGTAAGTAGCCTATATATGATTTGCTCGCAGTCTGCCTGTAAAGTTTCAGCATCCATTGGTTCTTCTGTGTTAATTCTGAATATATATTAGGGTGTTTTTAAGGTACATGTGAAATTTTGAAATAAAAGTTGTTTTAACGACCAAGTTAAATTATCGTGCCAAATCATGTGCAAACTGAATATCTGAAATTATATCTCGATAGCTGAACATTTAGGACTTGCTCAAGAGGACTGAAGTTAGGGAAACGGTCGCATTGCAAGCATTAGAATCTACGATTTCAATACATGCGAGCTGCATGCTGTAGAACCTTTCTCAGTGACTAGTTCCCAACAAATAAGCATTCATAATCAAATTGATCATGTCGTTACTGATATGTTGTTGTTTTGTCACTTGTCATGTGTTGCAAATGGCGGGATGGTGCTTCTTCTATAATAATCATGGCAGGCGCAACGCACAATTATTGATTACAAAAAGCTGAGATTTAGTTCATAAGCACTATATACTGATAATATTATCGCTTCGGCTATGCAAGGCTGCCTTCACAAAGGAGAGGTTCTCATGGAAGGTACTGCTCAATTTACGCATGCACCAAGGAATCAGAGTCTGGATGACAACGTATAAGAGACAGTAGCAATTGTACGTTTCAATTTGGGAGAGATGATCTTGCAGCCCTGGCAGCAGAGATTCTTCTGAGCAACAGATTCCCCTTACTCTTCACTTGAATAACAAGATCATGCAAGAGGTTACAAGGGCAGGACGATAATGGTATATTTCGTACGGATGTTACCAAGCTATTGGCCATCCCCTAACTCCAATCAGTGACAGCTACTGTCATGTCAGATTTTTGTTGGCTGAGATCTGAAGCTGAGGATTGGAATACAAAATCCTGGCCATGTGTTTTGACACAGTGGCGAGTAAAACGAGTTGCAAGGGCGGCATATGCATGAAGCTGGAAACGGAATTCTGGAAGGACCTCTTGAAACTTGCCATGGATACTATGCCTCTGAAATTGCTCTGATAAATGTTTCACTGCATGATTCTGCAAGGACTCTAGTATTGGAAGTCTTTAGTCAAGACTTACTAGTTCCAATAGTCATTTTCCAAAGATGAATTCCACCAAAGGGATAAAGTTCAGGTAACCAAGAGCATTTCACCGACGGCGTTGGATGTCATAATATTATGCGATTTACTTGATCGAGTTGTGGCTTTTCAATTATCAATTTTTCATTCAGCAACGTCAGAGCACAGAGAGGATAAACTCGACCATCCTACTCTGAAAAGGTATGGAAACCTTTACCTGAGGTGTCACTCTCTGTGACAGCAACTTAGTGTCACGTGAGGTACTATTTCACCTATATACCTGAAACAATGAAGCCCAACGGGGAATCCATACTTACCACGCCAGAGAAGTCTTACCTGTCGCCCTAACAGTATTTTTCCCGACACCTTTGATTTTTGTCAGACATCCTGGTTGGCCACAGCTTTTTGACGAGTCATAGACTACAGCATGCGCAACGAATTTGATGATCTGGGATCTCACCTCATGAGAGGCTTCCTACTTTACGTAAGCCACCAGCAAATTATTCAAGATCCTCGGATTGGACTACTCTCTTCGTCGTTGAGACTCGCAACAATGGTAGTCAGAACAATCACACAGTGAGGCAAAATTAAGTCATCATATCTAACCTAAGAGTGACGAATGATCTGGCAGAGTGACTCTTATACAGTCCTTCAATGAAGCCCTGGTCAGAAATAAGGGAGAGAATTTTGTTCTTCAATGGTCAAATAAAACCAGATTTTTTCAAATGTACTAAGAGGAATAAACTATGACCACTTACAGTATTTCTTTGGATTTTGCCTTATATCTGATGTTTATGTGTTAAAATTTGCTTGGATCTGTGAAAATTACCATGTGTCACAATGTCGCCTAAGTGGCTATTCTTCCGGTACTTTGAGCAAGTCCTAAATTTATTCCGATTTTCATCTAATTTGGCGGATCAATATATTTCTGAAGGTGGAACAGAAAAACATATTGGTCGATATTAGCATCGACATTTTAATTTTTAGACACACCCTAATATATATATATATATACATATATAATTATATATATATTAGTTTAATCAAAATTAGGTTGGAAAGCCGCAACACGGTTACAAGATGAAGTGAAAAGTAATTTTAAGAAGCACAGTTGATTAATTTGTTCTTTTTCACGGGTAATTTTTTATATATATTTTTATTTATTTACCAATTTAGTTATTTATTAATACTGGAAGGATGGTTGGTTGACTTATCTCAGAGAACCTAGTAGCCTTTGAACGGCATTCTACGCATGGGCTAACGAGATAAAGAGTTGCCTAAATTCAATATAAATAATTATCAGCGCAATAAATTAATTTATTAACCGAAGATAACCGACTTAGTTTGTGTTTTTGTTCTGCTAGACGAAGTCATAACCGTGTCGATGTATAGTGAGGCCCAGAACTACCCAGACACCACCTCAAGGAACGTAGTCGCTGAAATTAAAGGATCAGAATTTCCCGATCAGGTACAAGAAAATTTCACACACACACACACTCGAGGTGGTGTAGTGGGCATGTTCGTTGCCTTGCAGCCGGACGGTTGCAGGCTCGAATCCAATTCAATACGCCTCGTAGGGACCCTGGGCAAGTCCTTTGGCGTGACACTCCGATTCAGTGTCCGCGATGTAGTCGGGAGCGCTTCTGAGTAGAGATATTGAAGTAGCGCTACAACAAGTGCACATAAATACATATATACATACATACATACATACATACATACATACATACATACATACATACATACATACATACATACATACATACATACATACATACATACATACATACATACATACATACATACATACATACATACATACATACATACATACATACATACATACATGCATACATGCATGCAAACACACACACCTACACCCACACACTCGCGCGCATGCACAAACCAAACGTGTACAACACACAACACGCAGAGTTGCCAAAGCCTCAATCGGTGCCTTTTGGAAGTTGAACCCACGCAATGGGATTTCGGCTCTGCATTAAATTCACAGGCGTTGGTTCATTTGGTAGCGATTTAAAAATGGTTCTTTCTGTCTGTGATGAATTCAAGTCGAATTAAATAGCCTTTAATTAAAAAATCAGAGGGAATGCAATATAAAGATAGTCACAATAAAATATAATAATAATAATCATAATTATAATAAATAGCAATAATAAAAAAAAATATAATAAATATCAATAATAGTAATATTAATATATAACAACAATAATAATAATAATGATAATAACAATATCACTAACAATAAACAAATGATGATGATGATGACGATGACGATGACGATGACGTTGACGTTGACGTTGACGTTGGCGTTGGCGTTGGCGTTGACGTTGACGTTGACGATGACGATGACGATAATAATAATATAAAATAATATAAAATAATAATAATATACAAACATTTTAAAAATGATAATAGGCCATACAGTGCATCTGTAAGCACGCAGATATGCTAGACAAAGCCAAAGAATGTGCTTGAATTTCAGGTGATTATTTTCGGGGGACACATCGATGCGTGGGACGTCACATCTGGAGCAATGGATGACGGAGGTGGAGTCATGATTGCTTGGGAGGTAGATGACAGACTTTGTTACTAAGTGCAAATGGCATGTGCATTGAAAACAAATAGTCCTACTGTCAAATAGTCTTGAAATGCCAGTTAGTCGTAAGCGCCATTACATCTTCAGCTATCGCACCTTCTGCAAATGTGCACAATGTGTAGTATTCATTGCACAGCGCGGCATATATATATATATAATATATATCTACCGTTTATAAATTCCATGCTCCTGGTTCTGCACCTACTCTCACAAAGCACTTTGTGTTATTAATGTGACGTATTATATTCATCAGGTAGACCTATAAGCGCTTTCCTTCAGTATTGTACTTTCTTCAGTCCCGATCTAACACAGCCAGCATAGCATGTTCCCCCATGTTGTCAAAGTACGTCAATCGCAATCTAAAGAGGTCATACTTTCAACGCACCTCCCCTCTTTTTAAGTTGTTTTAGATCAAGCTGTATCCATAAGTTCTTCACAAGTCTCAAATGTTTCTTTTATTTTATCGCCCTCGAACTTCAATTAAATCGACCAAGCAAAGATATTCTGTAGGCTCCAAGGGCGGATCCAGGAATTTTCGAAGGGGGGGGCCAAAAAATTTTTGGGCTGGGGTCGAAAAAATTTTCGTTGATCTTTCGCTGAAAAATCTGATGAACTTTTTTAGTCGTTTTTGGCCGAAACCAGAGTTTAATTTAGCCCCCACCTCTGGGGGGGGATTGAGGTTTCCGGAGGGGTAGATAATTGACCGTCTGGAAGACAATCATGAGGCGCGCAGCGCCGAGAGTGGTAGGGGAGGGGTGTGGGGAGGGGAAATGCCCCTCCCCACCAGAAACTTTTTGAATTTTCACATTGCAATGGTAGCATTTTAAGCTGTTATCTTAACAAAATAGCTGTACTTTTCAGTGCTTATAAGAGTGCCATAAGGTCTCAATAAATAATATAGACTTTACTTAAAAACTTCTTTCCCGAAAACTAGATGTTCTTTTTTAAGTAATCCGCCGGAAATCTTCAAAAAGGGTGTTCAATTTTCCTTCCCAAAAAACTGATTACATTTTTTGGTCATCCGTGCGAAATCTTAAAAAAGGTGTTTATTTTTCGTCTAAAAAGAGTGA
This sequence comes from Lumbricus terrestris, assembly GCA_949752735.1. Classification (NCBI taxonomy): domain Eukaryota; kingdom Metazoa; phylum Annelida; class Clitellata; order Crassiclitellata; family Lumbricidae; genus Lumbricus; species Lumbricus terrestris. Next base: position 33,029,661 of record OX457042.1, read on the forward strand.
TGACTTTTTAGTCTTCCGTGCGAAATTTAAAAAAAAGGTGTTCAATTTAGCATCCCAAAAAACTGATGACTTTTGTAGTCATCCTTGCGAAATCTTTAAAAAGTTGTTTAATTTTACGTCTAAAAAGAGTGATCACTTTTTATTCTTCCGTGCGAAATTTCAAAAAAGGTGTTTAATTTCGCATCCCAAAAAACTGATGACATGTTGTAGACATCCCCACGAAATCTTAAAAAAGGTGTTTAATTTTTCGTCTAAAAAGAGTGATGACTTTTTAGTCTTCCGTGCGAAATTTAAAAAAGGTGTTCAATTTAGCATCCCAAAAAACTGATGACTTTTGTAGTCATCCGTGCGAAATCTTTAAAAAGGTGTTTAATTTTTCGACAAAAAGGAGTGATGACTTTTTAGTCTTCCGTGCGAAATATTCAAAAAAAGTGTTCAATTTAGCATCCCAAAAAACTGATGACTTTTTGTAGTCATCCGTGCGAAATCTTTAAAAAGGTGTTTAATTTTTCGACAAAAAGGAGTGATGACTTTTTAGTCTTCCGTGCGAAATATTCAAAAAAAGTGTTCAATTTAGCATCCCAAAAAACTGATGACTTTTGTAGTCATCCGTGCGAAATCTTAAAAAAGGTGTTTAATTTTTCGTCTAAAAAGAGCGATGACATTTTATTCTTCCGTGCGAAATTTTAAAAAAAGGTGTTCAATTTCGCTTCCCAAAAACTTATGAATTTTTAGTGAACCGTCAGAAATCTTCAAAAAGGTGTTCAATTTTCCTTCTAAAAAACTGATGACTTTTTAAGACTAGAATAAATAAAATACTTCCCACTACTGAATGAAATATAGTAAGACATAAATAAAAACAAGGAGTAAACATGTGTTATCATTCACCGCAATTTCTTGCACATATAGACTAAACTCAAAACTTAATATGTTTCGCCCTGAAATTTTTTGGCATCTGCAAAAAATAAATTACATCCCAAACACTGTTGTTAGTGTTAACTTGATTTGTAGTTAATAGTTAGTTGTACTTAGTTATAATTGTGTTTATTGGTGTTAATGTTTTTACAATTTACTACGAATATATACACGAATAACATACATTGCATGCCATAAATCATAGTTGGATACTGTTGAAAGATTGTTTCATTTCGATGCTTTATATAAAGACAATGCAATTGCGTGAGAGACTTAGATTAGATTTTAATTACATTTATACATTATTTTTTTATAGATTTTAATTACATTTATACATTAATTCTCCTGTGCATGACTGACATCCTGAATTTTTTTTTGGGCCGCCATGGATGGGGGGGGCCACGTCCCATGGTGATTTGAAATGGGGGGGGGCCATGGCCGGATTGGCCCCCCCCTGGATCCGCCCCTGGTAGGCTCTACAGTTGATCTCCCTCGAACTTAAATTAAAAATATTGATGTAGGCTATTCGATCAAGCAAAGATATTCTGTACTTTCATTCAAGACATAACGCCTTCAACCCTTCATACAAGAGACACTGGAATCTTTCCTTTGTGCTCTCTCTCTCTTTCTCTCTCTCTCTCTCTCTCTCTCTCTTTCTTTCTCTCTCTCTCTCTCTCTTCCTCCTCCTCTCTCTCTCTCTCTCTCTCTCTTCCTTCTCTCTCTCTCTCTCTCTCTCTCTCTCTCTCTCTCTCTCTCTCTCTCTCTCTCTCTCTCTCTCTCTCTCTCTCTCTCTCTCTCTCTCTCTCTCTCTCTCTCTCTCTCTCGCTGACTGGATCTCACGCAAAGGACATCGCTATCATACAATAACTTATTCTCATTCGAAATATTTTTGTGATAATTTGGACAGGCGTTGTCAGTGATAAATGCGTTGAATCTGCAACCAAGGAGAACTATACGACTCGTTTTGTGGACGAGCGAGGTGAGTTTGTGAATTATTTCACTCGTGCATGAATAACGATCATTCATTCATTCGGAAATTTATATGGCGTACCTTAAAAAAATTACTCAGAGGTGCTCACGACTCCAGCGCACCCAAAAAGAACAGTTTTAAGTTTAGTAAGGAAGGATCCTGGTATATATAGAGTCCCAGGGTGCAGGCGTACATGTAGCTCAAAAGGAGGGCCATTCCAGATCATTGAACCAACCACAGAAAAGGCTCGATTCTTCATGGTAGTAGTACGAGCAAAAGGAACTAAGAACACTCACTTATCAGCCCAGTGTAGCTGACGACTCCTTGGATACCCAATGTAAGGCTGCTCTCGGAGGTAAATTGGGGCGATGCCCTGACAACATCGATATACCAATGCAGCTACCCTGAACTCAATACGTTGGCGAATAGGGAGCTAGTGCAGTACCTCAATCGTGTAGTTTGAGACATGACCATATTTAGGGATTTGCCCAATTAGGCGCGCAGCAGAGCGCAACACACGGTCAAGACAAGTCATTCTGCTGGATGGGAGGCCAAAGCAGAGTGAAGAGCAATAGCTAGTCGATGCGAGATGTAACGAAGTAATGCACTAAAGTAAGAGTAGCAGCAGACGTAAGAGAACGGATGACAGTGCGAAGCTGGCGCAGCTGATAATAGCAGTCTCGAGCAAGACGGTGAAGTTGAGGAGCAAAAGTGAGTTCTTGGTCAAGTTGGACACCGAGGTCATGAACAGTGGTTGCAAAGACAAAGCCAGGAAATTCAGATGCAAGAGAAGAGAGACCAAGTTTGGCAAGCTGCTGCCGTGTGCTCAAGCAAATACATTTTGTCTTAGATGGGTTCAAGCGTAGTTAATTGGATGGCATCCATGCTTCTAGAGCAGCGGTTCCCAACCCGTGGCCCGCGGGTCAAAAGTGACCCGCCAGGCCTCAAATAATGGCCCTCATCTCTCAAAGAAATACCCAAAATATATGAAAAATTGGCAATTTAGACAGGATAGAGCACACAATTATTTTCTATTACAAATTATTTTATTTTGACGTCTATAAATAACATCAAACATTCTATTTTGAATTAATTGAAACAATTTTAAATGCTTTTAGTTAATTAAATTTTAGCCTTGTTGCCCCCTAAATGATAATGTCCATCAACTAAGAAAAAGTGGTCCTCCAACCTAGAAAAATGGCCCTAAAGTCAAGAAAGTTTGGGAACCACTGATCTAGAGCATCCAAAGTCACGCTCATTATCCGAGTCGCTTCGATGGCATTAGAAGGGAGGCCATGGGTGTAAGCCTGGACGTCGTCAGCATAGCCTATTGCTGACCCGAAACCGCATGAGCTGTTAGGAGTGTGGCAAGACCTGAGGTGTAGATAATATAAAGTATGGGACCAAGGAGTGTGGCATTATTTATTTTTGTCACAACAAGCAATTTATTCTTAGTCTCCTTTATCGTTTGATTCATTTATGGGAGTTGGTTGAAATTGTCCAGGCATCTGAATAGGTTGGACTATAAACGTTGATTTTAAAAATATGCTGGAGGAGAAACTCCCGAAGATTTGCTACACCCTGCAAGTGATGAAAATTTCTAAGAAAATTTTCCTCCAGTTTTGAGTTCCAGAGTTTGCTAATTTGTTTGCAGGAACACGGTCTCATTGGCGGAGAGGCTTATTTTGAAGCACACAAGGCAAGTATGCTTCAGCTGATGAAGACTATAAAATTTAAATACTCCTTTATTTTCCTGAATACATATTAGAATCGTATGCCACCATGTTCGACATGAGTACTCGACAGTAGCGCAGCCAGGAATTTATGACGGGGGTTGTTTTTTGGCCTGGCCAGATGCTCTTTCTGACACCAACCCAACAGTATTACAGTAAATAAAAAGGGAATAAAGTAACAAAGGGAATAGGGTAAGAAAAACAATTGTTACAACAAGCAATTGTTTTGTTTTCTTATTTTAAGTGGATAAATACCTTTAAAAAAACTTGTTTCCAAGGCCAATGGAGGTTTTAACCCTCGAAACCCCTTGCCTATGCCACTGGTACTCGAGTCCACGTTAGTATAAATTTATAGGACTTTAGCCAGTTCTTTACATGATTAGAATAATGTGAAATAACAATTATTATTGCAATTAATAAATAAATAGCACACAACTGCTAAGCATAGCCTATCAATGGTATTTAAATTTCTTTGCTATATGGAGAAGCATATCGCTGAATACAAGGAAGTTGCAGGTTATTCTTAAGAGCCTCTGGCATTCTTCTCATGTTCGCTAATAAACTGGAATAGGCTACGACAAACATATGAGACACATCAAACGCGTAAATAAGTACATATAATGAAGAAATTTATATCGTAATATAGGGCTTTTATGGTAGCTACACTTTTAATTAATGTTTTCTTACACTTACTGATTTTACAAAAGGTTTAGGCCTAAGTAGGCCTAGCACCGAGACTCGCTACACTCGCATAAGACATTTGACCGGTAGCAACAAAACTCTCAGCTCAGGGGCATTCGGTGCACCCCACCGAATGGACCTATGTTAAACACGGCCCTGATGCGGATAAGAAGCTGTTGCTCAATGATGCCTGTGTTTGAAATGTTTCAATAGCAACTTGTATAATGTTTTTCTAACCAGCATCAAGCAGACAGCGTGTCGTTGATCATAGAGTCAGATCATGGAGTCTTCAGTCCTAAGGGAATTCGGTTCTCAGGTGAGAAAACAGCAGCTTCGAGAATTTCAACAATGTATTTCAGTCTGGTTCTGTTCTGACGATATTTTGACAAATTAACACATTCTGACACATGACATATTACTAGCATAGTCAAATATAATATTGTAAGTAAGTGATTTGAAACAATTTTGAGCATTGATTGATTCGTTATTGATTGATTGATCGATCGATTGATTGATTGATTGACTGAGTGGCTGACTGACTGATTGATTGGTTGATTAATTGAATGATTGATTGATAAATAGATTGATTGATACATTAATTGATTGATTGATTGATTGATTGATTGATTGATTGATTAAAAATGAAGATCCTGAACGTCCGGTTGTAAATAGACTGTAACGCGAAGCCCAAGAGTGCATGCCTTTCCAACCATCAGATCTAAAATGCGAAATGTGATTGCCCTGAACGTGATACCAAGTAAGGTCTTGTTTGTTTGTTTGTAAGGTCCAACATTGGCCACTCTGCAGAGTCCATCAATCGATAGTTCCTTATAATATGCTCTACAGTCTTCATATCCTTATATTATCTGCAAACTCGATAAGCTTATATTAATAATTATATATCGTCTTGTTTGTATGTGCACTTGTTATAGCGCCCCTTCAAACACTCTACTCAGAGGCGCTCCCGACTGCAGAGCGTACACTGCATCGGAGTTTCACGCCGAAGCGCTGAGCAATTGCGAGTGAAGGACTTGCCCAAGATCCCTACGCGGCGACTTGAGGTGGATTCGAACCTCGAACCTTCCGGCTTCAAGGTAACGACGCCACCACTACATGTAGACCACCGCGCCCACGTCTATGAAGAGTCTACACAGCAATCGCCCAAGCACTGATCCTCGCGGCACTCCACTTAACACCGCCGTCCAGCTAGAGTAGCCTATTCGTTACCGATACCGGCCAAGTTGAGTGGTCCACCCTTTAAAACAGACTAATGACAAGCAGTTAGTGAATCAAGCAATGTTTATTGATACTGAATTGTTCAGGAAGCGGACTTGCACGAGGGATACTTGAGGAAATTCTGAAGCCGTTGGAAGACATCAATGCGACGACCGTTCTCGATGGCGGAGGTGGAAGTTCGGACACCGAATGGTGGGTAGATCAGATGAATGTTCCAGGAATCGAACTGTACAGCGCCAACGAAGACTACTTCTTCTACCACCACACTCGAGGTATGTTTTATCCTGTCCAATCTAACCTAAACCCATCTGATAATCTGAACGTCGCCTAATGTGCTCAAGAGTGTTGACGCCTAGATCTCAGACCTCTCCCCATCCATATTGTCGCCTTATTCATTATTCATTCATTCACTGTGGAAATTTATAATATCGCCCCCCCCCCCTACTCATTAGTGCTCCCGACCTAACCTCTGGTGAAAAGTGCTTTTTAAAGCTGCGATAAAACGCATTAATTTTTGAGAAAACCTATAGGCATAAGGCTATAGACAGTGGAAGCCCAGTACATACCATGGGGGCCAATGACAGAGAAAGCACGGCGCTGTCTAAGAGCAGTTCAGGCTCGGGGTATGAGGAGTTCACCCTGAGTGGAGGAACGTAAAACCTGAGCTTCTGCACAACCAGAGTAGAGTCACAAGGCTCATGAGCACACCTAAAACAGGGACCCCGCGTATAATTCGCTGCGGGATAGGAATCCAATGCAGGACGTCCAGCACATAATCGATGACATTGTCAAATTATTTGCAATGTCAATACATTATAGTAAGCATAGGCCTACATGTAGATGCGAACATTTTAGAGCAAATATCCTCATCTGTTCGTTCTGCACAGACGACTGCTGTCGTTTGGTTATCAGCTGAGGACTTACCTTCCCATTCTGCTCATCCTTCATAGGATGAAGTAATTCTGCTTTCATTATGAATTTGTAGGGCCCCATAGAAAAAAGGATAAATAAAGAACGCTTTAAAAAAAGTTCGTTGCGCTAAATCGTGCCGTTTCACAGCCTTTCTTTTGGGACACCAAACTTACATACAGACAGACTGAAAAACAAACTTTCAGAAATAAATGCAACGCACAATATTGGTATCATATCTAATTTCACCCGAAATTACCTGGACTTGCGTAGCCGTGTCTTGCCTTACATATTCCTCGTAAATTTTAATTGCAGGTGATTCGATGACGATGATGGACAGAGACGTCTTAGATCGGGCGACTGTTCTCTGGGCGACGACCATCTACACAGTGGCCCAACTCGATGACATCCTGCCTCGCACCGGCGATTATCCATTCCCATCAGCGCCTGTAGATGGGAACAATTTGAATATTAATTGACCCTACTGATTACGAGCATATATTGAAATGCTCACGATTTACGATACATAAAAGAAATTCAACTCAATTCGTTTTGTTGTTCACAATTCAATCTATTGCAGAGTAGAAAAACAACGTCGTGATAGAACAAGAAGACCCAGAAGAGATCAGGGTCTCGCTTATTAGAGTTGCATAGTATTTATGTATCATATATATTATGTATCATATTTATGTATCATTTATATATATATTAAACATGTATCATATATATGTATCATATATGTATCATATTTATGTATCATATCTATGTATCATATTTATGTATCATATATATATATATATCGTATTATTTATGTAGTCTATCATGTATATTTATATGTGTGTATCATGAATATCATAATTATAATTTCATATGTATCAGGAAATGAAAGTTGAATGACAAACAATTGATAATCATAGGTCCAGCTGGACTACGAGGCGTACGTAGGATAATATATAAATATGTTAACGAATACGTTATAAAGTATAGATGACCAGGTTGAAAAAGTTAACCTCGTCAACTTGACCCCCCCCCCACGTTCTCTATTTGAGATTTTTGAGACATAGTGCTTCTACAACCATGAATTAAAACTTAAAGTAACGTCAGCCTGTTTTATAACCGCCGTCAATTTGGTGCAGAGCCAAAATCTTGGTCAAGTGTGCTGTGTGCTAAGAGACACAGGTGCGTGTCCTGAATTGTTGGAAATATTAAGTGAAGTTGTCAAGATTTCAGGCCACTGTAATGGAAGAAATGTTGTAACGATATGAAATATATGATTAACATTGATTATTATGGGTCATTGTAATGAAATATTATGTGAACACTATAATACCCAATGAAATAATTTAATAGCAATGGGCATGCTGTGGGATATGCATAAAATTCTTGCAGACGTAGGCCTATACACACGAATGCAATTTGCGGGTAAGGCATGGCTTAAAATTTAGCATATAATGGGCTACGGTATAGTCATCAACGCCGAGCTTTCTCGGTTGTAGGGACGTTCATCTGGAATGTTAGCCCCTCAAAGTTGCGTTTATTATATCCGACCAATCAAATTTCGTTTTTATAAATCTCTCAAGCCATTTTTATTCTGCTGTTGCTGGGCTGGGATCGCAGGTCTATTTAAGGGTGCCATATAAGTTCATAGAATGAATGAACGAACGAACGAACGAATGAACGAACGAATGAATGAATGGATGGATGGATGGATGGATGGATGAATGAATGATTTTAGTGGCCATAGACGTGAAACAATTTTTTTATTTTAGCGTCTGTCCATCTGTAGCCTAAGCAACGGTACAACCTGGTCGATTTCAGTGATTCTCTTTAGTATTTCCGCTGAGTGGGGGAGGCAGGCAGAGAGCATAATATTATGCCTAGAAGCCTGGCAAATTTTATGGACCCGGGTTGGGAAGTTCTAGCCTATTATATTATATAAAGTTTATGATTTATATTTTAAAATATGATATCATACCGACTTTCACTACGACCCGTTCAAACTTTAAATTGACAGTTGAATAAAATGGGGCATTGGATCAGCGTTCTCGTCGTGCCCATCGTCAGTAGGCCTACCCAGATATGCGAGTGAATTTCTAATCTATCCACACTCTGAGGGAAGCTAATGATCCTACAAGCAGGACTGAATTAAGCCATGGGTCCAAGTCGCACGCTAACGACAGACCTCGGTACAAATTTTCTGATAAATCTTCAAGATAGTTTTGGGCCCGTGACTTTCTGCCCTGGGGGCCTGGAGTTTCTCTCGACGGCCCCGCTCTCTTTATAGCATTATTGGGATGAACGAAGATGAACCCGTTTAAGAAATGCGATGTCTGTGTTGTCCGCTTGGCCATTAGTCAGCAAATGCCGTTGGATGGATGGATGGATGGATGGATGGATGGATGGATGGATGGATGGATGGATGGATGGATGGATGGATGGATGGAATGGACGGACGGACGGACGGACGGATGGATGGATGGATGTATCAGAGAGTTCACCTCATGGAATTGTAAGGTACGATTTGAACTATACAATAGTCGAACCAGAACTATCCCATAGACGGATAAGAACAATCCCATAGATGGATGGATGGATGGACGGATGGATGGATGGATGGATGGAATGGACGGACGGACGGACGGACGGATGGATGGATGGATGTATCAGAGAGTTCACCTCATGGAATTGTAAGGTACGATTTGAACTATACAATAGTCGAACCAGAACTATCCCATAGACGGATAAGAACAATCCCATAGATGGATGGATGGATGGATGGATGGATGGAATGGACGGACGGACGGACGGACGGATGGATGGATGGATGTATCAGAGAGTTCACCTCATGGAATTGTAAGGTACGATTTGAACTATACAATAGTCGAACCAGAACTATCCCATAAACGGATAAGAACAATTCCATAGATGGATGGATGGATGGATCCAGATTTGACGATGGCTTATGACAACACAGGCCTTGCCCTCGAAAGAAATTTGGTTCGCATAATACAGCTCTTTTTTCAAAAGCCGTTCTCAGCCGCGTTTCATGTCTACCATCTGTCAGTATTTCACCTGTCAATCATATCTGTTGCCCTGCCCATTGCTCGTTCTTACTTGATTCAACTCTGTCTCTGTCTGTCTGTCTCTCGCTCTCTGTATGTCTTGTCTGTCTCTCTCGGTCTGTCCCCTTACCTATCTCCCTTCACCTGTCAAATTTTATCACAGCTGCGAAATTATTGCAACTAATCGTTCTCGCACAGAAACAAATTAGGCCTACGCAATCGAATCTAGAAATGAAACGAATAGTATACACTTAAATAATTATATATATAGGGCAATTCCACGGGAAATGGACATAAAAGTCCAAAAACAATTTGGGAATTTTTTTAATATAAAGGTATCATTTTAAAGCTAAGAGACCCTAGTGTTCAAAATAATAATTAAAATCAATAATCTTTGGTGAGATGACCGTCAGCCAGCTTACATTTGATGTCGACATGTTCTGCGCAATTCTGTTACAGAAATATTAAAAGGTTTGTTTTTTAAGTAATGGCAACAATTGGTTGATTTTATCAAACAAGCTGCATCAGTTGGATGGAAGTTCCACTTGGTAAGTATTTTCAAGTAAAACTTTGAACAATTAATAATAGTTCATTTTTTTACTTCAGACGTTTGGGATGCACTTTTCAATGTTACGTCAGTGACAAAAAATTAAGACTTTTTAGGATATAACCAAAAGTAGCAAAGCAAAAATTCTGAAAATTTGTAAACTTCTGATGCAACATAATTATTAGCAATACAACTAAATAGTTAAAATTTTGTTTTAATTTAAGAAAAAAATTTAAACTGTGTCACTGACGTAACATTCACGTTGTCCCTCACGTAACAATATATGTCAGTGATAGCAAGAAACTTGTTTAAATTCGGTATATACTCGTAAAAATGCACTTATAAATCCAGTAATTGACATCCTAGCTTCGATTTGAAGTAAGCCCTCATTATAATCATCATCCTCCTCCTCCCCCTCCTCCTCCTCATCATCATTATCATCATCATCATCAATTTTTCATCATCACAGTAAACCAAACTAGTGATTTGCTTTTGCACACAGGGTGAGACACGTCACAAAAAACTGGGGCTGAGCTAACATGAATGCGTCACATGAAGAAGTAGCTAAAGTAAGGTGGCCATCATGCAGAAGAATGCTGAGTGGCAACAATAATGGAAACTAGTGGGACAAAAACAGAAAGAAATCTACAAATTGTACAATGCACAGCCTTCGTCAAAATTATGGTTAAAATGTCGTCACCCCAACTGAATCAGATCATGCAGCAACTTCAAGAGTTTCTTATCTGCTCAGTAATATATAGGAAAAGCAGTTATTCGACAAAAGAAAATCTGTTAAAAGTACTCCAAAGAAAGTTGCTCTCATGAACTTCTTAACAACAAACTTTGGCATAGCATTGCAGATAAAAAAGGACATAAAGATGTATAGATTAATGGACAGAAAGTGATATTGTTTCACATGAGCTGCTGGGAAATATGCAATATTTGTAAAGATAAATGGCACATGTGATAGTGTATAAAGTAAAACATTGACAATGACACTAATGGAGGCATACGTTCGAGATCTAAATTCTGCAGTCAATGATTGGAACATGAAAATTTGCTTCATTGAGTCCAAAACATGTTGTTTCAGTGAGTGTAAAAGATCATAATGTATGTTGCTTCAAGCGTCGGGTTGATTTGAAAAAGTTGCCTTCTACACTACCAGACAGCAATCGAGCTACCGATTCAGTCAGTCCATGAGCTGCTATCTTAGAGTGCCAACTTATGAAAATGCAAAGGCATTTGTGAATCTGAAGTCAATAATGGTAAACAGAAGGGCTTCTTCACTCTCAGTGAACACATTGCAGTATCCAACAACACTGGATAATTTTTAAAGCATTCCTGCATACTTGTGAACCATGACTAGTAAATTTAATGCATTTAATGTTTGTCTTTTCAGAAGCGTTACGTCAGTGACATTTCAATGTTACGTCAGTGACATTTAGGCACCATTGAAATAAATACATAAATGACAGCTGGATAAAAATTTTAACTTCCTATGTACGCCACAACCTGTACTAATAATTTTAAAAACATTAATAAAATTTTTGCAGTCATATTTCAGAAGATTGTGATGCGAACATGAGTTACAATAATTTTGATGTCAGAATGTGTTACGTCAGTGACGATGCACAAAAACTGTTTTTAAAAATACCCATAAATATTTCCTGCCAAGTCTTTTTTGGCTTTTAAGAAGGATTATATAGTTAAACAAATTTGGCATAAATTTGTTGGCAAAGCAGTGATATCATAGTGTGCTAGAATTAAAAACGTTGCCAAATTTCTCTCTGAATGTTACGTCAGTGACGGTGGAATTGCCCTATACCTACATATAATAAATATGTATATGTATAACTATGATGTATAAATACATGTGTGTGACATATATAATTAGGCTATAATATTATATTGCTGTCTCAACATTATAGTAGGCCCCTATATATTTTTAATTTTCCAATAATATCAAACATAGAATGTAGCAAACGTCAATGTCGACCTAAATCGGGATGTATGGGGCGTACCAGAAGAGACGGATATCCCGGTCAGACTGCAGGTACACCTATGTACCAAACATTTCTGTCTGTGTACCGAAAGGCGTGTGATAGATGTTAATGATAATTATGCTCTTACTCAAGCTACAATTTCTGAACTAAGTTATATTCTCAATCCAAGTGGTCACCATCAGTTAATTCCTTCTAACAGTTTACCTTGTCTTCTAAGGTTCAATTATAGCCTACGAAGCCACGACTGAGTCCATAATCGATCTAGCCTGATAATTAATTATCACCTGCCATATGTCATCTGAGTGATTGTAGCACGATTGACCGGTGACCTCTGTCCACTAGTGCACGATGTACAGCCAAACCCTGGAACGCGCAGTAAAAATCTTCTGTCGAAACGAAACCACAGCTGACGTGAGTTCAAGATGGCTACTACGGGTAAGACAACTTGTTTGCTCAATTCTGGCGGTCGTAACCTGTCGTATTCTAACGCAGCAGTCTTCTGAATCAACTATATATATCACCCACTGTAGCCTGAATTATGGTGTCAACAACGAAAGCTTGTGAAGTTAAGACTTGTCTGTTTCAGTTAGCTGACCAACCGGATCTGACTTTTCCAGCAGTCCTTCGATCGTTGTTCCGAACTTGTTAGACAACGTGTACTAATTAAGTGACCCTGAGTTGAAAAATAGTTATAAAGTAGACGTCGTTGCAATTAAGTAGAATGGCATGAAAAAATAAGGGGGGATTTGGATCGCTGGTGGACGAGAAAAGTCCGCTTTGGCCGGAAATTTTAGGAGGACGGCCGCCGGGTCGCCGACGACGTATTCATTGAAACATTTTCTGTCGACCTATTTTTTTAGTCATTTGCTGAAAATTCTAAGAAATGTACAAATTTTGCTACTGGAAAAACTGACGACCTTTTTCTTAGTCTTTTTTGGTCAAAATCTGACGAAGCGTACCATTTTCCCTGGGGAAATAACTGATGACCTTTTAAAAGTATTTCTTTCTATTTTACCGGAAATTACCATCATGCCTGTTTATGCATGCACACAAGCCCGGCTTTTCTTTTTTGGAGGGGGGGAATTCCACGTATTGGCTTTTCTGGAGGATATAATTATGGCGTGTATTTACGTGTATAGACCTACACCATGTCGCGATTTTTCCTGGGGGGAATCCAATCATGGGAATCTTCCCCCAGAGACGTCTAGATTAAACACTGATTCTCACCATTCATAAAATATTCCTGTTCTTGAAGCTACCATGCATGCTTTGTCTTGCAGATATGTGGTTGCCCGCCTTTGTGGTGGTCACGTTAGCCTTGTTGGCTCCTGCTTATGCTGAACTGCCGCAAGACATTCTGGACCAGATCGCAGCCAGCCGACGTAACTATGGCATTCGCCAATATCCTGCGATCCTCGCTATTTTACCGCTTTCTAGTCACAACATCATGCATAATTGTTTCAGTTTTTGCCAATTTCGTGTTAAGTAATGTCATTGCTATTAAATAGATCATGATATGGGCATTGCTACTTTTGTAATGTCATTGCTATTAAATAGCCTAGAAAAAAGCCCTAGATCATGATATGGGCATTGCTAGTTTTGTAGGCTAATGTCATTGCTATTAAATAGCCTAGATCATGATATGGGCATTGCTAGTTTTGTAATGTCATTGCTATTAAATAGATCATGATATGGGCATCGCTACATTTTGAACATTTGTCTTATACTCAGGCCTCACTTTTAGCCTGCTGTTGTGAGTCCGTTTGAATGCGATGCTATAATAGATTACTCTTAAGCATATGTACATGTATATCTTTTGGATAAATAGACTTCATAACGGTTTCGTTTTAACGCCCAAACGGTTGATGCCCAAGTAAACCGTCGCAACAGAAGTGACTAAACCGGAGCACTGATAATTCGAACCCTGGTGGCTACATTACGGATACGTTTGCATACAATCCTTATCGTTGTTTCAGCCGGTGTCGACCAGATCAAGAACCTCGTTTTAAATGGCGACCGGAAGTCTAAGACCTTCGACAAACTGGCTGATCTCAGCGACTACTTTCCAGATAGGAACTCCGGAAGCCAAGGACTCGAAGATTCCATTGGTCAGTTGAAGTTATCTGCATGTTTACCAAATGCAAAGTAAATATTTTACTTCGGTAGTTAATAATTATTAATTTTTTAAATGCTACATTTTCCTCTTCGATCTAAGTCAGTAAATAAGCATATTCGCTACTACTTCGGCCGCAGGGTCTCATTGTGAGGGTACATACAATGTGAGATAAATGCAAAATCAATAGTAGTACAGCATTCTACCTATTAACGTTTCTTCTTATTAGACCCTATTGTCCTGGGAGACCATTGACGCATGCATACGCATAGTATATTTCTTTGATGGGAGCAACCTATGTGCATGTAGAACATGCCCCTGATTTTTAGAACAGATGCGAAGTGAACGGTATCGACCTGCAGACAGAGCTGGTCACAGGGTGGACGGTCAAACGTGTAGACGGTCCCAGTAGGACATCTACTTCTGATGCATTGAAACCTGTTTATCCTGCTGACGAGCAAGACCCCATGCATCATTTTCAGTTGACATATAACAGGCGCGCCACGGTCACGGCGTGAACCACGTCAAAATGGTTTGAGCCCTTAAGCCCATGAGCAATTAAGATGCGCAATCAGGGGCGAATCTAGTGGGGCCAATCCGGCCATGGCCCCCCATCTAGAAATTTCTTTATTTTTGACCAGCTTGTCTGACTTGGAAAGTTGACGTGGCCCCTCCATGAGTAGTTTCGTAGGACCCTCCCCACGCCTAAAAAAGGTCTTCAACTATTTTGGCGGATAAAATGGTATCTTTTCTTGGGAATTCGAGACAAATGACTAAAAAAAGGTCATCAGATTTTTCGGTGACCAGGACGAAAATTTTCCCCTGTCCCAAGACCGAAAATTTTGGACCCCTTCGAAAATTTCTGTATCCGCTCTTGTGCGCAATGCATACGTTTCCTTGTAGCATACCGGACGTACCATTGTTTTTTGCATAATCAGCCTAAAGAGAAAGATGATAATATGCGCAGAAATGTAGGCCTAACAACACGAACTCAGTTCAACAATTTTGAGACCGCCGCATTACTGGTCTTAGTTGCAGATTTACTATATTAAATCCTATATAAATAGACTAAGCGCATCGAAAATTAGTGGAATTGACTAATTGTTAATTGTACAGTCTAATTGCTTTTGTGAACTGTTTTAGACTACGTTTTAAATGAACTGCTCATTGAAGGCCTTGAAAATGTTCACGGAGAGCCTGTAACCGTACGTCGTAAATTATTTTCTTTTCCTAATTATGGTTCTGATGTCTTAACAGTCAGCCATTTAGATTACAATAAAACTTATAAAAGACGCATAACTTAAACCCTCTTGCTTCTGAAGAGCTGTTATAGTGAAAGTCTCATTTTGTGCGTTGTGGTTCTTGTGTCCACCGTCGACGATTGAGTCCATGAGTCCATGACATGAGCCCAGCACCAGCACACCTGAGGACTTTTAAAGCTAAGGCCTACACTCATAACTTCTATACACACTTAACTGCATGGCGGAGCCGCGTGTGCCTAAAAAACTTTTTTGATGACATTAATCAGTATCCGCTCAGTAGGTAATGTAAGGTCTCCGAGAATTTCTCAGCTCCCACAAAAGCCACGTCAGGGAGACCAGCTCATTCACGGGCTCTATTTCAAATCAAGTCCGCAATAGCCAGAGCTGCCATTTTCGTTCCGGTGCCAGGTCAAAATCCGACGAGGTCAAGTCGATGAGACAGCGTGGTGCTACTACGGTGATAGTCGGCGATGGTGATCATGATGATTGTGTGGTGTACCTTCATTACGTGATATCCTGTCATCTTTAAGCAGTCAGCGCGTTAATCGATTCAATCTAATGCAATGATTCTAATTGTTGCTATGCATTCTAAAATAATTATTAAGACTTATAAGATGCCATCATGCACACTCAATTATTGTGTGGGCCTACGCCTAAATGGCACAATTCAGTCGTTCGTTTCTGCGAGTGAAAATCTGAAACGATTACCAGCGAACGAATAGTTCACGTCATTCTAATCGATTACAAATTCAGTTCAGTGATTCAGAATGGAAGATATCTATCCAGAAATCGAGATCTATTAATAATTTGGATAATAAAATACTAAATAGGATGATATTTGAGATAAGAAAAACCGCGCGAATTTCAGTCTGATATTCACAGATCATGGTCCCCTGTGAATGGTTGCAGGTTCCGAAGTGGACTCGTGGAAAAGAGTACGCTGAGATTCTGACACCGGTGCCACATCAGATGTCGATATTAGCACTTGGTTCTTCCATCGGTACGAATGGGACTCTAACTGGAGAGGTCATCGTGGTCAAGTCATTTGATGAGCTGGAATCAGTGAAGGACCAGGTAATTGGATGAACATATTATGGATGGATGGATAGATGGAGGGAGGGATGGATGAGCACTTGTTATATAGCGCCCCTTCAAAATTACTACTCGCGGACACTCAATGGAAGTTTCACGCCAACGCACTTGAGCAATTGCGAGTATAAAAATCATATATATATATAGAGGACTTACACACGGTCCTCTCACGGCGGCATGAGGTGGATTCGAACCCTCAACTTTCCGGCTCCAAGGCACCGAACATACCTTTGTACCACCGCGTCCCACAATGGATGGATGGATGAATGGATGGACGGACGTACGGATGACTATATGAATGGATTTAGAAATTCATTAACTTACGCATTGGTGGACGAATGAATAGATGGATTGAAAGGTGGATGGCACGGCTGAAAGATGAATGGTTTGCGAGCATGTATTCTGCGGCTGTTGGAACAGGCGGTGTCCTCTTTTTCACAAGCACATCTCTTCAAGCAATCTATTTAGTCTAATCATGTTATAGTAACTCAATGGGGGAACTGCTGCAAGCATACATGCATCGAATGTGCTGAGTCCTTCAACCTCTCGCTGATAATTAGCCTAATTATAGACCGATATCAGTGTATAAATTAAGTTGCTTTTTCCTATGTTGGGGAGAGAGAGAAAACCTTTGAGGCCGAAGACGTATGGTTTCTCTCTCACGGACGAAGATAAGAGCAATTTTGTACCAAGAGTTTATACAAAGCCTGTTTCTGGTGTAACTATGCACTACATAGATAACACTCTTCAACGTATCTTACAATGAGCGATAAGCCTAACATTAGGTCTACTCAAACTAGCAGTGGCGTAGCCAGGAATTTTTCATGGGGGGGGTTTATGGCCGGAAACCCTGTTTTTTGCTATTTTTTCTTACTTAAATGGAAAAATAACCTTAAAAAATCTTTTTTTCGGAGCCAATGGGGGGGTTTTAACCCCCGAAACCCCCCCTTGCCTACGCCACTGCAAACTAGGCTACATAGTCGTTCGTCTTGTCAGCGTGGTCAAGAGAACAAGCCAAAAATATTTGAGTGACTACAGACTGGGATGCAATCAAGCAATCAATCAATCAAGCAAGCAATCAAGCAATCAAGCAAGCAAGCAATCAAGCAAGCAATCAATCAAGCAAGCAAGCAATCAAGCAAGCAATCAAGCAAGCAATCAAGCAATCAGTCAGGCAATCAATCAGAATTTTCTCAAGGAATAGACTAATGAGTGAATGCATGGATGAATAAAATGCATCCAATAAACTCGGTCGATGGATGGAAAATAATTCATCTGCATAATAAATTGAAAATTCATTCTGTGGCAACGGACAGCGTTTTGGCAATGGTGATAACTCTGCCAAAAAATGACAAAACCACAGCCGTAGTAGACCATACCTCTAATACAGGGCTGTTTTAAAGGAATTTTTAGAACTGCACAACCCCTTCTTTTCTTTCCCATCATCCATGGTAAATTACTTCCAATCGGAGGACAATGACCGTTTTTCACTAGTTTCAACTGCACGGAAGTGCTTTTACAACTGCACAATTTTTTTTAGAACTGCATTTTGTGTACAACTGCACGCTAAAAAAGCCCTGCTCTGATAATTCTAACGGTGGTGGTGCTTAGGTTCCTGGTAAGATCGTCGTCTACAATCAACCGTGGCAGGGCTACGGAAGTTCCAGTCAGTACCGATCTAACGGCGCAGCAGAAGCCTCAAAACGAGGAGCCATCGCAGCCCTGGTCAGAAGCGTCACCGACTTCTCCCTTTACAGCCCTCACACTGGAATCCAGGCAAGTCAAAATGCTCTGCTATTTTCTCATATCAATGCCCTAGTAGGCCTGGCCTATTTGAGAATGCTTCCAGAATTCGCATTAAATTCAGCCTAAAAATATAGCCTCCTTTTAACACTGTTCCAGCCATGTGTATTAGTGTGTAGCGCACTTTAAAGCAATGTATTGCGTAGTGCATGCAGCATAAAACCAGATCTTGATTGTCTTGATATAGGCCTATAGATGTAAAGTCTATAAACGTAAATATATAGACTACTATTATATGTGATTATGTATATATGTATAGATTCTATATGTAGCGGGGCGCGGTGGTGTAGTGGTGGCTTCGTTGCCTTGAAGCCGGAAGGTTCGAGGTTCGAATCCACCTAAAGTCGACGCGTAGGGACCTTGAGCAAGTCCTTCACTCGCAATCAGTGTTTAATCTAGACGTCTCTGGGGGGGAAGTTCCCCCCCAGGATTGACATTTCCCCCCCCAGAAAAATTTGACGAAATGATATTGGTTTTTAGTTACTGTTTCATCATTGTTTTACATGAAGTGTTATAATATATCGTGATATTATTTATTATTATATGATTATAATGACATTATTTTACTACTATAATATATGATAATATCATGTTAAGAGGACACCTTAAAATTCTGCCATTGCAATGTGAAAATTCAAAAAGTTTCTAATGGGTCACTGAAACAGTTCAGCTATTTTGCTAAGATGACATCTTAAAATGCTGCCATTGCAATGTGATAATCCAAAAAGTTTCTAATGGGTCACTGAAAAAGTACAGCTATCTTGTTAAGACGACACCTTAAAATGCTGCAATTGTAATGCGAAAACTCAAAAAGTTTCTAATGGGTCACTGAAACAGTACAGCTATTTTGTTAAGATGACCCCCTAAAATGCTGCCATTGCAATGTGGAAATCCAAAAATTTTCTAATGGGTCACTGAAAAAGTACAGCTATTTTGTTAAGACGAGACCTTAAAATGCTGTCATTGCAATGTGGAAATTCAAAAAGTTTCTGATGGGGAGGGGCACATCCCCCTCCCCATACCCCTCCCCGTCTCGGTGCTAAGCGCATCACGAGCATCCTTCGGACGTTCAAATGTCCCCCCCAGAAACCCCAATTCCCCCCCCAGAGGAGGGGGACTAGATTAAACACTGACTCGCAATTGCTCAGCGCTTCGGCGTGTAACTCTGATGCAGTGTCCGCACTGTAGTCGGAAGCGCCTCTGAGTAGAGAGCTCGAAGAGGCGCTATAGAAATGGGTAAATAAATAAAAATAAATAAATATATAATATTATCATATGTTATATAGGCATCATTCAGTTCTGTTAACTAATTCTTTCAGTATTACGATTCCCGATACCCGAAGATTCCAGTCGCTTCCATCACAGTCGAGGATGCAGAACGCCTTCAACGCTACTATGATCGAAGTATAAATCATCTTATTTGCTTCAGTCATGTATATTTATTATTAAAATCGCAAACAGCCTTTCTCGCAGCAAGGCATAGGGGAGGGTGCGGCAAAACGCCCATGGGAGGTAAGATGCCCATAGGCATTATTTCAGTCAACTGAAATGCCGAATCCAAATTTTAGTTAGAACCGTTTTGTTTTATGTATTTCCGGTTGAAAGACATCCTACTTTCGTTTTCCCTGTGACCAGGTCACTCGTTATCAAGAAAAATCGATTTTTGCGAAAGCTGATGTAAGGGTTCCCATTTTTCATTAATTTGTTAAAATTACTTAGTTTCGCTTTTTCCGAAAGATCCATGCTTTGTTGGATTCATACTTATTTAGGTATGCTACATTGAACTTAAACCTGCCATTGAAGTAGTCGTTTTAGGCGAGGAGTATGGAATGTAACTACTACTGCTTGGGGGTAAGATGCTCACGGGGCTGGGCGTCTTACCCCACGTGACTGGGCGTCTTACCTCACATGACGGGACATACATACCTACATACTACAGAAATACATATATACATACATACATACATACATGCATACATACATACATACATACATACATACATACATACATACATACATACACACATACATACATACATACATACATACATACATACATATTTACATACATACATACATACATACATACATACATACATGCATGCATGCATGCATGCATGCATGCATGCATACATACATACATGCGTACATACATACATGCGTACATACATACATACATGCGTACACACATACATGCATGCATACATACATACATACATACATGCGTACATGTGTACATACATACATGCATGCATACAAACATGCATACATACATACATACATGAATGCATGCATGCATACATGCATACATACATACATACATACATACATGCATACATACATACATGCATGCATACATACATACATACATTCATGCATACATACATACATACATACATACATACATACATACATACATACATACATGCATGCATACATGCATGCATGCATACATGCATGCATGCATGCATACATACGTACATGCACGTACGCTAGTCAATTATCTAGTATACATTATCATTGGGGTAAAATGCCCAGGCTATGGGCATTTTGCCCCCTAGGTGGGGCAAAACGCCCTTTTTGGACCAACAACTTTCAGACAATTTTGTGCCGAAATTTGAATTCATTTAATTTTTTTGTTTAGTGATATTGTAGCTTAAGTGCAGATGTTTATGTTGATAAAAAAATAACATTAGATATTAATGTGTTTTGCTCTCTACACCCAGTTTTTCCTTAAGGGGGGCGTTTTGCCCCACCCTCCCCTAAGGGCTTTTTAGCGTGCAGTTGTACACAAAATTTGCAGTTCTAAGTAGACTTGTGCAATGTGCAGTCGTATGGAAGAACTTCTGTGTAGTTAAAAAATAGTAAAAAGGTCATTTTTATCGATTCAGATAAATTTACCAAGGAGAAGAGGAAGGGAAAGTGCAGTTCAAAAATTTCTATTGGAAAGCAGTACAAGGCAGCCTTACTAAAATCATTCAGGGAATGACACCAGACAATCATTTAATTCGTTTTTCCTACTCGCTTGCATTTTCCAGAAGGACTGTGGGCTGAGGAGTTGGTACACAGAGAATCTAGTGCTATATAGATGTCAAATCAATGCATAAAACAACGGGCTCACGGTTGCTTTGCTTCCATATACACAATAAATAGTGCAATATATAAATAGAAGGAATATTAAACCCCATCAAGTACGGTATATTGCTGTTTTAGACGAAGTCATCACTGTATCTATGTACAGCGAAGCCGAGAATCATCCAGACACGATCTCAAGAAACGTCGTCGCAGAATTGAAAGGATCAGAATTCCCCAATGAGGTACTCGAGAATTTCACACACCCACCCACACACACACACATACACACAATGCACACACACATACATACTTACATACATACACACACACATACACACACCTAAAGCTCACACACTCTAAACACGATAATAGCTTGGATCAGTGCCTTTTGGAAGTTGAACCCACACAATGGGATTTCGTTTCTGCGTCAAATTCACCTGCATTGGTCCATTAATTTTAATTGCTATTTAAAGATGGTTCTTCGTGTTTTGTTGAATTTAAGCCGAATTAAACAGCGTTGAATAGAGAACAGATGGTATGCAATATAAAGTTAGACACAATAAAATATAATGATAATAATGATGAAAATAATAACAATACAAATACTAATGATATTAAAACAGGCTACAGCCGCTACACGGCACATATAAGCCTATTATGAGCACGTTGGTAATGGGTATGCTAGATAAAGCCAAAGAATGTGTTTGGATTTCAGGTGATAATTTTTGGCGGACACATCGATGCGTGGGACGTTACATCTGGAGCAATGGATGATGGAGGAGGAGTTATGATTGCTTGGGAGGTAGATGACAAACTTTGTTACTAAGGGCATATTCATTGAAAACAATATTATGTCTAGAATTGCTAGTTTGTCTTTGACGCCAAACCTTCTTAGCCTTCCGCGCCTACTGCAGATGCTATAAATGCCCAGTCCCTTCAGGTGCGCCCCACTTAAACTTATCTAAATCTGCTGTTTTAATTGTTTCATTGTTGCTCTGTTCTATTGATGCACTGCTTAACTGTAAAAAAATATATATCCTGGGTTCAATAAATGAATTGAATTGAACTGAATTGTAGGCCTGTTATGATTCAATTATTGCTTGTTTGGTTACCCTGATGCCTATACTAAGGCGGGTGTCGTCTTGGTCGGGAATTGGAGGGTGGAGAGTCAGATGAGACTGCAGGGTAAGAGTCTTTGAAAAGAAGTGTTTTAAGTTTCGAATGAAAAACCCAAGGTGTGATGGATGGAGGAGCCTGAGGAAGGTGATGGTGTGTGAGTAGTAGTGATGGTGGTGGAATTGAAAAGGATCGGAATTCAGAAGGCAGATCATTCCAAAGACGGGGTACAAAGACAATATCAAACAAAGACAATATCAGACAAAGACATTATCAAACAAAGACAGTATGAAACAAAGACGATATTATCAAACAAAGACAATTTCAAATAAAGACGATATCAAACAAAGACGATATCAAACAAAGACAATACAAACAAAAACAATACAAACACAGACACTATCAAACAAAGACAGGCTTTCATCCATTCATACACTTTATAAAGCAAAAACCTGCATGTAGGCCTACTCTGCATTGCTATCACATAACTAATTTAAATGTTGTGATGATTTAATAGGCGTTGTCTGTGATTAAAGCGTTGAATCTGCAACCAAGGAGGACTCTGCGACTCGTTTTGTGGACTGGCGAGGTAACATTTGTCAATGGCATTACACTCGTGCATGAATAAAAAAAAGCTTGCTTGCTATGTTATCAAGCAAAGACAGGTATTTGCTCTTGGTAATCCATCATCCATGTCTTTCAGTTCGTTTTAGGAGAGTTGTCTAGTGTATATAGGTTAACTATGCGAATAGGTAGGCCAGTGGCGTAGCCAGAAATTTATGATAGGGGGTTGCTTTTTTGGCCTGGCCGGATGCCCTTTCTGACATCAACCCAAAAGTACATGTAGGCCTATTATAGTAAATAAAAAGGGAATAAAGTAACAAAGGGGATAAAGTAAGAAAGACAATTGTTACTAGGCCCTATATTTAAGAAAAAACAAAACAATTGCTTATAGTTACTATAAGCAATTGTTTTGTTTTTTCTTATTTAAGTGGATAAATAACCTTTAAAAAAATTTTCCTATGCTAATGGGGGATTTAACCCCCGAAACCCCCCTTGTCTACGCCACTGAAGTAGGCTAACCTAAGCTTATAAATGTAACTGGAACAAAATTAATGTGGGAAGAAAAATTCAGAAGACTTGCGACAAACTTATCTGCTTGTTAGAAAAATTCCCATTGAATCAGTTTTGTGAATTTCTTTTCAGGAGTATGGCATCTATGGGGGAAGCGCCTATTTCCAAGCGCACAGGGTATGTAAAATTTCTCCAGCTGATGAGAACGGAGAATTTGAAACTTATTGGCATTCTACATGGTTCAGCCGCATAAGAACTAGATGCATATATTATAGGCCTATACCTCAATATTCTCTTGGTTGTGTCATAATGGGATACAATTATTGATTAAATTGTAAATTGATAAATTAAATAGCGTATAATCAGAAGACTCAAGCGTACCATTAACGGTAATATTTAAATTTCTCTGCTATAATGAAGAAGCATATCGCGGAAGACAAAAGAGCTTACTTTAGAAAAGAGCTTACTTAGAGCTTACTTTTAGTAGTTTCTGTCCGTAATAGAATCATAGACATTATTTTGATTACATCTATCTCAATATTCATGGTGTGCGTGCGTGCTTGTCTAGATTAGCATAGTTGTATTATGACTATAACCACATCTTCGCGGACATGGCATATAATCTGTTTTTGAAAATGGTCAGGATAAGCTATGATGAAGCCTTTCCTCTTAAGTCCATTAAAATCTCAAAAAGCAATACCTTTCACCAACCATGGATGACACGAGGCCTATTAAAATCTACCAAAAAAGGAAGCACTATACATTAAATATATAAAAAAAACTACCATTGAAAATAAAAACAAATTTACTACTTACCGTAACAAATATAAATTAATTCGTACAAATATAGAACGTTCTTACTATTCAAATGAATTCATAAAACATAGTAAGGACATAAAAAAAACCTGGCAGGTTATTAGAACAGTAATTAAGTCAGCTAAGAAGGACACACTTATTAATGAAATTAATCTGGATGGAAATTTAACGAATGACCCTTTAGTAATGGCTGAAAAATTCAACTCATATTTTACAGGCTTAGCAAAATCTTTATCATCCAAAATCCCCCCATCTGAGAAATGCTTTCAAGACTATCTCCACCCATCCTCCTCTAATTCCTTTGCCCTGCTTTCAACTACCTCCCAAGAAATATTAGCAATTAATAACTCTCTTAAATCGACTCACAGTTCTGGCACTGATGATTTGAATCCTATGATATTATCACCGGTTATGGAACTTCTTGCCAATCCACTGGCTGAAGTGATTAACTGTTCACTAAAAAATGGTATTGTTCCATCAGAAATCAAGCTTGCCAAAGTTCTCCCCATTCACAAACAAGGTGCCAAAAATGAAATTAATAATTACAGACCCATTTCTATACTACCTTTTTTCTCCAAATTATTTGAAAGAGTAATGTATGACAGATTACTTTCATACATAAAGCATAAGGACATAATACATTATATCCGTTTCAGCATGGCTTTCAGCCGGGTCATTCTACCTCTATGTCACTGATTGATATACAGGACAAAATTACCAAGGCCATGGACAATAATGAATACTCAATTGGTATCTTCCTTGACCTTGCAAAGGCGTTTGATACTGTGGACCACAAAATACTTTTGTATAAACTTGAACACTATGGTATTAGAGATAATGCACTTCGATGGCTTAGTAGTTATTTGGACAATGGTCTACTGCAGGTGCTTTGTAATGGAAAATTGTCTAACTTTCAAACTATAGAATTTGGAGTACCTCAAGGCTCTATTCTTGGTCCTCTCCTGTTTTTAATCTATATCAATGACCTCCCAAATTCATCATCCATCTTACACTATATTCTATTTGCAGATGATTCTAATGTATTTTTATCGCATGCCTCCTATGATCAGCTTCTTCAGCTAGTCAATAATAAATTAATATCAGCTAGTGATTGGTTCAAGGCAAATAAACTTTCATTAAACCTATCTAAAACTAACTATATCATATTTCGCTCAAATAAAAAACCAATCCCTATAACAAATAATGAGCTGCTTATTGACAACAAAGTTATTCCTCAAGTTTACACGACAAAATTCCTTGGCGTTCATATTGATCAGCACCTAAAATGGAAAGTCCATATAGACGAAATAAGTAAAAAAAAATCAAAAAGTATAGGCATTATTAAGAGAGTCTCTTACTTGCTTCCCTCTCATGTGCCTATCAATCTATATTTCACTCTAGTCTATCTATACCTTACTTACTCTAATTTAATTTGGACTTTAACCTATGATACCCATCTCCATGTTTTAAGGACCTTGCATAAAAAGCCATACGAGTTATCACTAAATCCACTGTTAACTGTCATACTGGTCCCCTATTTGCTGAGCATAAACTCCTAAATCTCAAGCAGATTAGATTTGAACAGACATCTCAATTTATGTATCAATACATCAATAACCTCCTCCCTTCTTCCTTTGCATCTTACTTCTCTCCTGCATTGCATCCTGGACTCACTAGAGGTAATAGAGACTTCAGTATTATTTTTGCAAAAACAAATGTTCGGAAATTTTCTATTAAATTCCAAGGCCCTGTCATATGGAATAAAATTCTGATTCACATTCGTAAGGCTAATAACTTAACTCACTTTAAACACCTGTTACGTGTGTATACATTATGTAATGTTTTCTGTTATTAGCATGAGGGGTAACCCATGCTAATGCTGATTTATTTGATTGTTTGATTGCTTTTGCTTTTATTTTGTTCTTTCTCTGAGTTTTTCATGTAGTGTTAACTACATTAGTTTTTTTTTGATAATAACTTTTTTTCTTTCCCTAGTTAAGTAATATCTCTGTATTCCAATACTCCCTTTAGCTTTCACTTTCTCACTTCACTTTGTTAATTAGGCCCCTGCTTAGCGGGACTTGTCCCTTTTGGTGTGCCTATTTGTTCCCTCACTCTTATAATACCTATTCACTTTGAGTATTTTCTTATCGCGAATTATGTCTATACTATGTTAAACATACATGTACAATTGATTTGTTGGGATTAATAAAAATATGTCTATGTCTATGTCTATGTCTATTGCAAATCGACGAAATCGCTATTTTGCCTAATAAAAATATCGTATTATAATCACTAAGCGGAACATAGGACTTTTTTTAATTTCTTGGCAATAATGAAAAAGAAGAATAGGTCTATCGCTGAAACTAGGAAGCTACTGCAGATCATTCTTAATAGTTCTGTCAATGTTGCTAAATTCGTTTATAAACTTAGATACAATTTAAAAAACATGAGAGGCTGATACACAACATCATCAACTGCTCCTCCTTCTATTGTCTTCTCCTTCTACTATACTGTCCTCATATACTATTGTCTGCTGCTACTATAATATAATTGTCTCCTCCTACTAATGTACTATTAGGATTTCCTAGAGCCACAAACACTACCAGTACAAGTTTATGCAGATATAAAGTTGTATTTGGTGAGGTTTTCATTTGAAATGTTTGAAACACGTTATTTTCTAACCAGGATCAATCCGACAACGTTTCGTTGATCATGGAGTCAGATGGCGGAGTCTTCAGTCCCAAAGGATTGCGCTTCTCAGGTAAACTCACATTAGCCTCGGGAAGACAGTGAGACAATACTAATTACAGTATACACCTATTCTGTATTTTACAGCATAGAATTTTACGACATGACATGTAACAGCAGAGCGTATTGTTGAGATGTTAATCATGTTAACTGTTCTATAAAAAAATTATAGTGAGATGAATTTTTTTGTCTGGAGGCGTTGCTATTCTTGCAAGCACATCCGGGAAACGACAGTCAATCGCTTCGCCTCTTTTGTTGCAACTTCACTTAGAGACACATTATTACACAATCATAAGAACACAGATTGCGTCTACTTACAAGCACTTCACGACTCAGGGAGAGCATACAATTTTAGGAGTCATTAATAAGACAGTTCTTCTTCATGTTCTCTGCCCCACGGCAGGTTCGAACTTCCGACGGCGCCACTCTTCCCGGTGTTGAGCCTCTTCTTTCAGTTTCCCATAACCTTCAACCAGCATCCAGTCCAGTAGTTTCTGTCTTTGTCTAAGACAGTTATAAGTAGACTAATAATAACTGTAGTCAGTTGAACAGGCTATATTACTTCTTAGATTACCAATGCTCAATTGTTCAGGAAGCGGACTTGCACGAGGGATATTGGAGGAAATCCTGAAACCGTTGGATGATATCAACGCCACAACCGTTATCAATGGCGGAGGTGGAAGTTCAGACACCGGAAGTTGGGTGAATCTGATGAATGTTCCTGGAGTTGAACTGTACAGCGCCAGCGAAGACTACTTCTTCTACCACCACAGCCGAGGTGTGTTTTATCCTGTCCAACCTAACCTAAACTCAGTGTTGTTGAAAGTATTGGGCAAATGTACTTAAGTAAAAGTAAAAGTAAAATTTGTTTTAATTACTTAAGTAAAAGTAAAAGTACCGAGTCTTTCTATTACTCAATGCATCATTAACCTTCAAAAATACTATATTCTCGAAATGGTTATCGTTGAGTCTAGCACGAATGCTTCTGATTTATTGTTACCAGAATGCACAGCTGAAGAGTCGTTGTGCTGCAGAAAATGGCAGTACATGTACATCCAGCGTGCACCACCCATCGAAAATCTAATTTTCGACATGCACATTCAGATGAGCTGTTTTATCGAAATGTCAATTAGCGCATTGAAGTAACGAACATTGTAACGAGTGTAAAAGTACTGAAGCATGAGTAAAATTGTACTTTGTTGAAAGTAAAAGTATTTCGGTTTCTTGATACTTCGTTACATGTGAAAGTATTCAAACTTTTACTTAAGTACAGTAACGCGTTACTTTTACTTCGTTACTGTACAACACTACCTAAACTATCGAAGTATGTTGTCGTCTTAGAATGAGCCTATAGCTGCAACATTTTATAACTCTCCCCTCTCGTCTGTTCTTACATGCTCTGTCGCTTATTTCGTTGCGTTATCATCTTAAGACTCACTTTTTTCATTGCTGCTCATCCTTCATGGGATGAAGTTTTCCGTCTCCATTTCGGTCTTGTAGAATTAGTGGATAATTGAAAATTGAAGTATCGCGGAGGACAAAAAAAAGTGAGAGCTTAGGTTTAAGATAGAATAAAAGATGTGGTCATAGTCCCACACATCTGTGCTAATCTGCTATCTTTCTGTCCATATTAGAGCAATACATTTACCTCAATACGGTACTCATCGTGTGCGAGGCATTGCGTGCATGTACGTCTCCAGATTAGCACATGAGATGTGTGGGACTATGACCACATCTTTACTTGAATGTTAAGATGGTGTAAGACTCTAATTCACGTATAAACACAGTGGCCATGCTTTAGGCCTACTCTATCTAGCAATATCACTAATAATCAATTCATATATTTTTTTCTTCAACTCAATTCTGTCTAGCAGTATCAAATATGAGATGGTCTGAAGAACTTGTGGTTTTATGAAGCACTCGAAGCTTTTGTGCGGTAGTGAAAAGACGCTTTGCTAGACGTCTTATAGTGTCCGGATAAAAATTAGTAAAAATTAGTAATCGATCACAAGGCGGCGCAGCTGGTTATCGTTTCTAAATAATTTTTAAATAATTTTCAGAACTGCACAACTCCTTTCCTTTCCCAATTTCCATGGTAAATTACTTTTAATCCGACTTTTTTGCTAGTTTTAACTGTACAGAAGTCCTTATACAACAGCACAAAATCCATTGAGAACTGCACAATTTGGGTACAACGGCACGTTAAAAAGCCCTGGTTTCTAATATATTGTATTTACATCATCCGAAATTACGTGTAGGCTACTTGCGCAACCATGTCTTACCTTTACCTATTCCTCATGAAATACTAATTGCAGGTGATTCGCTGACGATGATGGACAGGAACGTTTTAGATCGAGCGACTGTTCTCTGGGCGACGACCATTTACACAGTGGCCCAGCTCGATGACATCCTGCCACGCACCGGCGACTACCCATTCCCATCAGCGCCTGCAGATGGGAACAATTTGAACGTTAATTGACCCAAATGATGTAGGCCTATACGAGCATATATCGAAATGTTTACGATTTATGATACATAAAAGAAATTCAATTTGATTCGTTTGTTGTTTCCAATTCAATATAGAGTGCTTGTGGGGAAGTTCGACACATTAAGCATTTTTGCGAAATTTCTAGGTTAAAACGAGATCATAAAATTCTAACAAAAATACTTTATAGTAGTACTATATCTCCTTAAGCAAAAGCAATAACAATTTAATCCTTGCAGTTTATTTCTTGGAATTACAAACACCTTTTCTGGGAGCTACAAATTGTCGAATTTACCCTCACTGTGGGGGGAATTCCGACAGTTACTGTCTGTCACTGGTATCAGTATTTACAACGTGTGCAGTTTAGATAAATGTCATTGACAGCATAATGTACACGTCTCATGAAACCAACGTCCACACATCTGGCACCTTATCCATTCTTCTTCCTGGTTCTTGGGTGGGTCAAAATATGAACAACCACATTGAGCAAAGAGTAATTACATGGATCACTGACATCGTTAGCATTGGTATTATAATCCATGCATACGTACATAACACGTACATACATGTAGGCCTACATACATGCACACATAGGCCTACATACATACATATATACATACATACATACATACATACATACATACATACATACATACATACATACATACATACATACATACATACATACATACATATATACATACATACATACATACATACATACACACATACATACATACATACTACATAGTTACATACATACATACCTAATACATACATATATACATACATACATGCATGCATGCATACATACATACATACATACATGCAATGCATACATACATGCCGTGCATACATACATGCATGCATAGGCCTACATACATGCATGGTGAATTAATAGCAAGTCCATATTGGATGCATAATGTTTTGTATTAATTAGGTCTGTCTTATTGAACATCTCTTGTATTCAAAAAAATTAATCAGACTTTCGTTTTATAGATATTTTGTATCTACAGTAATGATACACGCATAAAACGAATCACATAATCCCACGTATATGCATGATTCGTACACTGTCGAACTTACCTCAATCAGAGGTGTCGAACTTACCCGAACTTGGGTGGAAGTTCGACAGGTCACTTATTCGGCGACCCACTGTGTAATGAGCACTATGCATCCTACCAGCCTACTTTTCATTGCCATTAGACGTAGTTCAAGCATTAACAACAGTAAAATCTCCCTCGAGATGAGCGATATGCAAATAAACTCTTAACATGATTTTACATTGCGCAGTCGGATGCATTGATCATTTATCAGGTGCACTGACTCGGGTTTCGCGGATTGCATGTGGTCAAATTTTAATCCGAGTTGGCCAAAATAACAACTAAAGAAAGCTTTATTAAAAAATATATTCGCAAATGACGTGTCGTTAAAGTTCGTGAGTAAGTAAGCAAAACAGTTACGTCTGTCGAACTTCCCTCCAGTGTCGGACTTCCCCCCAAGCACTCTATATTATTGCAGAGTAAAACAGCGACGGAATTAAAGGCACAGATGAGACTCTCTCCTCCTTAGCTTTTGCATCTGCTATCGCTGATTAGACAATCTGACTCTAATCAAAGTGATGGGATGTAAAAGGGATCGAGTCAGTTGCTATGGATGGCTGCAATTTATTGCAACCATAACTGATTAGATCAGTTTAACTATTTTTATAATTGCGTTTATTACAAGCATATAATGCGAGCTGTTTGACGCCTATCTCTGTGAAAAGTGGCATCTATGGCTTAAATTATTGTCAATGCTTCCTTTCTTCTTTCTCGATCTGTGCTGTGGAGAAACATCAGAAACGCAGATGACTGCAGGATCGATGTTTTCGTCATGTATAATTGTAACCGTTGGAACGTCGCGGTCGAAACTTGAACAGTAGTCGAGTTTAGGAAGACTGAGATCCGGAGTCCGAACTCTTGCTGGAGTCTTGATTCGGTAAACCGGAAGAGCGCGATAGATGGCGCCCCGACTCATGTCACCAGTGACGTAGCTGTCCATGAATCCTCTTCGTGGCTGCAATGTTGTTAATAGGAAACGACGATTATGCATTACTTTTGTACTATACTGTATACGTTTTAGTCGTGTGATTATTTCTGAATTCTTTGATGCTATATTTTATGTCGTTACCTGGGATTAGAAAAGATAAACCTAGAACTCATGAGGAGTTTCTATTCGCCGGACTATTTCAGGATGTAATTATGACTTTAAAGGGCGAGATGAAGGATTGAAAAAAGAAGCCGACAACTCTGATAATAACGATAAAGGTAACCATAGGCGTAGGGGGACATTTCGGCAGTGGGGGGGAGGCAAAGATTTGACTTTTGCCCGAAAAGTAGGCTATACTTTAAAAAAATTTGTCGGACCGCGAGTCACCGACATATTTTCAGTTTTTTTCGGCCAAATGTTCTGATGACCGTTTTTTAGCCATTTCGAGAACAAAATTTAATCTTCTGAGAATATAACTGTTTTACCCCTGCATGCCCGAAAATTTTTTTCCCATGCCTGCTTGTCCGAAAAAAAATTGTCCGCCCATGCCTGTTTTGCACGAAAAACACATTTGCCCGAAATTTGGGGGCATTTGCCCCCTCTGGACCACTGCCTCCTGCGCATATGAAGGTAACAATGAAGATAACACGGAAAATAACGATGACGGTAACGCCGATGACGACGTCGATAAAGAAATGAAGCCAAAGGTGACGGTAACGATAGAAATGAAGTCAAAGGTGACGGTCACGACGATGGTAATGACGACGACGAACACGACACGACGATGATCACGACGTCACGTTTCACAATGACGATAATACCGCGGATGACGAAGACGATAAGAAGAAGAAGACGGTAAGGCGGATAAGCAATAAAACTGACGGTTGACTTCTTGAGAGCTTCGAAGAACTTCCTGTTGGACGACGCAACGAGGTTGCTGGCGATTCGACCAACGCCTCGGTTCTTCAGGTAGGCCGACCTCCGGAACGGAATCCATCGATCCGCATCGAAGAAGAGAGGATATTCGACCAGATGCCTCGCCTCCTCCCTCTCCTGGATTCGTACGGACTCGCGGATCTTTCGCTCCGAACTCTGAGGACCCTCGGTGATGTCGTAGGGCAACGGAGGGGAAGAGGGTGTAGGGTCGGAGGACGACCGGAAGTCAAACTGCTGCGGCTGGCCGAAGTACCCCAGGTAGGTTCCAGTTTCAGAGGACCATACTCTGTGAGGAAACAGATGCTGGTGGAGGAACTGCGGGCTTTTGAAACGCCTGTTTGTTTGCGTCTATAGCAGCAGCGCATTTTATTTTCTAGCTGCACTAAAGTTTTTATCTCTGGTCCAATACTCCAGGCTTCTGATCATTGAGCGATTTTTAAGAACGGCAGCACAGATAGACCTATAGTATAGACTACTCAAGAGTATGGTTCTAGGCAGTGGCGTAGCCAGGAGTTTTTGATGGGGGTTTGGGTTTTTTTATGGCGTCCAACCCAACAGTATTACAATAAATAAAAAGGGAATAAAGTAACAAAGGGAATAAAGTAAGAAAAACAATTATTGCTACAAGCAATTGTTTTGTTTTTATTATTTAAGAGAATAAATAACCTTTAAAAAAGCTTTTTTCCTAGGCCAATGTGGGTTTTAACCCCCGAAACTCACCTTGTCTACGCCACTGGTTCTAGGGAGCCGTCCATGACTATGGTCTTAACAATAAAATCTTACAAATCGCTAATGTGGCATTGGAATTCCCCTTTGCATACAGCGCTCTTGTGTAAGCTGATGCCTGCGCTTGGCTTTCAGAAATTTCGACATTGCGATTACGATTGCATCTAGACCTACATACCGAACGGAGCAGTCGTTTGAGGCGGTGAATAGGATCTTGTTGGTGTCGGTGTAGACCATTTGGACGACTCTTGTCAGATGAGCCCTCCAGGACAAGACCTTCGAAGAAACGACAAACTCTGAAGCCATTCGATCCTCTAGCGCGTTATATATAGGCCTACGGTTATGATCAATTCTGCTTGTTTCATTATACATGTAATAGTTATAAGCTTCTTTTAAGACGCGCTATTTTCTAGATATTTATTGACATAATTGATAGATTCATTCCTTCGCAAATTCGCTGTTTATTACTCAGTATTAGCCTACTTGAGGATAAATGTCAAGGTTAGGCAGAGAAACTATCCAGAATAACTGAATAAAAATTATGACTGTGTCTCGCGTTGTTTATTTAAATAGCCATTCCGATAACAACAGCAGTTCTATGGTGGTGATTATTATACGAGTTAGTAGGCCTACACGATAGAGTAAAGTTCGAGATAATTAGGTCGGATACAGCGACAGCCATGAAGACAACAAAGGTGGTGGTTGTTGCATCATAACCATGATGATAATAGTAACAGTGGTGGTGGGTGGTGGGTGGTGGTTGTGGCCCTAACTTGTGGGTGGCGGTTGTGGGTGGTGGTGGTTGTGGATGTGGCGGTGGTTGTGGGTGGTGGTGGCTGTGTATGGTGGTGGTTATGCTGGTTGTGGGTTGTGGTTGTGGGTGGGTGGTGGTGGATGTGGTGGTGGTTGTGGTGGTGGTTGTGGTGGTGGTTGGTGGTGGTGGTTGGTGGTTGTGAGTGATCGCGGTCGTAGTGGTGGTGGTGGCTGTGGTGGTGATGGTGATGGTGGTGGTGGTGGTTGTGGTGGTGATGGTGGTGGTGGTGGTTGTGGTGGTGGCGGTGGTTGTGGTGGTTGTGGTTGTGGTTGTTGGTGGTGGTGGTGGTGGTGGTTGTGGTTGCGGTGATGGTGGTTGTGGTGGTTGTGGTGGTTGTGGTGGTGGTGGTGGTGGTGGTGGTGGTGGTGGTGGTGACGATGGTGGTGGTGGTGGTGGTGGTGGTGGTGGTCGTGGTGAGTGAATGTCATACCTGCTCAATACGATCCACGTCTTCCATCTTTTCCAGGAACTCTTCCATCTTCCAGACCGTTACGTAACCTTTGTTATCGGCTGTGTACAGCCACCGACACAAGATGTCGCTAGTGCACGCGGTAACCTTTGACCCGCGCGAGGATGATACGTCACCCAACAGACAGCCCTGAAATTCAAACGTCAGTGACCTAGGGTGCAGTCCAGGGTTTTCTATGCATACTCACCCCGCTTTGTTCATCGTCGTCGTCGTCGTCGTCATCATCATCATCATCATCATCATCATCATCATCATCATCATCATCACCATCACCATCACCATCACCATCACCACCACCACCATCACCATCACCATCACCATCATCATCATCACCATCACCCTCACCATCACCATCACCACCATCATCATCACCATCACCATCACCACCACCATCATCATCATCATCACCATCACCCTCACCATCACCATCACCATCACCACCATCATCATCACCACCACCACCACCACCACCACCACCACCATCATCATCATCATCATCATCATCATCATCATCATCATCATCATCATCATCATCATCATCATCATCATCATCATCATCCTAACCACCACCACCATCATCATCATCATCATCATCATCATCATCATTTAAACAACAACAGCAAGCAATAGCCGCACAATCTGAAAGGAACGAAACGAACCTGTTGGTTCCAGAAGCGAATGACTGCGTCCGAGTGACACGTGACTAAAACTGGGTCAAACGATTTGGTTTCCGGTCTGAACGGAAGTGAAGAAAAGCTTTCCTTTGTCTTATATTCCGAATCTTTGTGTTCATCGATTTCATCTTTGACAGGCACTCCTCCGGTAAAGTAAGAAATTCAAAATAAATTCAGCTGTAAGTCTTCTAGCTGAATCAAATCATATGAAACATTTCTGAATCGTCAGTTCAATATAATACGTCTTCAAATTAGGTCAAGTCACGAAATACGACCGCAATCTGGGTCAAGTCACGCAGCAGGATATAAAACTGAGTTAAACCACGCAATACAATAGAACTCCGCAACTGGTTGTTCTCTACCAGTGCCAGTCCCAAGCCTGTATAAAGGAGGAGGGCGACACTAATCATCTTTGATATGGCAGTGTCGTTAAACTCGCAACAAGCAATACAATATCGATTTAAGTCAAACTTACGTGATCCATCTTTAATCTGATCCAGTGCTTATACGCAATTCATTGGCATGATTTCAGTCACATATGTCCGGGGGAATATGTCCGGGGGAAATATGTCCGGGAGGGGGTAAATGTCCAGCTACCGGCGATGCATGATTGTGATTTGACGACAACGAAAAATGGGTTTGAATGTTAATAACAATCGAATGACTGTTGAGTTTTAACTCATTGTGTTTTGTTGAAAGGGACAACAATGATTCTGGGTATGACAACAACGATGGGGATGATGACGACATAGGCATACTGATTGATTACGACAACGACCATGTGTAGTAGAAGCTTTGAATAGCCTACCAGGAGCAAAGTCGGTATGTTTTGTGTGAGGACGTTCTTTCTCTGGCGTCGGATTCTGGTTCTCCCCAGGTCGGCTGAGGAACCTGATGGCCAGGACCGCCGCCGTACGGTTGATGTTGGTGCCACTGGTGCTCTTGAGACTGCTGCGGCTGCAACGGGAGTTCTGCCTGGCTCTTATCTTCGGCCTTTCCGTTGCGGGTATCTGGGCTCTGCAGGAATTCATTGTTCAATGCAATTGAGGTTAGGAAGACATAATTATTGTCTGCATGTTGATCCAGTCAATTTTAACTTCGTTAAATTTCAAGTTATAAAGTGAGATTGCAGGAATTAAAGTGAGATAACTGCATGAGTTTTAGCAAAGGAATTAGGAAGACATGTAGGCCTACTTCAAGGTGTAAAGAGATGTTCAGGAATTTCAATTCAATTCAATTCAATTGGTTTATTGATCCACCAAAAAAAACAAAGACAAGCAGACAATTTTGCTTACAGGATAGTACACACAGTGATTGATTGCGAGTTAACATTTGCGATTATATGGACAGGTAAGCAACCAATACTGAGTGTGGCAGAACCAATAGGCTACCCGAAGGGAATGATCCCGCTAGTGGGGCCTATTTACCAGAAAATTCATTGGGGTAACAATAGAAGATAAAAAGCAGATGCGATATTAATTAATTAATTAATGGCGGTGCTTTGAAAGCAAAGAACAGAAGCAACGGGATACTTTCCCTCAAAACATATATCAAAAACATAATAATAAGCATGAACATTGGTTAAATAAAGGAGTTCATTTTACAGTGTTTAATGTATATGCACGGATTTGGATTTTAAACTGAGCGAGACTCCTGGATGCACGAATACTTTCTGGTATGTTATTCCATAAAAGAGGACCCTGGTACTTAATAGAAAATTTTCTAGTGTTCGTTTTTGCAAAGACACTTATGTAGGCTCTATTATTTCTAATGCCTTTAGTATATAAGTTAGGTCTAAAATAGGATGAGAATGCAAGTGGAAGAAGGTTGTTGTCATACTTATACATAAATGTACTAGTTTGGATGAATTTAATTTGGGATATTTTTAGCACGTTCAATTGTTGGTATAAGGGGCTAGTGTGAGCATTAAAGGGAGATTTAGTAATAATTCTTATGGCTTTTTTCTGCAGTCTATTTAGCTTAGTTAGGTGAGTGTCGTATGTAGATGTCCAAATGAGATTGCAGTAACTTAAGTATGGGTGTATAAGTGTAAAATATAATGTTTTTAGTACATGAGGTGGAAGGAGATAGGCTATTCTGTGAATTATGCCTATATTTTTTGAAATTTTTTTGGAAATCTCGGCTGTGTGTATATTCCATTTTAAGTGCTGGTCAATGTGTACCCCCAGGAATTTAGACGAGTATACTTGCGGTATTGATATATTATCAATTAGCAAGTTACTATCAGGAGGTGGAGCAAGGTTTTTTTTACTAGATCTAAAAATTATATAACTGGTTTTTGCAATATTCAGTGAAAGCTTGTTGGTTCTGAACCATTCACTGGCCATTTCTAGGTCATTATTTGCTATTTTAATTAGCTGTTCATAAGAGGGGTGGGAGTAAAAAGCGTTCGAATCGTCAGCAAATAGGATGTAATGTAAAAAAGTTGCAGAGCTAGGGAGGTCATTAATGTATATTAGAAATAAAAGAGGCCCCAGGATTGAGCCTTGAGGGACCCCAAAAACAATTTTTTGGAAGCTGGATAATTTCCCATTACATGAGACTTGTTGGTGGCGGTTGTTTAAGTAATTTGTAAACCATGTGATTGCGATACCTCTGATCCCATAATTCTCAAGTTTATTTAACAGGATATTGTGGCTGACGGTATCGAAAGCTTTAGCTAAGTCGAGAAAAATGCCAATGGAATATTCATTATTATCCATAGCATGAGATATTTTGTCTTGTATGTCCAGTAATGACATAAAGGTTGAGTGTTCTGTTTGAAAGCCATGTTGAAAGGGGTATAATATTTTGTTCTGGGTGATAAAAGAGTAGAGGCGGTCGTACATTACCCTCTCAAAAAATTTAGAAAAAAATGGTAGTATAGAGATTGGTCTAAAATTTGAGACCTCATTTTTATTACCTTGCTTATGGATAGGTGTAATTTTTGCTAATTTTATGTCCGATGGGACTATTCCAGTTCTAAGTGAACAATTTATCACCTCGCTAAGTGGAGATGCTAATAAGTCCATGAGAGAAGACAATACATGTGGATTCAAGTCATCAGGACCAGTGCTGTGGGTGTCTTTGAGGGTTGTGTTGATAGTTAATAGCTCTTGAAAGGAAGTCGATAGGACAGCAAAGGAATTAAGTGCAGAAGCTGGCATGTAGTCTTGGTATGGTTTGGCTGAGGGTGGTATTTTTTGCGCTAAAAGTTTGGGCAAATTTGCAAAATGAGTGTTAAAAGTATGCGCTATGAGCGCCGAGTCATCAATCGTTTTGCCGTTGATTAATAGTTCCTCTAATTGTATATTCATATTTTCCGACTTAACAATAGATTTAATTAAATGCCACGTTTGTTTTATGTTGCCATTATACTTGGCAAATTCATTGGCATAGTAGTCTTGTTCCATTTTTGTGCGAACAATTTTGTATTTATTGCGATAGGTGGTAAATTTGGCTTTATTTACTGGTGTGGGATTTTTTTATAAATTTAACATAAAGTTTTTCTTTTCTTTTAGTAGAGTTTAACAGCCCTCGAGTCATCCAAGGATTTTGAGGAGTTTTTCTTTTAGCAGTCGACTTTGGTCGTAGAGGAAAAGCTAAGTCGTAATTTTGTTTAATTAAGTTAACAAATAAATTGTATGCTAAGTCAGTCTCGTTATTGCTGCAAAGAGATAATATGGGTGACCAGTCAACTCTTTCTAACAGCTGTCTGAATGCAAGAATGGTATTGTCATTGATAGCTCTTGTTAGTCGGAAATTGCTGGGTTTGTTATGGGGTTTGAGGGTCTTTTCAACCCAAGTTATGACAGGCAAGTGATCCGAGATGTCAGATACTATAATAGCAGAGTTAATAACCGAAGTGGTACAATTAGTAAAGATATTGTCAATTAATGTGGCTGTGGTGGTGGTTATCCTTGTAGGTTGGAGTATTGTAGGAAGAAAGTGGTGAGAAGTGAGACAGTCAATGAAATCAGTGGTAGGACTGTGAGAATCTGATGCTAATAAATTAATGTTAAAGTCTCCAGCTATAAAAATCCTCTTTTTCCTACTTTTATTGAGTGTTAGGGAGTCAACTAATGATTCAAATTCAGTGTTAAAAAGATCCAGGTTAGTTCCAGGTGCTCTGTAGATGACTCCTACTATAATATCCGTGTCCTTGTGAGAGGGGACAGTGATAAACAGGCAATTAAACTATAATGTGTTAAGATTCATGAGATTTAACAAAAGAGGCTACGAAGACATAATATTATGTACCTTGCTAAACTTCAGTATGATACAAATATGCATTGATGTGTTAATTCCAATGATTAGACTATATTAGGCAGTAATTATTATTGACAAAATTTGAATCTAGTCAGTCATAGGCCTATGCTAAGCTTCTTTAAACTTCAAGCTTTTAGGAAAGATTACAGGAATTAGAGCAAGTTAACTTTATAATTATGATAGTCTGAAGAACTAAGTAAATTAAATTAATGTCAGTTAAGGTAATGTAGGGAAGGGTAGGCAGAGGTAGGCTTATATTGGAATAGACAAAAGCAAGCAGTTAAGGAAATAATCTAGCAAACAGACAGGCCTTTGACTTCGCAAGACGATAAGGGCAAAATACCGCTCAGCCCGAGTCAAATATTACTCAACTATTAAAGATATTATTAACTGTATTTCAACTAAAGTTTATGCTCAGAATACACTTTATTAACCAACGTAATTATATGATAATTGTACCACAAAATGTGTATTGCAAATGTATTTCCACTGAATCGATTCCAATAACCTTGATTTGGTTCGAATAATAACACTGGGCAACACACAAAATGTATCCTAGATGAAAATAGCAAATCTTAACTAATTTCGAGGTGCTGAACACGAATATGATGGTAAAATTTGTCGCTTAGCTCTCGTTTAGGAGAGACAGAGATGGTTACGTACAAATGTCTCAGTATGCATTGAGTCGGCCTACATAGGGGCCTATGTGGGTCATGACCATTAATTTTCTCAACGCTGTATTTCAAACTACATATTGCAACACAATAAGGTGTCGTAATGCATTAACCTGCCATGCAACCCCTCCCCAGTGAGCAAGAAAATTTCCATAGTAGTTAAAAGACGAGAAATTGACCGGTGACCTTTGCTGTTCGAATAGTTTGGAGAGAACCAAGCAATCATGCATATGACTACTACTTTTGCATGGTTCCACCTACTTCTGCATTCATGACAAGGAAATGGAAGTGGTCAATAGCGTACCCCAATATACCATATGCAATCCGACCCACTCTGCATGGCGAAGGACTTCCCGTTCCGGATCCACCGAAAGAATTTTTCATTGATTCAGACGATGAGGAGGGAAGCAAAGCGACTTCGAGTTCTCCGCAGCCTTCGACATCTAGGGATGATCCTTACGTCTGCCAAGGTGTATCATCTGTGCCACACATACTCACCCAGGGTAAACTGAACGATCTTGTTCGCCTCCTGGACCTATCCAAGGCCAAGGCGGGGTTACATGGATCAAGATTTAAATGAACGGAATCTTCTCCAAGAAAATGACCGAGTGACATTGTTTCACACTCGTCATGGGCAGTTTGAGGAAAATTTCACCAAGGAAGATGACCCTGTCTTCTGCTTCAATGTAGATTGTCTGATGAATGCACTCGGAATCAAACATGACCCTCAAGAATGGCGACTATTCATAGACTTCACGAAATTGAGTCTCGATGCGGAGCTGCTGCATATTGGAAACCAGCTTTCACCCATTCCCGTCCACATGAAGGAACCTAGGAGAACCTAAAATACCTGTTGAATTCTGTTCAATACAGCAGGTATGGATGACATCTGTATTGTGACTTGAAAGTATATTGGCTTTCTTGACTAGTCCACAGCTTGGATTATACAAAATATTGCTGTTTTCTATGTGAATTGGACAGTCGAGCAAGGACCTTGCACTAAGTGAGGAGAAACTGGCCTGAGAGGGAATCTCTGGGCGTCGGAGAGAAGTAGACTATGTGCAAAGCCTAGCAATGGTTGAAACCCAGACAGTCTTGCTAGTGTCGCTATAATACACCAAACTCAGTGCGATGAAGAACGTCATAAAATTCATGTACCGGACTGGATCAGCTTTCAAATACTTGGCTGCCAAATTCCCTGGCGAAGCAGAAATTAAAGAAGGAAGTTTTGTTGGTCCTCAGATCAGTCAGATAGCTAGTCATAGATGAGATGTTTGACAACCTGCTTCAGGGCGACAAGAAACAAGCTTAGGATTCATTTCGTCTGGTGTTAACTAACTTCCACTGGAATGTCAGGGCAGAAAACTACAAGGATTTGGTTACGGACGTGTTGTCTATGACCCTATGTATCACGCGAACGTTTTCAAGAAAACATTGCAGACATAGAAAACGATGCCAGGGAACTTCCATGTTGGCTGACTACTATGTGGCGCACAGTGGTGTAGGAGTATGTTCAGTGCCTTGGAGCCGGAAGGTTATGGGTTTGAATCCACCTCAGGTCACCGCATAGGGC
Source organism: Lumbricus terrestris (assembly GCA_949752735.1). Taxonomy (NCBI): domain Eukaryota; kingdom Metazoa; phylum Annelida; class Clitellata; order Crassiclitellata; family Lumbricidae; genus Lumbricus; species Lumbricus terrestris. The sequence continues at coordinate 33,071,470 of OX457042.1, forward strand.
GACAAGAAACAAGCTTAGGATTCATTTCGTCTGGTGTTAACTAACTTCCACTGGAATGTCAGGGCAGAAAACTAAAGGGTCCCTTTAGAAGCACTGTGAGCAGTCCTTCACTCGCAATTGCATATGCGCTTCATGAAACTCCTATTCAGTGTCCGTGCTGTAGTCGGGAGCGCTTCGGATTAGGGTCTTGAAGAGGCAGTGTAGCAAGTGCTCTTATATACATAGGCCCACTTGTACGCTCACCAGACATAATCCTGAGCAGTTATGCAAGAGATAGTGGGATGTAGAAGTGAACATTTGCTGGTACAAATGTGATATGTACGCATTGTTCTATTTATAGAAACTCCTGATGATATCAGAGAAACTGGAGCTAAGAATTGAATTTCATTGTCATATTCGTGTTCAGCACCTTAAAATCTGTAGGAAACTGCAAATTTCATGAAGGATACAAAACTTTTATGAAAATTTGTTGCCCAGTGTAATCATTATAAATTGGCTTACATGTTTATGACTTGCATCTTGGTCACACTCCACAGCAGAACGGATCCACTGTTTGAGCCAGCGGCCAACAGTTGATCGGAGTCGGTTATCAAAAGATCCGCACAGGTTAGCTCGAACTTTTCCGTCCGCTGTACATTGCTTGTTCTCTTGACCTGGTCTTGTTTGAGAATGGATGCGTTGCGAGAGAGAGGAGGGAGAGTAAAAGGAGGATGTCGAAGGTCCTGAGGAGGAGGAGGATGTGGAGATGGTTGGAGGTGAACGGCAGAAATGTTGAAGACTTTGAATGTTGGTAGATCACGAGAAGTTTTGCTGTCCTGAAGAATTATATTTCAGATAAAACACGACTAGTTGTTTGATATCTTGGTTCTCATGTGGCGATTTGAGGCAAAACATCAGAAGTCATGATAGCAAAACAAAATAAGGTATATTAAAGTAGGCTAGGGTAGGGTAGGGTAGGGACCGTAGGGTATGGTATACTTATGGTAGAGTTGAGTAGGGGGTGAGGCACGGATTAGTAGCGTGTGGCAAAATAGAGAAGTTGAGGTATATAAAACACGATTTTATAAATCTCTAGAGCTCTGTTTTCTTTATGTCTCTGATTCTCGGTATTTCCCTCAGTCCATGGGCGCCCGCACATAGGGGCAAGAGGGGGCACTTGCCCCCCCTGGAAAATTGAAACCTATTTTCTCACTACTACTTTTGGGGTCTATAACAAATTTCTTCGCATTAGATAATTAGAAACATACTTTTAACTAATACTTTTCGATTTTTTAAACAAATTTCTTTGCAAAAAGAAACAATTATTCATATTAGAAAATTTGAAATGTGAAACTGAGAACTTTACATCAAGAAACCTCTATGAAAAATACCTATGCATGTTCTTAACTCCCTGCTTTGCATTTTTGTCCTCTTGCTACAAATTTTTTTAACCCTGACCATCATGTTTTGCCCCCTCCTGCAAAAATTTCTGCGGGCGCCCATGCCTCAGTCAGTCAATCAGATTAGACCAAATCATGACTTATTACATTGGATTCATTTGCAATACCCTAATGCATGGGACATGTATAAAGTATGGTATTGGTTCTAGAGAAAGCGAAGTAAATTAGGCTGTAGATGGGGCCGTAAGACAAGGCAATATGTTCAAGGATGACTGGGTAATGTAAGTACATTAGACTATAGGCCATGAAAACTCTAGCATGGTAGGATAAGGTAAGATCAGAAAAAGCAATGTAGAAAGCGTATCAGCTAACACGAGATGAAGCAAATGTTATGCACAAGTTCACACAAGATAAGATCAGAAACAATTCTGTAGAATGCGTGATAGGAACGACAAGATCATTCAATGTAATGCAAAATCGTACAAGGAAAGATAAGCTATAGGCAATGGCGTAACCCCAATTATTGCTGTAAAAGTTGTTCGAAAGAGGAAGTTGCCGCTAGAGGCGCTATATAATTTGATACATGTACGATACTATACATACATACATTCGATACATATACAAATTATACATTTAATGGGCTTTCCCCATCAGTTCGCTCTGCCATCCTCTCTAGTAGTGTATCCTCGTCTTTCTCTCGTCTAAAAACTTGCCTTTGTTCTCGGAGTTAAACGCACTGGGAGTGCTTCTGAAAGGCTCTTGCTGCGAGAAGCGCTTTATAAATGGTCAGATAAGATAAGATAAGATTTGATACTAACGTCGAGTATTCGAACGCAGTTGCTGGACATAACTGCAACAATGCATCTGATGCAGTCGATGATGCAATAGCTCAGACCGACCACAGCATGGACATCATCTTCTACAGGCAACAAACTATTGCTGCTGGTGCTGCTGCTACCAATTCCCTGTCTCCACTTCAACTCCTGGAGAGACCCTGCGTCCCAGACCTTCACCGATCCGTCGCTCGCTCCACTGGATAACCGATATCCGGTCGGATCAATGGCCAGGGCGTTGATCTCTGCGTCAGATCCGTGTCCGGAAGGAATGGAATGCAGGAGACGTCCGATCTGGATGTCCCACGTCTTGATGTAGGACTCCGTGCAGACGGTTACCAGTTGGTTGAGCACACGGTTCAAAAGCACCTGCGACACAGTACGCTATCCACTGAAAATAATTATTATGCCCAAGCACATGCCGTTCCATATACAACTATTTTGACACAACACGTGCTTTGTCGGGGTACTGTGATATGCCTCCAAATATATAATTATAGGCCTACATGTAAGCATTAGAACATGTGAAACGTCTATTGAGATTTTAGACCAGATAATTATAGCGGACAAAACTGAAAAAGGTCACATTATTGGCATAATTATTATCTTCTGTAAAATAAAAAACCGTTAAATTGAATTTAACCTGAATTGTGGTTTTAATGCGATATCCGTGCATGTAGACTTCCTGCACAACAGACTATCGCTGACAAAACTCAGCGCTTGTGCCTAACGCTTAGTGAAGCGATTTATAAATTTCAAGTTTTCAACCACGTTGATCATGACTTGGTCTTGACTGCATGCGGTCCTGATTTTATATAACGCCGACGATAAGTCTATGTCCCAGCCAGAAGAATCATCTGATATTTACATTACATTGTTATTAAAGTTGAAGCAATAATTCGTTATAATTACTGTCATACCCGAGTGATTGGTCGGTCGTGTGTGTGAGGAATCTGAAGTTGATCCTGAACTGTTCTCGTCAATGGCCACAATTTTAAAACACTCGAACCTAAAATTTAATTAAGATTCTGAATCAATGTGATCAGACTGACTGACTGACTGACTGACTGACTGACTGACTGACTGACTGACTGACTGACTGACTGACCGACTGACCGACTGACTGAGTGAATTGCTGTTTTTTAAGTCTTTCAAGAGATTTCATGAGTTTGAAATGACGAAGGTTTGAAATGACGATGGTTTGAAATGACGATGGTTTGAAATGATGATGGTTTGAAATGACGCTTGAAGTAAAACCTGTGATGAGATGTTCGTATTTCTCGCTGTAGAATATCGAGTAGATTTTCTTTTCGCCTGGAATTTCATCGTTGTCCATGAAAGTCTGAGCCGCAGACAAACACGATTTAATCCGAATTTGAGGAAGATATAATTATGGACTTTGCAACAGATTTTTAGAATGTAGCCTATACGACGCAGTGAATATCGAAAAGCGACTGCCTTTGGGTTCGAATTAAAGCCAATATCACCACTGAAGAGTATTTCGTTAAAAGATGCTACATAAATCTCTGATTATGATAAATTGGATAATTAATCATAGTTATTGTCGATGGGTCAAAGATTTATCGTAATTAATAAATTCGTTGATGGCAGACATAGACAATATCAACATTGAATACAATTTGTTACAATTTTATTGTAATTAAAACTACACCATCTTATCGAAAACGGATAATTGCACTTTTTAAAGGAATTTTTAGAACTGTACAATCCCTTCTTTTCCCTTCCCATTCTCCATGGTAAATTACTCCCAGTTGGATAACAATGACCTCTATTCGACTATTTTTACTGCACAGAAATGCTCCTACAATGTCAGCATAAATCCATTTAGTGCAGAACATCTTTGTGTGTAACTGCACGCTATAAAAAGTCCGGATGGATGAATGAGTCAAGGAGTTGATCGACAGGGTGGGCCAAAAAAGTAATCCCTTCGGTTTTTTTAACAATATCTTGGACAAAAATAAGAAATTTACAATCAGTTTCCAATTTTATGGGTTTAAAGGTCATTCATATCTACGTAAAATGGCCAAATTTTACCAAAAATCTCAAAGGAACAAAAGTTACATCATTTTTTGTGGACCCAGCCACTGTTTTTGACGTTCCAAAAACGTAACGCAGCAACAAGTAACAGTATACGGAATTTGTTCAAGTCACATTTTTTCTGGCCCACCCTGTATACAGATCATACGTGGTCTTTTTATTGATGAGAGGAGAAGATAGCATCGTCAACCTGTAGCTGCGTCATTGAAGCGATATCCCAGACGCGTATGACCCTGGCCGATGAGAGACTGATGATGTGTTGGTCCAGCTGGTTGATGATGAGGTCGACGATGGTAAACAGATGTCCGGTCAGCTTCCCAACTGGAACGGTGAAGATGTTAGGGTGCCAGACGCGGATGGTCCGATCAACGCCTCCCGTAGCTATCAGGTTCGCCTTTGCACAGAAGTCGAACGCGTTCACACCCTTTGGCAACGAAAATCCCTTCACCTCTCTAAATAACAACAACCACAACAACAACAACAACAACAACAATAACGACAACAACGATATGCACTTGAATATAATACTATCGACCACTGCACAACGCAGACAACGATTACGATTTGCTATACGCCCGTTACAATGCTTTGTTACATGTTTAACGACACTGCCATATCAAAGATGATTAGTGTCGCCCTCCTCCTTTATCCAGGCTAGGGACTGGCACTGGCAGAAAACAACCCATGGCCCGCGGCCCAAAAGTGGCCCGCCAGGCCTGAGAAAATGGCCCCTCATCTCTCAAAGAACTAACCAAAATATATTTAAAAAATTGACAATTTGGACAGGATAGAACGTATAGGCTAATTATATTCTGTTTCAAATTATTTTATTTTGACGTATATAAATAACATAAAACATTCTATTTTGAATCAATTACAACAATTGTATAATGCTTTTAGTTAATTAAATTTTAGTCTTGTGGCCCCCTAATGTCCTTCAACTAAGAAAAAGTGGTCATCGTATCCTCCAACTTAGAAAAAGTCTCCCTTAAGTCAAAAAAGGTTGGGGACCTGTGAGCTAATGTTGTATAGTCTATGTGGTCAGTTGATGTTTAGGCGTACGAATAGACCAGCTCAAGGTCAGCGTCTAGACAGTTAGGCCTGCAGGTGACAGACTGGCGGGAAATTTGGCGCGGCTCGGCCGACAGTCGCCGGAGAGCGAGAGAGAGAGAGAGATAGGCAGACAGACAGACGGACAGATAGACGGAGAGAGGCAGATAGAAGGACAGAGCGGCAAGGGGAAGAGTGTACGCCCAGACAGTAAGATAAGTAGTAGAAGAAGGAGTTGGTAGTAGAGAGTAGAAGACGTTTTAGAGAACAGTGGAGTTAGATAATAATAGTTGCGTTGCTGTCGTAGAATTCAAGCGTTTGTCGTCGTTGATCTTTTGTTGTGTTATTTGCGTTGTTATGAAGAAAGAAGAAAATACCAGAAACAGAGCTTTGTTGTAATTGAACAAGTTAAGAACTTTAGAAACTTATACACTAGCTTTAGATACCGAAATACAGTGACTAGGTTAGGCGTAGGCTGCGCTACTGAACACTGAAGAAAAAGGAAGAAAACTTTGAAGGTCAATTGGAGGTTGACATTTTGGTGGTAGCGGTGGGATACTGAATTCAAGCAAAGGATGTTGGGATAGCGAATTCATTTGGAGGAATATTTTCAATCGGAGGAATATTTTCAATTGGAGGAATATTTTCATTTGGAGGAATATTTTCAATTGGAGGAATATTTTCATTTGGAGGAATATTTTCAATTGGAGGAATATTTTCAGTCGGAGGAATATTTTCAATTGGAGGAATATTTACGATTGGAGACGCATTTCGGAGTCTGGTGAGAAGATACAACGGGCATACGAACGACATTACGACAAAGCAACGCCAGAGAGAGGTATACAAAACTTGCTTGTTTACCCAAGGAGCCAAAAGAATTAAAGTCAGCCAATCACAGATATTCATAGCCACTCCCTTGATTTCTTCACGGTAATCACTGAAGTAAAGAAGAAAGATGGAGAAACTTACAGAACAAAAGCAAGCCAGTATAAAGAAGATGTCTTCTGATCGATTAATAAAGTTATTAATTGAAGAGGGTCTAGACGTAGAAGAAGTCGAAGAGATGTCTAGAGAAAATTTGATGGGAGCATTAGCAGAGGTTTGGCTTAAAAAGGAAGCTGAAGAGAAAGGTGCAGTGGGTGGCGTTGAGGAGAAACCAATTGAAAAACCACCGGCACCGATGTCTATGGAGGCGTTGATGCAATTTATGATGATGAGGGAGGAGCAACGCAGACAAGAAGAAAAAGAAAAAGAGGAGCAACGGAGACAGGAAGAAAAAGAACGGAGACAAGAGGAGAAAGAACGGAAACAAGAAGAGGAACAACGGAGAAAAGAGGAGAAAGAGAAAGAAGAACAACGTAGACAAGAGGAGAAAGAACGGAAACAAGAAGAGAAAGAGAAAGAGGAGAAACGGAGACAGGAGGAGAAAGAGAAAGAGGAGCAACGGAGACGAGAGGAGAAAGAACAAAAACAAGAAGAGAAAGAGAAAGAGGAGAAACGGAGACAAGAAGAGATTGAACGAACAGAAAAGCTTCGACTAGAGGAAAAAGCAAGAGCAGAACAAGCAGAAAGGATGAGACAAGAAGAGATACAGATGCAGAAGCAGCAGTTCCAGCTTCAGCTAGAACAACTGAAAAGAGATCGTGACGAAGCTGAACGAAGAAGAATGGAATTGATGATAGAATACGAGAGAGCAAGGAAAAGTGATGAAGAAATACGAAAACAACAGATGGAAGAGTAAAAAATTCGTGAGGAAGACAAAGAAGCCATGCGTTTGGCAGAATTACAAAGAGCCGAAGAGATTCGACAGGAAGAATTAAAAATGGAGAAAGAAAATTTGGAAAAAGCGGAAAGAGAAAGGGAAGAACAATTAGAATTAGAACAAAAGAAAATCGCTCTTAAGGAAGCTCAGCTCCGAGAAATGGCTATAGAAAAGGAGGAACGCAGAAAACAGTTAGAATTGTTGCAGCAAAAGATAGAACAAGAAGAACTGCGTAGGGTAGAAGATCAAAATAGACTGAGGGAACGAAATGAAGACGAAAGAAGAAGCCGTGAAGAGTCAGAACGAAACAGGATCAGAGAAAGTGAGACAATGGTGTCCAAGATTAAAAGGATAGGTGATGCAATGAAACACGTATTACCTAAGATGCCATATGATATGATGGAGGTGCCATTATATTTTGAGACAGTTGAGAATGCATTCAACAGTTTTACGGTGGAAAAGCAGTTTTGGGTCAAATTGCTGTTGCCACTAATGACGCCTAGAGCAAGAACGGTGTTGAACCGATTGTCTTTCGATGATCTGGATGATTACGACATAGTGAAAGAACATTTACTGAAAGAATTCAAATTGACAGCGAGAGAATATCGATCACGATTTGGAGATGCGAGGAAAACGGCAGAAGAAACATACACAATGTTTACAGCAAGATTGAAGAATCTGTTGAACTACTATGTCAGAAGTAGGCGAGTGGGCAAAAGCTACGAGAAGTTATTTGATCTATTGGTGGCGGATAAGTTGAAAGAATGTCTACCACCGGGTCCACTACAGTTCGTACTAGCAAAAGAGGGTACTGAATGCTTTGAAGCTAGTAATGTTGCAGAACTCGCAGACGTACACGTGAACAATCGAATTGGTCTAATGTTTCAAGACAAACCGAAATATGAAGCATGGGGAAATAGTTCGAAGCAACCCAGGTGGAATAGTAATAACAAAGAAACAGGAAACCAAGCCAGAAATAACGAAGCAAGGAATGATGGTGCTCCTGGAAGACAGTTTGGTCAAGATAGAAGAGAAGCAACGGGTGACAGACAAATGTACAGTCGAATTCCAGTGATGGGACGCCAAAGAGAAAACAATACAGCGTACAATTACAGGCGGGAGAGCACTGAACAGAGAGGGATTGTTAAGAAACGTTGCCATAATTGTCAGTCAGACCGACATCTGATAAAGGATTGCAAAGTACCACCCAGAATGACAAATCTGAGAAATAGGTTTACTCGAAGTGCAGAAAATCTCAGAGTAAATCAGATACAAGTAATGAATGCACCGAATCAGTCTGAAGAACAAGACAACCGCGAAACGGAAGTGAAGTCAGTGATGAAGTGCACGCCTCAATTTGCTATACAGAGAGAAATAGTAAATTCTGCTCCAATTAAAGATACTGGTCGAGAAACAGAAAGCAAAGATGAGTGTCAACGTACGAAGAAGTCTTTACTACAGCATGTCAATGTAGAGATACGTGGAAATGATGACAGTTGTCATCCCGTGCAAGTCAGAGCGCTGATCGACTCTGGTACTGAGATTCCAGTAATCAATGAGGAATTGTTGAAAGGAGCGACAGTGGAAGAAATTGGCAGAGTACATTTGCAATGTGTGGCTGGAGAACCCATTCCAGCTAAGTTGGTGAAAATCGAAGTGCGGATGAGTTGTCATAACGAAGGAGGAGATTTGAAAGACAAGGGAGTAAATATCGCGCCATATTTAACCTTGGTGTGTGCCAGCATTCCGGCAGTCTTGTGCAAAGATAACAAAGAAAAGTTCTTGCTGCATCCAGAGATAATCGCAGAACTGAAAGAGGTTCCACCAGTGAATGTATTACAAGGAGAATTGCAAGCGAATGTGACTACAAGAGCACAGAGTCGGAGAAGAGAAGTGGAAGAAGGAGAAGAGGAAAAGTCAAATGAAAGTTTGCTAGATGAGGACACAGAAAGCGATGATGAACAAAGCGTTCAAGAAGAAGAAGAAGGAATAACATCCGGAAACAATGAAATTGAAGAAGAGATGGTTGCATGTGAACGTGATAATGATGATGATTCTGAGAGTGATGGTGAAATAGACACGAGTATGAGGGATTTGTTTGCCGAGAATACGAGTGATGAAAGACAATTAGCAGACGCAAAGAAATTTGAAGAGCAGCAGAGAAATGACGAGTCACTGAGGTCGTGGTGGAAGATAGCTGAAGACAAAGGATCAGAGTTTAGTGTGGTGAATGGGTTGATGTATAAGAAGCATCAAATGTTGGACCAGTTGGTGTATCAGTTGGTGTTGCCGAAGGAAAGAAGAATTCAGGTGATGGAATTGGCACATGAGTCAGTATTTGGCGGACACTTGGGAGAAGAGAAGACAAGGGAACGTATCAAGTTGTCCTTTGTGTGGCCAAGAATGCGTAGAGATGTGGTGAAGTTCTGCAAGTCCTGTGAGAAGTGTCAGTTGAAAGCACGAAGTTTGGTGATGGATCGAGTGCCGATTACACCAATACCAAGAGAGGATGTACCGTTCAGAAGAATGACTATGGACGTCGTAGGACCAATCGAACCGACTTCAGCAGCAGGGCATAAGTATTGTTTGTGCATCGTGGACTCATGTACAAGATGGCCGACAATATTCTTGATGAAGTCATTGACCGCTAAGGCTGTATGCGAAGCTTTGATGAAGCTGTTCATGGATGTGGGAGTTCCGTCAGTGATAACGAGCGATAGAGGGACGAATTTCACAGCCAGTCTAACAAGAGAATTTCTGAAACTGATGGGATGTTGTCCTCGATTCGATTCGCCAGGACATCCAGAAGCGGCAGGATTGGTGGAGAGATGGAATCAAACGTTCAAGAAAATGATTCATCATGTCGTTGTGGAAAATCCGAGACAGTGGCATAAAATTATTCCATTTACAGTCTGGGCATTGAGAGAAGTGCCTAATGCAACTACAGGAGTGGCACCGTATTTGCTGGTCTATGGAAAGTTGCCGAGAGGGCCACTCACCATCCTTAAAGAAAGCTGGACCAAAGAAATAAATCTACCACCGAACATTGGAGTGCAACCGGCAAAGTACCTGAAGAATTTAAGAGCAGACATGGAAAAGGCCTTGACATTCGCCGAGAGCTGTGCTGAAGAAAAGCAAAAACAGTACGCCAGTCAATACAACAAAAGAGCAAAAGATAAAGAATTCGAGCCAGGAGAGAACGTCATCGTGCTGTATCCAACGTCAACCAATAAATTGATCTCCCGATGGCATGGTCCATGCACGGTCCTGCAAAGAAGATCCAAATATTCGTATCTGGTGGACATGAACGAAAATGGTCGACGGATTATTCATGCTAACAAGATGAGGAAGTTCATTACGAGAACATTGTCTTGTGGTCTGATCGTGGAAGAGGATGACGAATTTGGATCAGTGGTAGAAATACCGCTGAAGGAAGACTATTCAGAGACAAAACAGAAGTCACTTCAATTGGATTACGAACAAATTGGACATCTGACCAGCGAACAGCAGAAACAATTACTTGATGTACTGAATCGATATGCAGACAGATTTTCAGACCAACCTGGACTATGTACATTAGTAGAACACGAAGTGGTGCTGAGACCAGACTTTCGAGAAAAAGAATTCGTGGCATATCGAATACCACTAATATACCGAGCAGAAGTGGAAAAACAAATACAAGAGATGCTGAAAGAAAACATCATTCAACCATCGTCAAGCAGAATGGCAAGTCCACTTGTCATTGTCAAAAAGAAGAATGGATCCTTGAGATTGGCTTGTGACTACAGGTACATTAACTCTTTTACTGAAAACTGCAGATATCCTATGCCAATCGTCAACGATGTCTTGAGCAAAGTTGGAAAATCCAAGTTCATTTCTGTTATGGACTGTCGCAGTGCATATTGGACTTGTCCTGTGAAAAAGAGTGACCAATGGAAGACTGCGTTTGTTACACATAATGGACTGTATGAATTTACGCGTGTTCCGTTTGGAATGATTAACTCTGGACGGACTTTTGTAAAAGCGATAAATATGATCTTGCAACCGATTCATGATTTTACTGAACCTTATGTTGATGACATTGCAGTGCATTCGAATGATTGGGACATTCATTTAAGACATTTGGAATTATTCTTGAAACAAATAAGACTGCATAATGTAACATTGAACTTGAAGAAATGTGTGTTTGGTAAGAGTGAGGTGAAGTTCATCGGTCACCTCATAGGATCAGGGAAGAAGATGATGAATCCAGATAGGATTGACAGTTTAATTAATTTGAAGAAACCTGAAACCAGGAAGGAAGTGAAGCAAGTCTTAGGATTTTTTGGGTTTTACAGACAGTTTATTTGTAATTTTGCTGAAATTGCTAAACCATTGACAGACTTGACCAGCAAGAAAGTACCTGATAACATTGTTTGGACTGATGCACATCAGAAATCTTTTGATTCCCTTAAACAGATTGTCTTATCAAATGTGATTCTATATATGTTTGAGGTTGGGAAACCATTTAATTTGTACTGTGATAGCAGTGATTTTGCTGTGGGAGCTGTACTGTCTCAGGTGGACGAGGAAGGGATTGAACGTCCTGTTTCATTTATCAGTCAGAAGCTGACAGATACTCAGAGGAGGTGGGCGACGATTGAGAAGGAAGCCTATGCAATCATATGGGCTTTAAACAAATTGAAAGAAATTCTTATTGGTTCCAAAATCAATGTGTTTACAGACCATAATCCTTTAGTTTATTTGACTGAATCAATGTCGAAATCTGCTAAATTAGTCAGATGGTCTTTATCATTGCAAAATTTTGACATTCTGTTGAACTATAAGAAAGGTAAATTGAATGTAGTAGCTGATTGTCTGTCTAGATTGTAGTGTAAGATATTTTATGATGTATTATGTTATGGACTATTTGCATTGTTTAGTTAAGGTACGTTCGCTAATTTTTATAGATAATTAGCTCTCTTTAAAAGAAAGGAGGGAGGTAATGTGAGCTAATGTTGTATAGTCTATGTGGTCAGTTGATGTTTAGGCGTACGAATAGACCAGCTCAAGGTCAGCGTCTAGACAGTTAGGCCTGCAGGTGACAGACTGGCGGGAAATTTGGCGCGGCTCGGCCGACAGTCGCCGGAGAGCGAGAGAGAGAGAGAGATAGGCAGACAGACAGACGGACAGATAGACGGAGAGAGGCAGATAGAAGGACAGAGCGGCAAGGGGAAGAGTGTACGCCCAGACAGTAAGATAAGTAGTAGAAGAAGGAGTTGGTAGTAGAGAGTAGAAGACGTTTTAGAGAACAGTGGAGTTAGATAATAATAGTTGCGTTGCTGTCGTAGAATTCAAGCGTTTGTCGTCGTTGATCTTTTGTTGTGTTATTTGCGTTGTTATGAAGAAAGAAGAAAATACCAGAAACAGAGCTTTGTTGTAATTGAACAAGTTAAGAACTTTAGAAACTTATACACTAGCTTTAGATACCGAAATACAGTGACTAGGTTAGGCGTAGGCTGCGCTACTGAACACTGAAGAAAAAGGAAGAAAACTTTGAAGGTCAATTGGAGGTTGACAGGACCACTGATAGTATCCTATAATATTATTGCTGGTGATAGAACCTACCTCTCGTCGGTTAGAGCGTCGACACAATCCAGAAAGAACGAACCGAAACTATCCGCCGAACACGATCCGAAGCTACGCAGCTGCGGAAAATACTTCACCTGCAACAACGAAAACTATAGTTAGGCCTAGGCCTATATACAATTATACGTGCAAGGTGATGGGAGGAAGTATCTCACCCGTAAAAAACCAGCAATCAGCATCGTGATGTATAGGTAAAGTTCATAAGTAGGCTACTTCAGCCATAGGCGGAGACCTGGGCCGAGAATTGGGGGGGGACGGAAATACGCGAGATTTTCGAAAAATTTCCGACGACCGGCGAAATCTGAAAAAAAAAATTCCGCCGCCAAAAAGTTGATGACCTTTTTTTTCTTTTTTTTTAGTCATCCCGGCCAAATCTCGCCGAAATAGTTCTATTTCCGCCGCCCAAAAAGTTGATGACTTTTTTTTTTTTTTTAGTCATCCGGGGCCAAATCTCGACGAAATATTTCTATTTTCGCCGCCCCAAAAAGTCTTGACGCTCAAACATTGGGGGGGGACAAATGCATGGGCCGTTCCCCCCAACACTTTCATTGGGGGGGACCGTCCCCCCTGTCCTGTCCCCCCCTAGGTCTCCGCCCATGACTTCAGCTCAAAATTTGAGCTGAAGTACATATGAACCTTACCTAATAACGGTCTCACTGAAATTGACATAACTTTTTCTGCCTGAATTATTTTGATGAAATCTTGCCTTCGTGTGTAAATATGAATTGCCTTTAAGCCTGTAAAATTTGATTTAGAAATTCTAACTTCTGGTCACTATATATTGACAAAAAATCGTAGTGCGTTTTTTATGGCCCAACCAGTATATAAGGTGATTGGAGTAACCTCACCTGCAAGAAAATGCGCACTATGATGTAGACTGTGGAGGTAAGGTTCATAAGTAATTCAGCTCAAATAACGTGTTTTGAAGGCAGTTCAAAAACTATATAGGTTACAAGGTAACCTAGGCTTATAGAAGGTAAGGTAGTAGTCCCGTTATCAAAGGGTCGGCCTATAGGCAATTGACTATAGGGTAAAGAACACAAAGTGAACTAGGACGAAGTTAGAAGCACCGTCTGCAGGTAGGGTACCCACAGATTGGTGTAACGAAAGACTCGGTGCAATGAGCTTAGTGTCTATAATAGAAGAGAGGTCTACTCTGCTATAGGGTCTACTATAATATAGTACCAATGCCATAATTTTCTAGCAAACATATCCGCGAATACCTTTGAAACCCATTCGTTGTGCAGCTTCCTTCGATACCGAGGGCTACAAGAAGGTAAAAAAAACACATAATTTTTATCGATAAATAAATAGTTAAAATCGTTTACTGTCTACAATATATTTAGCAACATAGGCTATATAATATTATTATTATTACTACAACTCGCAGTCAGAGTGTATAAACTCGCAGTATAATATCGCTTAGACAAGAGAGTAGTTCTCCACTTTAAAACTCATTGGGTATACTATACATGCATGTAAATACAATAGCAATCGGGTAATTAATTTAATTTAATTTAGGGCGCATAAAATATGAATACGAATGCATGAATCATGAATGTGTGTATATAATTATATAGTTGCAGTTTAACGTCCCTGTGTGGTAACAACGACCATTAGCCACGCCCTCCTCCTTTATTGAGGCTTGGGACTGGCACTGGCAGAGTGCAAACAGTGGCAGAGTTACATGAATGCATATGTGTGTGTATACCTTCATTATATGGATGTATGCATGCATCTGAAAATTCATATATCGCTTCAGCTCACAGAGTCTCAAAGACGATTACTCATGACAGATGCAGCAGCCGACAGATGCAGGAGGGGCAATTCGTCGACGGCCAAGGTGTAGGCCTATCTAAATGATTTTCAACCTTTTTGCCTTTACATGTAGGTCCACTTTTTTTAAGTTGGAGGACACAGGGACACTTTTTCTTAGTTGAAGGGCATTAGCTAGGAGGCCACAAGGCTAAAATAAACTAAATAAAAGCATATAGAATTGTTGCAATTTTTTCAAAATAGAATATTTGATGTTATGTATAGACGCCAAAATAGAATAATTTGTAATGGAAAGTAATTATGTGTTCTATCCTGTCCAAATTGTCATTTTTTTCATATATTTTTGTTAATTTCTTGAGAGAATGCGGACCATTGTTGGCTCGAGGGCCACGGGTTGGGAACCGCTGGCCTATATATACCTGAGGAGTTTGTTCGGTTCAATATTAATGTCCGTTGTCTTGCGTTGCTTCAGGTTGTTCTTGTTGTTCGAAAGGTCGTTGGCGTCGATGGTCAGTAGACCGACGAAGCCTTCGTCGTCTCCGTACAGGAGAGTGTCTCGATGCGAGTTGCTGTTGTACGGAATCGAAACGGCGCATTGGATTGAACTCTCCAGTGGATGTACGATGAAACGTTGCTGCTGTACTCGAGACAATTATAAAGGACCAATTCATGTCATCATCGTCATCGTCATCGTCATCATCATCATCATCATCATCATTATCATCATCATCATCATCATCATCGTCGTCGTCGTCGTTATCATCATCGTCGTCGTCGTTGTCATCATCATCATCATCGTTGTCGTCGTCGTCATCATCATCATCATCATCATCAACATGATGTTGATGATGATGATGATGATGATGACGATGATGTTGACAACATCATCGTCATCATCATCATCATCATCATGTTCATGTTCATTGAGAGCGGGCGGGAGGTTAGAGGGCAATGATAAACACTCTGCATGCACGAAAACATTTCTGGCTTAAGACTATAATTCTTGCTACTGTAGTGTGGCATATTCTGATTCAGCTGTCTAGTTATCTGCTGGTGCTTCTTAAGGCGACAGACAACCATCGTTCAGGCAGTTTTGCTCATTCTGACCGATTTGAGAACGACGTGCACTTTCGATGCTATAGCTAGTCTCTTCCGGCACCCAAGCAGCCCGACGTATACAGAAGTGAAACACACTGGAAATTAATGTTTCCTCGTTCACTCATTCATTCGTTCGTTCTTTCATTCATTCATTCATTCATTCTATAGTCCCCTCTCGGCAAGAAAGCTGCTCTGGAGCGCTCCCAGCCCAGCCACGGCAAAAAAGACTTGAGAAATTTATGAAACAAAGGTCACTTGAATAGATGAAATAAACGCAGCTTTGATGTCCGCGGGGGTCGTTCCTGAATGGCGAAGGTATATTAATTAAGAAAGAGGAATTTCACATGTAGGCCTATTGTATTGTATTTGAATGAATGTTGTCTTTGCGCTGGAGATAGTCGGAAATATTGAGTCATGTTTGAATTTAAAGCCTGATATAAAATGATATATATAGATATTCGTTTTATTGACAAAATAACCGATCGACATAACGCGACAGTTAACAAGCACAAAGGAGCAGCGGATAAAGCCTAGTAAATGTTTTTATACAGCATCCGTGTTATGAAGTTTTTATTGTTTTTATTGGTTAGTTCGAATGGATGTAGCCTAGGGCGTAGATTGTATTTTCCAGGGAGTCTATCGGAGAAAAATTTGCGAAGAACATGATTGTCGTCTATAATAATAGCTGCAAAGAGTGCAGCATCAGCAGACTCAGCCATAATGGCTGCTTTGGGGGAGTCGGATGGAAGGAATCCAGCTCGTCTGACACGTCCTAAGAACCTTTCGATGCGGTCGACCTCACCAGCGCTCAGAAGTCCCCACCAGGCGGGAGAGGCGTACAGTAGACGTGCAACTGTGGTCGCTCGAGTAATGACGTGCAAGGCCGGTCCTGGCATGCCGTGAGCTCGCAGCACGCGCAAAGCGTAAATTGAAGAGGCACACGAGCTTAGAGTATTATCAACATGCTCCGAGACAGTTAGATGTTCACCAATTGTGATATAATATGATATAATCTTATATATATTTCAGTAAGTCTGTGTGTTGGTTTGATTGTGTGTTAGCTATGCACGGTTACAGTTTTGAAGCAATCGACCCCAATTTTTTGCAGGGGGTTCGGGGTCGACCCGACACAGGTTATTGGAGGGTCGGCGAATCTCTGCCACCATGGGGCCAGGGTGGGGGAGGGTAAAACCCCTCATTTTCCCTACTTTTTCAGCCGTTGCCATGCATAGTTTCACACTTATTCACCTGAAACGTTGCAACTACAAAGATTTTTTAAACGGGCCACCTAGCCTCCACTAAACACACAGCTCGGCGACCCACAGGGTTGACGTGTGTTCCTGGGGGGGCTTGGGTGTTCGGGGGGGAGAGAATTTTTTTTCCGAAAGTCCTAATTTCACGGGTGGCGTACCGGTGGAGCTCGGAGTGTGGAGGGTTGTCGTCGAGTGTGAGGAGTGGGGTGGGGGTGGCGGGGTGGGTGGCGGGGGGTTGGGAAAGAATTTTTTCCGAAAACCCAAATTTCACGGGTAGCATACTGGTGAAGGTCGGATTTAGTGGTGGCGTGTTGTGTAAGGGTGGGAGGAGGAGAGGGTGGTGGGGGAGATTTTGGGGGGGGGGGATTTTTCCCGAAAATCAAAATTTCACGGGTGGCGTACCGGTGGAGGTCGGAGTAAGTGGTGGCGTGTTGTGGGGTGGGGGTCCAGGGTAGGGGCGGGTTTTAGGAAACACAAAATCTTCCGAAAACTAAAATTTCACGGGTGGCGTACCCGTGGAGGTCGGAGTTAGTGGGGCGTTTTGTGGGGAGGGAAAAATTTGGGGAGATTTTTTTCGCCGAAAATCAAAATTTCACGTGTGGCGTACCGGTGAAGGTGTGGGTGTGTTGGGGTCAGGGAGGCAGGGAGGGTCGAAGAGAGGGTGTGGGGGTGGGAGGGAGGGTGGGAGGGAGGGTGGGAGGGAGGGTGCAAGTGTGGAATGGAGGGAGGGAGGAAGAGAGGGAGAGAGGTGGGAGGGAGCATAGGAGGGAGGGAACGAGGGTGGGAGGGTGAGAGGCAGGGTGGGAGGGATGGTGGGAGGGAAGGCGGGAGGGAGGATGGGAGGGGTGGGAGGGAGTGATGGAGGTAGGGAGAGTGGGAGGGATGAAAGGAGGGTGGGAGGGATGGTGGGATGAAGGGAGGGACGGAGGGAGGGATTGGCGGGGAACGGCCCGAATTCTAAAATTCCCGGGCAACGCCGGGTGCCCCAGCTAGTATGATATAATATGATATAATGTGATATAATATGATATAATTTGGTGCTAATGCTAACGAAGGCTATCACGAAACCAGATCGCAAGAGCTTCGAGATTTTGAAATCTTTCTCCAGTGAATTGTTCTCAGACTATAATATCATAGTCTGGAAAAATCCACATAATTATTATTATGTCCTACAGCAATTAGCCACAGCACTCTTAGTCGGTCGAGTGCTTACATGTATGTTGAACGGTGTCAATTACTACTTAACTCTCATGAGTCTTTGCACCTTCTCAAGAGTCGACACCGACATGTGTGATGTCCGTGGCTCAAGTACACAGTCTCAAAATTGAACACTTGATCTCAAGTATTACTTGACTATAGTTTACACCTCTTAAACTTGTTAAGAATAAACAACAGTTCTTTTCGCTTCAACTTCTCTCCGTCGACCATAATATTGTTATTATAGATAAAGACAATCAGTGGCGTAGTCAGGAATTTATGATGGGGGGGTTGGATTTTTTGGTCTGGCCGGATGCCCGTCCTTACACCAACCCAACAGTATTACAGTAAATCAAAAAGGAAATAAAGTAACAAAGGGAACAGAGTAAGAAAAACAATTGTTAATAGAAGCAATTGTTTTGTTTTTCTTATTTAAGTGGATAAATAACCTTTAAAACACTTTTCCCCTAAGCCACTTGGGGGTTTTAATCCCGAAACTCCCCTGGCTACGCCACTGAAGGCAATGCATTTTCACACATGCTCGTCCTTGATCTTTGTGTTTAGACCTATCTCTGCACGACCATCCACAGCCACTCAATCCAAACTGATTGCTTCTTTGCCCAACAGCTGACCAGTCTTTTCTGTATACATACAGAGACTTTTGCGGCAATATTATGGAAGACCACCGTAGCGAATTGGAGTCATTTGTTTCACTGTTGCGTTCCATATACACGCATGAGATTAAATTCTACACATACATTGCAGATTCTCTCTTTTGTCCGCTGGCTAATTCTCTCGTTCAATCTTCCCTTAACTTGCAAGGCAATTTGTAACTAACATGTAGACTACAACGCATCCTTTCAAGCTATTTATACTACCCTGCATGGTGTAGCCTATCCATGAAATTGCACATTCAGCTGAAAATATGCGCAGTGCGGTACGTTGGTTTCATTCTGCAACACGAAAGTGCATGGGTCTGTGGAACACTAATCCAACGATTTCAGCTGTGAGTCTGCCTAGGAGACTCCGAGCAACGATCCTGCATGGATATCAAGTTGTTTGCGCAACCTATATAGTTTCTGCTTGACGACGGTGTGTCGTAACAAAGTCGCCCTCCTTTATGGGCCTAGCTTGGGACTAGACCCACGAGAAAACGGTAATTAATGATGGCGATGTTTGCACACCAATCTCCAACCTCAGACAGTTACTTAAAAGTACCACATGGATTCTTAAGCACAGAGCATTGTAATGTGTGTGTGTGTGTGTGTGTGTGTGTGTGTGTGTGTGTGTACATGCAATGCATATACGCTATATATATACACACACATATATATATAGATCTATGCATATATGCATGCATGCATATAAATATATATGCACACGCGTGTAGTCATGTACATGCATAAATATACAGTGGCGGCGCCAGGATTTCAGTCTCGGGGGGGCTGAAGCCTCGCGGCAAAAATTGTCCATTTCGCCGCCAAAATTTCTGACGACCTTTTTTTAAATTTTTTTTAGTCGCCAGCCAAAAATCGTGGATATTTCAATGTAAAAAAATTCGGATGGCCCTTTTTAAGGGGGGCTGAGCCTCTTGTAGGGGGGCTTAGCCCCCAAACCCCCTAGCGCCGCTACTGTAAATATATATTATATATATATATATATAAATATATGTAGTCATATTGACGATATATAGAGTGCATAATTATATATACCTGTTCCATTCCAGTGGCTCGAACGTCAACGAGGCTGATGCTTCGTTCCTGGCAGACTGCCATTCGACGAATGTTTGGCAGGTAATCTCCCGTCGTCACCCACGACTTGTCCTGAAAACATCGTAATGTATTATGCAGCGCTATATGAAAACTCAGAGTATAGATGATTATGCTCGGATTCCGGGAAGGAAACAGTTTAACGGATCAGGCAGTGCAGTAGCGTAGCCAGGAATTTTTCATGGGGGGGTTTTATGGCCGGAAACCCTGTTTTTTGCTATTTTTTCTTACTTAAACGGAAAAATAACCTTAAAAAAACCTTTTTCGGAGCCAATGGGGAGGGTTTTAACCCCCGAAACCCCCCCTTGCCTACGCCACTGAGGCAGTGTTTTGTGAAATAGTCAAGTTCTTAATCTACTCTCATTTCCTCACTTTATTAAGGCAAGTTTATTGGCTGTTACGCCCCCTGGGGATGAGATGAGTGAGGTGGCTTCCCGTTGTCTTCCTCACAGACAATTGTGGGTGAGCAACTTGTACAAGGTCGCTATACGAAATGGCTTGAGGTAGATTCGAACATGCGACCTTTTGGTCACAAGGCGACAAATTTACCGCTACACCACTGCGTCCCACTTTAAATTATATAGGTCCACTGTAGAGGAGAGGCATAATGTACGATTGCAGCATTAGTGAAAGAGAGATTGTACGGGACTAGAGGAATATCTCGTCTTTCTTGTAATACGTATTAAAGCTACAAATATTCGTGTTACATATAAATTAATTAGGTTTGTTAAATCAACGGAATTTAGTTAATTTGCTTTTCTTCTTTTAATAAGATGAACAGATCAATAACTATTTTACTCACACTTACATCGATGCACGATTGCAGTCGAAACTAAATAAAGCACAAGCAACACACAAAAATTACATTGCAGGACTTGGAATGTATGCATTTCTATGCCTATGTACAAAGTGGGTCAGAAAGTACCTTTGTGGTTTTGACAATATCTTGGCCAAAAGTATGAATTTTTAAATCAAATTCTACAGGTTTAAAGTTTTATGTTTTGAATCGTCGAAAATTGTGTTTGGCCTACCTTAAGTTTCCCTGCGTTTACCTATAGCCAAACTACCTTACATATCCTAACATGTCATGACATATGCTTAGCTTAACATAACTATATGACACATTCACGATGGCAACATAATCTTGCAACGGAACGAAAACGGCAGCTCTCTCGAAGATTTACATTACATTACATTACATAATAAATGTTAATGCGAGTACTTTGAGTCAGTATTCTATAGCATACTCTTTTTGTCGTCCAGACACTGAGTGCGCCATTCTGCGAAACCGTTACGTAGCAGTCGAGAGGAACGATGTAGTTGATCACTATGGCAACGTCTCTCCTCTTCCGATCACCTGCAACACATATGATTTTATTCATCATTTTACTTTAAGAGTTTAAAGGGCAAAGAATTGTACTCCGTAAAAGTAAATATAGTTATAGGACAATGGCAAGGGTGGATACAGGAATTTTCGAAGGGGGGGATTTTCGGTCTCGGGGCAGAGAAAAAATTTCGTCTTGGTTTTCGGAAAAATCTGATGACCTTGTTTTAGTCGTACGGGCCTCGTGTGCGGACTTCGTGGGTGTGGGGAGGACCTACGGAATTACTCATGGGGGGGAGGCACGTCAACTTTCCGAGCCAGAATAGCTGGTCAAAAATAAAGAAATGTCTAAATGGGGGCATGGCCGGATTGGCCTCCCCCCTGGATCCGCCCATGGACAATGGTAACGGCAATGTAGAATTTGTAAACTATAGGCATATAGCATTCTTGAAATGCAGCTCCAAATTAACCTCCAACTAAGTACACTCACTATTTATTCCCTCCACCCCATATAGATGACCGCGTAATCGCCCCCAGGTCTTATGCCCAGAATATTTTATTTTTTACGATGTTACATTTGTTTCAACTGTTTTTCAATAGATGTGCATGGGCTACCTGGAAATACGATTATATATTGTTTAATAAAGAATAGATCTTAATTAAAATTAAGAACGGTCAACTCTTACCATAGAAAATAATGTCTACGTTTTCTATAACCATCTACAGGGTGGGCCAAAAAGACCCCTACGGTTTTTTGGCCCACCCTGTATAATATTTTCACGAAACTTATGATAATTATACTGTCGAGTACATAGTGTTGATTATTGTCGCTTACGTCGCTGGGGGGAGACTCGCCTCTGTTCAGATAAGCCTTTAAAAATTATTATTTGAAGCAGTGTTTCTTAGATAAGGCAGGTTTATCATAATATTGTGACATTTGATCGATTTATTGAACAAGTTTCAAGTTCAATCATTCATCTGGTATCTTGTTTTCTGTTAACACTTGATGTGACAGTGTATCATGAACATGTTAACACTTGATGTGACAGGGCCTCGTGAATAATTATGTTTATAGACGGATATACTACTACGTTAAGATATACCGCAAGCTGCAGTCTTATCAATGGCTTTGACGGGTTCGCTCATCATGAATATAAGAATACATACACGTACAGTATACCTGCAAACTATGTGCATACATGCTTAGGTATATTGACACGTATAGTCTACAAACATGCATGCATATACAAACAAACTTACTTACTTATTTACACTCCCACGGTCACACGTACATCCATGTGTTTCGTGCTGAAACCTCAACCAGTGAGCGTCGTGCTTTCTCAGTTGTACGTCCATCTATATTTGGAATAGTTTCCCTTTGGGGGTTACATATTGATATGTATAATATACATATTTGTATATACGCATGTTATAACCCTATAGGAGTATAGGGTCGATTCATTAGTGTTTTACAGACTCGTGCAGACTCATTTGTATCACCGTGGTTGAACCGGGAGCGCCTCTGAGTTGAGTTCTTGAAGAGGCGCTATATAAATTCTTGAAACGAATAAACGAATACATAAATATCATACAAGCATAAATACTTGCTTGAGTGTAATAGTTTGTCTGTTGTAAATATATAGCGACTATTTAAGGTCCCCCCAGAATCCCATCATCACCTGCGGCATCTCCAATCCTGCGTCGCTGGGCAACGGCAAAGACCCTGCCTCCGTCCAGATTCAGCGTCCCTGGGTCGTCCTGGTCACCGTCGTCATGGTAACCGAACAGCTGCAACGATGAGACAACAAAGACATTGGTAGGCTATTTTCCAATGGCGCCGGGTAACTTCTTGATTTGTCTTTCTCATTTTTCTCTACTACACATATTCACTTCTGTTGTTTTTGCCTTCATATTATAATTATAGGGCAGTCTTACCAATTCTTAAATCTAATACCTAAGTTTCGTTGTCTGTGATCGTTCGTCCAGCCAAAACAGCTACAACTAGAATTTCAGATTCGTTTGACTTAATTTATATTCGTTATTTACTTTAGACCTAATTATCCTACATATCAGTAGCCTACTCCAAGTCCAGTTTCGAAAGGTCACTTCCAGCTCAAGGTCCACGCGATCATTCTCCATACGTATACCGCCAAATAGGTCGTCTTGGTCGCCCTTGTCATGGTAACTGGTCAGCTGACGGTCATTCTAGAATCTAGAATTCTAGATGTACCTATAGGCCTACTGCATGTAACAGTCAAATGCCTAACTCCGCTACTGGTTGTTCTATGCCAGTGCCAGTCCCAAGCCTGGATAAAGAAGGAGGGCGACACTAATCATCTTTGATATGACTGCAGTGTCGTTAAACATGTAACAAGCGAAGTCAAATGCCTATATACAATGTAGACCAGTGGTGTCAAACCTTTTTTAGTGGCGGGCCAGTGTGAACATCTTCCAACAAGTAGCGGGCCAGAGTGTCGAAGCTCCTGAGCAAATTTTGGCAGTTATCTGATCCAAATATCACGAAAAGATCTTGATTCAATGTCCTCTTTTCGCTTCTTATTAAATTTTGACTACGTTTTAAATATTATAAGACCAGGGTTGCTGAAAAAATCGACTTTTTTGGGTCAAAAATTTCTGACGACCTTTTTTAAGTCATTGAAATTTCTGACAACCTTTTTTTAGTCATCGAAGTTTTGGGCCGTCATATTTCGCACGGAAAACGTTTAAAACAGCATAAAACTGTTTACTTTCATAATTTTTTGCCGTCGTAATTCGCGATTTTTGCTTGCGTGTACCCACTTGGCCTTACTGAGGTGTGGGTATACGCTGTATACCCACGTGTACCCTCATTTTTTGAGGTGAGTATACGCTGTCATTTTTTCCCGGAGGTGAGTATACGCCGTATAGTATACCCTTGAGTACAGCCCTGTATAAGACTTATAGGCTATACAAGTGTTTCGTAACTTTCATAATTTTGTTAACAGACAAGTTGAGACAACCAACCGGAAACCATAGAATTGGCATAGATACACAGTCTACACAGAGCTGTGCGTCTGAGCAAAAGTGACGTCAGTTAGAAAAACCTCCATGTATTTGGCGCTGATTGTAAAATAAAAAAAATTGAACTTTTATCCTCTAATTTTGTAATCCTTAGGGAAGGCTCCGTGGGCCAGAAAAAAATCGTCGGCGGGCCAGAAATGGCCCGCGGGCCAGCTCTTTTACACCCCTGATGTAGACGATCGTTGCCAATGTCTACGTACTTCGCTCCAGTCGACCTTCGCATCTGGATTGATGCGAATCTTCTGAAAGATCGTCTGAATGTCTTTCGTCTTGACGTCGTCGCCAAATAAATTGCGAATTGAATCGTTAAATTCGTCGAAATGAAGATTTTCTTTTTGAGAGAAAAGAAACAACAAAGCAGGAACACAAACTATACAAAGAAACCAAACAAACCGTTTGTATGACGACTTCGAGAACAAACTCAGCACCAACGGTTACTATAGCAGTTTAATTTTAGCGACATCATGTGATAAGAAAGGTCATTGGCGCCGCCCTCCTCTTTTATCCAGGCTTGGGACTGGTATTGTCAGATTGGAAAGCGTGGCGGAGTTTCAACACCAATTGGAGTCGCTTAGAGGGTCGTTCTGAACTGGGTGGAGCACGGATGCCTGCCCTTCAGTCATAGTCTACTCTGTGGACTTGATTTCATGTAGCGCCAATGTAATAAATTCATGACGTAGGGGCTATGAACCGATGTGCTTGTTCTATCAACGTATACACATTGATTTTGAATGAGCTATACATTACACCAGACCGACTCTTCATTACACTACATTACATGAAATTACATTAGCATTGACTTCTCTCATGATACAATGCAGTGCTCGTGTATAAGCTGGCGCCCTGCTTTCAGCTGTATAGAGCAGCGCATTAGATTTCAGTGTTCCATTGCGATTGCGATTCGTTTTCTACACACGAAGACTACACACAAAACATAATATTTCTAATGCATTCCGTAAAATGTTGTATTACCTTCTGCACTATATACAAACCTAAGCTTGTGATTTAATTTTACTTATACTTCTGTTTAGGAATGAATTCGAGCCTTTTCACTGCTGTGTTCTATACACGCATTTGCTTAAATTCTATACGTATACATACATTACATGCATCCATTAATTCATCATTTCCTCTGTATGTTTATTAATTTGCGCATTCATTCTTTCCCTAAGTTGAAAGACAATTTGTAGCAAATAGACCACTCTATATGCATATGTATAGGCCTAAGCTTAGATATCGTCCTTTCAAGCCTTTCTGATGACAGCAGCGCTGATAAGAGCCGACTAAAACCTATGCAATACAATACAAATCATTTATTCATGCATTCATTCACTCACTCAGTCATCTATCTATCCGTTGTGTTTCCAAGTATCAGTACATGTACTCATTCCTATCTTCACTTGTTCGTTAATAAATAAATGCATTGATTAATTTCTTCACTCATAGTTTCACTCCAACCTGTGATCAAGTGACGCCTCTCCTCTGGGGGAACATCGACGTCCTGCAGAGTAACCTGTCTGATCAGATCCTCGAACTGCCTCAGTCGTCCATCGAATGTTCTCTTGCTACACGGCCTCGCAACGGAACCGCTGGCCAGACCGCGACTGGAATTAACTGCCACTTCCGCCATCAAAAAATTTAGATCCAATTCAGACACGCAACTTCTGTAGCGCCACAATTCCGACGTTCGAAAGTTAACTTGACAACTCTAATAACTGCCGACCTCAAATTTCACTGGCCAAAATATCCAGTTCCCTAACTTGAAACCTTTTAATTCACCAACTTCAAATTTCATGCCAATCTAACTCCAGATCTTAGCTGTCTAACTCAAACGTCGGCTTACAGACCAATAATTATCCAAATTCCAAATCTTCAGATTGTTAATCCTGTCTGTAGCTCGCAGCTTCGTATCTTCACCTCTCTTAATTTCCATGCTGCGATCGTGGACTGTAGACGACATTTTGAACTGAATGTACAAGATTTCCAACATCGTACTCCATTAGGAACTTGCAGCGGACTGCGAACTAAAGTACTTGTAGGCATATAAGTAGAAATGTTTTCTTTCTGCGCTTCTCCTATGCGTCTACTTTATATAGGCCTAGATAGACCTACTTCGATTATCACAGCGCGCAGCTACGCTGAGTCTGCCACTGCGAATTGCAACTGTTAGCATTCAAGTAGTCTTCCTATGTCGCGTACAGTTATAGGCCACACAAAAATAAATTGAAAGTGGCGATCTCTGTTTGGCCGTTCAGAACGATAAAGAGCGAATACAGTCCAAGAAACCATACGCCAGGTATTGTTTGTCATCCGTGACCAGGTAGCTTAATTATACGCCAGCCATCATCAGGAGCCTAACAACCGCCCTCGAAACTGACAACAACACTTTGGAACCAGCGCTGCACATGCAGTGCGCGCTGTTGGTTCACCGATACAATGTCCTTCTGTTTGCAATTCATCAAACCGTACACACTCACAGCCGAGCATAAATACTTTTATATCATAGCTAAACATCTTAGCGTATCCATGCAATTAACAAACGCATGCACGTATATCGACATATATATGTAGGTATCCAATTAATATATAAGGTGCGTTTACCTTTTATATATATACAATAAAACGAATATGTATATATAATGAAAAATGATGTATATATATATTATATATATATATATAGCGATGGTCATTCGGAACAAACGGAACAAATAACACGTACGATATATTAGACAGATAAATTGTACAAACAACTGAAGTAAATTATAGTTATATATAATGATATTTGCTCAAATGATCTTTTATGCGAGCGCATACATATATAATTATATATAATTATATATATAGTCTATATATATATATAGAGTACAAACATAGGTCTATTGGTAATTTCTCTCGGATGCCATGAGGGAGGCCATGAGGGAGACCTACACACTGCACATGTGTATCCTTATAGCCGTAAACGGAGCTACATAATGTCCAAGATCAAAGAATACATGTATAAGTTAAGCTTTTATTGGCTCATGTCATAAAATTGTATATAGTCATCATTGACTAAAGCTTGCTTATACAACTCGTCGCTATGCAAGTTCCCAAGAATCTGAATGTTGATATATAAGAACTTGCTGATTTCAAGCAGAACAGTTAAAACAGTGCATGTTAATATAATATTCTTGATCTTTACAGTAGAGAAGAATAATGTGTCCAATATGCTTAAAATATCTTAATAACGTAAAAGTACAATCAAATTCATGGTAACTTAATTTTCGCATTATTTCTATGATACTGTATGGCAGGGCCCTTTTACTGTATGGCTTTTCTCTGGACACACAGGCACACACTGTAGTCTGTAGATCTGTAAGAGCCATTAATATTAATGAAAATTTGGTTTTGCTTTATGGACGACATGTGGGTGTCTAAGGACCAGTTATAGCAACTAAGAACTGGCTAGAGGACCAATTACACACACACACTCACACAAACACACACTCACACACACACGTGTATATATATATCAACTTCGAACTGGTCAAAGGACTAGTCATAACTTATCAACTAAGAGCTGGTTTAAGGACTAGTTATATCAACTAAGAGCTGGCCAAAGGACTAGTTATATCAACTAAGAGTTGGTTAAAGGACTAGTTATATCAGTGGTTCCCAACCTTTTTTGACTGTCGGGCCACTTTTTCTAAGTTGGAGGACACGAGGACCACTTTTTTTAGTTGAAGGACATTAGGGGGCCACAAGGCTAAAATTTAATTAACTAAAGGTGTATGAAATTGTTATGATTGATTCAAAAAAGAATGTTTGATGCGATTTATTAACGTCCAAATAACATAATTTGTAATAGAAAAGAATTATACATTCCATCATGTCCAAACTGTAAATTTTTACGTACTTTTTGTTAATTCATTGAGATGCTGCGGGCCATTCTTGTAGGCCAGGCGCTTTTGGCCCGCGGGCCACGGGTTGGGAACCGCTGAGTTATATCAACTGGCCAAAGGACTAGCTATATCAACTAAGAGTTGGTTAAAGGACTAGTTGTATCAACTAAGAGCTGGCCAAAGGACTAGTTATAATTTTTTTCAACTAAGAGTTGGTTAAAAGACTTGTTTTGCCAACAGCATAATATACTCTGAGCTGGCGGCGTAGCAGTAATAATATTACGAGGCGAATAAAGACGACGAAGGCAAAAGAAGGATTACTGAAGGAGACGTCATCACCGTTGGTTTGTCGGCTGTCAATATAATATTACGCCATGGCTCCGTCTGAAAAAGGTGGACGACTTAGAAACGAACGGAGGTTGAAGGGGATTCCAAAGTGTTCTTGGCTTTGCTTATCGATGGACTGCAATGCTTAAGTCGACTCAATTCAACGCTCAGACGCCATGCACTCGACAAGTCTCGACTGGTGTGCTCTACAACAACGTGTGTGTCTACCTGCGATGTCTCAACTCGGCAGACACATACGTTGTTGAAATCTATGCGCATACGATGCAGAAATCTATGCGTAGTATATTTTCGAATTTATAATTATAGCGCTTTTCGTATTTTTATTATTTTCGTTATCAATAATATTATCTATATCTATAAGAAAGGATATGGCTATGTATGTGACTTTGTCCAGAATGCACGCTCACAGTTTTGCAGCTACTGGCCTTAAACATTGTACATAAATAGATGTTCACTCGACTCATCCAGGTGCTCTATTTTCAGCTCCTTATTCACTTTAGAACCCGGATGAAAAAAGGTCATCAGTTTTTTCGGACGAAAAAGGGAAGATGAAGAAACACCAGCAACACGAACGCCGAAAGGATGAGCAGTGGGATATGGGAATGCCAAAGAAGAATTGTTGTAACGGATGCGTTTCCAGGGTTCTATGCATGGCGAGCAGCGGGAACTCCCGCAAAGAATTGCAAGAGCAGTGGGGACGGCGTTCCCACGCCAGTGTAAATCCTGAGTGCATCTTTTGTCTATAACAGTGGAGAGCGGTGGTGTTTTGGGTATGCTCGTTGCCTTGCAGCCGGAGGATTGCAGGTTCGAATACACCTCAAGTCGCCACGTATTGACCTTGGGCAAGTCCTTCGCACGCAATTGCTCAGCGCTTCGGCGTGAAACTTCGATGCAGTGTTCGTGCTTTAGTCGGGACTCGGGAGCGCCTCTGAGTAGCGAGCTTGAATGAGCGTTATGACAATTGCACATACAAACAAACAGAACAGAACTGTCATGAAATCAAGACTCTGACTTTCTCGTTTCGGGAGGTGGCATTGGTGCTGCTATCCTGCATGCGCTCATAAATGTTGACTCACTTCAGTAGGTGGCGCTGCTGTAACCCTATGCGTGTTGAGCCGTCGTAAAGTCACGTGCCAATGCAATTGTAAATATGTCAAATTTCCTTGTAGGTCTAATGAAAGCTGGGATGTTAGATAGCCCATAGCTCTGAATTGGGCAGAATGTCTGTTTGTCTGCTATTTATGGAAAAGCTCCTCGCCAAAGTCCACAGAGCAATTTTGTCATGCTGCACTGTCACTCAGCTGTCTATAGCCTACCATCACTGCATGCGTTTGTTCCAAGGTCGTATATAGTGGTGGGTGGGTGGGTGTGCGTGTAGGTTGGACATAAAATTCTGGAAGGCTGTGGCGGCGCTAGCTAGTCCTATAGGCCTACAATTTCAGCAGGTCGCGTCAAGGTCAAATCAAGTTATTTAGTAGGTCGAGGAAGTTAAATGTAAGGAAGATATTAAAATTCCAAAGAATTTTGGCAGGTCACAATGCAGGTCATGGGCAAAATTGGCAGTATGTGAAATGACCGCCCGCAACCTAGGCCTATGGTAGCGCCGCCACTACCAGTGGAGGGACTGACTCTCTGATTGGGAAGCTGAATGGACCTAGCCTACACTTCTGAAGCTACGGGAGAGCCTAATATAACTATTTCAGGGAGCGGGGAGCCTAATCGTCTGCAGGCAGCCTGAAGTGGCTGAAACCTATCTAGACCTATAACCCTAGTACTCCTGAAGCTGTAACCTCCAATTTACGGGAGAGCCTATCATCACCGGGAGCCTATACGGTCTGCTGGACAGCCTAAAGTGACTAGGTCTAAAACCTATCTAGGCCTATAACCCTAGAAGAATAAGACAAGTTATTTCTTTTCAACTTTTATTGAGCGAACATTCATAGACTTCATCGGTCTAGTATTTTAAATAAGTTCGCAGACGACAGTTCATCTGTTGCGGTCGCTCGGGTCTTTCCCGCCTTCAGCGTAGAAGGAGGAGGACGCCCTCCCGATGGTAGCAGCGTCGTCTAGTAGTGGCGTCGGCGACGTCGTCGGCGGCGTCCGTGGCTTCGTCGTCGGCGTCGGCCGCGCCTCCGTCTCCGTCTCGAAGGAGTCCCTCCCTCGTCATCGTCGTCCTTGGCCGCCGCTGCTCCCGGCCGAGCGCTGCGAGACCTCGCCCTCCGACTCGCTTCGACTTCCTCTCCCAGGTCTTCTTCCTGCGCAATCAAGAACAACAACACCCTGCCCTAAGAGAACGCCTTATAGGGCAACAATCGCCTGAATCTACAAGCTATATTAAAACAGGCCAGTGTCTAAGCGTGTAAGCTTAACCGCTTAGACATCGGTCCGTATATAAGGCTAGTAATAATAAATCTAAATATAGAAAGTCTATAGAAAAATCTAAATATAGAAAAGTCTAAATATACATGTAGATAAAGCTCAAATAGTCCTATTCAATCTAATTAATCTTACACTTAAAAATCAACTAGGCCTATCATTACTCCTATCTAAGGCCTACAATGGCCCGGTTCTCTTGTAAGTTTGACTCTTACACTGGCCGAAGAGAGGCGGTCCGAGGACCGCTTCCCTTCGGCCAGCATAAGTTATATAAGTCAAACTTACCAGTTCGAGATCTTCGTAGTCTTCCATCCTCTTGTTGTTCTTCCGATCTTCTTCCAGCGTAGGACGGACTGAGTGCCCTACGGAATCGCTCCATTTTTATGAATTTCAGGCCGAAAACGAACCGCTTGTAGCCAATCATAGCGCAGCGTTGAACACAATACGCTGCCTTGGTAACCGGTCTGCAGCCAATCATATCGCAACCCCGATCACAATACGTTGCCTTGGTAATCAAAGCTCAGGGTGCGGTATTTACGCGTCTTCCGAATACAGAAGACACAATTCAAGGACATAAGACGGTCATCTGAAGTTATGAGCTAACAAACGTGTTGGATAATTGGACACAGAGGCACTTCTCAGAGGAAGCCTAAAGCACTCAGTGATTTCAATTAAAATGCTGTATTTTCTAACGAAAATGAAGCCTCGGATATAATAGGCCTAGATTTTATTGGTCCCGCGTACCCTGAAGACACACACGTAGGCTACACGTCCTGCAATATGTGTGTCAGCGTTCGTCAATAAGGTCCTGAGCTCGGCTTTCGAGTGGCGCCTACAAAATAGAAGTTTCGAGCTAACGATTACGATTAGAAG
The DNA here is from genome assembly GCA_949752735.1 of Lumbricus terrestris. Lineage (NCBI taxonomy): Eukaryota > Metazoa > Annelida > Clitellata > Crassiclitellata > Lumbricidae > Lumbricus > Lumbricus terrestris. The sequence continues at coordinate 33,103,135 of OX457042.1, forward strand.
TTTTTATCCTTGTTAGACTTAGCCTATAATTATTATAGTCTAAGTCTAACAAGGATAAAAACTTCTTTCAACATTAATTCTTAAGTGCAGCTGCAACCGTGGCTTATATTTGTCTTCTATTTGATCAAACCGATTAAAGTGCTCAATATCTATGGCAGGTATAATCGTAATCGTAATCGTAAGCTTGCTAGACACTAATATAATAATAGTCAGGCATTATCTTGATTCAATGACAGTAATTCAACATCAACACACATTGCCTAAATACCTATTTTAAATGCCTATTTTAACATCAACAACATGACTGGTGGGTGTCAGCTGATGGCTGCTGCGATTTTATTACATTACTAGCTGGGATACCCGGCGTTGCCAGGGAAATTTAGTATTCGACCGGCTCCCGACCAGAACCCCCACCATACCACGCCCACCCCACCACACTCCGAACTCCACCGGTACGCCACCAGTGAAATTTGGTTTTAAACAAGACTTGATTCGGCCATGCTCTGTACTGATGGCGTCTCCTAGCGATCACAATATAGGATTCCAATCAGATGGAAACACGACCGCAGTGATCTCGCTGCTGTGCTAACGTAGCCTATGTTTCGGAACTATGTTACCGTAGGCTACGCTCAATGATAATGAAGCGTCGTTTTTTTAATGCATTCCGCTACCTGGTACTTTTCATTCACAATATTATTACAAAAACTGATCGTTTCAGCTAGAAATTGCGTTGATACTATTCCCATCTCCGAAGATTATGTTATCAGCATAGCCTACACTTAGTTTTTGACAGTAGGCTAGGCTGACACGCTACATAGGTAGCCTAGCGGTGTTTATCTGGATTCTTTTCCTTTAGGTCCTTCTTTCGTGCCCCAACTCATTATTATTTCTGGCAAAAACTTTGGACAAACGACTTTTTTAAAAAAGGTCGGCATTTTTTTCGTTGCCGACTTGCGATATTTCTGGCAAAAACTTGGGACAAACGACTTTTAGAAAAAGGTCGTCAATTTTTTCGTCGCCGACTTGCCATATTTCTGACCAAACGACTAAAAAAGTCACCAATAGGCTATTTTGTGGCTGACCTACGACTTTTCAGGGGAAAATTTTCTGAAACGACGAGAAATTTTCGCCAAACAAAGCCGCACTCAGAAAGTTCCTGGTTGTGCACATCTACAAATTTCTTTAAAAAATCCTTGGGTGTTTGGAACTATTTTTAGCGATCCTTCCCTCATTAAATGTTCATTGAATAAGGTTATTCTTCCCTTTGGTATTAAGTCTCCACCGAATTGCAGTCGCCAGTTAGGAAACGGTTTTCTCGGTTACTGCTAATGCAGCAATGAATTCGTCAAAGAAATGTGTTCATTGGAGGCATGATTCCTGACTGTCTGTATGTCTCCCTCTGCTTGTCTGTCTGTCTGTCTGTCTCCCTCTGCTTGTCTGTCTGTCTGTCTCCCTCTGCTTGTCTGTCTGTCTGTTTGTGTGTCAGTCTGTCTGTCTGTCTGTCTGTAGATGCTTCATAAGACACCGTCCTGTCTTCACTTTATGTCCTACGGTCTGTTGGCCTATTTGGCGGTCGTTTCCTTCATGTGCATGCGTGCCTGTGCATGTCAATCTCTAAGTACGTCTGCGTGTGCCTCGTCTGCGTGCAAGTCCTTCCCGCCACTCTGTCATAGAACCGTATGAGTCCAACTCTGACCGTTGCGCCGTAGAACGCTCACGAAGACCGACGAAAACGAGTTAAATAATTAATTTTTACCTCCGCTGGCAGGTGGCGAACGCATCGCTTTCTCGGCGGTTGACGATCACTCCCAAACAATATCTATAAGCTTACTCCTCGGTTCTAGGTTTCGCCGTTCAGTCGACAGCCGTTCGGTGCTAAAGCGGGTTTATTGTTGCGGCCACCGATTGGCTACGGAAGGATACGAAAGGAGCCGACGATCATTCGAGATTTCGGATTGTTGGACTAAGCGATACATGTAACGACTGTCTGTCTCTCTGTCTGTCTCTCTCGCTTCGGATGACCGGTAGCCTTCAGGTGGGCTTCGATAATTACCTCAATTGTCTTAAGTGGTTGTCAAGTTTCGCTGTTAAAGGTAAGCCTTTCTTCATTGTGTTTGTGTTTGTGTTTGTGATAGGCTCTCTGGTGGTATATAATAATTATTAGCATGTGATTTGTTGTCGCTTGTGGGACAGTGTTCTCTTTCAAAGGCTGTATCAAGGTAAGGTGCCTTAAGGTAATGGTAATAATAATATTCGTTTTATTGAAAAACCAGTCGACATAACGCGACAGTTAACAAGCACAAAGGAGCAGCGAATAAAGCCTAGTAAACGTTTTTATACAGCATCCGTGTTATGAAGTTTCTATTGTTTTTATTGGTAAGTTCGAATGGATGCGGCCTAGGGCGAAGATTGTATTTGCCAGGAGGTCTAGATCTATAAGAGAATAATTTATGACGGACAAGGTAAGGTTACAAGGTAACCGCTAAGCTAATGAAATAGGTCTAATATATCTTAAGGTAAAGGTAACCGCTCAGCTAATGAAGGTAAGGTATCTTGAGGTAAGGGTAATCGCTCTGCTCTTACAGTTTAACTTCTAATCTAAGGAAAGGTGTGGTTAGGTTTGGATTCTACTGATCGTATGTCGCGATTGTTTACCCTCAACAGTTCTACATAAAAACCGTACATGCAATGGCTCTGCTATTATAGGTCGTGGCAGGTCTAGTAGGCCTAATCTATGTAATGTCGTTGGATTAGGTGATCTTCTCGGAGCGTTGCTTCTCTGACTCTGCTGGTTTTAAACCGATCACAGAGTCATTGTCATTGAGCTATTTCTTCCAACGCAATTGCTATCGTCAGAGACGAGGCAAGCCCTTAGAAAGTGGGGTGGTTATGAATTTTTTTACCAGGAGTCTAGGTCACTATTGCTCAAACCCCCTTCCCCCTATACCCGAATGAAAACTCAACAAATTCGAACAAATTGCGTGGGTCAAATGCGGCAGATCAGATGCGGCAAGTCAGTTAACCTGCCTATCTTACATTTGACCTGCCTTATGATGTGCCAAAATTCTTTTGAATTTTATATATTTTCTTTACATTTAATTTCTTCGACCTGACGAATAACCCCTCGCCTCACCTCAGTCCCTCATGACCCTGACGCGACCTGCTGAAGTTCCATAGCTGGCACCGGCATAATTGCATAATAATCAGAGACAATGGTAACTCAACCGAAGCGCAAACAACAACGGTGTTTCTCTGGCTCGACAATAAATTTTGAATTTATTTCATGTACCTGGGTTTGAACTACCTATAAGTCGATCACTGCCGCAGATGAAGGACAAACGCATTAATTAAGAATAAAGGATTAGAACCAATAATATTATTCTAACGCAATTCCTACATCTTTAAAGGACTGAAAGCAGAATAGGCCTACTGAAACTGTTAATCTGAACACCGCACCTTCGCCTGCGACTAAGTAAGTAAGTATTCGGCGCGGTTAATTCATTCATTCGTTCATTAGTTCGTTCATTTCTTCGTTCGTTCGTCCATTAATTCATTCATTTACACGGCGATTTGTTTCCCGTTGGTTTATACCTTCAGGGAGAGCTTTCTAGCCGTGTATGCGGGATTAGTGATCGCGTATTATACCTGGATGCAATTTCCATCGCATGCCGCAGCAGTCTTGCAAAAAGCATGTACGGTGGCGCCCCAGGCGGCGGGAATTAACCCTCCCGGATACCTCTGATCATCAGCACTGGGTACAGATCTGATGAGATATTTTTCAGTTTAACGGTAACCTACACCTCCTCCTCCTTCCTGGATTGGTAGGATCTAGACCAGTGCTTAAAGTGTGAAAAATAAGTGCCTAGACGCCCCTTGCCTTTCCAGACTGTGCTGGCCAATAAGTGGCAGGACGGAATTCAGAAATTTTAAACTAAGTGGATGGACGCCGTCCATGACCGTCCAGCCACAGTTTAGGCCCTGAGCTAAACTTTGCTTTGATGATCGAACGCCATGAAAATGTAGATTATTTTTGTCAAGGTCAGATTCATTTATCCGATTCTGACCTTGTCTGCTTCTTTCAATAAATTCAGTTGCTTCAATTATCTCCACACGGATTCTGACTCCTCGGTGGATTTTACAACGTTCCAATATTCCAATAATATTCGTTAGAGACTTCACGTAAATTGCTGTTCGCGCCGTCCAGACACTCAATCTCCCTCGAGATTGCCTTGGTCTGCTCAATTTCATAATAAGTGTTTCAAATGCATTGACTTTCAGCCATGATTTCACTGCTGGATCGGTCGTGACGCTCTCCAGAATCCGTGGTACTAAAGTTTGACTGCTTCATACCTCCTCAGCTTTCCTCTATATAGGTACCGGAACTCTATAGCTAAGAAGCTTTGCTTGTTATGTCACTAAACATGGTATCTGTGTCGCTACATATAAGCTAAACTCTTGACCCCTCGTTCTCGAACTGCTATAATGCAGCGACGCTCTTTCTCAGTGGCTGGCCCTAGGACCTGTTGCTCTCCGACTGGTGCCTAGAGGTCACACCACTATGTTTCTTTCTCGCTTAAAAACTGCCTTATTTAGCCGTTGTTGGACTGGGAGCGCTTCTGAGTAGATATCTTGATGGTGCGCTATATAAAAGTCAATAGGCCTAATAATAATAATGTATATACCATGCGACACAGATACAATGTTTAGTGACATAACAAGTCATTCACTTCAAATGATCTGGACTTATTATACATATTATATTATACATATTCAGTGGCGTAACAACCATATAACGAAGGTGGACAAAATCCACGGGCCCCCGAGATCCAAAGGGCCCCCAAGCTTATTAAGTAAAAAGTTTCATGTACTTTTCCGCTTTAAAGTTAGTTTTCAGATTATAGAGTCTGACCATAATGTAATAAGCCTGGATACGACGGATATGATAAATGATACGCATGTGTCGTGTCTGTCGTCCCGACAGACACAGTCGTTTGGGTCATCGGATGTGAGAGCATTTGACCCGTAGTAGACATCAACATTAGTTGTACGTTAGGGTATATGTTAATGCATAGAGGTCAAGGTTCATATCCTAGTGCCCGCGGGACCAGAGGTGTATACATCACTTAACTGTCCTTATCCCATCAGTCAATTCCATGTTTGAAATAGTATCTGCTTTACTTTCCCGCTCTGTTATTCTAGCTGTCTGTGTGTGGCTGTCTCTCTGTCTGTCTATCTCTGTCTGTCAGACAAACACGGAGAGAGGTCTGTCTGTCTCTCTCACTCTGTGTGTGTGTGTGTGTGTGTGTGTGTGTGTGTGTGTGTGTGTGTGTGTGTGTGTGTGTGTGTGTGTGTGTGTGTGTGTGTGTGTGTGTGTGTGTGTGTGTGTGTGTGCATTGTCTTTGTCTCTGTCAGTGTCTCTATACGAGCCAAGTGTTGAAGTGACTTATACACTCTGCACATTGCAGTTATTCCTTCGCGCTCATAAATAACAGTCACTGCATTCATGCGAATAGTAAGGCTAGAACAGCCAAATTCTCGAAGTAGGCTTAGCCTAATTCTACAAAGAATTTAACTACAGACCACAGTGAGTCTACATTACAATTACTGGATACACTCGCCAGATAATCTAGACAGTCCTATTGACTAGTTATGATTATAAAGTGATGATGGAGTATACCATTCTTCATGCCTGTTAAAATGCCATTACATACAGTGTTAACTCCAGCGTACACTACGTACGCAACTATAGTTTATAAGAGGCATGCTAATTGGCCAATACATTTCGGTTGTTTTCTTGTTTTGCATTGAGCCATTAATTAATGTGCCTTAGCAATAGATATAATTGATGACAGCGTTTAATACTGACATTTATAAAGCGAAACTTAACGAAAACTCAAGGCCGTAGCCAGGATTTGATTTGGGGGGGATGTTTCTTTAGTTTCTTCAGTTTCAGTCCGAAAAAACTAATGACTTTATCAGTCGTCCGTCAGAAATCTTCAGAAAAATGTCACCAATTCATTCAATTTTTTATATTTTTCATTTTGGGGGTGCTTTCATGGTTTTATTTCATGGTTTTTACATCATGTGCTAGTAAATGCAGTCTTTTATTTTTTACATTTTCCATTTGGGGGGGGGGGGGTGTTCAAACACCCAAAACACCCCCGGCCTATAGCTACGGCCTTGCGAAAACTCACCAGTAGGCCTATAGGCCACTATTGCGCTACTAAAATTACTTCAGACATAATAGGCGCTCTTGTTTTAAAATAGCAATCTAATTGTTTTCGCTGTTTAGTCCCGTTAATGGATAGGGGCCCTCAAGCTGAGAATGTCCACGGGCCCCCGGCTCAGTTGTTACGCCACTGTACATATTATGTATATATTATATTATATTATATTATATTATACATATTATGTATACGTAATATGTATTACATAATATGTATACATATTATTTATACATATTATGTATACATATCGTTTGAAGTGAATGACTATCCGGAAATCTATGGAACCAAACGCAGACAATGTATCAGCAGTTCTATTGTTTCTTCGGCTTTTGAAGCATGCTCCGTGCGTCGTCGTCGTCGCCGGTCGGGTTGGTAGTTCTTTACGAGCGGCGCTATATAAATGTCCTAATAATTCTCAAAGATCTATGCGCTTTGTCTTCCTGTTCTGAATTCTCGAAGATCTATGCATGGCCTCGACTTCCTGTTCGCTTCTTTAAAGCCTCTTCCTTCCGAGTCCTCTCTCTGTCTCTGGTCTCTCTGTCTCTCTGTCTCTCTCTCTGTCTGTCTGTCTGTCTGTCTGTCTGTCTGTCTCTGTCTCTCTCTCTCTCTCTCTCTCTCTCTCTCTCTCTCTCTCTCTCTCTCTCTCTCTCTCTCTCTCTCTCTCTCTCTCTCTCTCTCTCTCTCTCTCTCTCTCTCTCTCCTCTCTCTCTCTCTCTCTCTCTCTCTCTCTCTCTGTGTGTGGTGGGTTCCTTCCTGCTGTTGAATAAATCACGGGCTGCTCTTCCAACCTCGTCCCTCCCTCCCTCCCTCTCTTTCTTCGGCAGCTGATTTTTAAGTTGTGCTCTTTGCCCTCGTCTGAATTCTGAAACCGTCCTTGAAACTTTCCATCGCAGACCCGTCCTTTGGTGCCTGGTGTTTTCTATACCTCATTCTTCCTCTAAGACTCGCGGTCCGTACAATCAATCGTAATTTATATAGCGCCCCTTCATTCAAGGTACCTACTCAGAGGCGCTCAATGAGGTATTAATTAGCGTGACACCAGATCGAAGTGGCATCGGTTATGGAATATGATCTCACCCACCCAACAGAACAATTGAACAGAGCTGAGTAGAGTTGAGGCCGTGGAGTCCCTGTAGAAAAACGTGTAGACTACATTCATATTTCAACACCTAACCTTACTTCAGCACCCCACCCCCGACTGCTGCGTCTTGGTCATGGTCTTTTCTTTAATCAGAAACCTTTCTCTTACCCAGATATTTCACTATAGAGTGGTTTCTGACCCTTATCTGAAACTACCACAAAACCCTTCAATCCTCACTTCAGCTTCCCGACCACTGGTTCCTATTAGTGTTCCCTTAACGCGAAAATATTCTCTAAACCATTGAACGTATAGGCTAACACCGCTGACGCCTGTCTTGTTTTGTGTGGTCACTGGTCAGTGGTCACCTTTGAGTCCCGCAACCATCACTTCAGTCTCAAACCACTGTTTCTTAGCGGTGTTCTGTCCAGTACTGTTGTCTTGGCCCAATCCTGCACTCCCAAAATGTTCTAAGCTCCCAAAATGTTCTAAGGATCGGAAATAACTGGTGGTTTGAGCATGATACGTCGCTTGCAACCCTGTTCATACAGCCGAACAATGCTAACTTATTTAAGATTATTTTGAATCTTAGGCTATTGATTGGCTAAATGATATACTGATTAACTAATTTTTTAATTGAGTGGCTTCTTAATTTACCAAATGCCAATTGATTATAAATTTAGAATTTGCTAATGGCATTTGCTAATTGGTTAAATTAGAATTGGCAAAATCTTGTGGAAAATTATTGATTTCAATTTAACTGTTTTTCAAATCGTTTAGATAAGATCAGCCAAGAAGAATTTACAAAATATACGACCATAATTATAGTAGACCTATTCTGCAGATCGTTACACATATAAATGTAATGTAATGTAATGGCAAACGTTTCATTTATCGTTGGAGAAGTTATGCCGTCCACTCACTTTAAGATGCAATTTATAAAGAAATTTAATTATTATTTTAGAAATTGCTGATATACAAGTGAAGAAAGCGCTCTTGTAAACTATCATTTTCCGCCTTCTCTCAAATGTTGCCCTTCTTGAGTCATAAAAAATTATTTAAAATTACGGACTGCCCTCTAGGTCACATTGAGAAATAAATAAGCAAAGAATTGTAATAAAAATACATTTTTATGGATGCAAATTATAAAGAAATTAAATTATTATTTTATAAATCGCTGATAATTATTGAAAGAAAGTGTTCTCATAAGCTGTCATTTTCCTCCTTCTCTCAGTTCTATGTTTTGTATACCTCTGTCTGTCTCTCTGCCTCTCCATATCTTCCGCAGTGTGTCTGTCTTTGACTATGTCTCTCTCCGTCCTTTTCCGGATATGTGTCTCTGTCTGTCTGTTCCTGTCTCTCTCTTACTCCCTCCCACTCTCTCTCTCTCTCTCTCTCTCTCTCTCTCTCTCTCTCTCTCTCTCTCTCTCTCTCTCTCTCTCTCTCTCTCTCTCTCTCTCTCTCTCTCTCTCTCTCTCTCTCTCTCTCTCTCTCTCTCTCTCTCTCCATCTCTTTGCCTCCTGCTATGCCTTGCCAGTCAGTTTGCTCAATGGTCAGATCAAAGTCTATTTGCAAATGATGGTGACCCAGGGGATGGATGCATGCCAGGCAATCGACGACGCCAGCGCTCGATCGCCCATCGCCCGTCGCCGCAGCCCACCACCGCCTCCGTCGCCGCAGACCCCTTGTCCGCCGCTGCCTGCTCCGTCTCCATCTCCGTCTCCGTCGCCTTACCGATCCCGTCTGATGACTATGAGAAAAAAAGCTAACGTCTTGGTCTCCGCACACAATCTCCTCCACTTCGTCTAGCATCTTCATAATCTTCCTCTTTGCTTCCTCCTGCTCCCTCCTCCTTCTCCTTCTCCTTTTGCATCTCCTCCTCCTCTTCCTCTTCTTCCTCGTTCCCTCCTTCTCTTCCTTCTCCTCCTCCTCCTTCTCCTCCTCCTCCTTCTCGTCCTTCTCCTCCTCCTGCTCCTCTCTTCCTCCTTTTCCTCCCTCTCGTCTTTCTTATACTTCTCTTCCAAACCCTCTCCCTTGCTATCGTCTTCCTTCTTTCTCTCCTTCTCCTCCCGTCCTTCTCCTCCTCTTCCTCTCCTCTTCCCTCCTTCTTCCCTCTCCCTCTCCTCCTCCTTCTCATTCTCATCCTCCTTCGCCCTCTTTTCCTCCTCTTCCTCTCCTCTCTCCTCCTTTCTCCCTCTCCCTCTCCTCCTCCTTCTCATCCTCCTCTCTCTTTCCTCCTCTTCCTTTTCCTTCTCTTCTTCCCTCTTCTTCTTCTCCTCTTCCTCCCTCTTCCTCTCCTTCCTCCTAATCATCTTTCCCTTCTTCATCTTCTTCAGTTTCATCTTCCCTCCTCTTCATCCTCTTTGTGCTCTTTTTCTGTTGCCTCTTTCTTTTTTCCTCTCATTATTCATGTCTTCATTCCACATCTGTTATACTCGTGTTGTTATGCACATTGCACAATCCCATCCTCTGCTTTCCTACTCTCTCATTTGCCACTGTTACTTTGTCGCATGATTGCCTGCCTATCTGTCTCTGTCTGTCTGTTTGTCTCTCTCCCTTTCCCTCTGTTTCTGTCTGTCTCTCTACTCCAATTGATCTACATCTTTCAAACCAACCTCTCACGCACTTTTACGTTCTTTTCCTCTTCCCCTTCCTATTTCTTCTCCTCTTTCTCCTCTTCCTCCTCTTTCTCTTTATCCTCTTCCTCCTCTTCCTCCTTCTCCTTCTCCTCCTTCTCCTCCTCCTCCTTCTTCTCCTTCTCCTTCTCCTTCTTCTCCTCCTCCTTCTCCTCTGCGTACCATGCTCGTTTCAAGCCAGTCTGGCTTATGAGCTGCATGCAAACACGATCCATCTCCTCCTATTGCTCCTCCTCCTCCTCCGCTATTCAATTTCCACCTTCCTTTCCATCCTTCCTTTCTCATCCATTCTCCATTGTCCTGCTCCCCACCCTCCTCTATTATACACTTCCACCTCATTTTGTTCCTTCTCTCATCTTCCTCTTTCCTCCTCTCTCTCTCTCATCCACCCTCTCATTCTCTTTCACCCCCATCCTCCCACATCCTCATCATCCGCCTCCCCACTTCTCAATTCCACTCCTCCTTCCGTCTTCCTGTCTGACCTTCCACCTTCCTTCAACCTCTCCTCATAGCCTTTCCCGCCCTGTCATCGCTTGCTGCCGTCTGCTTCTGTCGTCTGCTGCTACATGTCGTCTGCTGTCACCGTCTGTTGATCCTGCAGCGACCAACTTTCGCTTAAATTTGTCTCCTGCCATCGCATCGCCCTAAATCCCGAGATTTGATTCGTTTCTGATGACGATCGTTTCGGCAACCGCTAGGAGGCGATGGCGCACCCTCGTCAATGAAGGTGTGTGTGTGTGTCTCTCCTGATATAATATATGCTCCGATGTCTGCAATTCTGTACCATAACCATAACGCCTAAGACTCTGAGTGTTTGTATGTATGGTTCATTTGCTCGAACGGGACCTACTGCATGTAGCATAGTAATATATATATAAAATTATATATATATATATATGTCTGTTTGTCTATCTCTGTCTCTCTCTCTGTGTCTCTTACTGTATGTCTCTGTCTCTCTCTCTCTCTGTATGTCTGTCTGTCTGCATGTCTCTCTTATATATATAATTAATTATATATAAGATATATATATATATATTTAAGAGAGTAGTTATTTTACAATTGTAAATCGATCTATAGTAGTTACTTTACCATTGTAAATCAACCTAGGCCTATAGTAAAGTAATATGATCAGAATTATGGACATATGTACTTGTAGAAAGTGTAGAGGCATCCAGTTTTAATTATACATACGATACATTCTGCAGTCCTAATAATAATAATAGTAGATATACCAACTTCTATTATACTGGCTGAAACATGTGCATGAACCTTGAGCAAGTAAGTACTGTACAAGGAACTGGAGGAAGAGAAACAGAAAGAGGATGAGCAAGAGGAGATGGAAGTGGTGGAGGAGAAGGAGATGGAGTAGGTAGTGAGAGAGTGGGATGTGCTGACGGTGCAGCCATGCACCACTGACGTTCCTTGTTTGTTTTAGCTTGACTCGAACTGTCCGTCCGGAACCAATGCATGCAGTTTGTTTGTTCGTCTGTATACGTATACATACGTCTATCCATCTGTCCGTAGGTCTGTGTGTGTGTCTGTCTGCGTGTGTCTGTGTGCATATGTGTCTGTATTTATGTGTGTCTGTCTGTCTGTGTGTCTGTCTGTCTGTCTATCTGTCTGTCTGTCTGTCTGTGTGTCTGTCTGTCTGTCTGGTTGACCTGCGTCTCCGTTCAACTTTACTTGAATTCATAGAACGTGTCTAGTATATACTATTAAAAGGTTCTGATGATTACTGTCTGGTATCTGCGGCCAAGATGGCCTTAATCCAGGATGACGATGAGCATGGGCGCCCGCACATAGGGGCAAGGGGGGGCACTTGCCCCCCCCCCTGGAAAATTGGCACCTATGTTTTTAACTGCTATACTTTTGGGTTTTTAACAAATTTCTTTGCATGAATGCACCAATGATATGAATGATACAGACAGTAAAAGTCAGAAATCTACGTTTAGAGATCTCTATAGAAATAACCATGCTCTTATAACTTTCTGCCTTGCATGTTCTAGCTCTTTATTAAAACTGTGACAATGACCATTGGTTTTCAACCCTTTTGCGGGTGGCCATGCAAACAGCAGGCTTATCGATTGTGGCCTATTTGAGTGGAATCTAGCTGTAGTGCAAATAATCACAACTGCAAAGAAATTAAATTCTAATGCAAAATTTTCAAAATTTCTCAAAGTACATTGAAATTACCTCAGGGAGATCTGCTTATTCATCAGCATTGTAATAATATAAACCAAGTCAGCTATAAAACAGGCTCTATTTTGTCCATTTTGCAAACTGTCAGTACAGAATCCAGGGAGGTCAAACTGTAGATAAACTTGGAAAAGAGGTCTGATTATCGTGCCTCTGGATTTACACCCAAAACTGACAAAGAGATCTGTTCAAAAGAACTGATCATCTGACCATGGGATCCCTCACCTTCCTAAACGATCGACACCCGCATTAAAAGCTATTCTGGCCATCTGGCTACCAGACTCGGACCTCTTTCTGACTTCACTTTGGAATAGGCTTCTGACTCGATGCAGCACATGTGAAAAAGCTGGTGCCCTGCGATTGGCTTTCGAGTGGCGCTTTAGAAGCAGCTAGAGGAGCACTTGCCTCTTGAAAACTGACACCTATTTTTCGTTCATTTATTTATTCGTTCATTCTATGGACTTATATAGCGCACCTTTAAGGAACTACTTTTGACATCTACTTTTTGATTTTTAACAAAATTCTAAGGAAACTATTCATATTCAAAATTATGCACAAAATGAAACTGAGAAATTTGCATAAGAGACCTCTTTGAAAAGTATACCCGTATTCTTTATTTCCAGCTTTGCAATTTTTCAAGCTCCTGCTAAGTAATAAAAAATTTGACCGTGACTATCGTAAAATTTTTGCCCCCCCTGCAAAAATTTCTGCGGGCGCCCATGACGATGAGGGCATAATAATTATCCCAGGAGGACATAATGATTACATGCCTGTTGAGGCCATTTTTCAGTTCGTGTCTAGTAAGAACATAATATTAACATAATTGTTTATGAGGTGGACGTGATATTAATCCTGGTATAGCCTATACTAGCCTATACGGGGCACGGTGGTGTAGTGGTGGCGTCGTTGCCTTGAAGCCGGAAGGTTCGAGGTTCGAATCCACCTCAAGTCGCCGCGTAGGAACCTTGGGCAAGTCCTTCACTCGCAATTGCTCAGCGCTTCGGCGTGAAATTCCGATGCAGTGTCCGCTCTGCAGTCAGGAGCGCCTCTGAGTAGAGTGTTTGAAGGGGCGTTATAACAAGTGCACATATAAAAACAAACAAACAATATTATCCTGTTGCTACCAGGACCAGAGTAACATTTGTCCTGAAATCAGATTAATGTAAGTATCATTGATATTAATCTCAATGAAGATATAATTATGACGAGGCCAAAAAATAATTTGTTGCCGCTGACGTAAAATAATGGTCTAACAATCATGATGAAGGCATTGTACCTGGTATCTGTCCCAGCGTGGATCGGTCGGTCTAAATCTCGATAAAGTTGTTTTGACCCTCATGAGTCTCCGTTATAAGCTTATAGCCCACGACAGACTGCAGTATAGGAGGGTATACTCTTAACATGCCCTCTCTTAGAAGCCTATAGCTCTCACGAAGTCAAATATTAGGCTATACCGTTGCGAGAATTGAGTATGTAGGCCTAAATAAGTAGGCATAAGTAAGTATAGCCTAAGCAGATGCTATTTTTAATAATCCGGCTGCATTTCCGCAATTTGGTGTACACGATTAGATGCAGCAAGGCATAGAATTTTTATTCGAGTTTAGAACGGTTTTCGCAAGATAAGTTGTGCATAAAAGATACGATAAAAGGCTATATTGCGGTCACGCGTGCTCATTATGCAAAGAATTTTCCGTACAGTGGTGGCATAGCGGTACAGAACATTTTTTATTGAGTATACTAGCTGTACCCGGCAACGCGTTGCTGTGGCTGAAAAGACCCTCCCTCCCTCCCTACCTCCTTCCCCTGCCTCCCTCTGTCCCTCACTACCTCCCCTCCCCTCCCTCCCGTTTCCTCCATCCCTGCCCTCGCTCCCCTCCGCTCCCCTTCCTCCCTCCCCTCCCTCTTCCTCCCGCACCCCCTCCCTTCCTCACTCACGCCTCTCTTCCTTTCTTTGGTCCTCCGTCCTTCCCCGTCCGTTCGTTGTCGGTCCGTCCGTCCGCAAAACTTTCCTAGATCCTTGATATATTGCGCTTTTTCGAAAAAAAGCATATTAAAAACCCTGGCGATCGAATTCGAAAGGAACGTTGTGTGAAAATTTGAAAGCAATCGGTGAAGAGATCCTTGATTTTGTTCAAACCAACAGTTGGATAAATATATGCGCTATAAAAATGGCTATAAAAGGAAGCACGCATGTGCGCTATAAATAGACGGTCGTATTCGAAAGCAACACTGGGTGAGATTTGAAATCGACTTCGCTCGAATAGATCGCATCATTGTGTTTTTTGGGTCGTAAAGATTGCGCTTTTTCCCAAAAGGCATAAAAAACCCGGTGATGTTCGAATGGAACGGTTTGCGAAAATTTTCAAGGCAATCGGTTCAGAACTCTCCGAGATCCGAGGTAACAAACAGTAACTTTTTACATTTTTATTTATATAGATTATGTTATATATAGGGACTCTTCAATGTATGTTTACTCAAATGCGCTCCCGGCCCAACCACGGCTAAATGGGGCAGTCTTGAGATTTTCAAGGAGCAGAGTGGAGTGACCCCTGGACAATAAGCGCTGTGTAGCAAGAATGCCATTCCAGATTGTAGGGGTCCAGCTATACCGAGAATGAACATGACCCGGATTCGCCAGGACAGTATTCACCCTTTATCACACAAGGACCAACAATTCCCCAGATAATCCCACTCAAGATTCTCGAAATGGACACCTGCTGGTCTCCGTGCCTTCTCGCACGCCAACATTATTCTATAGATAAACCGGTGCACATCTGTTGAATTGACCGCATGGATCGGCTTCACGGGATCGTATTTCATTCTGTAACCGATGACTTAGCTGGTCGCCGTATCTGCTGTCAAGCCACGTTCACTCTAAAGACTGCTTTAAGACAGTTCTGTCCTAGAAGTTCTAAAGGGCACACCACCCTTAATGTCTGTAGCCTATACCAACTTCATTGATAGTCTATCTCATTGATAGTCTATTCAGAACGAATGCTCATTTCTTCTTCTTCTTCACATTTTTTTAGTCTTTTTTTCTTGGCATCGCTCTTCGCATTCTTTATCACATTCACTTTCTTCGTTGCATTCTTGTGTTTAGTATTGTTCTTCACATTCTTCGTTGCATTCTTGTATTTAGTATTGTTCTTCACATTCTTCGCTGCATTCTTGTATTTAGTATTGTTCTTCACATTCTTCGCTGCATTCTTGCATTTAGTATTGTTCTTCACATTCTTCGTTGCATTCTTGCATTTAGTATTGTTCTTCACATTCTTCGTTGCATTCTTGCATTTAGTATTGTTCTTCACATTCTTCGTTGCATTCTTGTATTTAGTATTGTTCTTCACATTCTTCGCTGCATTCTTGTATTTAGTATTGTTCTTCACATTATTGGTTGTATTCTTGTATTTAGTATTGTTCTTCACATTCTTCGTTGCATTCTTGTATTTAGTATTGTTCTTCACATTCTTCGTTGCTTTCTTGTATTTAGTATTGTTCTTCACATTCTTCGTTGCATTCTTGTATTTAGTATTGTTCTTCACATTCTTCGCTGCATTCTTGTATTTAGTATTGTTCTTCACATTATTGGTTGTATTCTTGTATTTAGTATTGTTCTTCACATTCTTCGCTGCATTCTTGTATTTAGTATTGTTCTTCACATTCTTCGCTGCATTCTTGTATTTAGTATTGTTCTTCACATTATTGGTTGTATTCTTGTATTTAGTATTGTTCTTCACATTCTTCGTTGCATTCTTGTATTTAGTATTGTTCTTCACATTCTTCGTTGCTTTCTTGTATTTAGTATTGTTCTTCACATTCTTCGTTGCATTCTTGTATTTAGTATTGTTCTTCACATTCTTTGCAGTGTTAACGCACTTATTCTTCTTCGCATTCTTCTTTGCGTTTTTCACGCGTTCTTCACTTTCATCTGTCTAAGTTAGTGTCTGCTTCTCCAGGCATGAATCTACAGAGAGTGCGGTGCGAGGTGCCTTCAATTCTCCGATGGCGCAAATGCGCATCGGCCGACTTCTAAGGAGAAACGGAAACCGGTGGAGTCACCTCTTCCAATCGAGTTAATTCGTTAGGAAAACAGGTCTGATGGTCTCATTCCAGAAGGAGACCGCGGTGAGAGCCAAGTGTTTTAGGGAAGATCGAATTTACTCATCGGGGCTTTGAAACAATATCTCCCACTGGGATCCTACAGGGATCCTATAATTCCATCGATTTCAATTCATTCCAGTCGATTCTAATTAGGGGGAAAGGAGCAGTGGTAGATGAGGGGGATAGATGGAAGAGCAGGAAGAGGAATGGGAGTTCGTAAACAGGTGGAAGAGTAGGAGAAGAAGAAGTGTTGTGGAGAGGAGAGGAAAATCGATGAGCTGCAGAGCGAGCAGAAAGCGAAGCTGGAGTCTGCATGGAGTAGCATGCAGAGAGCAAGTAAGGAATGCATTGATGGAGAGAAAACAGGGAGCATGCAGTCATTCGTGGAGAAAGGAACAGGGAGCATGCAGTTATTCATTGAGAGGGTCGATCGTTAAAACTTGCAGAAGGATCGAATAATCGAATTAGAACTTGGCTAATAACAGCGAAGTATCGCAAACGAGATTATGGCTTCAATGACGAATAGGTGGCGCCAGTGACCAACGCATGCACCGAGATGTGGGAGAGGTCCAATTTCATATATAGTCGTTTCGATGCTAAGTCCTCGTTGGCTAAGTCTGAACCGTAGACTCGTAGTGCAGCAGTGCTTCTAAAAGTGCGAAAGGAAGATTTTTCATTTCCAAGCCAATGTGTTCAAGGGAGATGCAGGTTATAATGTAAATGTAATCGGATCTCATATAATTTTAATTGTAATTTATTGTAATTTCTTTTTTTATTTGTAATTTTCACATTTATATAGCGCCACTTCAAGAGAACTCCTCAGAGGCGCTCCCGACCTGACACCAAACCACATTCACAAGAGAATGGTTTTCAAACGCTTGCGGAAAAGGGCAAAGAAAGAAAGACAAAGAAGTTCATTACGGAGACTAATAGCCTAATAGGTAACTTATTCCAGAAAGACGGACCGACCATAGCCAAGCTTCTATGCAGCACTGTGGAAGATCGAGCCATAGGGACAACCAGGTCACCATGCGTAGCTAGCGGCCGTCTATGGCCTCAATGACCCTGTTAATTTTTCAATGAATTTGATCGGGTGAGATCCTTCATCACCGCTCGCCCGTTTGAATGGACGCCACGCCATTTTGGTCACCGTGGACGGACCGAGCTAGCCCGAGATTTAGAATTTTTGAAATAGCCACCTCTTCGGGAAGCGAACCGCGGCCCGCAGGCTCTCTTTCAGAGTCGCGTACAGACGCGCAGCCAGCGCTCTTACCGACGTAGCTAACCGGACCGGACTGTAATTATAACACGATCAGAATTGCAGATTGGTTAGGCTAGGCCGGTGGGATCACATGGTTTCTGCTGAAGCCTCTAAATTGGGACTTGACAGAAGTTTACGAATCATAGAAAATGGCGGATGTGACCAATGATGTGATTTGATGACGTGGCATGTTTACATGACTCCGCGTCCACATCTTCTCTTGAGCCCTCTCTCAAAATGTTGCTAATGCTCCTGTATATAATCTTGTTCCATGTACTTTCTCCGCTGGTGCAACGTCACTGGGCAGCTCAACATTGGAAGCTCTGTCTAGTCTAGTAATATATTATGAGGTCGTTGGATTACGCGCTCTTCTCGCAACGCTGGTTCTCTGCTGCCCGACTCTGCTGGTTTTAAACCTATGGTAGCATGTCATCGAGCTATTTCTTCCGACGCAATTGCTATCGTTAGAGGCGAAGCCAGCCCTTAGAAATTGGGGGTGGTATGAATTATTATTATTATTGTTATTATTATTGTTGTTATTATTATTTACCTTTATATAGCGCAACTTCAATGTAAACTATTCAGAAGCGCTCCCAGTTCAACAACGGCTAAATAAGGCAGTTTTTTAAGCGAGAAAGGAACTTAGTGGTGTGACCTCTATAGGCACAATGTGGAGTGCAACAGGGAGCCCGTTCTAGGTCCAACTACTAAAAAGAGCGCCGCTGCTTTATAGTAGTCCGTGGGCGAGGGGCCAAGAGCTCAGCTGGTTCAGCCGATTGGAGGTCAGATCGCTGCTGGAGTCTAGGTCACTATTGTACGATCCCATCCCTATACCCGAATGAAAAGTAAACGGATTTGAACAAATTGCGTGGGTCATATTTTTCGAAGTGTGGTGCTTCAAACCACCATAGCCACCCCGTGGCGATGCCGATGGCAATCGTGACATGCTTTCGCTGAAAATAACGCTGTATAAATACTATGGTAATAGATGAATAAAAACTAATGAATCAGCAGGGAACATACTCCGAACAATTATTAGTAAACACGCAATTTCATACCAAATTAATTAGCATACCTATCATGCGTCTATCATGCTGGGAAGCACGTAACTATGTTCTCCTTAGCACATGGTGCATAAATGTCTTAATAACTACCCACCATGCTATCTCGTAGACAACAGTAACCTACATGTAGGTCGCTATAGAACGATGCTAATAGCAGGTTTTTTTAAAAGGAATTATTCTAACTGCACAATGCACAACCAGCGATGTTTAATCTATGGTGCCCTTTGGCCCGAAAATTTCTGACCACTTTTAGAGTCATTCGCAAAATAAATTTTCTGATAAGGTACCAAGTTCCCTGCTTTAAAATCTGATTGCCTTTTTAGTCTTTCTTCCTGAAATTGCCCAAAATACACACAATGTAGCATTTTGTCGTATTTTTCACAGCACAACCCTTCCTTCCTTTACGGTTCCCCATGGTAAATTACCCACAATCGGATGACAGTGACCTTTTTACTGTTTTTCTCTGCAACTGCCCTTCTAACGCGAAACAACACTGTTTGAATAATACTTTGATGTCCTATAAATAGCTTCAAAAATTAGCCTTAGAAATGTGAAGGATACAATTAAGAGCATATAATATTATTATATGCAGAATTAATATGATGTATGCGTGTCCTTGTGCCATTCTTTGCACTGCACTCAATTGGCCATCGCATTTTATGTGCAAGACGACCTTGAATTGTTTCGCCAATTGATCGATGAAGATCAATAATGATTTGTGTTTATCGATGACCAGATCAGCCATTCAATCTCGCCTTTCTCGGCTTTGTTCTTACCGCCGCTAAGTCTCCCACAATTGAGTCGAGATCCCCAGCAGCAACGTTCCCCGTTAAGCTCTATCCGCTTTACGGCCTCCTGCAAGCAGGTATAGAAGGGCAATATGAGATACGTGCGTTGGAAATATACAGTGGGCAAGAGAATAAGGGACTATAACATAAATGTGCAGCTGCATTCAGTTTGTATGATCGTAATCTCCAAATTTGAAAGCCAAGCGCAGGGCACCTGTTTATTCACGAGCGCTTTGCCAAGTCAGAAAGGTTGTCTAGCAGCAGGGTCGGATTAAGGCATGTTCAATATGTTCGGCCGAATAGAGGTCCCCATACTTTAGGGGGCCCCCACACATGCCGAAAAATAATTTTTCAGGAAAAATTTGTATAATTGGCGCAAATTTCAACCAAACGACTAAAAAGGTCGTCAGCTATATATTTTTGGGAGGGAAAAGCGGTATATTCTATGGAAATTTCGACCAAACGACTAAAAAGGGTCATCAGAGTTTTCGGCCGAAGATCCGCAAAAAATTTCCCGAACAGGGCCCCACATTTCTTAATCCGGCCCTGTCTAGAAGAGTAGGCAGAAGGCGGTCGTAGTGCGGTTACCAAAGAATCAGAAGCTGCAGAGTATAGCCTACAGCTGTTAAAAGATGGCGGCGTTTAGGTCGAGGAATGCGGAATGCGGAAGATAAGACTTCATCTCGATATTATAGACTATTGTGCTTGAAATTTGGTGCATTAACGAAGACTTACTTACTTACGTGCTTACTTATGGCCTACTTACTGAAAACTGTCTGACGTATTTGCGTACTTAGTATTTACTTTCGTACTTGCTTCCTTACTTGCACTGATGTGTAGCCTACTTACTTGCGTACTTACTAACCTGCTTATTTGCATACTTTCGTGCTTGCTTCCTTACTTGTACTGATGTGTACTTACTTGCGTACTTACTAACCTGCTTATTTGCATATTTTCGTACTTACTTACGTACCTACTTACCTACGTGCTTACTTACTTACTTGTACGAGTGTGATGTAACCACAGTGAAAAGTCTGGATTGCGTGCAAGCTCCCTTCCATCCGACTGCTTCGTTATAAGTGCATGGACCATTACTGTGGATTTGGCTTCCATACAATCTCGGTTACACGATCTGTTCCTCCGTGGTCTTGTGTTATGGGTCGAGAGCAACTATATGGAGGGTTGGGTGAAGGTCTATTAAGCGAGGGGCAATATAAATGAGCACGCAGTGGGGATATACATAGATCTATATGCTGTGGAAACCGTTGTGTCTTAAGGGTTTTTCATAATGATTGCGAGTCTAATTATAAGTGCATCTCAGACTCTGACTAAGGTATAGGCCTATACAATATAGATGAACAGGTTAAACTTGAAGATAACATTATAAGAGGTGCAACACGACTAACTTTAAACCATACTGACCGGCATAGATTTATGAATATTCGTAGATATGTAATTCGAGATCTGCCGATGTTTTCATCACGAAGCTGCAGCGCTTTACTGAATGATGCACACTTATGTTATGGTATTAGCAGATAAACATTCATTTGTACATACATATTAACATTTGAATGCATGCATGTTTATATATATATATATATATATGCATTATGCATATGTAGTATTATGTACATATTTAGGATAATAAACATGCATATTGAATGTAATAGTAACAGGTGAACGTGCCCATTAATATATATAAATATATATAAGCATGCATACTAATATATATATATTATGATATGTAAATATACATATTAATTATATATTGGGCTATGTACATTGATATCTACATTTGTATTCCGACGTATTACATATTCATGATGAAATCTTTTATATGCAGATTGATATCGACAAGCTTACATGCTTATTCACTGAACAAACATATATTCCCAAACATAGTTACGTATAGCCTACTCCCTACTGTAATTATATATATATATATCTAATTTATCTATCTATATATATACTTATGCATAGACCACTAACGTCTTCAATGTACGTGTTCAATTGTATTATATGCCTCTGATCTGTCTGTCTCCTTACCTGCATGTCTACATACCTATCTGCATGTATCTGCAGACCATGCAATGGCATGCATGGCTTTTTCATTTCCCGTCTGTCTCTACAGACATGTCTCTGTCCCTATGTGCGCAGTCCAGTTCATCTCTCTACATGTCCATGTATCTGTGTACGTCTGCCTGTCTATCTGTGTAAGTCTGCCTGTCTGTCTGCGTCCGTCTTGTGGTCGTGGCGGTGGTTGTGGCGGTGGGTGTAACGGTGAAATCATGTTGGAGGACGTGATGCGTTGCTGGTCAATATGACTCGAGGCAGTGGATGAGGAGGAGGCATGCAGGGGCGATCGTCGGTGGTGGTGGCGGCCGCCGCAGTCGCGACTCGTGAGGCAGGAAGCGTCGTCGGCCGCTGTAGTTAATGCCCTTGTCGAATACGACCATCGGCGAATTACTAGGCACGCCACTACACGCACTGCAGGTAGGTTGATAGGTAGCTAAGTAGGTGGTGGTGGTGGTGGGATTATGGGTTCATTGATTGTTGCGAATGCATGTATGGGTATTTATGTGTGTGTGTAGGTGAGTGTGTATGTGTGTGTATGTACACTGTTTATGTATACGTATGTGTGTATGTATGTGTGTATGTATGTGTGTATGTATGTATGTATGTATGTATGTATGTATGACATTGTATGTATGTATGTATGTATGTATGTATGTATGTATGTATGTATGTATGTATGTATGTATGTATGTATGTATGTATGTATGTATGTGTGTGTGTGTGTATGTGTATGTATGTATGTATGTATATATATGTATATATGTATGTATGTATGTATGTATGTATGTATGTATGTATGTATGTATGTATGTATGTATGTATGTATGTATGTATGTATGTATGTGTTTATGTATGTATGTGTGTATGTATGACATTGTATGTATGTATGTATATATGTATGTATGTATGTATGTATGTATGTATGAATGTATGTATGTATGTATGTATGTATGTATGTATGTGTATGTAACTATGTATGTATGTATGTAGTAGGTATGTATGTATGCATGTATGTGTGTATGTATGTATGTGTGTATGTTTGTCTGATTATGCAGGTATGTCTACAAGTGCCCACATAGGTTCATTAGCTGGGAGATATATATGTATGCATGTGTGTGTACTGTACTGTACTTAGCAACATATAAACACTAGCATTCATAGTATACACCTTTGGAAGTTTTTTGGCTTGACACGCAACTGACTACAATTTGTTTCAGCTTCAAACTTGTGGAGACCCACTTGATATCGGAGTGTTTTGTCGTAGAAGAACTTTATTTACATTCTGGCATTCTTGGAAATTTAACGTATTTTCTAGTTTCTAAATTAATTTTAAAAAATGTCTGGTTTGCCAATGATTTATCGTCTGCAATCAAACTCAACACAATACGACTAGGCCTGAAACTATATCTTAGCTGCGAGTGACGGCTGGTTCTGCTCTTACTCCGATCATTCAGAGCAATGTCACGATAGACTCAATACGAGTATAATTATTATTTTGACATTAGCCTATACCGGAGCAGCAGTAGGAGCTGAGTTGCTGAACCCGATGAATAAACAAACGATTATTAGTTTTGGTTATAATTGTAATAATTTTCGACATCTTCAATCAATCTGTCAGCACCATGAAATAATCGATCATGCAAGTTTGTTAAGACGACGTCTAAAAGTTGCAATGCCATTGCAATGTGGATTTAAAAGAAATTTAAAACAGGGATGGCCGTACCCTTCCCAAATCCCTCACCTGCTCGGCGATGCATGATTTGATTTGATTTGTGCCTCGGCGTTGGTCCTTCGGTCGTTCGTTCGTCCTCCCCTCCCCCTGCCCCTCCCATAAACTTGATCCCACAAGGCAAAATTATGCACTGCGTATTCGATGATCACGTACTTAATCCATAAACAGTATACAGTGTATACTGTATAGGTCTACTCGTATTGAATTGTTTTCAATTTGTCTGTGCATATATATACATATATTATATATATATGTATGTATTATATATATATATGGGTTCTATGCATGAATGCATAAATATGATCATAGGTATCCTATAATAATTGTCTGTTTTATAATTATGGGTAAAACCGTAAAGGCCTACTATAATTATTTGCTGTGCATACGACTGTATCGTCTGCCGTTTGTTGGAAACAAAGAATAGACGTCCATCTGCCTTCATGAGTTGCATGTAGGACAATACCTGCTCACCGAGTTTGAATACGCTCTCATGAGCGCCATGCTTAATATACGCCGTACGGTAATAAAGTCCGTTACAGAACGAGACTTGTATGCAGCAGCAGCGGCAGCCATTGTATTGGCAGCGATGCGTATACTAAGCGCTGAAGCGCTGTTTTGCCCATGCATGAGCGCTGAGACAATGCCAAGAGCGGCACTATGGCGACTGTGGGCGGTGGGTTCTATCATCGGCAGCTTATGGAACGACGACGCTGTGGTCGAACGAAGAAATCCCTCTTTGATGAAAGTTCTTCGGGGTAGGAAATCCAGATCCAGGGCTTAAGTCGGAGTATCTACGCTATGCATGAGAAAATGCCTGGCGACCAAATTACGCCTTCAGCGTAGACCGTGAGAGGATCCTAAATTTAGACCCTTGTATATAGGCCTTGAGCTTCGATCGGTGTAGGCCTAAGTCTTGAGTTTAAACCAGTATGGGCCTTGAACAGACCGGTAATATTGGTTTTTAGCTTAGACTGGCATAGATCCTCAATTCAGACAGGTAATAGAATAGGCCTTCAACTTAAAGTGCCATTGGTCTTTGACTTAGACCGGAAACTTTGACCCAGACCGGAAGTCATTGCTCTTTAGGTTAGACCGCTCCTATCGGTCTTGGTCTTAGACCTGCAGTAGACCTAGAAATTAAACTTAGACTCTTGCAGGTCTTCAACTTATAGATCGGTATAATCATTGAGTGTCGTAGATCTATAAGGTTCCTGAGGGCAGTCTGCTACAGGCCTTCAGCGTAGGCCTATAGGCCTGTATAGGACCTATAGGGGAAGGATTATTCCTGCCTTCAGTACACTATACAGGTAAGTGTTTGGACCTATACGCAGGCTATTTCATTATATATTATATATTATTAATCCCATATTTACATGTGTCGCGTCAATTTCGGAGTTCATCTCATATCAGCTGGTACACCTCTATAAAGAAAGGCTGTCTTCACTGTTGTCTGCGAAATTAGATGGGCCTACGTTCAGATTAGCCTATCCATGGATGGATGTCAATTCCACACAATGTGGACAATTATAGCATGTGAGGTGGTTCGAAAATTGAATTCCTTTTATAAAGCTGGTGCCATATAGCTACAACGGACCAGCTGAAAACTAGTATATTCCGATGGAATAATTATTACACAAAGTATAGTTTGGTATTAAACCATGACACGGTTTGCACGCGGCTCTGGTGATCGATCTTCTGTTGGCTTCTGCAGCAAATTAAGTCATATGGTGTTTGACTAATCAAATTATCCATTGTCATGCTTTGTGTTTTTTTTAAATTCTGCATTGGTAATGGCTAAAATTCTCTCATTCTCTGTTTAATTAAAAAATATGTGTAATGTGTATGCTGAAAGCTAAACAATATAATTGAAGCCCGTCAATGTAAGCAGTTGCATACTGGAAATCGCGGCCCAACCCTTTATAATCTGCTGCTGTTGCAGGGCTCTGTTTGTAGTTAATGATTGCTGGCTTGATGTGTGGCCTTATTATTATTATTATTATGATATGAGTTCTGGTATAATAATACACTTTCAATCAAATATGAGGCCATAGCCTAAGACTGCTTATTTTGGTGATACATGTATTCTGTTTAGTCGCTTGGTCTTCAATCGTGCGGTTAATAATTGCAACCCTCGTGAATAACCTAGTGCCCTGCGCTAAGCTGTGAAATAGCACTTTAGGGCGGCTATTATGTGGCACATGTACGCCGGAGTATTTTACGCTACGTGTAAACGCTACTCGTGGACATTGTTATTCTGGTAAGAGATCTTACTCTTGTAAGGAAATCATCTGTTGGAATATGTACTCTTCGCGTAAAAGAGGTGGTTATACATTTCTGGGTTATCGCGCATGCGCATAGCCTACTATATTTATATGCAATCGTTTCCGACGAGAAGTAAGTAAGTAGACGGCCGTAAACCAAAACGATGCTTATTTAATATAGCCTAAATATGAAAATTACGAGGCTTGATAAGAGCAAATAATAATTATGGGAGGGAACGTTATTTACAAAGGTATGGGAAGAAAATTACATAGCGAGAAAGTGAAAAGATTTTGAATAGAACGGTGATGTGAGGATAGAATCTGATGAAACCGTAACCGGTTTCAGATAGTGGTCGCCGAATTAAAATTCTTAAAGGAGCTATTTCTTTTTTGGTTTCTCTAATTGTCCAGTTTCACGTGGCATGCGTTTGATTTATTGTAGAGTTTAATATGCAAGCTGTCGCTAGAACAAACTAATAACAACAGATAAAAGGGCCGCTACGTTAGGCAAGCGACCCATAGATTGGTATTCATACCATGACGCCAATATAATATTCGCCGTCGAAGGATACGAGATAGAGGAGCTATTTCTTGTTGGTTTCTCGTACTGTCCACTTTCACGTGGCATGCGTTTGATTTATTGTGGAGTTTAATATGCAAGCTGTCGCTAGAACAAACTAATTACAAGTTTACAACAGATAAAAGGGTCGCTACCTTCGGTAAGCGACCCATGGATTGATATTTATACCATGACGCGGCGCTTCGAATGCAATTTCCTAGGGTATTTAGCAAAATTTTAATATTTTGTGACAGCGAAAATAAAAGGCAATATAATGTTCGCCGTCGACGAAGGATACGAGTTCATTGCAGACGTTTTAAACACGTTTTGACATGTAAAGCGTGGTCGAATGCAGCGAGTTTCGAGTCACAAACCAACGCCATCTTAGGGAGTAGAGACTTACACCTGCCCGAGAATGGGCGTAGCGTTATTCGCATTTTAAAGGTCTGCGCCTGACCCATGATTACCGTTTTAAATCGTTATTCGGATGTAGACCATATTTACGCTGGAGTATGAGATACGCGTAGCGTATATATGTCACATAATAGTCGCCCCAGCAGAAGTTTGGAGTCTAAGAATTAATTAGTATAGCATATCATAGTTCGTGAATGCAAACATTTCTCGATGCATATATGTTGACAAACATGTCCTTGTATTATAATCGTAATCATAACCTCTGAACTTCTAAATCGCTAAGTACTCGAATGCCAAGCGCGGGGCACCAGCTTATTCACGAGCGCTGCGTTGCGTCAAAAAGGTTGTCCGTTAGAGTATAGTCCAAAGGTGGTACGGGTCAAGTTACCATGGGATCAGAGGGGACGGGACAGCTAGTGTCGTGAGAGGAGAAACGGCACGGGTAGTAGGCCTAAGCAATAAAATAAAACGGAAAATTAAATAGACCAATTAACATATAAATAAGCAATGAAATATAACAAAGAGAAAAATAATAAAAAAATTTAATTAGCACTAAGTCTACTTGCATTATGTAGGCCACCTACATATATTTAGTTCATTGAACCATCCATATCATATAGCTTTGGCTTTTAAGCAACGTGACCATATTATATATATATATATATATATATATAGATGTATATATATATATGGGTTAGTTGGATCTGTGTTTGTTGTGTTGATCCTGTCGCTGGTTACTTTTGTATATATAGCGCCTTTTCATAAGCCGTCAGCGTCGGCCGGAAATCTTAAATATTGCGTTTGATGGTTGAGAGTAGCTAGTGATATCAGGAAAGATGCAATGAGCGAAAAGCGCATGGAAATAGTATCCTAGCAATGACCTAGCATGCATGAATCATTGAATATGGGCAGCATCAGAGTGAGGATGTCTTCTAAGTTTTTCCGTATATTATGAGTCACCTCTGAATATGAGTCGGCTCTGTCTAAATGTGGTCTTTGTATGAGTCATTTCTGTACAAGTTGTCCCAATATAATAGATGTTCTTCTGTCATAATTCCTGTGTTAGTAAAAAGTCGCTTCTGTGAAATTTGCCTCTATTATAAGTCGAATCTGTAGGCCTATAGTTTTTCATCTGTAGGCTACAAATCGTGTCTGTATAGCTTTCTCTGTATAAGTCGTGTCTGCATAGCTTGCCTCTGTATAAGCCGTGTCTGTAGGCCTATATGTAGCCTCTGCATAAGTCGTGCCTGTATAAGCCGTGTCTGTATATGTAGCCTCTGCATAAGTCGTGTCTGTATAAGCCGTGTCTGTATATGTAGCCTCTGCATAAGTCGTGTCTGTATAAGCCGTGTCTGTATATGTAGCCTCTGCATAAGTCGCCTCTGCATAAGTCGTGACTGTATAAGTAGCCTCTGCATTTGTCGCGTCTGTATAATTATGTTGCCCGTGCATACTAGTCGTCCCCTTCTGAGCGTCCCTAATGGTTAGATTTATTAATGTGCACTGATGACCAAATGCGTTCCTGATTGTATACACGGCGCGACAAACAGGGATCTGACAGACATGAGAAGCAGGCAGGCATGAATATCATCATCGTCCCTGCCATAGAGAAACCTTTGATAAACTCACCGAAGATCTGGCTCGACGGCGACTGCAAAGCCGACGTCGCTCTAAGGGCGAATAATGGATGACCTTAATGTGGTTGTGTCATTGATGGATCTCGCATGCATTATGACGCATGGTATACGTAGTAGAACGTCATTAGTGTAATGACGTCGTGTTATTATTTATTAACGCGTCATCACGGAATGACGTCTTGATCATGATGCAGCGCTGCGTGTTCGTATATGCAGGAATGTTGGTAGCTGCAGTGCATTGTGACGTTTGTTTTTCCTATTTTATTGCATGACGTCTTCGATATAATAATTATGAAAAGCCACTGTGACGCATCATGGCTACACATGACGACTTTGCGAATAGTGTAACTGTATACAAGCATGCACAAGAGTTGAAGTCACAAAGTGTATGACATCAGTTGGCTTTGTGTGACACTATCCATCTATAGCCACGCATCTATAGGCCTGCGCTTTGACCGTTGTAAGCCTAAAAGCGGTTATGTCATAACCTATCCGCGGCTAACTCGTAGTCCAAGATTGGCGAAACGATTATCAACAGAATGACCGACAATGCACCAGAAATGGACAATTCACTGCAAGCCTTGTTGGGCTCTTCCTCTTTCTGTATCTGTATCTCGAGCCTGTCAGTCCGAACAACCATGGAGGCAACATCAGCAACATCATCGTTTTTGGTGGAGTCGAGCCGGAACCAATTTGGTCATTTGGATTATATGTTTTTGGATATATCTGTTCCAACACTGTTGTATCTCAGTCTCTTCCACCAAGTATCTCTTCCATGGGATATTATACATTCCGATGAGTGTATTTATTTATTTATTTATTTATTTATCTATTTATTTATTTATTTATTTATTTATTTATTTATTGTAGAGGCGACTGACTGTATATATACTTGCTTGGAATGAACCTGCGAGGAATGGAGGAGCGACTGGTATGTCTAATGCATATAAGATGCTGGACCGATTCCAACTAATTTGATTGCGGTTCATTAGATTACGAAGGAGCGAGCGAGGGCATAGGGAGAAATAGGCATGGCAGGTGCATGATAGCCTATAGGGAGGATGAAATCTATAGGGAATATGGCGGAGGGAAGATTGGAGAAAGGGAAAATAGGAGCAGGGAAGATGGAGAAGGGGAGATGGAAATCAGAGAGGATTGGAGAAAGGGAAGATGGGAAGCAAGGAAGATTGGAGAAAGGGAAGATGGAAGGCAGAGAGGATTGGAGAAAGGGAAGATGGGATGCAGAGAAGATTGGAGAAAAGGAAGATGGAAGGCAGAGAGGATTGGAGAAAGAATGGAAGGAAGGCAGAGAAGATTGGAGAAAGGGAAGATGGGAAACAGGGGTGGAGGCATGGAAGATGAAAGGCAGTGAAGTTGATACTTTATCATCGAAAATCTTGAATCACCGCTCAGTTTATGTGTTAATCTCAATTTCACTGGCAATCATTCAAGTACTGGTCAATGAATCATGGCAATCACTTCAATTATACAAATAAGTATACAAGCACCTAGTGATCCTCTGTCTTGGAAATTATGGCATGTTAGAAAAAGGAAAAAGTCTTAAGTGGGACAGACGGCATTGTTAAATAGGCACGAAAGATGGGAATGAAGAAATATGGAAGGTATTAAAGAGAGGAAGCGGAGAAGGAGAGAGGTAGGATTAGGAGCTGGAAATGCAGGGAAGAATAGGCAGGGAAAATGGAATGCTATGTATGGCGATGGTGAGAAAAGAAAATGGGGGCTTGAAGGATACGAAAACGGAAAGAATGGTGGATTAAACATGTGTGGAGGAACTATATGGTGGGCATTGGAATAAAAAAATTAAATGAAAATATAATTTGTAGCGAAATCCAGAGTTCTTATCTGTATGAATATATGTAAGTGTAATGTTTTTAAGGATGAATTAACGTAACTTAGTTAGTAATATTAGTAATTGAGGTTGTTAGATTAGTTATATGAATTTTTACATTGCATACATATACCTACTGATCCGGGATGGGCAGGAAGTAAAAATGCACATCACCAAAAACTCAAGATCATGGTTTAGCTTTCCACCGTTGTAAACAGACGTAGTGGGCGCGACATTGTTGAAGTATGGAACACCGGGCAATACTATTATCGAGAGTTAAAAGCTGACAATAATATTATTGTTGACGGGCAGGTGAGGACAGCAAAACTCGGTCGTATGTGATGAGACAGCGCATAAATTTTTGATGCATGATTGAGTTTAACGGATGATGAGGCGCGGTCTAAAGGAAACAACCCCGTTGGGGGAGGGGAAATGGAGTTAAGTTAGACTTATGGGGCAGGAAGGGATGGGGTGGACGACTACCTTTACCTCTCCGCGTCTCCCACAGGTGGCGCCAGGTGTTTCCGGCTAATGCTCTCTTCCTATACATGTATGCTCCGGAGCAAGTCGCTATAATTAAAAGCTTTTATTTGGTCCCTCGACTCCGAACTTAAATATTTATCCTGCGGTTCAGCCCCCGTGTCAAATGAGGACGGGAAAACTGATGGGGGGAGGGTGGTTTACCCGGTGGACATGAAACATCAACCATTGTCATTCATGGTCAGCTTTTGTTGCGGTGAATAATTAAATCTGTCGTCGTTCTGGACGCGAGCCATTGTCCAGTGGCCGGTCAGTTCATGCACTGCATGTCAGGCGTATAATATATATCTTATATTATAAGTCTGAAGGTTTGTCCTTCCATATGTGTGTGTGTTGACTCTTCGTTACAAAATAGACTCGGAAATGAAACAGCGTCGGTTTAACAAAATTTTTGCAATTGATTCTTACCCAAATTATAAGGTCAACGCAACTATTTTCAGCTTCTAATTCAATTTAAAACCAGAGTTATTGGCGTTTTAAGACATATTTCATCAATAATCGCTCACGCTAGCGCTTTAGTAAAGAGTATACAGTCCTCATGACGTCATTCCCGTCCAGTAATAATTTCCGTAGCGCCCCGCAGCGGCGGGTCACGTTTGGCTTTTGGGGGAAGCGGGGTGGGGTGGAGGGTTGGCGAAAAGCCCGAAATTTACCGGTCAACGATGGGTGCCACAGTGGAGTAGTGTTTAAAACCCTAAATTTCCCGGGCAACGCCGGGTAACGCATCTAGTAGTCTATGTATATAAACTATGTATGAATGTATGTATGTATACTATATATATGTATGTATATATGCATATGTAATACATGTGGGTTGATGATATTTGAGTTGTCATCTTGGATGGCGCTATATAAATGAACCGAATGAATGATTCAATTCGTCAGATCTGTCCGTTGCTTATAACTCTCATTTGCTCTCTCACCTTAATTCTGTCTGATTATCTGTCTCTTTGTCTGTGCGGGTCTGTGGCTCTCTGTCTCTTTCTGTCTCTCTTTTGTCTCTGTCTCTGTCTGTCTGTCTGCCTCTGTCTCGGTGGCTCTGTGGCTCAGTCTGTCTGCCTCTGTCTGTCTCTGTCTCTGTTTCTGTCTTTCGTCTGTCTCTGCGTCTCTGTCTTTGTCTGTCTGTTTCTGTTTCTCTGTGTCTGTCTGTCTATGGCTGCCTTTGTCTGTCTGTCTGTCTGTCTGTCTCTTTCTATCTCTTACGCTTGCTCGACCGTTGATTCTGAAACTTGTATCCGACAATCTGGATAATTCTCTCTGTCAGTTCGAAGGCCTTTCTAAATTGTATTATAATGGCCAACGGCAATTGTCTCTGCAATGTTCTTTCAATTTCTCTAGGAGCTCTTGCACCAGATCTTTATCAATGTTACGGGGTAATGTAACTTCCCAAGTGCATTGCTTATCTGTACAGATATTAAGTGCTAGGAACCCAATGAGCATATGATATGTCATATTGAGTTATATATATATATATATATATATATCATGTCAGTTGAGAGACTTTCTCAGTTCATGCTGTTTACCGTCTAGTCACATATTAATGTATCGCTATAACATAGGCTGTATAGGTGTCCCGCTGTATACCTGTTAGTGAGAATTAATCCCTTAGGGCCTTCTTTGTTACCATACTGTTATTGTAAAGTATGCTACTCTAAGAAATAATTCATCATCATCATCAACAACCGAGGGACCAATGCCCGTAGGTGCTCGATGCCGTTTACTGGCATCAAGTTACAATCGTGTTTTTCTTTTACTGTCAGCGCATCGACACTCATCTGACAAACCCCTTATTGGGGACTGGTTGCCGCCCACGTTAGCCAGCTCTTTCAGGGTTCCTGCTGGGCCTGTCCACCTCGCGAAGCGCCCTAGGTGGTACTTCGGCCGAAACCTTCTCCACTGATGGCTTAGCCCCAGCAGGCATTCCCTTACTTGACTGTTGCCACCCACCCCACCGCTTTGAGGTGTGGGTCGGTCTTTGGGGGGGGGGGGGCAGAAATAATAAGAATTATAAGAAATAATTATTGATCGTTAATGGTTGCAATAAATTGATTGATTGATTGCTTGATGCTTATTCAACTGCAACTTATTATCAACAGTAACTTCAAGATCAAACGAATATTATCTAAGAATCACAGCGCTAACCGGTCAACGATTTCGCCAATCGCTCCTATAGATAAGTGTGGTGATGAAGATTCAGAGAATTGTGGAAAAATAGCTGGGAGATTGGACCATGATGCTCTTGGAATTCGGGTGTGAAAACATACTTTAACATGGGTCTCTAAGAAAGACTGGGGGTTGAAACCCTCAACCCCCCCAGCAATTCTCACCTTGTGAAGATTATAGAAGATCACAATAAAACCAATCAGGATATAATATGTGAATTATTGTACAATAAGTTGAATTATAATTTAATCAATAATTGAATTATTTTATGTGCGCGTATAATCCTCTTCGTGGATGTTGGGAATCAAGTCAATTCGACTCAAGTTTTAGAGCGAGTGCCACCAACAACATTGGAACTTTGAGCTTATCACACGTGTATACTTTGCAAAGGTGATGATGAATGCATGGCCGTATAGAGAATTGGAAGAAATCTTTGTTAAACGATAGACGGTAACTAATAAATTATTGTGGATAATATCGGTGATTGAATACCTAGCCTATATACAGCATTTATTTTTCTATCGCCCTATAGTCATTGAAAGGATACCTGTGGTCAGTGATGTCAGTGACAGATCTAGTATAGTATTTGCAGTTTAACGTCACTGTGTAGTAACAAAGACCATTAGCGACGCCCTCCTCTTTTATCCAGGCTTGGGACTGGCACTGGCAGAGTGCAACCAGTGGCGGAGTTGGTGACGGCCTTGGTTTGTGCGAGATCATCTAAAGACCAATGACCTTGACCTTCCTGTCGGAACTATCTATCTCCCGGAGAAGCACTCCCACCATTCCTTTCCTTTCCTTCATTCTATGGATTTCTACGGCCATTAAAGAAATCAACTCAGAGGCGATCCCAGCCCAGCCACGTTTAAAGAACAAATATCTAAGTGATTTGTGAAATAAACTTCGTTTAGTCAGATGTGATAAGCGAAGCTCCAAGGGGCTATCCACTATCTGCCCGGAAAGAAAACATCAACATATAGATAGTCCATAGGTTGGTAAAAAAAAGACCGCCATTATAATTGAAGTCCGCAGATAATATATGACAGGAGCCACGTCGAATCATCCTTATTTACACCTCTGTCAACTCTGTACCAGTCTGGTGTTCCGTCTTCAACTCACATACCTTCCGGGTGTGCCTGAATTTTGCGACATCATTTTACGGCAGCAAAGGCGATAGACGTCTTCTTGTATTATTTATAAAAGCAGACTGCTCTTGATATATAATAGAGAGCGCATAAGATCGAGCATCTAGATAGGTAAGCCCCAATTTCGCTGTTAACGCCGCGAACCTCCATATCTACATGTAAACGCAAGCCAATGAGATCTTGACGTCAACGCCAGTGAGGATGAAGGTGTTAAAATGAACAATGACCTTGCTGTCGCCTTCTCGGACCTTCTGCACACAGCATAAGACAGCACGTGCAAAGAGCTTCCCATGAACAGACTGTAGTTTGAATATGTACAGGTGGCTCAATAAATTTTATCCGGTGGAACATTCTTTTATTGAGCCACCCTGTATGTATATGAGCTCTTGTAGTGCCGCCCCTACGAGAAGCTACTCGGAAGCGCTCTTCGACTACAGCGCGGACACTGAAATGGAGTTTCACGCCGAAGCGCTGGGCAATTGCGAGTGAAGGACTTGCCCAAGGTCCCTACGCGGCGATTTGATGTGGATTCGAACCTGCAACCCTTCGGCTGCAAGCCAACAAACATATACCCACTACTGTAACACAACCGCGCCCCACAATATTTGGGCAGTTTTCACATTTTAATGGGCGCTGACAGGAAAAGATTTCAGGCGTTCCATCTTCCATTTTTCCATTTTTCAATTTTGCCATTTTTCCATTTTCCGATTTTTCCTTTTCCATTTTTTCCTTTTCCATTAATTTTGTTCCGTTTCTTTTTTTCATTTCTTGGTGTCTCTAATTGACATGGTCGCAAAATTTTCTCTAAATTCGGAAATTATCTCTTTGGGGCGGGGGAGGTAACCGATAAATTCCCGTAAATACGCTCCTGCCCATCCATTACCTCCTGCTGAATTTTCCTTTTTTGTAATCCCACCTCCAGTTGAATGAAACTCAGCTGATTTCCACCTCTGTTATCAATTAATTAATTAATTAATTAATCAATCAATTTATTTATTTATTAATTAGTTAATTCGCTCATTAATTCATTCGCAAATGAAGGACGTTAAGCCTGTCTTTCATTTTCTGTGTTGAACAGATCGAAGACAGAGAGGCAACCTTCGCTGTGTCGTCGAACGTCATCGGCAGGTGGCGTCATTTACATCCGAGTTCATGACCTCGCAGGCGATCAACAAATCGCCTAGCGACGGATTAAACGATGCGGCTTCAGTCACGTGACCCGCTGAGACAGTTTCACCGGAAGTAGCAGTAGTAGAGGCAGTAGTCGCCGTATTCCTATTGGCTGGTCGTTGGTCACGTGCTGTTGGATTATGTAGTCGGTGGGTAAAACGTCGGCGGTGAACTTTAGCGCGAGAATAGTGAGGGGTGGTCTAGGGCGGACCATCCAGGGTAGGCACGAATCGCTATGCCGTCGAGAAGGGGGCTTGTAGCACCCCAAAACACATTCCTCGAAAAGCTGATTCGTCGAGCCAACAGCCAACGTGAGTAATTGAATTCTGCTTCTTAACAATTCATGAAGATTTATCAATTTATTTTTCGATTTGTTTTTCAATTTGGCCAATTTTGTTTCAATTCGTAATCGTAATCTCCCAGCTTCTTCTAAAGTGCCCCTTGAAAGCCAGGCGCCGGGCACCAGCATATTCACGAGCGCTGCGTTGTGTCAAGAGGGTGTCCGACTGTCCGTAAGAGCAGTACTTAAAGTGTAGAAAAGTTAGTGCATGGGCGCTCATCGCTTGTATACAGGCTCTGCTGTCCGAATAAGTGGCATGACGGCATTGAGATTTGAAGAATAAATGCCTGGACGCCGTCCATGACCATCCAGTCAAACCTTAAGCCCTGCGTAAGAACAGTCCATAGGAGGTAGGCCTACTCTGATTAGCTGGAATGTTTATTTAGGTAGTTTTAGCATTCACCAGATTTTTAAAATCAGAACTTCCTTTGTATTTACTTCAATCATGCTATAGCCAGTTTTACTGTTTAATAGGGCCAGTTCGTATAGGAACTTTTTAAAATTAAATAAGCCAGAAGAATAAATGCCTGGACGCCGTCCATGACCATCCAGTCAAACCTTAAGCCCTGCGTAAGAACAGTCCATAGGAGGTAGGCCTACTCTGATTAGCTGGAATGTTTATTTAGGTAGTTTTAGCATTCACCAGATTTTTAAAATCAGAACTTCCTTTGTATTTACTTCAATCATGCTATAGCCAGTTTTACTGTTTAATAGGGCCAGTTCGTATAGGAACTTTTTTAAATTAAATAAGCCAGTTTCTTTCACTGTCTTCCTCAGTTCTTAAGTACAGCCAGTTTTTTGTTTTATTTTAACCAACGTAGCCATGTTTTTTATTGATCCAGTTTACTGAAAAACAGGCGTGTTATTGAAAATTTGGCATAATTTAAGTTGGTGTCTCTGCTTCCAGGCTGAAGTAAACAATAGACCTACATGTATTTGTCTACTTTAGAGTTGACTTTTGCAGCTCTCTTTTTATAGGCATTCCAAAGATTACATATATCCTGTCTGTCCTCAGGCGTTGAGTTTCCCACATATCTCCTTCTACATGGTCAATCAACTACATTGGCTTCCTCTTACAAAGTACAGAGTTCTTGCTTTGATTCCCAAATCTGAATTGGGTTTGCTCCGAACTATATCCATAAGATCACATTCGCTCTCCACATTCAACAGCTTCCCTCCGATCTTTCCACTCTTCGAACAGGAGTGGTTTCCTTGTGCCGCAATCAAGGACAACTTTGTCCAAACCATGTTTGCCAGAAAGGCCGTAGCTAGGAGGGTTTGGTGTTGAACAGTGAACACCTTTAGAAATGAAATGATGCTGCCATGAAAAATAATGCATTTACTAACACAATCATGATGTAAGGACTAAAGAGATTTCATTTTGAGGCTCTTATTTCGATGTGACATTTTACAATATATTAAAGCATCCTCCAAACCTCTTATAGTCTGTTGTTTCGGTCGCTTGTCGGGTTGCTCAAGGTCGAGTGAACACCCCCGAAAGAAAAATCTTGGGTACGGCCTTGTTTGCCACCATTGAGACTGCCCTTCCCTCCTCTTTACGTATTTTCATTCTTTCTGAATCTGTTCCTACATCTCCCTCTCTTTCTCTCTCTCACCCTGTCTCTGTCTGTCTCTGTCTGTCTGTCTGTCTGTCTCTGTCTGTCTGCCTGTCTGTCTGTCTGTCTGTCTGTCTGTCTGTCTGTCTGTCTGTCTGTCTGTCTCTCCTCAAAGCCTATATCACTTCTCTCGGGGTACTCGCACTGGAAGCGCAACAGAATGGTCACTGCTGCGAGCGGCGCTATAAAAGTTTCAAATTAGATTGCATTGCATTTAGTTGCATCTCAGCCAAACGACCATTTGCCCTTGTGACTGCACTGCATTGGGTTTTCTGTCGAGGCTTATATAGAAGACAAGTGCGTAGCCTAATCTTTGCCATTTTACAGTAATTGACCGGTGACTGCGTTTAGAGTCAAAGACTCGACACACCCAGCAAGAAGCAGTCGTCAGGATCGCCCGTTTCCATAGTCAGCCGGTATTGGACGTAATTTGCTCAACTTGGTCAATTGAATATTATGTTGCCTAAAGTTACCAGTTTCATCGACAGCCGCATAGATCTGGAATGAAATACAATGCGATTGCATTTGATATTGCAATATTGCGATTTGATATTTGATATTTGATATTGATATTTGATATTGAGCGCCTCTGAGTAGTTCTCTTGAAGAGGCGCTATATAAATTCTCAGAATGAATGAATGAATGAATGAATGAATGAATGAATGAATGAATGAATTGACCTGTTTGCAATCGTCATCGTAATCGTAATCTCTAAAAATTTCTAAGACGCCACTCAAAAACCATGATCAGGGCACAAGTTTATTCACGAGCGCTGGGATTAGCGCTCACCATTGACCATGATCCAATTGAACAGTTCTGAACCATTTTTGATGCGAGGAGCATTTTGGACGAAATGACCCTACAACGAAAGAAAAAACAATCTGGCTTACGCAACGTCTGAAAAGCAGACTAATAATATTAGTCTGCTTTATAGATCATAATTAAATAGAAAGGGCATGGCTGGATTCTCTGTTATAGAGACCTACAATGATAATTAATTCATTAAATTTAAATTATAAATGATTTCAACTGAAATTTCCCATGACACCATGCAGTCTTTCCCCTATATTAATTATGAATCAACAGCAGGGCAACACTCTTATCAATTTCACTGCCTGAACTATCAGGGTATCAGAGAACTGACTTTGGAGCAGGGTGGGTATTTCCGTGGGATTGAACCCCCAGTTTTGTTTTTCGATTATTTTTCTACAATCTGCTTACTTCTTTGGAGTGTATACGCTGCGATAGAACGTCTATGGCATACACAGCACCTGCATTATAGCAATGCATCATGCATTACAGCAATGCATCATGCATTACAGCAATGCATTATGCATTACAGCAATGCATCATGCATTACAACAATGCACCATGCATTAAAACAATGCATCATGCATTATAGCAATGCATTAGGCATTACAGCAATGCATTATGCATTACAACAATGTTTCATGCGTTATAGCAATGCATTATACATTACAACAATGCATTATGCATTATAGCAATGCATCATGCATTATCTTATGTTATCTTATCTGACCATTTATAAAGCGCTTCTCGCAGCAAGAGCCTTTCAGAAGCGCTCCCAGTGCGTTTAACTCCGAGAAAAAAGGCAAGTTTTTAGACAAGAGAAAGACGAGGACACACTGCCAGAGAGGATGGCAGAGCAATGCATCATGCATTTTAGCAATGCATTATGCATTACAACAATGCATCATGCATTGCAACAGTGCATCATGCATTACAACAATGCATCATGCATTATAGCAATGCATTAGGCATTACAGCAATGCATTATGCATTACAACAATGTTTCATGCGTTATAGCAATGCATTATACATTACAACAATGCATTATGCATTATAGCAATGCATTATGCATTACAACAATGCATCATGCATTACAACAATGCACTATAGGCTACTCTATAACAACGGGTTCACGGAAGTAATTGATTTGATTGAATTAAATTAGGATTAGATTAGATTAGATTTGGTCAGATGATCTCTGAAAACACTGCGAGGTTTCAGGTGAAATTGACTCCTTATAACTGAGGCAGGTGTGTGTGGGTGCTGTGCTGCCGTAGGGTCGATTGGGTTCCATGTTGTCCTGTTTGCACTTCGGCCAACTGATCGTCCATCGCAGGTCTACTGTACATTTGGTCTCAGCAATGAATATTGACTGAAGCGTTTCTGCAGCGGTCGTCGACTGAATTTCTCAGATTAAATAACCTTTTACTCAATCTCGATCGAAATTCTAGGACACGATGGTTGTCGATTGGCTAAGGCCACCACCACTACCATTATGGTCGTGGTTGTGGGGGGTTGGTCGTGGTGGTGGTGTTTGTGGTGGTGCTGTTGGTCGTGGTGGTGGTGGGGTGGTGGTGGTGTTGATGGTGGTGGTGATCGTGGGGTGGTGGTGCCGGTGGTGATGGTGGTGGTGAGGGTAATGGTAGTCGTGGTGGTGGTGGTGGTTGCGGTGGTGTGGTGGTGGTGGTGGTGTGGGGTGGGGTGGTGGTGGTCATGGGGATGGTGGTGGTGAGGGGATGGTGGTGGTGGTCGTAGTGATGGTGGTGGGAGTCGTGGTGGTGGTGTTTGTGGTGGTGCTGTTGGTCGTGGTGGTGGTGGGGTGGTGGTGGTGTTGATGGTGGTGGTGATCGTGGGGTGGTGGTGCCGGTGGTGATGGTGGTGAGGGTAATGGTAGTCGTGGTGGTGGTTGCGGTGGTGGGGTGGTGTGGTGGTGGTGGTGTGGGGTGGGGTGGTGGTGGTCATGGGGATGGTGGTGGTGAGGGGATGGTGGTGGTGGTCGTAGTGATGGTGGTGGGAGTCGTGGTGGGGTGAGGGTTGTCGTGGTCGTGATGGTGGTAATGGGGGGTGGTGGTGGTCGTGGTGATGGTGGTGGTGATGACGAAGATAATGGATGTTACTGGTCATGATGATAATGATGGTGATGGCGATAGTGATGTTGGTGAAGATGATGATGAAAATGGTGATAATGACGACGATGATGGTGGTTCTGTCTTGCTAGTAATGATGATGATGATAGTAATGGTAATTAGAATTGTTACAACGACGACGACGATGATGATGATGATGATGACGACGACAACAGCACTGACCGTGACTAAGAAGGCAAGGATGAAGATGATGTGTGCGAGTCTTGAGCCACAGAAGACACATGGCTTATTTCGTCGGTGGGTCGGTCAGTCGGTCAGGTTGTTTTATTCTTTGGACGGGAACGGGGGTTGAGGGTGGGTTGAGGGGTGGGTGGGTGGCAGTCGGTCGGTGGCTCTTAATCCGCGTCTTTGTTTTACGGTCGCCTGTCGATGACCGAACACCAACCACTTTTCATAATTTCAAAGTTGACCGATGACTTCGCCTTTTCTTCAACGAACATCTCTTCGGAGGGAATGAGGGACTGAGGGAGGGAGGGAGGAGGGAGGGATTTGTAGGGATGAGTTTAGGGACGGAAGATGGAGTGGATAGGAAGGGAAGAGAGGACGGAGAGGGAAGAGAATGATGGAAAGAGGAAGAGGATTGGATGGATGGATGGATGGAGGGGCGGAGGGAGGGAGGGATGGATGGATCGGTGAGAGAGAGAGAGACAGACAGACAGACAGACAGACAGACAGACAGACAGACAGAGAGAGAGACAGAGAGATATATATATAGAGAGAGAGAAATAGAGAGAAATAGACAGAAAGATAGAGAGAGACAGAGAGACAGAGAGACAGAAAGAGGCAGAAAGAGACACAGAGAGAGATAGAGAGAAAGAGAGAGACAGAGAGAGATGATAGAGAGACATAATGAGAGAGAGAGACAGAGAGAGACAGAGAGAGACAGAGAGAGACAGAGAGGCAGAAACAGAGAGCGAGAGACAGTGAGAGAAAGAGAGAGGAAAGATCAGACATGCGGACGGACGGACGGATGAATAGACGGATAAACGAGCAGACGGTCGGCCTGTGGTTGTAAATGATGATAGGAGATAAAGAGAGAGAGGACCGCGAGACTTAATGACCGACCGTTTGGACTTTGAGAGCAGTTCTGCGTCTTTCCTCGTGAATCTCTCTTCTTCTTCTTCAGATCGACAATTGGAGATCGCCGTTCCAGGCGACTCGCGATCATAAGCCATCATCATCATCAATATCATCATCATCATCATCATCATCATCATCATCATCATCATCATCATCATCATCATCATCATCATCATCAGCATCATCATCATCGTCATCATCATCATCATCATCGTCAACATCATCGTCATCATAGTCGTCGTCATCATCATCAACATCATGGTCATCATAGTCGTCGTCATCATCATCAACAACATCATCGTTATTATAGTCGTCGTCATCATCATCATCAACATCATCGTCATCATAGTCGTCGTCATCATCAACAACATCATCGTCGTCATAGTCGTCGGATGGATGGATGGGTCATCATCAACAACATCATCGTCATCATAGTCGTCGTCATCATCAACAACATCATCGTCGTCATAGTCGTCGTCATCATCATCAACAACATCATCGTCATCATAGTCGTCGTCATCATCATCAGCAACATCATCGTCATCATAGTCGTCGTCATCATCATCAGCAACATCATCGTCATCATAGTCGTCGTCATCATCTCTGTAAAAAAGTGGCCAAAACCTCTTTAGAGTCATTTTATTTTATTCTGACCAACCCTGCACAATCTACACCCATCTGTCCGTTGCACTGTTCATATAGCCTTCTCCGACGCTCACGTTACTCTCTGCTCTTATTACCATGCTCTTATTACCCTGTTGTTGTTATTATTACCCTGTTCTTATTACCCTTTTCTTCATCGTTCTTATTCTCATAACAATTATCAGACTTCTAGTTTTTTTACTTTGACTTCATTTTTTCTCATAATCGTCGCTTCTGTACACCGCAATTATTCTTTAGATTTTTGCTAGCAATTAATAAAGAGTATATTTAGTCATGATCATCGTTGCTCTGCATCATTACCATCTTCATCATCATCTCTATCATCATCTCCACCATCATCATCGTTATCACTTCATCATCATAATCATCATCGCCCCGATCATCGTCGTCGTCATCATCATCTTCACCTTCATCATCATCACCACCCCAATCACCACTATTTCCGTGTCATTACATCTCATTCAGAGGGAGTTTGCTTGTCACTGTCATCAGCTGCAACAACTTCATCATCATTACCATCATCATCATCATCATCATCATCATCATCATCATCATCATCATCATCATCATCATCATCATCATCATCATTATCATTGCTATCATTATCATCACCAAACCCGTTATCATTATCATTATAATTACTATCATCACCACAGCCATTATCATTGGCATTATCATGATCATTATCATCAGCATTCTCATCGCGTCGTTATCTAAATTTAATCATCGTAAGTGGTCTGTAGAGAGGATGGCGAATGGAACCGAACCCCAGTCGTTCTAAGATTAGATTTATTCAACAAACCATCACGCATCAGAAGTGTGGTGGTCACGCTCACGCTCATGCTTACACTCAAAAGCATGCACATATGTGTAATGTGTAAATCTGGTCGAAAGATGTCTCGAAGTTATTCTGGTGTCTGGTTGAGACAATGGTTTGCGTATAGGCCTACTATGGTATAGGACGACTTATAGTAGGAAGAAGAGTTGGAGATTATAGCCTCGATACCAGCAGATGTCCGGTATTTATGAGATGACAGAGTTGTCCCTTATCTCTTAGACTTCCTACGCGTTTCTGTCCATGCATATATTCCAATGTGTTTTGTGTGGCTCTCAGGGACACAGCAGCAGTGTCTGATAAGACATGCTGTGTGTTGGCCATAGAAGTCTCAGCCTGTGAATTGCTAGAATGTCTATTTTGTTGATCTGGAGAATCCTGATTTTAAGTCTTAGATAAGACAGAGAGACAGAGATTAGATAGATAGATTGATCTATCGGGAGTGAGAGAGACAGAGACAACGACAGAGAGAGAGACAGACAGACAGAGACAGAGAGAGCTGGAGAGAAAAGTGAGATACAGAGAGGAATACGTAAACAGACAAACAGACTCACATACTGACAAACTGACTGAATGGCTGACTGACTGACTGACTGACTGACTGACTGACATACAGAGTCAGTCAGTCAGTCAGTCAGTCAGTCTGTCAGTATGTGAGTGACTGACTGACTGACTGACTGACTGACTGACTGACTGACTGGCAGACATATAGCAGACTTACTGAATGGTTGGTTGACTGACTGACTGACTGACTGACTTACTTACTGACTGACTGACTGACTTACTGACTGACTGACTGACTGATAGAAGGAGCTAGGATCAGAGTGAGGGAAAGCGAGTGTGTGTATGTGTGAGTGTGTGTGACTGAGTGAGTATGTAAGTGAGTAACTGAGTAAGTGACTTAGTGAAAGAGGAGTGAGTCGATTCGATAGCGGTATATAGAAGGCACATTTACATCGCGCTATCTCAATTTATCGTCAATGATAAATGTGCATTAGCAGTTCATCGCAGATATATATTCAATGCCAATAAAAAATCATTTGACCTCAACTGGGTACAATTCATGTATCGGGTGCAAGATGACATGTTCGCACAGGTATTTGACCGCATTGACTCCAGCTACATGTATGTATTTTAGTCAGAAGGTGGCGCTACCATCGCACGATCCTTGACCTATGATTGGATTGGACGAGCTGCTTAGGATGGGAATCCAAAATGTAGAATGGGATCAAGTTCATTGTCTTCTAGTAGAATGTCTTCTATTATTTTTAGCACTAACAGTTATTCAGCAACATATGCATGAAACATGGCTGAGAATTTTCTCCACTTGGACCTCAAACCACCTCAGCTGTAATGAGTACACCGACTGTATAGTGTACACTGTTGATGGGAAGATGAGACGGTGAGGGAGAGGACTGGTCACTCATTATAGACACCGAGGCTAAGAAATTGAAGTTGCTAACACTTTAT
This sequence comes from Lumbricus terrestris, assembly GCA_949752735.1. Taxonomy (NCBI): domain Eukaryota; kingdom Metazoa; phylum Annelida; class Clitellata; order Crassiclitellata; family Lumbricidae; genus Lumbricus; species Lumbricus terrestris. The sequence continues at coordinate 33,146,993 of OX457042.1, forward strand.
ACCAATGGCTGCCTCCTCCCATCTCCTATGCTAAAGCTTAAGGCACTGCTCTTCTTCGCGTTCTTCCTCTTCCATTAAAATATCCAAGCTACTTATGATGCTCCAGATTTGATACGACGATGATCATGATCATGATTATGATGATGATGATGATGATGATGATGATGATGATGATGATGATGATGATGATGATGATGATGATGATGATGATGGTGATGGTGATGGTGATGGTGATGGTGATGATGATGATGATGATGATGATGACGATGACTATGATGGGAAATCGGTTGGAACGCTTTCACCTGTGCACGCATCAGTGGACGGATCCGCCTCTGCAGCGAAATGGAAACAATGGTTCGTTGCAGCTGAAGCAGTGGAGAGATAACTATGAGCGTTCTCATGACAATGGCTGCTGCCTCTGTCTGTCGATGTCTGTCTCTGTCTGTCGCTGTCTGTCTCTGTCTGCCTCTGTTTCTCTATAAACCGGTTCTCACTCATTCTCTCTATAATTATGTTGCTCTATGTTTGTCTCTGTCTGTCTGTCTGTCTCTCTCTCTCTCTTTCTCTCTGTATCTCTATCTGTATCTTCGTCTCTTTCTCTGTCTTTCTCTGTCTCTCTGTATTTGTGTCTCTGACTGTCTGTCTCTCGGTCTGTCTCTCTATTTGTCTCTCTGCCTGTCTTTTTGTCTGTCTTCTTTCTATTTGTCTCTCTGTCTGTCTTTCTGTCTGTCTCTCTGTTTGTTTTTCTATCTGTATATTTGTCTCTTTCTCTGTCTGTCTCTCTTCCTGTCTCTCCGTCTGTCTCTTTACTTTTCTCTCTGTTTTCTGTCTGTATGTCTGTCTGTCTATCTCTGTCTCTGTCTCTCTCTGATTCTGTCTCTCTGTGTCTGTGTGTCTCTCTGCCTATCTGTCTCTGCTTCTCTCTCTCTCCTCTCTATCTCTCCGTCTCGTTGACTAAATCATTTCAACCGTGCAATTCCTGATGTGTGGTATTAACCTTTGAACATGGATGCCACTCTGAATTTTGAAAAAGGTCAGGTCCATCGTCAGAAAAAAGCTAGATCCTGACCAAGAAATCCTAGAAACTTAGACAAGACCGAAACACCTATAGATCTAGGTGGGAAAAAGCTATGAGTGGCATCCCTGCCTTTGAAATTCACCGATACCTGTGAATGAAGACGCGTCATCTATGGTTTGCTGAGTTCGTTATTGCATAATCACGAGACTTTTGCGTTCTTCTAGTGCATCTACAGTGTTTTAAAAAGGTGTTTAAATAATCAAAAACTTCTAACGTTGGAGTAATACCACCACACTGGCCGAAGTGTCATCCTATACGCCGTAACAAAAGAAAGCGGTTGATAGGCTACACAACGATGAGTTAACAGTTTTCCAGATAATTATTACTACATCTCCCAATCTACTCTATTTTCATTCGATCTTTTGTCGTCGTCTTCGTCGTCGACTTCATCATCATTAGGCCTACATAGGCGGAGATTTGGTCTAGAAGTTGGGTGGGACGAACATTTTGGGCGGACGGCTGAGTCGCCGACCGAGGACATTTTCCATTTTTCATCGACGAAATCTTCTTACTAGGCTACCTTTTTTAGTCATTTGCATGGGCGCCCGCACATAGGGGCAAGAGGGGGCACTTGCCCCCCCTGGAAAATTGACACATATATGTTTTTAACTACTACTTTTGGGTTTTTTACAAATTTATTTGCATAATGCACCAATGATGTAAATTATACAGTCAGAAATCTACATTTCGATATAGAAATAAACATGCTCATATAACTTTCTGCCTTGCATATTCAAGCTCTTTCTAAAAACTGTAACAATGACCATTGGTTTTCAACCCTCCTGCGGGCGCCCATGCAATCAGCAGGCCTATCGATTACGGCCTGCTTGAGTGGAATCCAGCTGTAGCGCAAATAAAATCACAACTGCAAAAAAATTAAATTCTAATGCAAAAATTTGAAAATTTCTCAAAGTACACTGAAATTACATCAAGGAGAGCTGCTTATTCATCAGCATTGTAACTATATAAACCAAGGCTTCATTTTGTCCATTTTGCAAGCTGCCAGTACAGAATCCAGGGAGGTCAAACTGTAGATAAACGTGACTCTGGTTATCACGCCTCAGGATTTACACCCAAAACTGACAAAGAGATCTGTTAAAAAGAATTTATACCCACACTCATCTGATCCTCGGATCTTCAACCTTCCTAAACGACACTCGCATTAACAGCTACACTGGCCCTCTGGCTACCTGACTCGGACCTCCTTCTGACTAATCTTTGGAATAGGTTTCTGACTCGATGCAGCAAGTGCCCTGCGCTTGGCTTTCGAGTGGCACTTTAGAAGCAGCTAGAGGAGCACTTGCCCCTTGAAAACTGACACCTATTTTTCGTTCATTTATTCATTCATTCATTCTATGGACTTATATAGCGCACCTTTAGGAAAATACTTTTTTAACATCTGCTTTTTGATTTTTAATAAATTTCTAAGGAAACTAATCATATTAAAAATTAGGTTATACACAAAATGAAACTGAGAAATTTGCATAAGAAACCTCTTTGAAAAATACCCTTAAGCCTATTCTTAATTTCCAGTATTACATTTTTCAAGCTCTTGCTTCTATAAAATTTGGTAACTATCAATTTTGGTAACTATCGTTCGATATCATCGCTATCGAACGATAGCGATGATATCGCACACGAGCAAAATACTACTCAAAATAATCCACAAAAGAATGGAGAAGACAATTGAAAGAGAATTACCAGCCAACCAAGCGGGA